>CM045768.1:3244642-3893571 GCA_025200525.1 Camellia lanceoleosa | reverse complement strand
ACCACCCCCTCTGATTTATGACCTCAAAACCACGGCCAAACCAAGGCTAGATCGGAGGCCTCAAGATATGGCTTAAACCAAAGCCAAACAAAGCATGCAAGGGGGCTACACACCCCAAATAGAAAAATGACCTTAACCAAACTTAAAAAGCACTTAAAAGCAAGACTTTTTCCAGTTATAAGCAAAGCCTAAATCAATATGCAGACAAGTCTAAAGCAAGGTGCAAGAAAGTGCAAAAAAATGGGAAAAATGTTCACCCTTGAAGACCCTCTTCGAAACTAGCAATTTCAGGAGGTGGAAGCTTGCTTTCAGACCTCAAGAAGACCTCCCAAGAAGCTTGGTTCAATGGTGGTGGTGTATCTCTATGTATTATAGTGTAAAAATGCAAGGAAATCCAACTTCAAAGCATTAAACACAAACAATATAGAGAGAAAGGGAGTTTTTGCTCTTCAAAAACTCAGACCCTCTGTCAAAGAGGATGGCATCCTCTTTATATAAAAGGATGAAAAGGCAAAGCTTCTTCAAGAAGCTTTGCAGAGGCTTCATCCCTCCATACACGTGTATGAAGGGGAGCAAATGAAAATCCAGCTTGCTCAAAAGATCTGGAGAAAAACCAGCTGGGATAGGCAGGGTGCCGGCCATCATCAATGGCCGGCAGTGGCTCATTGATGGCTAGCAGGGCCTCATCAATGGCCGGCAGGAAAAAGTCCATGGCCGGCAGTGCACCATAAGGTCCACTCTAACAAGACCTAGTGAAGGTAAAAAAAAAGGGCAGAAAGGATACAGGGTCCGGGAAGCTCGAACCGGTGATGTTCCACCGCGACAGTCGAGTACTCAGCGAGCAATCGAACTAGTTGTTTGGTGTACCTGCAAGCACAACCAAGTCTCGAGGACGGTCAAAAATGGGGTGTCTACAGGAGAGGCCTAGGCTCAAGGGGTTTGAGATGACCTTTTTCCTCCAGGATTTGAAGGGCCTTAGACAAAGGCATGTAGAGAGCGTGAAAGAGTCTGCACCCTCGGGGCAGATATTTTGAAGTCTGTTGATTCTTGGTAGGCGCACTAGCGAAAGGGTTGGCAGGCACTGCCTTGGCTTTCTGATCTCTTCCAGGTGCAGGGTTATGAGTGGAAGGAACTGTTCTGGCATAACAAGGCCTATCCCGATTTTTCGCCTGGCGGGAACTCTCCTTGGTTGGAGTGGGGAAAGCATCATCTACAGTCTTGTCCACAACTGTGAATACTTGCTACTTATTCATCTCCCCGGCTTTCAAAGCCTCGACTGCCGACAGCAGTTGTTCAACAGGATCATCATCTGTTCCCACTTTGTGCTTACCTCTGGCCTCAACCTAATTGAGGGTTTGGGCTGCTATATCAGAGCGAAACCCGGTTGTTGCACGTCATTGCTATAGCTAGAGGCAACCTCTGGTTGGCTGAGCTCGATCACAATTTGCCCCAGTAACGGGGCTCCTATGGTACAAAATTCCCGGCATACAATGTGGCTGGTGGCGAAACCGACATTCCGTAGACGAGATCAGCCACAGACCTCTGAAGGTCACCAATCATTCCCATCAACTCAAACGTGGTGGGCTCACGAGCTTGATACAACTGGGGTGTCCAGATCGGGTGCGCAACAGGCGATCTGGGCGGATGAGGTATATCAACATCGGTCTCACTTTGTAGGGTGATTCCTTGGTCTAGTGCGGCTGTCATAACCACAATCTCCTCTGAAGTTTGGGTCATCATAAGTTCGCTGAACTGAACGGTGACTGACAGATCAGATATTTGCCTTACCTCAGCGAAGGAGAATACCGGCTATTCTGTACTGAATCTCTGAACTGAAAGAGAAAACACGCAGCATTTTGGCCCAATCAGAACAGACACAAGCAGGGTTGAATAACTGTACTTTACTACTGATCACTGTTCCCCAAATTACTGCCCCAAAAAACTGAATCTGATACCCGCAGATATAACTGATTCCCAAAACACTAATACTGATGCCCCCAGGCCTGGTACTCAAACTTGTAAACTGATATGTGCGTTCTCTGTAGAGATACACTCTAAAAGCACATAGCAGACAAAGTAGAGCCAAAACACCCCTATATTGGGGTAGGGTTTTCCTGTCCTATTTTGTCAGGAGCTAGGGTTTCACTACGCACGCAGCGGTTTCAAAAAAACCTAAAATCGGGTAAGCAACCTGTCCTAGTTTGGAGTAGTCACTATGGATTCCGATATGTACTAGGTCGAATGGTCAAAAGGGTGCCCTAGTAACAACTGGGGTTTGTGTTCCCATTGTGGCAGAGCCCGTAACCGGTCAGCCTTGTGGCACGCTTCTCGAAACGAGCCTCTGGCAAACCGTTCAGGAATAACAGACGGCAAACACTGTGACTTAGGCGCACCAATGCACATGCAATGCAAAGAAACACATAAATGTGATCAAAACAGGATATCGTGCGTTCAAGTCAAGTTCTCTAAACTCCCCAGCAGAGTCACCAGAAACTGTGGAAGTGCCCTGAGGGCCTATGCTGCCACAGTTCGGACTTGAATTGTCACGGTTCTTAATCTAAACCAAAGAGTCCAAATTCGGCAAATCGTTTTGAGAAAACAGATTTTTAGAAAAGAAGTGTCAAACATGGACTGCTTTGCTAGATACAGAGTCGCCACCTAAATTTTTTATTTTGGGAAATTTAGGAAACCCTGACTCGTTGCCTAAGGCCACGTGTCCGTCATCACCAAAGTTGCCTCGGCTCGGGAACTTGGGTACGATTGGGAAAGGTCAGCTATGAGCACTCCCTCTCGCTCGATCCAAAGATCGGCCTCTACTAACCATGATATCTAGTTTTGAAAGCATTATGCATTCTTATTATGATTATTAGCCTAATCTTACTATGTGATGCGCACAACACAAAGTATAGACTAGATCGCCTAATTTGGAACAAAGCATCACATATCCGTTTGTTTGGAAATGATTTGAAATCTGCTACTCACGAGTAGGCTAAAACACGAATTTCAATGAGTTGTTCCAACTCAAACAATCCAACCTTCCCCCACAGGCATTCAAGCAGTAATATCACATAAGCACATAGCCACATGGTAAGCATGCTGTCATGTTAACATTCACACTCATGCGAGATGCTAAAGCATAAATACTTACGTCGTACTCTGTGCCAAAGCAATGAACTAGTTAGTAATCATGCATGATCCTACTTCAAGTTTAACAAATGGCTAATGCATCGCATACAGAATGTCATTAGAATAGGCTCGGGTAATCTAAGGATGACATGTGAAATGCGACAACTTGATGCACGTATTCAAGTTTGGAATTGAAATACTATGCGGTTAGCATGATGCGCCGAGCCCGGTGCATGCAAGACTGATGAATGATGCACGCATGCATAGTATAAGGTATGCTAAATTAAACATGCCCTAATACTAACAATCAAAGCAGGTAAGTAAAAGGGAGAAAGAAGTGGGGGTTGGAAGACATGCACACACGCACCCACACTTATTACAAATTCGCCCTCACTCGGAGGGACCAAAAGAATAATACACTTTAATTAACCTACAAGCTAATTAAATAATTTACAGGCCACCTAATTAATTAAAAAATGAATTAAGCTAAGGAAAGCATTAAAAGGCCTCGGGAAGAGGGATGCACACGAGCTCGGATTGGCTTCGCCCGGAAATCCAATGCCATGCACAAGCTGCCCCTATTTTCCCTGCTCTGCTCCTATGAAAATGGCACAATTCCCAAGGTACACCTCATGAACACTGGGGAATGCTACCGGCCATGAGAAATGGTCACCGGCCAAAGGGAAGTGGTCATCAACCATCTATGGAGCTATCGGCCATCCATAATTGGTCGATCGGCACTTGATGTAGTCGACCGGCCAAAGCTTCCTGCAGAACCTGTTTTGACAGCAGCAGAGGGAAAAACAAGGCATGGCAATGCATTTCAAGCAAATGTGTGCACCAATACACCCCTTATCATGTTTATGACTCAAAGGGGGATGGTACTCGATTCTCGGACCACCAATCGCGCATTTCAATGCGTGATGGCCCAAGAAACCAAGTTGTGCATTTTCATGTCAAATGAAATGCAAACCAAATAAGCACATAAAGGCCCGACCTCTATCACTTGATTTCAAGAGGCAAGGCATGCATGTTCAATGCAATGCACCCTAGGCATGGAAACTAAGTAAGCAACATGAACATGTGGCAAGCATGCAAAGCATATAACAAGTATGCAAGCTAATTGAGCGTGCAAGATGCAATGCCAACATGCAAATATGCAAAACATATGGCATGTTAAGCAATCAAAACAAAGATGAGAATGCATGCCAAATGCACTATGATTCAAGCCTGCAACACATGCGGTAGGCCAAGTATTCAACAACACACAAGGTGAGCTTGCAACAACACGTGAACAATGGACTCATACCAAGATGGAAAGCTCTCTACTACACCCAAACAGTGGCCAAAGGCTATGAAAATGGGGCCAAATGCACATACAAGCATGCATGCATACATGATCCAATTCCTAAGCATCAAAAGGAAACTTTTAAGCACACTTAAAGGGAGATAATCATGGACACATGGCAAGCATACCGAACTCTAAAATTGCATGAAATAAAGGTGCCAAACCAACTAATTAAAGCAAGCAAATTATGCAAGCAAAGTCCACACACCTAAGGCTAACAAGTCAAAATGCAAGGTGGCTATACAAAGCATGTCAAGCATGGCCAAAGCAACTAAAAACAGAGCTAAAGCACACTAAAACATACACAAAAGCTTCACAAAGCCTGGCCAAAATCATGCTAGAATAAGGGTCAAAGCCTAAAGTATGTTAAGGCAAAATATGGCATTACAAGACAAGTATGCAAGGCATGCATGGTGTATCTAAACCAAGTAAAAACAGTGCTATATCATGGCAAAATGAGCACAAATAATACTTAATACATGGCCAACATGAGATTAAAACTGGTGCTCACACATGAGGCTAAAATGGCACTTTTTGAAGACAACAAGGAGAGGGGATGGCCCTCTCTTTCTTAGGACCTTAAGACACCATCCTTACCACTGAAATCCCTTAAGATTTCAGTGGTGATGAGGCCCAAACAAGGTGGTCCCGGAGCTCACCAAAATAGCACAAAATGGGGTCCAAACAAGGCCTAAGAGGGGTCAAACAACCCCAAAGCTTAAAGCAACCTTAAACAACTATTTTAAGCAAGAAAAATTAGAACTTTTATATGTTATATACTAAGCTTAAAACAACAAGCAAGGATGGCCAAAAGACTATGCAAAATGGGGAATTAAAAGGTAAAGTTCTTACCCTTGTTGACCCCTTCAAGGGTGGAGTTCCAACTGCTTTCCTTAGACCAAAACCAGCTCAAGAACTCTGAAAATCACCCCTTAGCACCTCAATAGCCAAAGGAAAGTGTAACTCTAGGTGTTATGTACAAAACTAAGCACAAAATACCTTAACACTAAAGAGAGGGAGAAATAGAGTAGGATAGACACAAGACTCAAACCCTAATCTTAGAGCTCTCTCCAGCTTTTTTCTCTAACCTTAGAGGAAGGAGGGGAAGCCCTCCTTTTATAGAGGATCACTCTTGCAAAGCTTACAAAACAAGCTAAGCAAGAGTGAAATCCCTCCATACACGTGTATGGAGGGGGTGCAAGGTGTATGCCAGCTAGCACAGCTAGCATAAAAATATCTGCAAAAGCAGATGCATAGTGGTCGGCCAGCAAAAAATGACAAAATGGCAAAATACATGGTCGACCGATCACAAAGAGTGCCGACTGACCAAACATATGGCCGATGGCAAAAAAACAATGGCCGGTGGCCTCAAGCCATGGCCGGTGAGGTGTGGGGGTGGCCCACAAGCCAGTCCCTGCCCCTCAAAAGCAAAACACAAGTGTTTGGTGCAAAACCAAACACAAAACAGTCGAGTCGAGAGATCCTGAAGCAAGGCACGTGGCCGACACCTCCGAGAACTCAAGACGAACACAAACATGGATGATCACCAAGTGTTCAAATGGTGACGTCCAAGTATTGAGGACGGTCAAAAATGGGGTGACTACAGCTGCTTCAAATCTGGCCACACAAGCCTTGCATTGTGTTCGACCATTGAACATTCTGAATCCAAGTTCAAGGTTTGAAAGCAAAAGGGGTCGAGTCTTGAGGCTGAGAGTGATCCTATGTTGCACAATCTCAAGAGCGATTCCACAGAGGTCTTCGCAGGACCACGCAAAACATTTTTTGAAATCTTTTAAGAAAGTAACTAGTCGCTCGTGCCAAAGACAATGTAGAACCAATCTGGATTAAGCCAGGATCCTTCTCAATACTCACATTAACAAACATGATCTCATTCATTAAGGGCTTAGCATGCCTCTCTTTCTCTCTATTGATCAAATTTTTGCAAATCCCGAGGAATTCCTTCCTCTTTGTTTTCATCACAATGTTCAAAATATTTTGAAAAAATTAGGTCAATGCAATGATTTAAAGGCACAGAAAAGGTAGGTGAAAAGTACTGCCGTTTCATTCAGATCTTCGGGTACAATTGGCTCAAGGCAGAAACAAACACAAAAGCGTGAAAATCACTGCTGTTTCATTCAGATCTTCTGGCGCAACTGGCTCAATGGAAAAAATAGACTCAAAAGAAAGAGTGTAAAAGACGAACACAAAACAAGATAGTGATGTCCAAGGTAACACCCCTAGAATCACCTGACTCTAACACAACAAGACTAACTCGATATAACAAGACAGACTCAACTGACTCAGCACAAAATGACTGACTCAAAGCAACACACCAGAACTGACCCAACACCCAAGTCAGAAAGTAGAATAAACAACATTCGCAAATGCTCAAAATAGTGCGTGCCATCCATCACATCTGGAGTAAATCGAGCACCATTAGTAGGTGATTCATCCGCCGGTCATATAATCACATCATCTCCCAAGTTCATCGATCCAGTACCCAGGGGATATCAGAGCCTTCTGAAGCTATGGTTCTAGGACTAGTTAGCAAAAGAGAAAACATGCAGCACCTCAGCCTGATTTCACCAAAATATATATGAGCATAGCTGAATAACTGTGCTCTCTACTAAATTCTGCCCAAAAATTCTCTGCCATAATACTGATTCCCTCAAACAATGATGTCCACAGACTGATACTCAGACTTGCAATTGATACATACCATCCTGTAGAGACACATCCTAACAGCACATAGTAAGCAAGTAAGAGCCAAAACACCCCTATGGTGGGGTAGGGTTCCCCTGTCCTATTTTGTCAGGAGCTAGGGTTTCACTACGCACGCATGCGGTTTCAAACAACCTACATTCGGGTAAGCAACCTGTCCTAGTTTGGAATGGTCACTATGGCTTCCAATATGCAACTAGGTCAAATGGTCAAATAAGGTGCATCAGCAAAAACCGAGGTTTGTGTTCCCATTGTGGCAGAGACCATAACCGGTTGGCCTTATGGCACGCTTTTCCAAGCAAGCCTCCGGTAAACCGTTCAGGAATAGCAGACGACAAACACTATGACTTAGGCGCACCAATGCAAATGCAATGCAAAGAAACACATAAGTGTATACAAAAGAACATATCATGATGTTCGAGTCAAATTCTTTAATTCCCAACAGAGTTACCAGAAACTGTAGACTGCCTGAACTTCCTCCGTGCGCGAGGGTGCGAATTGGGTTCTAGATACTACAGTTTGAACTCGTGTCACGGTTCTAAATCTAATCTCACAAAGTGCAATGTAAGACTGATAAATCACCAAAGAGTCCAAATCCGGCAAATCATTTTGGAAAATCGATTTTAATCAAAAAGCGCCAAACATGGACTGTTTTGCTAGATTTCAGAGTCGCCACCTAAATATTTTGTTTTAGGAAATTTAGAAACCCTGACTCGTGCCTATGGCCACGTGTCCATCATCACCAAAGTTGTCTCGACTCGGGAACTTGGGTATGAGTGGGGAAGGTCATGAAATGAGCACCCCCGCTCACCCGATTAAAGGATCAGCGTCTACTAATCATGATCTGTTGTTTTTAAAAACACATGCGTTCTTATTTCGGTTTATTGGCTAACTTACTATGTGATGCGCAGCGCATACAAGTATAGACTAAATCACTTGATTTGGAACAAAACATCTCATGTTTGTTTGTTTTTTTTTTTTTAAAGTGGTTTGAAGATGCTACTCGCGAGTAGGCTAAGACGTGGATTTGCCACCCTCAAGTGGGCTTAAAACTTACATTCGATGAATTGTTCCAATTCAAGCAATAAAGCCTTCACCCACAGGCATTCATGCAGTTAATCAATTAAGCAAATAGCCTCATGGAAAGCATGCTATCATGGCAACACTTACATGCAAGATGCTAAAGCATAAACACTTACAGTGTTCTCCGAGCCAAAACAGGAAACTAGTTATAAATATACATGATCCTAACTATGTCAACAATTCCTAATGCAACACATACAAAAATGCAACTAAAATAGGCTCGGCTATTCTAAGATGACATATGAATGCAACACTCGATAACATGCTGTTAAACACATATTCAAGTAAGTGTATTGAAATACAATGCAATTTGAATGATGCACCGATCCCGGTGCATGCAAGACAAATGAATGATGCACGCATGCAAGCATATGGTATGCTAATCAAAATATGCCCTAAACTAACCATCGAAAGCGGTTAAATAAAAGGGAGAAAGAAGTGGGGTTGGAAGACATGCACACACACACGCACACTTATTACAACATTTGCCCTCTCGACGGAGGGTCCGAATAAATGAGCTAAGCTAAATCTAAGCTAAGCTAGCAACTAATCTAATAATCTAATTAGACTAATTGTTACACAACCAAATTGAATAATAAGTAGTCTACTTACTAATTATTACATCATTTAACCAATTAACAAATTAATTAATTAATTACAAATTCAATTCTAACTAACAACTAAAACTCTAAACTATACTGCCACAACAAGTTCAAGAAGTTTGAACATGCATGCCTTAGTTCCTGTCTCGAAAAGCTCTCCGGTTTGCTCTCTTGAGGCTCTGTCTGCAGGAAATCTTCAAGAACTAGCTGCTGAAACTTACCAAATCAAGGTTGGGGATTGCACCAGTGGCCTGCCGGCCATGAGGAGCTACTGCCGGCCACCTGCCAGCCAAGGATGGACCACTGCCGGCCAAAGATGCAAGGTTACTGGTCATCAATGTGGCACTGCCGGCCACTAGTGTGCTGTGACACCAAACTGCAACAGAGCACAAAACAGAGGAAATGGGGGGTCTCCCTAGGGCATGTATGTGCTACCCCACTTCATATCACCTCAAAACATCAATGGAGAAGCATCATTGGATCCAAGACCACCCATCAAGCATCGCAATGCATAATGGCTAAAGATCCAATCTGCACAAATTCGATGAATGCATGACAAACAAAACAAGCAAAACACTAAGACCATGACCTTATCATGAGTAATCAAAGGCAATGGAGACAAAGGGGATTGGTTCACTTTCATCACTTTGAGTATGAAGTGGGCTAATTCACCTTGTGTTCAACATAATGTCCAGTTGAACACGATGCAATGCAACACAACACACGTTTATCGTAGCATGAAATGCAAGACTCTAACATGCAAACAACGCATGCACGACATGTTAAGAGACTTAAGCATTGAAAGCTAGTGAAGTACACAACACTAGGACCATGCAATACAACGCTCAATGGACTAAACCAACCCTAAATAGATCCCATGCGTGCCAAAACAGTGGCCAAAATGCTCTCAAATGATAACATGAAAGGCAGGAAAATGCATGCTCAAATGATGGCTCGCAAGCAAGGCACAAAGCTCAACTCTTAAACACATTTAAAGAGTGATAATCACGAGAGTACGATAGTGAAACATGCTCTGACATCACATATTAGATGATCCCATATCATGCAAAACAACCCAAGAAAAGCATGCTAGGGGCCTAAAGCACAAGGCTAGTAAAGGCCATTACACTATGGCCATACAAGGCAAGCCCCAAAGGGCCAAGATCATTCCAAACAGAGTTTAAGCATGCTAAATCAAGGCCAAAATCATGCTGGAGCATAGCCAAGACAAGTTAGAATGAAAGGCCAAAACATAAAGTATATAAAGCCAATGAGCATGATTGCATTACAAGTACAAAAACCAAGCAAGAGGTGCCCCCACCAGCCAAAATCAGAGTTAAAGCATGCCAAAATGACACCAAAAACATGCTTGAACTAAGCTACAAAAGAGTAGAAAGACGGGCTAACTCATGAGGCATGCTAGGCTAGTGAGCAAAAATTACACTACAAGTGTAAGATGCAAATGGGAGGTGCTCTAACCACCCAAAAATAGAGTTATAACATGTCCAAAAATTTACAAAAACATGCTCAAACTAAGCTAAGACAGGCCATAAAAACATGCTAATTTTTAAGGCAAACAAGGCATGACATGGAGAGACAAGGAGGGGAGGCCACCAACTCCTTTTTGGGACCTCAAAATAGGTTTTCTTCCACTAAAATTCCACTGGAATTCAGTGGTTAAAGGGCCAAAAAAAGGTTGTCTGAAATGCCTTGAAAGATGGCTCAAAAGGCTTTAGAAGCCAAGGAGCAAAGAGGGGGAACACCCCCTAGCCAAACAAGGCTTAAACCACCATTTTTAGGACTGAAAAATATAGTTTTCTTCAGTTCAAAACCAAGCCAAAAAATAGTTTGCAAAGATGGTAAAACAAGCATGAAAAACCAAGCTTTAAAGGGACAAGTGCTTACCCTTGAAGCACAACAGCAAAACAGGTGCACATTAGAGCCAAAACCAGCTTAAGGAGCTCCAAGAAGGCTCCAAGAAAGCTTCAACCAACCTTAATCCATAGATGAACCACTTTCATCAAGGAAGTCTAGGCACAAGAGAGGTATTTCTCTACTTGCATGCACAAAAGGCAAGAGAGAGAGAACTCTAGAGAGAGAGGCAGAGATTTTTTATCAAAAATGGTAGAGAGAGAGAGCCTCCCCAAACTTGTTCACCTTCTAAAATATGAGATATAGCCTCCATATATAGCCAAAACAAGAGCTTGGTCGAATATATCTGAGTTCGGACAGCTGGAAAATGACGGGAGTGAATGTCAAAGCCTAGAGACGACCCATTTTTGACAAGGCCGAAAACTTGGACAAACAAACAAGACAAAAATGAATGGTTGCGCCAGCAGGCTGCCTACGTATCCCTTTGCAAGGAATCAAACCAGCGTAGTTCAGTTGCAGGATGCAAAATGATACACAATATAATAAAACAGTGTAAATGATATACAATGCAATGAAATAATCAAACCATTAGCAGTGCAAAACCACACAAATATCATAAAGAGATAGAGATGCAAAATCAAACTACGTTAAACACAGAGAAGGTGCCGGAGCCCTCAAACCACAATTCTCTTAGTGGAATAGGTGCATGCACATGTAGAACTATGTGTTTCGCAGAAAGCACACAAGTAATTGGGTGGCATGATACAAGTAAGGAATGATCTGTTGAGGAAAGATCATGATCCTAAATGCTGAATGCAACAAAACAAAGTACAATGCAATGGATGCAATGTATGAAGTGAATAAGGCATGCGGCCAAACCACATCTTGCTTAGAAAAGGCATGGACACAAAACAGACCATGTCTAACACAGAAAAGGTGCCGACACCCTCAGACCACAATTCCCTTAGTGAAATAGGCGCGTACACATGCAAAGCTATGCTTCAACAAAGGAAATGTATGAGCACATGCCAAACTGAGCTTAACATGGAAATGATGCGAGCGATAAAATAGATATGATGCAACAGATATAACAGATAGATGCGATAGATGCAAAAGGGTAACATACTCCAACCATGCTGAAATTATGAAAGGAGGACAAACAAATCCCAAACACGCCAAAATCGTGTGAGGAAGGGGACACTCAAACCACGCTGACATTGTGAGAAGAGGTCTGAAAGAAACCACTCAGGTGCGCTCCATGCAACCTGAGATAAATTCCAAGCACGTTGAAATCGTGTGAGGAAAGGAACCCTCTAACCACGCTGAAATCGTGAGAAGAGGTCCGAAAAAACAACTCGGGCTCATTCTTTACGCATCCTGAGATACAACCCCCCTAGGTACGCGCTTCACGCATCCTGAGATAAATTCCAAACACGCTGAAATCATGTGAGGAAAGGAACACTCTAACCATACTGAAATCGTGAGAAGAGGTCCAAAAAACTACTCGGGCTCACACTTCACGCGTCCCAAGATAAATTCCAAACACACTGAAATCGTGTGAGGAAAAAAAAGCTCTAACCACGCTGAAATCGTGAGAAGAGGTCTAAAAAACCACTCGGGGGCGCACTCTACACAACCTGAGATAAATTCCAAACACGCTGAAATCGTGTGAGGAAAAGAACACTCTAACCACATTGAAATCATGAGAAGAGGTCCGAAAACAACTACTCAAGGGCGCACTCGACGCAACCTGAGCCAACTTCCAAACACGCTAAAATCGTGTGAGGAAAGGAACACTCTAACCACGCTGAAATCGTGAGAAGAGGTCCGAAAACAACAACTCAGGCCACTCCCCTCCTATTTGGGACCTCAAAATAGGTTTTCTACCACTAAAATTCCTCAGGAATTCAATGGTTAAAGGGCCAAAAAAGGTTGTCTGAAATGCCTTGAAAGATGGCTCAAAAGGCTTTACAAGCCAAGAAGCAAAGATGGGGAAACACCCCCTAGCCAAACAAGGCTTAAACCATCATTTTTAGGACTGAAAAACAGAGTTTTCTTCAGTTAAAAACCAAGCCAAAAATAGCTTGCAAAGATGGTAAAACAAGCATGCAAAACAAAGCTTTAAAGGGACAAGTGCTTACCCTTGAAGCACAACAGCAAAACAGGTGCAAATCTGAGCCGAAACTGGCTTTAGGAGCTCCAAGAAGGCTCCAAGAAAGCTTCAAGCAACCTTAACCCATAGATGAACCACTTTCATCAAGGATGTCTAGGCAAAAGAGAGGTATTTCTCTACTTGCATGCACAAAAGGCAAGAGAGAGAGAACTCTAGAGAGAGAGGTAGAGATTTTTTATCCAAAATTGTAGAGAGAGAGAGAGCCTCCCCAAACTTGTTCACCTTCTAAAATATGAGATATAGCCTCCATATATAGCCAAAACAAGAGCTTAGTCGAATATATCTGAGCTAGGACAGTTGGCACATTGTGAAAACAGCTGGAGGAGAAATATCTACAAAAAAAATGAGTTTTTCCACTGTTAGTCGGCAGAGGATCATAGATGGCCAGCACTACACCATTTCTGGCTATAAAGTACCATCAATGGCCGACACCCTTCACTAGAGAAAATCTGCTCTCCGGGTCCACCTTCAAATGGACATAACGCCTTCATCTGGACTCCTTTTCAGGTCATTCATGTGTCCAAATTGAAGCCACAGAAGTAAGATTTCCAATGGTAGCAGCCTCATTTTAAAATTCGAAGTGTGTAAAAAGTTATGCCTATTTGAGTGAAGACTGCTCAGTTTCGATCCTGCCAGGATTCATGCCGAACTCCTTCTCCAACTTGTTTTCTTCTCTCCTCTCCATTTTATTCAACTCCAAACCCCTAAAGAAGGTGTTTTGAAAGATTTTTCAAAAGAGTTCACCTCTCTTCCATTCATTTCCACTTTGTCCTTTGCTTGGTTTACCGAAAAGCGCGACATTTAACAAAATGCGAGCGTCGGAACATCATAGGAACTTTTTCAAAGATATTTTGAAAGAGAGGGTTTCAAGGTCTCAAAATCTTTTGATCAAGATCATTTTGGTCCAAAAAGGGGTGTGAGGTTGGGATTTGACTCTCTTCTTGCCGAAGAAATCGAACCCTTGCACTGCACAACTTTCACTACCATGTAAACCATCAGTAGCGCCCAAGTCTTAAGGGCGGTCAAAAATGGGGTGTCTATATGCTTCTAACTGGAGAAGTGGTATAAACATCAAGCGTACCTGAATGTTTCTAACCAACGAGAAATGCTGGTGTAAGCATCTTGCATACCCGAATACTTCTAACCAAAACAAGAAGTGGTGTAAACACCGGGCGTACCCGAGTGTTTCTAGTTAATGAGGAATGGTGTAAGCATCGAGTGCACCCGAATACTTCTAACCAAAACAGGAAGTGTTGTAAACAATGGGCGTACCCGAGCGTTTCTACCAACAAAGAGTAGTGTAAGCATCGGGTGTACCCGAATACTTCTAACCAAAACAAGGTGTTCAAAGGACATGAATTATCTTACCTGAAAATCCTCTCACTGAACCATTGTAGACACCCCATTTTTGACCGTGCTTAAGACTTGGGCGCTACTGATTGTTTACTTGGTGACGAAAGGTGTGCAGTGCGAAGGTTCAATTTCTTCGGCAAGGAGAGCATCAAATCCCAACCTCACACCTCCTTTTTTGGACCAAAACTATTTTGACCAAAAAGATTTTAGACCTTAAAACCCTCTCTTTCAAAATATTTTTGAAACAAAGTTCCTACAATGTTCCGAGGCTCGAATTTCGTTAAATGTTGCGCTTTTCGGTAAACCGAGCAAGGACAAAGTGGAAATGAATGAAAGAGAGCTGAAATCTCTAAAAAAAATCTTTAAAACACTTTTTTTATAGGTTTGTATTTGAATAAAATTGAAGGAGAGGGAAGAAACCAAGTTGGGAAAGAAGATGAGCATGAATCGTTAAGAGAGACTCGGGTAGCCTTCGCTAAATCAGGCCTATCCATTTGTACACCTAGATTTCAGCTATGGGGCCATCACTGTTGGAAAGTAGACTTCTGGGGCTTCATTTTACATTCAAGAATCTCCTTAAGCCGAGGCCAGATGAGGGAGATATGGCGGGTTGAAGTCAGGCATCAATCCGGTTGGACCGAAGCTGAGCAGTCTTCACTAAAAGAGGGATATCTCTTAACACACTTGGACTTTTGATGTGATGTTGCACCATTGGAAATAAAACTTTCGGCGCTTCATTTTAGGCTCAAGAATGACCTGAAAGGGGTCCAGATGAAGGAGTTATGCTTGTTTGAAGTCGGGGACATGGACCAGTTTTTGTTGTCGGCCACTGGGGGAGTGTGCCGGCCACAAATGGAGTTTTTCGGCCATAGGTCGGCCAAAAGTGACCCTTTTTGGCCACCATTAGTAAGTGGCCCGCCAACAATGTGGCCGGTAGGCCACAAATGTCCAGAAAGCTCAAAATTTGCAGATATTTCTCCTCCAACTGTTCTACACTGTGCCTGCTGTCTCTAAGTCAGATATTTTCGACCTGAGGCTTGTATATTGCTATATATGGAGGCCATATCTCATATATTGGAAGGTTAGAAAGTTTGGGAGCTTTTCTCTCTAAATTCTCTCTCTCTCTCACTATAATCCTCTCTCTCTCTTGCCCTTTTGTGCATAGAAGTAGAGATACACCTCTCCTTTGCCTAGACATCCTTAACCAAAGTTGCATATATTTGGTCTGAGGTCCCTTGGAACCTATTTTGGGCTGTTGAAAGCTTGTTTGAGCCTAAGAGAGTGGCTGTTTTGTGCTGTGCTTCAAAGGTAAAAGACTTACCTCTTTTAAGCTTTGTTTTAGTCGATTGCTTGGCCATATTTTTACACTATTTTGACTTTATTTTTCAACCATAAAAAACTCTATTTTTAAGGTTTGAAAGTGGTGGTTTGAGCCTTTGTGAGTTAGGGGGTTGTCCCCCCCCCCCCTTTTGCTCTTTAGCTTATTATGCTTTTTGCACCATTTCCAATCACCTTCAAATCAAACGTTTTGGCCCTTTTTATCACTGAAACTTAGAGGTTTTTCAGTGTCAAAAACCATTTTTTGAGGTCCAAAAGAGGGGGGGTGGCCTCCCTCCTTGTGTCTTGTTTGCATGTGTAGTTGGTCTACCATACGAGCCTGTTTTTCTACCTCCTTATGACTTGATCATAGCATGTTTTAGTCACTGATTTAGCATGCTTTAACTCTATTTTGGGTGGTCTTGGTCATATGACTCATGCTTTGTATAGCTATAGTGTAAAGGCCTTCACTAGCTTTGTGTTTCAAGGTCTCTGACATGCTTTGAATGGGTTGTTTGCATGCTATAGCATATATTTGCATGCATTTCCAGTGCATAAATCTCTATCACACTCTCACATATTCCACTCTTTCATTACTTTTGAGAGTTATGCTTTGTGTCTTGCTTGCAATCCAGCATGTGCGCATGATTTTCTTGCCTTTTGTGCCTAAATTTCAGCATGTTTTGGCTACTAATTTGGCATGTTTAAGCTCTGTCCAAAGCTGGTTTGGTCATTTAAGCTTGGTATTGCATGCCTTTAGTGTAGTGCACTTCACTAGCTTTAATGCTTTTGGCTTTTACCATGTTGTGCATGTGTTGCTTGCATGTTTTAACATTATTTCTCGTGCCATTTCAGCACTAAAAAAGTCTACAACCTTCATCATTTCTTCAGTTTTCTATTTGTTTGGGGGGTTGGTTGACCTTATGCTTGTGTTTAAGCTTAAGATAGAGCTTGTGCTCAATGGCTTTAACTCTCTTTGAGGGTTCCTCCTAGCCAAAGGCATGAAATCTCTCATGTCTTAAACCATCCTTTGGTTGACCTCTCTCTCATTAGGGGACTTTTACATTGGACAAATTGACTAAAGAATGGCTTGGTAATGCTAAAATATGTAAACAAAATTGGATCAAGTAAAACATGATTAAGATAAGCATGTTGTTTGCATTGCATGTGTTTGGATCGAACGTTAATCCAAACACAAGAAGTGTGGGATGTTTCATACTCAAAGTGATGAAATGTGTCACATTTCTTGGTCGTCATCACCCTTGATCATGCATGATAGGGCGGTGGCACTTTGAGTCTAACGTGCGCATTCACTAAGCTTGTACAGGCTTGGTTCTTTGGCCATCATGCATGAAAATGCTTGATTGGTGGCTTGAGAGCCAAGTGCCATACTCCTTTGAGCTTGAGACATGACAAGGTGGGTGGCAGTACACACATTCCTTGAAGAATACACTGCTTTGCCTCTGTTTGCTCTCCATTGCAGCAAAAAGGAGAATTCCAGGGAAAGGGTGGCTGACAGCCATAAACAATGGCCAACTGGCCAGTAGCAGTGGCCGACATCCACCTATGGTAGTCGACCAGCCATCAGTAGAAAAGTTGTTCAAAATGTTCCAGTGTTGGGGCAGAAGCAGTCTAGAAATTGGTGCAATGTTCAACGATCTAGGCAAGTGCAAATAGGGGCATCCAAAGGCAAGGCGGTGGATTTTTGGAAGGAAGCCAACCGAGCATGCATGTCTCCCTCGCCCGGGAGGCCATTCAATTGTTTCAATTAGTTAGCGTAGCTAATTATTCGATTCAAGTATTGTAATATTTTAATTAGCTTAGCATTGTTAATTAATACATGTGTTGTAATTAATTAGCTAGAATAGTTAATTAGTTGTTTTGTAATAATTAGCTTAGCTTAGTGTAGCTTAGCTTATTTATTCGAACCCTCCTTCGAGAGGGTATAATGTTGTAATAAGTGTGCATGCGTATGTGCATGTCTTCCAACCCCACGTTTTTCTCCCTTTTATTTAACTACTTTCGATGGTTAGATTAGGGCACATTTCGATTGGCATACCTTATGCTCGCGCGCGTGCATCATTTATTTGTCTTGCATACATCACGCTCGGCTCATCATTCAAACTGTATCATATTTCAATACTTATTTGAAAACATGTTATCAAACTGTTGCATTCATTTGCTATCTTAGATAGCCGAGCCTATTTGGTTGCATTATTGCATGTGTTGCATTAGGCATCATGTATTGTTAGGATCATGCATGATTTCTAGCTAGCTTTTGTTTTGGCTTGGTGTACACTGTAAGTTTTGCGCTTTAGCATACTTGCATGAGTGTGAGTGTTTCCATGATAGCTTGCTTGCCATGAGGCTATTTGCTTAAATGATTAACTGCATGAATGCCAGTGGATGAAGGCTTTGTTGCTTGAATTGGAACAATTCGATAAATGTGAGTTTTAAGCCCACTTTGCGAAGTGGAAAATCATCATGTTTTAAGTTCACTTGAGAGTGGCAAATCCACGCTTTAGCTCACTTGAGGATGGCACTTTCAAACTAGTTTCGAAAACAAACATGAGTTGATTTGTTCCAAATATTGCGACTTAGTCTACACTTGTATGTATGCATCACATAGTAAAGTTAGCTAATAAACCGGAATAAAAACACGTGTGTTTATCAAACAACATATCATGTTTAGTAGAGTCCGATCCTTTGATCGAGCGAGCAGGGGTGCTCATTTCAAGAACTTCCCCTCTCGTACCCAAGTTCCTGAGCCGAGGCAACTTTGGTGATGACGGACACATGGTCTTTGGCACGAGTCAGGGTTTCCTAAATTTCCCAAAAACAAAATATTTAGGTGGCGACACTGTAATCTGGCAAAGTAGTCTAGTTTTGGCAATATTTGATTCAAAATCTGATTTTCTAAAATGATTTGCCAGATTGGACTCTTTGGTGTTTATCAGTCTCACATTGCACTTTGTGTGATTATATTTAGAACCGCGACAAGAGTCCGAACTGTAGGACCAATTCGAGCTCTCCGAAAGGGGGCGCGGAGAAAGTCTAGTCCACAGTTTCTGGCGACTCTATTGAGGATTTAGAGAACTTGACTCGAACTCATGATTTGTTATTTTATCTACATATATGTGTTTCTTTGCATTGCATTTGCATAGGTGCGCCTAAATCACAGTGTTTGCCATCTGTTATTTCTGAACGGTTTGCTGAAGGCTTGCTTGGAAAAGCGTGCCATAAAGCTGATCGGTTGTGGGCTCTACCATGATGGGAACACAAACCTTGGATCTGGACTACCGCTGTACCATTTGATCCTTCTTTCACTTCTCGGTGTTAGGAGCGAGAGGTATATTAGGTGGTCTTGCCGAGGCACCCCTTTTGACCAATTGACCTAGTTGCATATCAGAAGCCGTAGAGACTGTTCCAAACTAGGACAGGTTGCTCACCTAAATACAGGATTGTATGAAAACGCATGCGTGCGTAGTGAACCCCTAGCTCCTGACGAAATTAGGACAGGGAAACCCTACCCCACCATAGGGGTGTTTTGGCTCTTACTTGCTTGATATGTGCTGTTAGGGTGTGTCTCTACAAGAATGTATGTATCAGTTGCAAGTCTGGGTATCAGTTTGCGGGTATCAGTTTTGAGGCAAAATTTTGGGGTAGAATTCAGTAAAGAGTACAGTCATTCAGCTATGCTCATATACGTTCTAGTGAAATTGGCCTGAGATGCTGTCTATTTTCTCTTTTGCAAGGTAGTCCTGGAACCATAGCTTCGGAAGGCTCCAATATCCTTCGGGTACATTGGACTTGTGTTGATAGACTTTGTCAAGTTGGAGATTTAGTTCAAGGGCAAACAATGTTTCTTTTGCTAGAGGCAAGGCAAAGAAGGGCCAAACAGGGCTCATCGATTCCACTGTTCCAGCATTTACCAGCTAGATCACCTTTGTTCAGAGCACGAGCATCTATCTCTATCATGGCTCAGACTCCGATGAACCTAGAGGATTTACTAATCCATTTTCAGCAATCAGTGGATTCGCTGCAGCAAGATATGGTTAGGCAAGCCGAGACATTGCAGAATATGATATTCCACTTTAAGGACCTCCATGACATTGGGGTTCAAATCAAGGATGCCATCCGACAAGGGCACATTGTGGAAAGTAATGAGTTTATGAGGAAGAATGTCGTTCGTACTTTCGATGCTATTACCAGTGGTAGCGCAGTTATGAAATGCTCAGAAGAAGTAAACACTGCCACCATGCCTATCAAAAACCTTCCTCCTGATAATAGCCAAAGACCAACAACTTCAACTCAGCACCATGCCCGAAATCTCCATCCTCTTTACATGAGTCTCTCTCAAGCTTTGAAAACACTACGAGAAGAAGGGTACCTAGAGCTCCTAGAACCTCAACCCCTTCCAAATCCTCATCCACCAAGATATGACCCAGCTAAATACTGTGCTTATCATCAACAGCACGATCATGATACAAACTGTTGCATCCGCCTCCGTCATAAGATTCAGGATCTTATTGACGAAGAGATCATAGCTCCACCAAAAGGGACCTCAGGCCACCATTGACCTGTCACCTCCACACCTCAATCTAATCCATACCCTGCTATCCACCTATAACCCCAGCATATACATCACCCCGGCCCATCTACCCAAGCCTGAGGTGTTCATTCCAGAAAGCATGGACTTATGTATGATGGATGCACTTGAACCCCAATCATCTCAAACCCGTGAACCCACTACTTCTGAGCTGATAAGAATGATTGAAGATCTTCAAAGAACTGTGGCAGATTTGGCCTTTGGAATTTTGGCTCCATCATCGACCACATCATGGGCCAGAAATTTCATGCCAAAAGGCTCTCCAATCTGGGGGCAAGCTGCAATGGAAAATGGCCAACCTAAAGCTATCTCAGGTCTGGGCAATGACGTGTCGACAACAACTGGGCTCCGCTCTGACATAATGACCCAATCCCTTGGCAAAGTGGAGGCAAGAGGCAAGAACAAGGTAAGGGTAAGCATTGGTCCCTATGAACACGTTCAGTGGGCTGTTGAGGCTTTGAAGGCTGAAGGACTAAACAAACAACAAGTGCTTGCAGTTGTTGCAAAAACTATGGATGACACTTTTGCCACTCGGGATGAGAGCATTTTGAATCAAGGGGCAAACAACAGAAAAGGATGTTTTACCATAAATACCCATCCTAATTCCAGTCCCAAGCCTATGGATACCCGACCAACACCCGCTCCTCTGTTTGCCGATGTTTCTAAACCTAGTGCTTCCTCTTCCCGCAAACGAACCTTCACCCAACTCCATATGAGCCTAACCTGTGCATTGAAGGCATTGATGAAGAAGGGGTATCTCAAACTGGTCAAACCTAGGCCTCTCTCGAATCCCCTCCCAGCTAAGCATGATGCTGCCAAGTATTGTTCCTTCTATCAACAAATCGGCCATGACACTGACAGTTGTTTTCGTCTTCGCCAAGAAATACAAGATCTAATTAACAAAGAGGTCATCGTCGCACCAGGTCCTGCAAAGTCTATCGGCACTGGATCGATGAACTTGGGGGATAATGTTATTATGTTATTGGAAAGGATGAACCACCTGCTAATGGCGCTCATTTTTACTCCAAATGCGGTTGATGGCACGCACTGTTTTGAGCAATTTGCGAATGCTGTTTATTTTACTTTCTGACTTGGGTATTGGGTCAGCCTTGTCGTGTTGTATTGAGTTAGTCTTTTTGTATTGAGTCAGTCGAGTTTGTCTTATTGTATCAAGTCAGTCCTGTTGTGTCAAAGTCAGGTGATTTCGGGGGTGTTACCTCGGACATCACTATCTTCTTTTGTGTTTGTCTTTCACAGTTTTTCTTTTGCGTCTGTTTCTACCTTTGAGCCAGTTGCGCCGAAAGATTTGAATGAAACAGCAGTGCTTTTCACCTACTTTTTTGTGCCTTGAAATCATTGCATTGACCTAAGTTTTTCAAAAATTTTCTTAACATTGTGATGAAAACAAGGAGGGAAGAATTCCTCTGGATTTGCAAAAATTTGATCAACTGAGAGAAAGAGAGGCATGCTAAGCCCTTAATAAATGAGATCATGCTTGTTAATGTGAGTACTGGGAAAAATCCTAGCTTGATCCAGATTGGTTGTACATTGTCTTCAATGCGAGCGACTAGTCGTTTTCTTAAAAGATTTCAAAAAATGTTTTGCGTGGTCCTACGAAGACATGCGTGGAATTGATCTTCAGATTATGCAACCTAAGATCACTCTTGGCCTCGAGACTTGACCCATTTTGCTTTCAAACCTTGAACTTTGATTCAGAATGTGCAACGATCAAATAACAACATAAGGCTTGTATGGCCGGATCAGAAGCAACCCTTACACTAGGGGCAATAAGGTCAGATATGATCACAGGAAGCTTGCAAAGTTAGATCAGGAGCATCCCCTAAACTAGGGGCAAAAAAGGTCAGATGTGCTCGAAGATTCATAGGATGGATCATTCCCCAAACCAATGAAGACTAGAAAGAAAGCCAAATTCCAGCGGCTGGAAGAAGAAAATTTATTGTTAAAGAACAATCGAGTTACTGTCCACAACACTAGGGGCAAATTCAGACCCGGTTGGATAGACTCCTACATCATCAACGAATAGCAGACACTCTACTGGATTTAGATGGCTTCGAGATCCTATGGCCAATCAACATGGACAAAGTTAAATTTTTTTTTATCCTTGAGAGGCTCGTTAGGCCGAAAACCCAGAAGGGTAACCCAGGCAAAAGTTAGAGCAAGAAAAAGAAAAAAAGAGAACAAAAAAAATGAAAAAAAAAATGAATGAATGAGAAAAGAAGAAAAGAAATGAAATGAAAAGAAAAGCATAGCTCGCAAGGTTGAAAACCTGGAAGGGAAACCTTGGCAAAAGGAGAGCGTCAACACCCGAGTGAACCTCAACCGGGAACTACGTATGGCCTGATACCCATCTTTGGGATACGTAGGCAACTTCATCCTGAAGTTCGGCCCAATCATTTTTAGCCTGCTTGGCTCATCCATGTTGATTGGCTTATCCTTGTTCAAACTCGGCTTTCTTATCCATGTGCAAATTGGCTCGTCTTTGTTCAAAATTGATTGTCCTACTTTGTTAGAAGATTCAGTTGCAAGACAATTCAAGTTCAGATCTGAGGTTGTGCATCTCAAGAGTAAATTCTATGTTGGTCAAGCAGTGGCCATTTGCAAAAGTAGTTTTGAGGATTTTTAATGAAGTTGACTAATTTTCTCAAAAATTCCTCCATTTTTCCAAAACTGGATCATTTCTTGGACCCAAAAAAGGAAAATTGTCAATGCTCATAACCTAACTTGCATGATTTCGAATTAGAAAATCGAACAAGTATGTTAATCTAACTCTCTTGTTGGTCAAAATTGTTTTAGTAGAAAGCCAAAACAAAAAAAAAAATGCCCAAAATGATGAACTAGGGACACAGTTAAGTCAGGTTTTCTGTCTTTTTCCTGTTGTCAACATACTTGCCAAAAAAGGCACCATACTTGCCGGAAAGGGCACCATATTCCCCAGAAAGGGCACAACTAAAGCCAACAACAAAAGGCCAAAAGCTCTCTCATCCTCCAAGCAGCGAGGTATCAAGCCAAGTACGAAGCACGAATTGGAAATGGAGCTGGATATTCGTTTCCCTCATCTGGGACGATCACGCTCAAACTGGCGTCTGACCCGGAATGGGGACATAGAAATCATGATGTGTGTGAGACCAATCAATTGTATACTTGGCCGGTGGGACAAGTTGTAACTCATCTCGGTCAAGTTAAGCCAAAGACATCATCAACCGATGTCAGTTGCGGATCTGCGGCACATCCGATCACATCACGACCACTCTGTGGGAAAGCTCACTGTTGTGAGCAGAAGAATAAGAATATAGTAGAATACTAGGGGCAAGAGCCCACAACTTCCTGTTTATCCATCAACCACCTAGGGGAGGGATAAAAAATAAGAGAGATTAAAGAATAGAGAGATATGCGTTAAGAGGAAAAGTGAGAAAAGTGCTTTTTCAGAGAAAAAGAGATTGAGTGCCAGAGTGATATGAGAATCACAAATGAGAAAGGGTGGGAAACAATATCCAGATAAATAGGCTCCTCGTTGTAGACGCGCCCGAACGTCCCGGGAAAATCCCATTTTGTTCATTAGGCTCTCTACAATTCGGACTCAAATGTCACGGTTCTGAATCTAATCTCACAAAGTGCAATGCAAGACTGATAAATCACCAAAGAGTCCAAATCTGGCAAATTGTTTTGAAAAACTGATTTTTATAAAGAAGTGCCAAACAAGGACTGCTTTGCCAGATACAGAGTCGCCACCTAAATATTTTGTTTTGGGGGAATTTAGGAAACCCTGACTCGTTGCCTAAGGCCACATGTCCGTCATCACCAAAGTTGCCTCGGCTCGGGAACTTGGGTACGATTGGGGAAGGTCATGCGATGAGCACCCCCGCTCGCCCGATCAAAGATCGGCCACTACTAAACATGATATCTTGTTTTTTAAAACACATGCATTCTTATTCCGGTTATTAGCCTAGAATTACTATGTGATGCGCACAGCACACAAGTATAGACTAGATCGCCTAAGTTGGAACAAAACATCTCATGTTTGTTTGAAAATGGTTTGAAAGTAGGCTAAGATGTGGATTTGACACCCTCAGGTGGGCTTAAGAAAACATGATTTTGCCACTCTCAAGTGGGCTTAAAAACTCGCATTTTGATGAATTGTTCCAATTCAAGCAATCCAACCTTCACCCACAGACATTCAGGAAGTTATATCACATAAGCAAATAGCCTCATGGCAAACATGCTAACATGGCAACACTCACACTCATGCAACCGAGCCAAAACAGGAACTAGTTAGTAATCAATGCATGACCCTAGTTCATGTTAAGATGGCTAATGCAACACATGCAAAATGTAACTAGAAGTAGGCTCGGCTATTCTAAAATGGCATGTGAAATGCAACTTGATAATCATGTATTCAAATCGGTATTGAAATACAATGTAGTTAGTATGATGCACCGAACCCGGTGCATGCAATACAGATGAATGAATGCAAACAAGCGATCATAAGTATGCTAATTGAAACGTGCCCTAGAACTAACCATCGTAAGCAGTTAAGTAAAAGGGAGAAAGATGTGGGGTTGGAAGACATTCACACACTCACGCACACTTATTACACAATTACGCCCTCCTAACGGAGGGTCCGAATAAATAATACAAAACCAACTAGCTAATCTAAGCTAATCTAATTAAACTAGTTATTACACAACCAGAATTAATAACAAATTACAGCTAATTATTACATAACTCTAACTAATTAACAAATTAGCTAAGTAAGCAATTTAAACTATCATGCAAACTACATGAAACGAACTGCCTCAGCTCTGCCATGGATGATGAAGGATGCATGCATGCTTGAATTGCCTTGTTCGGAAATCCCTTGCGACGCCCCGACTTGCCTTTGTTTGCAATTGACCTCAAAACATTGCACAAGGCTCCAGAAGGCTGAAACTCCACCCCGGGAATCTGTGGGAAGGCTGCCGACCAGCTATTGGCCTTGGAGACCACCTGCCGACCACCTTTTGTGGGAGAAACCAAAATGGGTGGTCGGCCTGCTAGAAAAGCTGGTCGGCCGACCAGTTGCTACCTTTGGTTTCTGGTTTTCTGCAACAAGGAGCAAGAGAGAGGCATGGCAAGCATTTTTTGACCAAGAGACCTTAGGACAGAGCTAAGACAGCCCAAAATATAAATAAAATCAATTTGAAGTATGGCCAAAATATGCTAGAATAGAGGGCCAAAACAATATGCATTGTGAGCTAGTGAACATGAGTTACACTACAAGCATATGAAGCATGTGAAGGACTACCAAACCAAGCAAAACTAGAGTCATGGTATGCCAAATGATGGCGAAAAACCCACTGAAACAAGACCAATACATGCAAGAATGACATGCTCCTTTGATAAGCCATGAAAGGGATTATTCTACAGATGCATGAAGCATGCAAAAAGGGACCAAACCAGCCATGGTCAGAGCCTAGGAAGGTCCTAGAAGTCACCAAAAAGTGCCTGAACTAGGCCTCCAAATGGTATAAATATATGCTCCTTTGGTAGGCCAAAAATGCTAGTAAACAAGACAACAAGAGAGAGGGTCACCCCTCTCTGATTTAGGCCCTCAAAGCCACATTCTCACCACTGAAAATCCACTGGATTTCAGTGGTAGGAAGGCCAAGCAAAGACTAGCTTGAATGCCTTATGACATGGCACAAAACAAGTCTAAATAGAGCATGCAAGAGGGGAGATGACCCTCAACACCAAAAGAGCCTTAAACAAACATGAAAAACACTTAAATATGATCAGTTGACAACAAAGCTCAAATAACCATGTAAATGAGGCTAAGAGAAGGATCAAAACAATGCTTAAAAAGAGGGAAAATGAGTTACCCTTGAAGCTTAACAAAACCAGCAACTTTTCTGAACCAAAACCCAACTTTTGAGACCTCTCAAAACCCTCCAGCAACTCAGTAACAACGGTGGAGGTGTATGGTTATGAGGTGGTGTGCAATAGGCCAAGAACAAAGCCCTTTCTAAGCCTAAAATATAGAGATAGAGAGAGATATAAGCTTGGCCTTAGAGCATTTTTTTTCAACCTAGTATAAGGAGAGGGAGGGCCTCTCTTATAGAGTTTCAAAGCCAAAGCTTCTCCAAGAAGCTAAAAACTTGGTTGCAAATCCTCCATACACGTGTATGGATGATCTAGTGTGTGCCTTCCAGCTGGCACAGTTGGCATGCACTCAGACAAACAAAATAAGAGGAAGCTGGCTGACCAGAAGAGGTGGTCGGCCGACCACTTTCCCTGGTCAGTCGACCAGGGCAAGTGGTCTCCCACAAAACAAGGTGGTTAGCAGGCACAATAAGTGGTCGCCACACTGAAATCACGTCAGTGGTATGGTGGGAGACTAGTAAATGTGGCCCAAAGACCAAGAAAACCAGTTTCCTGAGCATAAAATCGGCTGGCGAAGAAAGAAGTGGTTTCCAAGGGAAATGCTGGTCTCCCATCCTTGTACCACCTTCTAAACAGGGAAAACAAGGGTTGTGCCAAAAAAGAACCAATACGGATGCAAAACGAGAGTTCGGGAGGCAAAGCGCGCAGTCGGGAGCCTCGAAAACTGGCTGTTGAGCACCAAAAGTGGCGTACGACCACAAAAGTGGTCTCCCAGGCCACAGTGTCCCTTTGGACAGAGGAAACAAGGCGTGCTCCAAAAAATCGGGGCAAACGGAGAATGTTAAGCAGTCCCGAGCCGAGGCGCACGACCGACGGCCCCAAAAATCGAAAACTAGTCTCCAAACGGGAACAGTGGCCTACGACCACGAAAAGTAGTCTATAACCACTGAGAAATGGTCTACAAGACCTCTCCCTCCCTTCGGGAAGAGAAAACAACACCTGGTCCACAAACCGAGTCAAAGCACAAAAAGTTCCGAGGCCCGAAGGCAAGGCTCTCAACTCAGAACTCCGAAACCTCAGGGCAAGCACAACATGCACCGTCACCGAGCGCTCAATCGATGGCGTCTGAGTCTTAAGGTCGGTCAAAAATGGGGTGTCTGCAGTTGCCCCTCTTTGACAGAACTCGAAAGTCATAACAATGACGGGAGTGAATGTCAAAGCCCAGAGACGACCCATTTTTGACAAGGCCGAAGACTTAGACAAACAGGCGAGATAATCAAAGAAATGTGCTCGCAGGCTGTGGCAAAATGCAAAAGACATGCACAAAATCGGACATAACTTATGATCATGCAAAGAAAGCTGTAACGAGGCATATCACACAACAGTTTTAAGCAATCATACACAAATCTAACTACATTTCAATGCAGAAAGGATGTAAAAGAATTATTCAATTCTTGCTACGTTTCACGCGGAGAACATATCTGGTTCGTTTGGCCGTGCCAGCCTTAAATGAACCCTACATACAATATCGTGCTTGTAAAAGAAAGAAACTTAACAGGTACAATACTATTAGAAATATGCATAACAATGCAAATGAAAAGTGCGTAACAACGTAAGTGAAGGGATGCATTACAATGCAAGCTAGGTGTGACGCATAACAATGCGAGCAAAATGTGCATAACAATGCAACAAGTGTGCGTGAAAACGCGGGTAAAGTAAGCATAACAATACGGTTGAAACAAGAATGACAATGCAAGTAAAATGTGTGTGACAACGCAGGTGAGGAGTGCATAACAATCCAATTGAGGCATAAACACATGTAAGTGAAGTACACGCGACGACTCATACAATGTGTGAAGCAAGATGTAGACACTTGTAAGTAAAGCATACGTGACAACGCATGCAATGCGTGTAACAGGAATTGAACACATGTAAGTAAAGCATACGCGACAAGGCATGCAATGTGTGAAGCAAGAATTGAACACATGTAAGTAAAGCATACGCGACAAGGCATGCAGTGTGTGAAGTAGGAATTGAACACATGTAAGTAAAGCATACGCGACAACGCATACAATGTGTGAAGCAGGAATTGAACACATGTAAGTAAAGCATACGCGACAACGCATGCAATGTGTGAAGCAGGAATTGAACACATGTAAGTAAAGCATACGCGACAACGCATGCAATGTGTGAAGTAGGAATTGAACACAAGTAAGTAAAGCATACGCGACAACGTATGCAATGTGTAAAGCAGGAATTGAATATATGTAAGTAAAGCTTGCACGACAATGCATGAAATGTGTGAAGTAGGAATTGAACACATGTAAGTAAAGCATGCGCGACAATGCATGCAATGTGTGAAGTAGGAATTGAACACATGTAAGTAAAGCATACGCGACAATGTATGCAATGTGTGAAGTAGGAATTGAACATATGTAAGTAAAGCATACGCAACAACGTATGCAATGTGTGAAGCAAGAATGCCGTGCGCGACAACGCAAGTAAAGAAAGTGCATAACAATGCAGGAGAGGTATAACTTTAATAGCATGCTTAAAACAAAACGCTGAGTAAAGAAGTGCAAGCCTCAAAGAGGGCAACTCAAACGCGACCTCCGATTCACCTCTCGGAGGGGTTACAACGTACTCAAAAGGATACACCTTGCTCTTGGCGAATAACAACAAGCCACACATCGAAGACTTGAATCGAAGTTCCCGCGGAGACATTTCGTGCCGAAAAGTGCACTTTTCTTGTACTTTCTCGAGTGCCGAGGACTGCAATCATCACCAAAAATGCACAGGGAGAACAAAGGGACTTTGGAGACCACCCCTGAGGGCCACCGACCACCTAGCAAAGCCACCGACTAGTTTTTGCCCAAAAGGTGGTCGGCCAGCCAAAAAAACTAGTCGGCCGACAAGTTTACTAAAATTAGGGCAGTTTTGTCTTTTGACATTCGGATCTTTAAGTTCACTTGGCCAAACCACTTTTGCTCACAACTCTAATGCCAAAATCAGCTCTTCTTCCTTCCTAGATCATTTTCCCCCTCAGATCTACACTTTATACGCGTTTTCCAACACCCCACGCAAAGTTGTTTCGCGAAAACTTTCGGTTCTTTTCACTTTGAACCAATTAAAATTTGATTTCGAAGCTTCTTTCTCCATTTTCACCACTTGAGGTATGTTTGTCTCGAAGTTTGGCACATTTTCTCGGGAGTAGACTTTTGTTGACTTTTTCCTTTCCCGAAAGTTGACTTTTGTTGACTTTTTGCAATTTTTGCTCATTTCATTCATTTTTGCAGATTTCTTCAAATGGCAGATCCCTTTTATCATGGCAGAGGTCCTCCACATGCCGGGGATGAGCCAGACATCATGTTATTGCCTCCGAGGATTTGGCCTTTTGACCCAGAGAGATACCACCCTCAGGAGCACGTCCTGCCTCCTACCACCTTCCATCACTTCACTGACTTCGATCAGCGAGCACCCGTGGACCTATTACTACGGGAGCCGAAGTCCCATTTGTCTTATCATGCGCGCGAGGTGTGCACTTCTCTTTTATATTTTCTGCGATGTGTTTTTACATTTCTTGTACACTTCATGTTTTCACTATGTATCATATATGCTCGTTCTGAACACATTTACATACACAACATCTGGTTCATTTGGCACACAGTTTATACGTAACAATACTCTGTTCCTTTGGCGCGCAGCTCACAACACAGTATTCTGTTCATTGGGCAAGCAGCTTACTTTGAACACACAGTTTGTCTCAGGCACACAGCACATTTTCAGGCACACGACTCATTCTTTGGGCACACAGTTCATTTTTCTAGCACACAACTCGTTTCTTGGGCACACAGCTCATTTTTCGAGCACACAGCTCGTTTCTTTGGGCACACAGCCCCACATATTTGAATTCTGAACACACAGCTCATATGTTTTCATTTGTACGCAGCTCATACATTTCATTCTAAAACTGAATACATCTATTCATTCTTAATGAAGGTATCTTTCCGTTCCACATGGGGTTATGGGTCGGTCCTTGCTAGGGAGTGGTATACGGAGCTCCCAGATGTTGTATGTCACATCATAGACAAGGCAGGATTTGGGCCTTTCTACGTGAGGTTATCACATTATCCAGCGAGTAGGACCTTTATGGGGGCACTTGTGGAGAGATAGTGGGACACCACCAACTCGTTCCACTTTTCAGCTACTGGGGACATGACGATGACCCCATATGACTTTGCTATGTTGACGGGCCTTAATGACGCAGACATAGGCGAGTGGGAGGTGGCTTGGATTTATCTGTTGGGAGCCCGCCCGCCGATAGATAGATCATCGGGTAGAGTCAGGTACACTTGGTTCTCCGAGCGATTCAAGAGGACTATGCCTAAGACTGTCGAAGAGATATAGCAGTATGCTCAGGGTTTTTTGATATTCCTCATCGGGACCACTCTATTCTCCGATAGGGGGAACACAAATGGACTTTATTTGCTTAGTGCTTTGGTAGACCTATCACAGGTCAGCCAATATGATTAGGGTGGTGCCAGCCTAGCTACCCTTTACTGTTATATAAGTGTGACTTCCTGCGGGCGAGGGAACATAGTAGGTGACTACTGGAGAGCCTAGGAGGTACATTCTGCTCTCTTGACTTACCTTTCCACTTTTCATTATCTGTGCACTGCACACACGACACACATTTCATTCGATATCTTACATTCTGCACTTAGCATTCTGTATTTTCTGTACATTCTATTTTCTGACAGCCACTGTCTTACCTTTCACAGCTATGAGTTTATGCATACTTCCCGACGCTAGCTCCTGAGCTCGAGGTTGAGGCACATCTGGAGATCCCCTACTCTTGCAGATTTGAGGGTCAGTATTGGCCGAGGACTCGGGAGACTTCGCCCTATCTCCGACATTTCTTCGATACTGTACGGCTGATGAAGGTAATCAAGAACGCTTAGTTCTTCATGCTTTCAGCTTTGATTCATCTTGCATATTTATGACCTCTAATTGGTTTATGCACTTTTCATCCACAGATTACCTGGCAGGCATGGGCACCCATGCTAGCAGATACCCAGTTCCGGTTCCCTGGGGGATGGTCCGCTTCTCGATACAGGTCTTTATTTGAGGGGCCAGTTAGCAGGGCATGGTTTCTCGGGGATCGCTTTATGCGTCAGACAATGGGCAACCCTAAGTAGGATGTCCCCTCAACGCCTCCAGAGGAGATGCGGTCTGCAGGGGATCTCACACCCCAGAGAATAGAGGAGCGCGTGTTAGGTATTGACGCAGTCCTTTATCTGGAGGAGAGAGAGTACGCGACATATTGTCATACATACTTGATGCGTCCACTGACAGATGTCCATACTCCCACAAGGAGAGCAGCTAGTATGCCATCATCGAGTCGAGTATGGGCTACAGGTACTCCTTCGACTAGCCGGGCCGGTACATCGAGGAGTGGGGCTAGAGAGATCCCCCCAACTTACCATCATGCTTGGTGGCCGGATCTTCCATCCGAGCTGACAGACTGGCGGTATGGGACATCCTACCCGATTCCATTGGAGCCTCCATTTCCTGACCATCGATACGTCAAAGACCCTGACTCGCCACCGTTATGCTTTACAGATTTGATTTATCACTCAGATATTTAGATATTCATTCATTTACGGATGACTTGCACTTGCATCTGCAGCCTCCCAGCGAGTATACCGAGGATTTACTCAGGATGGTGGCCTCACTCGAGAGCATGGTCCTGCGGAGGGAGACGCTGTTGTTCGTCGCTGGCGTTTCGGTACTTTTCAATTTCCTTGCATTTATGATACTTCTGATGACATACTGAAATTGGACATTCTGTTACATTGGTTGTCTGTATGTGTAGAGCACATCTGACACACCGCATTCACGCACTATATCTGTATGCACACATTCTATGTAGCATTCTTGCATCTACATCTGATATACATACTGGCTATTGCACTCAAACTGTCCTTTTCAAGTCCCACCACTACAGGCCGGGCCATCTAGGCCTTCTCAGGGAGCCAGGAGAGGGGGCTCGACTCGCAGCTGAGGCAGGCGTAGAGCGCCTATTACGGATGATGAGGAGTCGAACGAGGAGTAGGAGTCTATGCATCCTCAATCGGAGACATCCGCAGGTAGAGAAAAGGACTCTGGCTCTGGTTCTGAGAGTGGAGGTGATGCCGGGGAGGATCCTGAGGATGGCAGCTCTGATTCGGATGATGGTGCTGGTGGAGGTGGTGCAGAGGCTACCTAGCCGAAGAGGATGAAAAGGGCCTCTCGATCTTGAGCTTGATGGCACCGATGCAGATGTTCCTGCTTTATTTTCCTTTTACTAGTAGTTGTAGCACATCAGCTTAGGTAGTTTTATTTTCTTTAAAGCTTGTACCTCACTGTTAAATGTTGTAAAAAGAAGCTATGATGGAATGAAACAGCTTTTGTTGAAAAAGTATTGTATTTTGTATTCTTAGCATCGCATCGCATCATTTTGCACAAAAATGAGGTTGAATGGAAATTGAACACTGTACATTGCCAAGTCAGGTAGTGAACCGACGCAGCAAACTAAACAACTTAACTTACTAAGAAACAACAAAACCTTAGCAAGTTTACAACTCGATAAACAAATCTCGACAATGTTAATAAACAAAGAGTAACAACTCGATGTACAAAACTCGACAACTCGATAAACAAAGCTTGACAACTCGATAAGCAAAACTTAACAACAACTCGATAAGCAAATACATTTCTGACAAACTGGGCGACGGAATGCGTCCGAAACAGAGGTAAACTCAGACCTTCAACACTCCCAACACATGGAAAGGCTAGGAGCTCTCCTCTAGAGACTAGGAAAAGGCCAAAAACTAGCTTTTCTCCCTGGCCGACCACCACATGTGGCTGGCCGACCAATTTTTTGCCCTGGAGACCAGTTGTGTGGTCAGCCGACCAGAAAAACTAGCTAGCCGACCAAAAAAAGTGGTCGGCCGACCAATTGGCCCGACGACCTCCAGATTTTTGACACGTGTCCTCCCAACAGTGCCTTATCCTCCATAAAAGTTCCAGCTTCGTGGCTCTCTCATTCCATCTCAGTTTTACATCAAAATGGAGGTGTTTCTCATCCAAAATCTAACAGCTTGGATTGCTACTTTTGACGGCTCGGAAAAGTTGAACTTCCGGGACTTCGGCATAAATGCACTATTCACTCTAAGTCGCACTTCGCTGCACTTTCCGTTTCTCCATGCCGCGGCAAGGTTTTGGAATCTGGTAACTCATGTCTTTAGCTTTGGCGAGCAAGAGGTGTGTCCTTCCTTCGAAGATTTCCAAGCTTTGATGGAGTCCGAGGGCAACGAAGAAATCTTTCGGCCACGCCCAAGCCTTAGGACGAATGTGTGGGCTCACTGTGCACGACGCTCGGTCTTTGATCCATGACGAAGAGTTGGACATCCTCAGCTTGATTCATCGTTTTTCTGATGCCGGCGACCGCGGTGATCATCATTGGCAAGGTTTTCGGCGACATACCCTTTGCTTGTGCATGTTGTCTTATTTTTTGCTTGCTCCAGGCTTCAGTGGGTCTAGCATCCGTTCCATCGAAGTTGCCCAAGGCTTAAGAGAGGGCAAAAACTGCATTGCCATGACATTGGCCGAGACATTGATGGGCTTGGATGCTTTCCATCTCTGGGAAACGGCCAGATTTGTGGGGAGTCCACTATTGCTGCAGGTAATGTTTCCCACCCTGTCTCACATATATTTTGCTCACATCACTCGGCCTTCAAGCTCGATTTTTCTCTCAAAACCTTTTCCTCACTTTTCTCTCATCGTACATCTCTCTATTCTTTAATCTTTCATTTTTCATCCCTCCCCAGGCGTGGTTGATGGATAAGTTGCAGGTTGTGGACCCATGCCTAGCATACTCAGCTCGCGGCTATTTCTTCTGACAACGTCTGGTCGATGCCCTTGATGAGGGGTGGTGGTTCGATTGGGTGTGCAGTTTGTTCGCAGACCGCATTGCTTGGCGGTGCCCTTGGCTCAATCTACCAGCTATTTCTTCCGACGACGTCTGGTCGATGCCCTTAATAAGGGATGGTAGTTCGATTGGATGTGCAGTTTGTCCGCAGACTGCATTGCTTGGCAGTGCCCTTGGCTCAATCTACCAGCGATGAGCTATAGCATGTCTCGGCAAACCGGGATCCAGTTGATCGGCCAGACTCACTGTATCTTTTACTTTCCTTTCCGGTTCCAGCGCCAGTTCGGCCATGATCAGATTTGTCCGGCAGAGGGGATAGAGTACCCAGCTGCATTTCTAGTCTGAGGCGCAGAGCTAGCTCGATATGCCATGGCATGGAGGACGAGAGAGCTTCTAGCCCCCGCTTCCACTTTCAGTTACACCCTTTCTGATGAGTGCATAGATTGGCTCAATGAAGAGGCACAGATTGGGCCCAGCTTGGCATCAGAGGCTTCGACCAGCTCTAGGAGGGGACACGGGAACATCTGACTATGCCCCTGATTAATTTACTTTAATCAGAACTTTCAAGTTTTCTTGTGAATGTAATAAAAAGCAACTTCAATTTTATATTCAAGAGCAAGAGAACTCTGTACTGAAATCAATGTAATTGAAGGTTATGGGTACTGAAAATTTTCCGCTTTGGTCCGAAAATGGTCTAAGTTGTAAAAAGATTAATTTGAGCAAAATCAACTTTTATTAAAACTTTTCAAAACCATTTTCGATATGGATCAGAACTAGACACGCCTGAGATCTGTCATTGAGATGTACAGCCTCGGAGTCCAGCAACTGGAAAGTTGCCCCTAGTCTGAATAGCACTGCATTGGAGATCACAACCGAGCTCTTGAATGCAGGATAGACAAAGATGACCGAGATGATCAAATGGACAAAGTTGATCGGGGAAATGTTTATGGCTGGACTTCAGGATGAAGTTGCCTACGTATCCCAAAGATGGGAATCAAGCCTTACGTAGTTCGGCTTGGGTTCGCTCGAGTATTTACGCTCTCCTTTTGCGCTCTAACTTTTGCCAAGGCCGCCCTTTGCGGGTTTTCAACCTTGCGAGCTCAGTTTTTATAATTTCAAAATTTTTTGTGCTCTAAATTTTGCTTAGGTTGCCTTTTCTGGTTTTCGGCTTAGCGAGCCACTCAAGGGTAATATTTCTTCAACTTGTCCATGTTGATCGGTTGTGAGAACTCTAGGCCATCTAGGTCCATTAAAAAAACAGCTCCACCCAACCAAATAGACTTGATAATGTATGGGCCAGTCCAATTGCATCTGAACTTGACCCTAGGGTCGTGGATGGGAGCTCAGTTGTCTTTGAGCACCAAATCTCTTTCTTTTAAATTCCTAGACTTAACCTTCTTGTTGAATGCCCTGGCAATTCTGCATTGATAACCCTAAACATGGTACAGTGCTTTCAACCTTCGCTCGTCGAACAACATAAGTTCTTCAACTCGCTCTCATCAATCACCTCGGCTATCCGACACTCGGCCAAGATGACGTAATGTGGAACCTCAACTTCAATAGGTAGAACGGCCTCCATCCCATAGACCAATGAATATGGAGTCGCTCCGGTAAAAGTTCTAATTGATGTTCGATAGCCCCACAGAGCAAACGACAGCTTATCTGGCCAGTCCCGGTAGGTTTCCACCATTTTCTGTAGAATGTGCTTGATGTTCTTGTTGGAAGCCTCAACTGCTCTATTGGTTTGCGGCCGGTATGTTGATGACTTGTGAAAAGCCACGTTGTATTTGTCCAACAAGTCGATCACCTCCTTTTTGAAGTGGGAACCATTATCTGAAATGATCTCGTTTGGGACCCCGTAGCGACAGATGATGTTGTTCCTGATGAACTTTGCAACATGCAAAGCCTTCAACACCGCATAAGATTGGACCTCAACCCACTTTGTGAAATAGTCTATCGCTACCAAGATATACTCATGCCCATTGGACTCCTTCGGAGTGACAGCCCCGATCACATCAATCCCCCAGACTGAAAACGGCCATGGCAAAGTCATGTTGTACAGCTTCGACGGCGGAATGTTCATGCGGTTTGCATGGACCTGACATTTGTGGCATTGCCGAACAAAGCCAATACAATCCTCCTCTATGGTGGACCAGTAGTAACCTTGTCTGAGAATTTTCTGGACTAGCATCACCCCGTTCATGTGCACTTTGCACTCTCCTCCATGGATGGCTTCCATTAGGCGCTTCGATTCTTCGGCATCAACACACAACTTATGCATCTCTAGATGACCTCTCTTGTACAGTTTACCCCCACAGATGATGAACTGAGCAACCATTCTTCGTATTGCCCTCTTATCTTTGGCATTTTCCCCTGGTGGATACGTCTCTTTTTCCCATAAGTTCCAAATATCGTAATACCAGGGGTTCTCATCTTGAACCTCATCTATGGCAGCAATCAGCTCATAGGCCGGCGTAAATTTTTTGGTCGATAATGATCGGACGCGTCAGGACTCCAAAAGGGGTGTCTATCATGGAAGATAGAGTTGCTAGTGAGTCTGCGAACCTGTTATTCTCTCTTAACAGATGAGCAAAGTTCAGCATCTTAAACCAAGGAATCAACAAGTCCAAGGCCTGGCGGTAAATTCTCATCTTTTCTTCTTTGACTTTCCAATCTCCCTTAGCTTGGGATACAACAAGGTTCGAGTCCCCGATGACGTCCAACCATTTTGCCCCTAGTTCTAGGGCAGCTACTAAACCAGCAATGCATGCTTCATAATATGCTTCATTGTTCAAGACTTTGAACCGGAGTTTAAATGTTAGAGGGATACGGGAATTGTCGGGTGCTATCAGCAACACCCCTATCCCAGTCCCATATTGGTTTGACGCTCCATCAAAGTACATCGTCCAAGTTTCATCCTCGACATGCAAAATGTCCTCGTCTGGGAATAAGTACTCAGCTGCTTCATCCCCTTCCACTGGGTGGTCGGCTAGGAACTCCGCTACCGCTCTCCCCTTTATTGACTTGCGAGTCACATATTTCAGATCGAATTCAGAAAGTAGAAGCAACCAACGGGCTAGCCTACCCGTAAGTGTTGGTTTCTCGAAGAGATATTTGATGGGATCTAATCTCGAAACCAACATTACAGAGTGAGCTAATATGTAGTGCCGTAGCTTCCTGGTAGCCCATACCAAGGCCAAACAAGCCTTCTCGAGTGGAGTGTAGCGGATCTCATATTCCAACATCTTCTTGCTCAGGTAGTAAATAGCTCTCTCCACCTTGTCCTCAGACTTTTGTGCAAGCATACAGCCTATTGTAGTTTCAGTCACTGAAAGATACAAGATCAACGGTTTCCCCAGCTCAGGCGGTAACAACACAGGTGGGTTCTGTAGATATTGTTTGATCTGTTCAAAAGCTGCTTGGCATCGGCCATCCCATTGGAACTTCGTTCCTTTTTTTAGGAGACCAAAGAGTGGTTCACAAGTCAAGGTTAATTTTGAGATAAACCATCTTATAAATTGCACTTTACCCAGAAAGCCTCGCACCTCCTTTTCAGTCCTTGGTGGTGGCATTTCTAAGATGGCCTTGATTTTGGAAGGGTCGACTTCGATACCTCTCTGTGTGATCAAGAACCTCAGCATTTTCCCTGCTGTAACACCAAACGTACACTTCTGAGGATTCAGCCGCAACTGGAATTCTCTGATTCTTTGGAAGAACTTTTGCAAGGTGGTGTATTGGCCTCTCTTTCCTTGGACTTGACAATCATGTCGTCCACGTACACCTCAACCTCTTTGTGAATCATGTCATGCAATATTGTGGTTGCGGCCCGTTGATATGTAGCTCCAGCATTCTTCAGCCCAAATGGCATCACCCTATAACCATAGGTCCCCCACGGGGTGGTAAAAGTAGTCTTCTCCTGGTCTTCGGGTGCCATCACAATCTGGTTGTAACCTGAGAATCCATCCATGAACGAAAGCAATGCATGCCCTGCAGTGAAATCTACTAACTCATCGATATACGGCAGAGGAAGTCATCCTTCAGACTGGCTTTGTTCAAATCTATGAAATCCACACATACCCGAATCTTGCCATCCTTCTTCAGCACTAGAATTATGTTGGCCAACCAAGTTGGGTATTCAGATACCAGCAGGAACCCTGCGTCAATTTGCTTGGTGACCTCTTCCTTAATCTTGAGAGCCTAGTCTGGGCGGATCCTTCTAAGTTTCTGTTTAACGGGTCTAGCCTCTGGGTCAAGAGGGATCCGGTGCCGTACAATCTCAGGATCGATTCCAGGCATGTCTTCATAGGACCACGCGAAAACATCTTTGAAATCTTTTAATAAAGCGATTAAGCGCTCGCGCTCCTCCGAAGACAACGTGGACCCGATCTGGACCAGCCGTGAGTCTTTCTCAGTACCAACATTAACTGTAGTGATTTTATCAACCAGGGGTTTAACAAATCTCTCATGCTCTTGATCAATTAAATGTTGCAAAACTGGAGGAATTTCTTCCTCATCGTTTTCATCAAAATTTTCAACGTCCTGATTATTGCAATAAATGAAAGGCACAAAAAAATAATCAGAAGCCACAGCCATTTCATTCTCATTAAGCATTTCCAAATCATCAAATTCTTCTATTACAATCGACTCAAAAGAAAAAGAAAAAGACGACTTAGACAGGACTGTGGCATCCGGGTTGTCACTCCAAGGAATACCGGACTCAGACTCAGACGAGTTGAAACCTAATTCGGACTCCACAGACTCAGTGGAATCAGATTCCGGCTCATTACCTGACCCGGTGCTGCTTGACAAAAATTCCTCCTCGTACTGCCAGATGAGAGAGGGTGCGATGGATATATCCAAAATGTTTGATGGTGGGCTCGCAGCCATTTCATTCCTGATCATGAATACCGAGAAGTTATCCCCCAAGAACTTCTGTTTGATCGGAGGATCTGAAAGTAGACAAGCCAATGTTACCCCCATTTCAATTTCGGTGCTTTCGGAATCCACTTCCTTACACTGCTCAACCTCAGCGGATGGGTCCATCTGCTCTTCGGCAACATCATCCCCGAATAACTACAGGTCGAAGAAGATCTCAAATCCTGGCAGGCGCCTCTTTTTGGCATTCAACCATGGCTCTGGGAAGCTGCAAAATGGAAAGTCCTCCCCCTCCCGGACAAAGCGTCCATTTAGGGTACCCTGGATGGGTCGATGCATCAACTCAAAAGGCTTCCCTTTGCTTTGCTCTGGCTCTCCCATCCATCTCCTTGCCTTTCCTCACCTAGTCCTCTTTGGTGGGCAGATAACCCAAGCCAAAGGTGTACGGATTGTGCGGCACTTCGGCCGATATTGCGATGCCCTTCCGGCCACTTCTTCCTAGTCCCATCCCAGGGATATGTTGAAGCTTGTTCATGAGATACACTGACTGTGCACTGACATACACCCCCTCATCAACAGCCAAGATGTTCTAAATGACCCAGGCCTCAGCCAGGGTAAATCCTGATAAAAAGACATCCTCTGTGCCATGCTTGATTTCCAAAACTGGTGGACACCTCTAGCGGCGGATGGATCAATGAATTCCCAAAAACTATAGCCGCCCCCTTCCCATGGGGGTATTTCAACATCTGGTGCAGGGTGGAAGAGACTGCCTTCACCTGGTGCAGCCATGGCCACCCTAGGAGTAGATTAAAGGTTGCGGGAATGTCCAAGACATGAAAGTCAATCTCGTGTCATCCTGTACCAACCTAAGTCTGGAACTTTACGGTCCCCATCACGTCTCTACTAGTGTTGTCATATGCCCGAATCACCTGGGCAGTTGGCGCAAAGTCTGCGGGCTTCAACCCAATTGTATATGCCGTCCTCGACGGGCACACATTAATGGCAGATCCCGAGTCGACAAGAACCACCGGTATCCATTTGTCTCTACATTCCACAGAGATGTAGAGAGGTTTGTTATGATTTGCGCCCTCGGGCGGCAGTTCCTTGTCAGAAAAGGTCAATGTCAGGGAAGCTCCTCCCGGAAAGACCAGTCCTACCAGCTGTTCAGGCGTGGTATCTATTGAGAGTTTGGCTTTGTCCATTGCAGAAAGGACAACCTGTGTATGAACTCTGGAAGCCATAAGCAGTCCCCAGATGGAGATGTTTGCTTGTATCTTTTTCAACTGTTTCAACACAGCCTCTTTGTCAAGTAACTTCTCCTTCTGCTTCTCCGCCTCATTGTCCTTTCCGGACGCTTCTGGTTGATCTAAGTGCGGGGGCTTGAAATACCGCCCACTCCTAGTCATATGGTCTACCTCACCGATATACTGGGTATCATCCGGCTGGCTTTGTCCCCAGTCTTTGTCTGTGTGGGCAAGACATAGATCATCATCTTCCCACCACATGCCATCAGCAGCCGACAGACACCTGTCTGGCCCCGTTATAACTATTCTTGTGCCCGCAACACCTTGCGTTCCTATGCCCGCAGCACGCTCTGTTCCTGCGCATACAGCATGTTCCGTCCCCTCAGGGGCTTTGGCTTTCCTGATTCTCTCAGAATCCTCGAACCTTTCCCGTTCTAACTGCTTCAGTATAGTCTGCTATTCAACATTTCTTATATTCAATATACCCAAATCCTTAGCGAAATTCTCAGCACCGGTGCTCTCTAGTGATGCAAACTGATTCCCGACCGTTCCAGCTACAAATGATGTCCTTGTCCCTAACAAGCCCTGTTCTAGCTGAGATTCTTCAACAACATCTGGTTGGTCATCAAGCCACCCTGTGACCTCTACTGACCCATCAAAATCAAACCAGCTGACTGCCATGTCTCCTAGATCTTGTTCGTTGAAAAACTGAAGGTTAGTAATGTCCTCTCCCAAATCTGTTAAGTCATCTATCCTTTGATCAAGTCCATCCTCCATACTACACAAATCTCTACTCCCACTGGCAATCCCAGATTTGGCCTAGCCTAGCCCACTGACTTAATGTAGCCACTCGGATTGTATACCTCCTCAACAAAGCTCTCAGACTCCTCAGACCCTAAATCAACACTCTCATTTTCCTCCGAAGTCACCCCTGTTCTATCTACGATAGTCACCACCATTGGTTCGGGTTGGGTTCAGAAGATGTCCAACATGCACAAGTCAGTGCTGTCAGGAATGAACACCTCTAGCTTGGGTAGGTGGGAAGGGGTGATATATATGCTAGGGTCGTATGACACAACCCCAGTTTGGATCGAGTTGATGCGTTTGGGAGGTGGAGCTTGGTTATGTGGTGGGAGAGGGTTGGTTGTAACATTGGGTTTCTTTGGAGGCACAATCACCTTATTATCAATCAGATCCTGAATCTCATGACGTAGTCGGAAGCATTAGTCGGTGTCATGACTATGCTGTTGGTGAAACGCGCAGTATTTAGCTGGGTTGTTGGAGGGGGAAAGTTTTTCTGGTAATGGCCGCGGCTCTAGGGGCTTCAAGTGCCCTTTCCTGATCAAAACTCCTAAAGCCTTAGACAAGGACATGTATAGTGGAGTGAAAGTGCTTTGTCTTTTGGGTGCATATATGGCTATTTGCGAAAGGGTTCTTGGGGGATTGGTTGTGACCATGCTCACTTCTGAAGCTCTAGCAGCTGCAGCACTGCTTGTGCCTGCATTCGTTCTACGGTTGAAAGTTCTCCTGGGCTGCTCTTTGTCATTGTCAATCAGGCCCTGTTTCAAAGCATCCTCGATCTGTACTCCCATCTCATGTAAATCTAAAAAGGTGGGAAATGGGAGAACGATCATCTTCTGCATGAGCTTGGGTTGGAGGTTGCGCACAACCATCCGAATTTGATCTTTGTCAGTGGGCCTAATGGTCATCATTGAGGCCTTGGCCCTCCACCGGGTCACAAAATCGGAGAAACTCTCCTTTGGCTCCTGCCTAGTCGTCTCGAGATCACGGGTTGTAATCTCGATTTGTGTATTATAGGAGCATTGAACGACAAAAGCCTTGGCCATCTCATCCCAATTCCTCTTAACATCGTCTTCCAGTTTTGCATACCAGACGGCCGCTACACTCGACAGGGTCCGGCTGAACAAAGAAAGCTTCTGTAATCTAATGAGGTCCATCGGCCTTAGTATGCTTGAAAACAGCCGCAGGTGCACCATAGGATCACCGGATCCATCAAATCAGTCAATGTGTGGCATCTTAAACCGGTCTGGCAATGTCACGGCCAAGTCGGTGTACCCGTACTCAATGTCCAGAACGGACTTCACACCTTGAGATTTCTTGAACAGATTTTCAAACTTGCTCACTTTTAATGCCGTGGGGTCCACTTCGAACTCGAAGGGGGAATCTGGTAGAGTGATAGGTATGGGTGCCTTGGATAGTTGAGGTGGAATTGGGGGCGGAGCCGGCCGTGTTGGGATGTCTGTATCCTCCTGGACATTCTGGACATTCACCGTCTCCCCAGGTATTGGGACTCTCAGTGGGGGAGGAGCTTGGTGTGAAACAAATGCTCCGGCTTGCTGGTGCAGCCTGGTAATTAACTCTGCCTGTTGGGCCATGATCACGACATGCTGCTTGGCAAATTCTGCTTGACGAGCAGTGTCTTCTTGCATGGTTTTCATACTCTCCTGGAGCTGACGCATCATCTCTTCCATTCCTTCCATACTGCCCTGACCTAACTGAACCACCGGTATATCTGTCTCTGCAGTAGACTCGGAAATCTCAACCTGACTACTCAAGGACCACTGCTCTGGCAACTGTGGTACTGATACACTGCGCTTCGCTAACCTCCGCCTAGCAACCGGGGGTAAAGAATGGAACACTGGTTGTCCGTCTACCAGATCCTCAGATCGATGGAGTCTGTGACCTCTTGTCCAGAGTGCTTGGGGAATATCTACTTGGTCGGAAGCAATTGTGCTAAACTACCTAGCAAACAGATAAATAAAGCATAATAAGGAAATAAACAATCAGAAAAATGGACAACATAACGGCTTAAATAAACACAACACACAGTCGGTATGACCACACACAGTTAGCATTTATAAGCTGAGAATATTGTTCTCAAACACTGATCATTGTTCCCAAATCACTGCCCTAAATCTGAATCCGGTACCCACGAATATAACTTATTCCTAAACACTGATACTGATGTCCGCAGGCCTGATGCCCAAACTTGCAAACTGATACATGCATTCTTGTAGAGGCCAACTCTAAAGCACATAACAAACAAGTGAGAGCCAAAACACCCCTATGGAGGGGTAAGGTTTTCCTATCCTAGTTTCGCTAAGAACTAGAGCTTCACTACGCACGCAGCGGTTTCAAACATCCTATAATCGGGTAAACAACCTGTCCTACCTTGGAATAGTCACTACGGATTCTTATATGCACTAGGTCGAATTGTCAACAAGCGTGCCCCGGTAACAATCGGGGTTTGTGTTCCCATCGTCGCAGAGCCTGTAACCAGTCAGCCGTATGGCACGCTTCTCAAAGCGGGCCTTCGATAAACCGTTCAGGAATAGTAGATAGCAAACACGGTGACTTACGCGTACCAATACAAATGCAATGCAAAGAAACACATAAGTGTAATCCAAACAAGATATCATGAGTTCGAGTAAAGTTCTCTAAGTCCCCAGCAGGGTCGCCAGAAACTGTAGACGCGCCCAAACATCCTGGGAAAATCCCGTTTTGTTCATTAGGCTCTGTACTGTTCGGACTCAAATGTCATGGGTCTGAATCTAATCTCGCAAAGTGCAATGCAAGACCGATAAATCACCAAAGAGTCCAAATCCGGCAAATCATTTTGAAAAATTGATTTTTATAAAGAAGTGCCAAACATAGACTGCTTTTCCAAATACAGAGTCACCACCTAAATATTTTGTTTTGGGAGAATTTTGGAAACCCTGACTCGTTGCCTAAGGCCACGTGTCCGTCATCACCAAAGTTGTCTCGGCTTGGGAACTTGGGTACGATTGGGGATGGTCATGCGATGAGCACCCCCGCTCGCCCGATCAAAGATCGGCCACTACTAAACATGATATCTTGTTTTTTAAAACACATGTGTTCCTATTCTGATTATTAGCCTCGAATTACAATGTAATGCGCACAACACACAAGTATAGACTAGATCGCCTAAGTTGGAACAAAACATCTCATGTTTGTTTGAAAATGGTTTGAAAGCGCTACTCACAAGTAGGCTAAGACGTGGATTTGCCACCCTCAGGTGGGCTTAAGAAAACATGATTTTGCCACTCTCAAGTGGGCTTAAAAACTCGCATTTTGATGAATTGTTCCAATTCAAGGAATCCAACCTTCACCTATAGGCATTCAGGCAGTTATATCACGTAAGCAAATAGCCTCATGGCAAGCATGCTAACATCGCAACACTCACACTCATGCAAGATGCTAAAGCATAACACTCACCGAGTACTCCGAGCCAAAACATGAACTAGTTAGTAATCAATGCATGACCCTAGTTCATGTTAAGATGGCTAATGTAACGCATGCAAAATGCAACTAGAAGTAGGCTCGGCTATTCTAAAATGGCATGTGAAATGCAAGTTGATAATCATGTATTCAAATTGGTATTGAAATACAATGCAGTTAGTATGATGCGCCGAGCCCGGTGCATGCAATACAGATGAATGAATGCAAACATGCGAGCATAAGGATGCTAATTAAAACATGCCCTAGAACTAACCATCGTAAGCAGTTAAGTGAAAGGGAGAAAGACGTGGGCTTGGAAGACATTCCCACACTCACGCACACTTATTACACAATTACACCCTCTCGACGGTGGGTCCGAATAAATAATACAAAACCAACTAGCTAATCTAAGCTAATCTAATTAAACTAGTTATTACACAACCACAATGAATAACAAATTACAGCTAACTATTACATAACTCTAACTAATTAACAAATTAGCTAAGTAAACAATTTAAACTATCATGCAAACTACATGAAACAGACTGCCTCAGCTCTGCCTTGGATGATGAAGGATGCATGCATGCTCGAATTGCCTTGTTCGGAAATCCCTCGCGATGCCCCAACTTGCCTTTGTTTGCAATTGACCTCAGAACATTGCACAAGGCTCCAGAAGGCTGAAACTCCATTCCGGGAATCTGTGGGAAGGCTGCCGACCAGCTATTGGCCTTGGAGACCACCTGCCGACCACCTTTTGTGGGAGAAACCAAAAAGGGTGGTCGGCCTGCCAGAAAAGCTGGTCGGCCGACCAGTTTCTGCCTTTGGTTTCTGGTTTTCTACAACAAGGAGCAAGAGAGAGGCATGGAAAGCATTTTTCAACCAAGAGACCTTAGGGCAGAGCTAAGGCAGCCCAAAATATGAACAAAATCAACTTGAAGTGTGGCCAAAATATGCTAGAATGAGGGCCAAAACAGCATGCATTGTGAGCTAGTGAACATGAGTTACACTACAAGCATATGAAGCATGTGAAGGACTACGAAACCAAGAAAAAACAGAGTCATGACATGCCAAATGATGGCCAAAAACCCACTGAAACAAGACCCATACATGCAAGAATGACATGCTCCTTTGATAAGCCATGAAAGGGAATACTCTACACATACAAGAAGCAAGCAAAAGGCAACCAAACCAACCATGGTCAGAGCCTAGGCAAGTCCTAGAAGTCACCAAAAATTGCCTGAATTAGGCCTCCAAATGGTATAAACATATGCTCCTTTGGTAGGCCAAAAATGCTAGTAAACAAAACAACAAGAGAGAGGGTCACCACTCTCTGATTTAGGCCCTCAAAGCCACATTCTCACCACTGAAAATCCACTGGATTTCAGTGGTAGGAAGGCCAAGCAAAGACTAGCTCGAATGCCTTATGGCGTGGCACAAAACAAGGCTAAATAGAGCATGCAAGAGGGTAGATGACCCTCAACACCAAAAGAGCCTTAAACAAACATGAAAAACACTTAAATATGATCAGTTGACAACAAAGCTCAAATAAGAATGCAAATGAGGCTAAGAGAAGGATCAAAACAATGCTTAAAAAGGGGGAAAACGAGTTACCCTTGAAACTCAGCAAAACCAGCACCTTTTCTAAACCAAAACCCAACTTTTGAGACCTCTCAAAACCCTCCAGCAACTTAGTAACAATGGTGGAGGTGTATGGCTATGAGGTGGTGTGCAATAGGCCAAGAACAAAGCACTTTCTAAGCCTAAAATATAGAGACAAAGAGAGATATATAAGCTTTGCCTTAGAGCATTTTTTTTCAACTTGGTATAAAGAGAGTAAGGGCCTCTCTTATTGAGTTTCAAAGCCAAAGCTTCTCCAAGAAGCTAAAAACTTGGTTGCAAATCCCCCATATACATGTATGGAGGATCCAGCTAGCACAACTGGCATGCACTCAGACAAACAAAACAAAAGGAAGCTGGTCGACCAGAAGAGGTGGTCGGCCGACCACTTTCCCTGGTCGGCCGACCAGGGCAACTGGTCTCCCGAAAAACAAGGTGGTCGGCTGGCACAATAGGTGGTCTCCACACAGAAATCAAGTCAGTGGTATGGTGGGAGACTAGTAAATGTGGGCCAAAGACCAAGAAAACCAGTTTCCTGAGCAGAAAATCGGCTAGCGGAGAGAGCAATGGTTTCCAAGGGAAATGCTAGTCTCACGCCCTTGTACCAGCTTTTAAATAGGGAAAACAAGGGTTGTGCCAAAAAAGAACCAATACAGATACAAAACGGGAGTTCGGAAGGCAAAGCGCGCAGCCAGGAGCCTCGAAAATTGGCTGTTGAGCACCAAAAGTGGCGTACGACCACAAAAGTGGGCTCTTGGGCCACAGTGACCCTCTGGACTGAGGAAACAAGGTGTGCTCCAAAAACCGGGAGAAACGGAGAATGTTAAGTGGTCCCGAGCCGAGGCGCACGGCCAACAGCCCCGAAAATCGGAAACTAGTCTCCAAACGGGAACAGTGGCCTACGATCACGAAAAGTAGTCTATGACCACGGAGAGATGGTCTTCAAGACTTCTCCCTCCCATCGGGAAGAGAAACAAGGCTTGGTCTGCAAACCGAGTCAAAGCACAAAAAGTTCCGAGGCCCGGAGGCACGACTCTCAACCGAGAACTCCGAAACCTTAGGACAAGCACAACATGCACCATCGCCGAGCGCTTAATCGATGATGTCTGAGTTTTAAGGTCGGTCAAAAATGGGGTGTCTACACTCATGAATCGAGAGGTCTCCCACCGATGGATAGCATAGTATCTGATTGTTGAGTGTGTGTTTTTGTTTGTCTCGATTCTTGTTTGGAGTTGTTTTGAGTGTCAAAAGATGTGTTTAGGTTGTTTTACCTTCGTTCTCTCTTTGTTGAGTCATTTTGACTTTGGCCAGTCATAGGCTCAATACCTAGTTGAGAACTCATTCTCAATTTGAATTTCAAAAATAAATTGTTTTGTGCCCAGAGTGTTGCACCATTCTCCACATTCGTGCAAAACAGGATTTGTTCTTTCATAAAACTGCGGGGTTCAACCCAGGTCATTGTGAAAACAATCGAACCAGGACCTATTTGAAGCTATCTGGGTTCCAGACTACAAAGCAAAAGAAAAGAGGGAAAATTTGGAGCATCTTAGCATGTTTTAACTTCAGCAAATTCCAAGACTGCATTCCAGGTGCATCTTCTCAAGCCTCGCCATTTCTCTGGAGTATGAGTGTATCTCGACCCCAGGTGTAAGCCTGCTTCAAGTCGAAATGGCAATTAAAGCAACATGCAGATGTTACCCATCACCAATATGAACAGGGTGTGTCCTTTTTTTTTTTTTTTTTTTGAGCTGAGCATGTTATAAAGTCCTTTGAGAGGAAATTGGAGGCATCAAAGTACATATTTGCCTCCCCTCTATTGCATAGAATATGCTTTTGTCTCTTGCATAGAATATGCTTGTTTCATGCATAGAACATGCTTTCAATTAACATCATGTATCTATCGCACCTTGTGGTTGTGTCTCATTCGTACTGTCTTGTGCATTCTTTGGTCTAGACGACCTTAAAATCCTGCATTTACACTCACACTTTCTTGCGCATCGCACTTTCTTGTGCAATTTACACTCGCTCTTTCTTGCGCATCGCACTATCTTGTGCATTTCATTACATGCTTTCATCTTGCATAGAAAATGCTCGTATCTTTTGCATAAAACATGTTCGCGCTATTTTGTGCACCTTACCTGCACTTGTTAGTGCATTGCTCGTGCTGTTTTGCGCACCTTACCTGTACTTGTTAGTGCATTGCTCGCGCTATTTTACGCACCTTACATGGCACTGTTTTGTGCACCTTGCACATTCACACTATCTTGTGCATTCGTTCTCAATCGCACTGTCTTCTGCAGCCCGCATCGCATTGTCTTATGCATTTCACTCCCATATCGCACTATCATGTGCACCCTGTATCGCACTGTCTTGTGCATACTTGCATCGTACTATTTTGTGCCTTTAACCTATATCGCACTATTTTGTGTATCTTTTTAGCACTGTTTTGTGTGTTCTCTCTGTATTGCACTGTCTTGTGCATGCATCTGGTCTAGGAGACCTTAAATCCTCTAAAGGTGCAATTCCTTGTTGTGTTTGTCGTGCCTGAACGACTTCCGGTGGTCTGGTATAGCCACCTGCCTATGTTTGTAGTGAGTTCCTAAGAGATCAACTGAGATGGTGGAAACTAGAGTTCAAATGGCTGATGCCTAGAACGCAAAGGTTCGGGATTTCTAAGACTAAAGTCTGGTTTAAATACCCAGGGGTATATCCTCGGCTTGAAATCTGTATGGCAACCCCATAGGTTGAGGTAGCGTGTATGCGCCTTAATTCTGGATACTGAACCAACCTAATCTGTCACCCTGTTGTAGAATAGGGAAAGTTGCGAACATAGCCAGGGAGAAAAGTAGTACTTGTGGTTCAACCAAGAGGAAGGGGAAGATTCTAATCAGCATAAGGTGAGTCATTGCCAATTGCCCTTGTGAGGTACCTTCACTTCCTAGCTACTACATCATCTATTACGTCTATTGCATTGCATATAGCATTTATCACATGCATCTATTGCATCATATCTGTTTTATCGCCTGCAACCTTTCCATGTTAAGCTTAGTTTGGCATGTGCTCATACATTTCCTTCGTTGAAGCATGGTTCTGTGATAATGTGTACACGCCTATTCCCCTAAAGAGAATATTGGTCTGAGGGTGTCGGCACCTTTTCTGTGTTAGACGTGGTTTGTTTTGTGTCCATACCTTTTCTAGGTAAAATGTGGTTCGGCCGCGCGCCTTATTCACCGCATCCACTACATCCACTGTATTGTATTTTGTTTTGTTACATTCAGCATTTAGGATCACGACCTTTCCTCAGCAGATCATTCATCACTTATATCATACCACCCAATTACTTGTATTCTTTCTGCGGAACACATAGTTCTGCATGTGCACACACCTATTCCACTAAGTGAATTGTGGTTTGAGGATTCTGGCACCTTTTCTATGTTAAACGTACTTTGATTTTACATCTCCATCCATTTATGATATTTGTGTGGTTTTACATTGCTTGTGGTTTTGCATGTGCACACACCTATTCCACTAAGAGAATTGTGGTTTAAGGATTCCGGCACCTTTTCTATGTTAAACGTAGTTTGATTTTACATCTCCATCCATTTATGATATTTGTGTGCTTTTACACTGTTTGTGGTTTGATGATTCAATTACATTGTATATTATTTACACTGTTTTGTTGTATTGTGTAATATTTTGCATCCTGCCTCTAAACTACACTGGTTTGATTCCTTGCAAAGGGATACGTAGGCAGCCTGCAGGCACAACCATTTGTTTCTTCATCTTCATTTTATCTGTATGTCTAAGTCTTCGGCCTTGTCAAAAATGGGTCGTCTTTGGGCTTTGACATTCACTCACATCATTTCATGACTTCTGAGTTCTATCAAAGAAGGGCAACTGTAGCCACCCTATTTTTCACCTCCCTTAAGACTTAGGCGCTATTGATTGTTTACTTGGTGTTGAAAGGTGTGTAGTGCAAAGGATCAATTTCTTCGACAAGGAGAGCGTCAAATCCCTATCCCACACCCCCTTTTTTGGACCAAAAATATTTTAAACCTTAAAACCCTCTCTTTCAAAATATTTTTGAAACAAAGTTCCTACGATGTTCTGAGGCTCGCATTTCGTTAAATATTGTGCTTTTCGGTAAATCGAGTAAGGACAAAGTGAAAATGAATGAAAGATAGGTGAACTCTTTGAAAAAAATCTTTAAAAAATATTTTTTAGAGGTTAGGATTTGAAGAAAATTGGAGGAGAGGGAAGAAACCAAGTTAGGGGAGAAGATGAGCATGAACCGTTAAGAGAGAGACTCGGGCTGCCTTCGCTAAATGAGGCCTATCCATTTGCACACTTGGATTTCAGCTATGGGGCCATCACCGTTGGAAATTGGACTTTCAGGGCTTCATTTTACATTCAAGAATCTCCTCAAGCCAAGGTCAAATGAGGGAGATATGGTTGGTTGAAGTCAGGCATCAATCCGGTTGGACTGAAGCTGAAGAGTCTTCACTAAAAGAGGGATATCTCTTAACACACTTGGAATTTTGATTTGAGGCTACCCCCATTGGAAATAAAAATTTCGGGGCTTCAGTTTAGGCTTAAGAATGACATGAAAAAGGGTCCAGATAAAGGAGTTATTCTTGTTTGAAGTCGGGGACAAGGACCAATTTTTGCTGTCGGCCACTGGGGGAGTGTGTCTGCCACAAATGGAGTTTTCCGGCCATAGGTCGGCCAAAAGTGACCCTGTCGGCCACCATTAGTATCTGGTTGGCCAACAATGTGGCCGGTCGGTCACAAATGTCCAGAAAGCTAAGAATTTGCAGATATTTCTCCTCCAGTTGTTCTACACTGTGCCAGCTGTCTCTAAATCAAATATTTTCGACCTGAGACTTGTATATTGCTATATATGGAGGCCATATCTCATATATTGGAAGTTTAGAAAGTTTGGGAGCTTCTCTCTTTAAAATCTCTCTCTCTCTCTCTCTCTCTCTCTCTATAATCCTCTCTCTCTAGATTTCTCTCTCTCTCTTGCCCTTTTGTGCATAGAAGTAGAGATACACCTCTCCTTTGCCTAGACATCCTTAACCAAAGTTTCATATATTTGGGATAAGGTCCCTTGGAACCTATTTTGGGCTGTTGACAACCTGTTTGAGCCTAAGAGAGTGGTTGTTTTGTGTTGTGCTTCAAAGGTATAAGACTTACCTCTTTTAAGCTTTGTTTTAGTCGATTGCTTGGCCATGTTTTTACACTATTTTGACCTGGTTTTTCAACCATAAAAAACTCTGTTTTTAAGGTTTTAAAGTGGTGGTTTGAACCTTTGTGAGTTAGGGGGTTGTCCCCCATTTTTGCTCTTTAGCTTGTTAAGCTTTTTGCACCATTTCTCATCACCTTTAAATCAAAATTTTTGGCCCTTTTTATCACTGAAACTCAGAGGTTTTTTAGTGACAAAAACCATGTTTTGAGGTCCAAAAGAGGAGGGGGTGGCCTCCCCTCCTTATGTCTTGTTTGCATGTGTAGTTGGCCTAGCATGTGAGCATGTTTTTCTACCTCCTTATGACTTGATCTCAGCATGTTTTAGTCACTGATTTAGCATGCTTTAACTCTATTTGGGTGGTCTTGGTCATATTACTCATGCTTTGTATAGCTATAGTGTAAAGGCCTTCACTAGCTTTGTGTTTCAAGGTCTCTAACATGCTTTGCATGGGTTGTTTGCATGCTATATCATTGTTTTGCATGTGTTTTCAGTGCATAAATCTCTATCACACTCTCACGTATTCCACTCTTTCATTACTTTTGGGAGTTGTGCTTTGTGTCTTGCTTGCAAGCCAACATGTGCGCATGATTTTCTTGTCTTTCGTGCCTAAATTTCTGCATGTTTAAGCTACTAATTTGGCATGTTTAAGCTCTGTCCATAGCTCGTTTGGTCATTTAAGCTTGGTATTGCATGCCTCTAGTGCAGTGCTCTTCACTAGCTTTATTGTGTTTGGCTTTTACCATGTTGTGCATGTGTTGCTTGCATGTTTTAACATTATTTCTCATGCCATTTCAATACTAAAAAAGTCTACAACCTCCCTCATTTCTTCATTTTTCTATTTGTTTTGAGGGTTGGTTGACCTTATGCTTGTGTTTAAGCTTGAGATAGAGCTTGTGCTCAATGGCTTTAACTCTCTTTGAGGGTTCCACCTAGCCAAAGGCATGAACTCTCTTAGGTCTTAAACCATCCTTTGGTTGACCCCTCTCATTAGGGGACTTTCACATTGGACAAATTGACTAAGGAATGGCTTGGTAATGCTAAAATGTGTAAACAAAATTGGATCAAGTAAAACATGATTAAGATAAGCATGTTGTTTGCATTGCATGTGTTTGGATTAGACGTTAATCCAAACACAAGAAGTGTGGGATGTTTCATACTCAAAGTGATGAAATGTGTCACATTTCTTGGTCGTCGTCACCCTTGATCATGCATGATAGGGTGGTGGCACTTTCAGTCTTATGTGCACATTCACTAAGCTTGTACAAGCTTGGTTCTTTGGCCATCATGCATGAAAATGCTTGATTGGTGGCTTGAGAGCCAAGTGCCATACTCCTTTGAGCTTAAGACATGATAAGGAGGGTGGCAGTACACACATTCCTTGAAGAATACACTTCTTTGCCTATGTTTGCTCTCCATTCCAGCAAAAAAAGAGAATTCCAAGGAAAGGGTGGCCGACCGGCCACTAGTGGTGGTCGACAACCACAAACAATGGCCGATCGGCCAGTAGTAGTGGCCGATATCCACCTATGGTAGCCGACTGGCCATCAGTGGAAAAGTTATTCAAAATGTTCTAGTGTTGGAGCAGAAGTAGTCTAGAAATTGGTGCAATGTTCAGCGATCAAGGCAAGTGCAGACAAAGGCATCCAAAAGCAAGGCGGTGGATTTTCGGAAGGAAGCCAACCGAGCATCCATGTCTCCCTCGCCCGGGAGGCCATTCAATTGTTTCAATTAGTTAGCATAGCTAATTATTCGATTCAAGTATTGTAATATTTTAATTAGCTTAGCATAGTTAATTAATACATGTGTTGTAATTAATTAGCTAGAATAATTAATTAGTTATTTCGTAATAATTAGCTTAGCTTAGTGCAGCTTAGCTTATTTATTCGAACCCTCCTTCGAGAGGGTATAATGTTGTAATAAGTCTGTGTGCGTATGTGCATGTCTTCCAACCCCACGTCTTTCTCCCTTTTATTTAACTGCTTTCGATGGTTAGATTAGGGCATGTTTCGATTAGCATACCTTATGCTCGCATGCGTGCATCATTCATTTGTCTTGCATGCACCGAGCTCGGCGCATCATTCAAACCGCATCATATTTCAATACTTATTTGGAAACATGTTATCAAACTGTTGCATTCATATGCCATCTTAGATAGCCGAGCCTATTTGGTTCCATTATTGTATGTGTTGCATTAGGCATCTTGTATAGTTAGGATCATGCATGATTTCTAGCTAGGTTTTGTTTTGGCTTGGAGTACACTGTAAGTTTTACGCTTTAGCATACTTCCATGAGTGTGAGTGTTGCATGAGACTATTTGCTTAAGTGATTAACTGCATGAATGCCTGTGGATGAAGGCTTTGTTGCTTGAATTGGAACAATTCGATAAATGTGAGTTTTAAGCCCACTTTGCGAAGTGGGAAATCATGTTTTAAGCTAACTTGAGAGTGGCAAATCCGCGCTTTAGCCCACTTGAGGGTGGCACTTTCAAACTATTTTCGAAAACAAACATGAGTTGATTTGTTCCAAATCTTGCGACTTAGTCTATACTTATATGTGTGCGTCACATAGTAAAGTTAGCTAATAAACCGGAATAAGAACACATGTGTTTATCAAACAACATATCATGTTTAGTAGAGGTCGATCCTTTGATCAGGCGAGTAGGGGTGCTCATTTCAGGACCTTTGGTGATGATGGACATGTGGCCTTTGACATGAGTCAAGGTTTCCTAAATTTCCCAAAAACAAAATATTTGGTGGCGACTTTGTAATCTGGACAAGTAGTCCAGTTCTGGCAATATTTTATTCCAAATCTAATTTTCCAAAATGATTTACTGGATTGGACTCTTTGGTGTTTATCAGTCTCACATTGCACTTTGTGAGATTAGATTCAAAACTGTGGCAGGAGTCCGAACTGTAGGACCAATTCGAGCTCTCCGAAAGCGGGCGCGAAGAAAGTCGAGTCCACAACCGTACATACAATATTGTCTGGTTGCATCATCTTTGAATGAATCGTATATACAATATCGTGCATGTACAAGAAAGAAACTTTTATAGGTACAATACAATAGGAATGCAAGGTCAACGCAGCATCAATAATTATGCGAGGAACAAAACAGAAACATATTCTATGCAATAAAACATGGAGCATGTTTTATACAATACTGAATGCATGTTTAATGCAACGGGTACGGACAATTCTATGCGAATGTAAAGCCATATACGATGCAATACAATGCCACATGCCTATTCTATGCATTCATGAGAACATACGTAGTGTAATGCAATGCAGCATACTCATCCCGTGCACAATGATCAGTGCATATTTAATGCAATATCAATAACATGTTCAATGCAAAACACCGATAAAGAAATGCACATCTTAACGAGACCGATTCGGTTGTAGCCTCTGATTTACCTCTCAGAGGAGTTGCAACAAGTTAAAAGGATACACCTCGTACGTACTGAGCATCACATACTGAAAACACAGTTCAGAGCTTCCACAGAGGCCGCTTGAGCATGAAAATGTACTTCTCTTACACTTTCTTGAGGGATCAAGGCACAAAACAACAAAACAACACCCAAGGAGAGCATCAGAGGCATGTCGGCCACTCTGGGAAGCCACCGGCCACCCATCAGCCACAAATGTGGCCAGTCGGCCAACACTGGTGGCCAGTCGGCCACCGATGATAGATTCGGGGCAATTTTGGCATTTCACCACGGGTCTTTAAATATAGGGTTCCAAACCCTATTTCCTCACTTACTCCTTGCCAAAAAACATTCCCCTTGTGTCCTAGACCACTTTCCTCCTTTCAATCTGCACTTCGTACGCATTTTTGGACATTCCATAAACATCCAATTCGCGAAACCTTCTTTACACATTTCGTTATGAACTGATTAAAAAGTGGTTTCAGTTCTCTCTTCTTGATTTCCATCACTTGGGGTTTGTTTCCCCCAAGTTACGCTTGATTTCAGTGCCCTCTCCTGAGCCCTGACCTTTTCTTCTATTTTTCCTCCCTTGGAGTTGACTTTTCATTGACTTTTGGCATTCCCGCCCATTTCCCACATTTGCGACCATTCTCTCATCCTTTCTTCGAGATGGCAGATGACACCCACATGATGGAGCTCCTCCGGGGTTGGAGATGGATACTGAGTTCGAGCTCTTGCCGCTCAATATCCAACCGTTCGACCCGGCGACGTACCATCCCAAGGTACACATGCTACCTCCCGATAGCATCCGTTAGTTCAAGGAGTTCGCACGAGGTGCATGGGAGGACCTCCTGTTACGTGAACCGAAGTCACATCTATCCCACGGCACCTCCGAGGTATACGTTTTCTCTTTATTTTCCACAATGTAGACTACATTTCTTGTATAGCTCACACTACTTTTCACATGCTCATCCCAAACACACTTGCGCACTGCATCTTCTACACTGCCCTGCATCTGTTTACCCCAAACATACCCTTGCACTGTATTTCTTATACTGCCTTGCATCTGTTTTTCTTGCTTACAGGGGGATTCACATGCCATTTGTGGAAACGGGACCACCACCGCGACGAAGTGGTATATGGAGCTTCCCGACGTCATCCGTCACATCATCGACGAGGCCGACTTTGGCGCATTTTGCATGGGGCTCTCACGTCTCACCATGAGCCGGCCTCTACTGGGCACATTAGTAGAGAGGTGGTGGGATACCACCGATTCCCTCCATTTCTCTACAACAGGGGAGATGACGATGACTCCCTTTGACTTCTCCATGCTCACCGACATAGGAGTAGGGGGTCACCCGATTCCTTACAATACAAACATGGGCGAGTGGGAGGCCACTCAGGTCTACCTACTGGGGATTTTCCCACCCATCTCCTGATCAAGGATGGTGCGATATACCTAGTTCGCCGACCATTTCAGAGGGACAACACCGACGACCCACGAGGAAACTGAGTACTACGCCCGAGGTTTCTTCATGTTCTTGTTTGGCACTGCCCTGTTCGCCGACCGAGCAAATACCGTCGGGCTCTGCCTTATGAGCGCTTTGGTGGACCTGTCTCGCATCCAATTCTACGACTAGGGCGGCGCAAGCTTGGCCACATATTATACGGATACATGAGCTCCACTTCTCGCCAGAGCGGGCATCTACTAGGAGGCTACTAAAGAGCCTGGGAGGTACACCCTACCCTTCTGCTGTACATTTCTACTTCGCATTTTATGTATACTACACATTGCACGCTGCATCGCACACAATCTGCTCTCTGCTTTATATTTTTTGTACGCTATACACACTGTCTGCCTTCTGCTTTATCTGTACACTGCATACACTGTATACTGCATTGCAAACCATATGCTTTCTGCTTCACCTGTACATTGCACACATTGTATACTGCACCCATCTAATATATATACTTACTGCTACCCTTTCACCTTCTGCAGCTATAGGTGTACGCCTATTTCCCGAGGCTTGCCCCAGAGCCAAAGGTAGAGATACCACCCATGGTGCCATACTCACACAGATATGATGGAAGGTGCCAGCAGAGGCCCGAGAGTCATTCTCATTCTTCTGCCAATTCTTCGACATCATGACCGCGGCAGAGATTACTCAAACCTTACAGTTATTTCAGCTTTGCTTCGTATTACATCTTCAATGGCAGCTAACAATCTATATATTCACTATCTGCAACTCACCTCGCAACCGTAGGCAGTGATGCCCAACGGGGTCAGAGATCAGTTTGCGGGTGCTTGGGAGGCCTCCTGATTCTAGATCTTGATAAAGGGCCCAGTCTGTCGAGTGTGGTTCTTGGGGGAGCGCTTCCTGTGATAGAGCCTCGGCTTGCCCGAGCCGATGGTTCCAATGTCGCCTCATTCATATATGAGGGTCACAGATAGGTATACCACACAGGAGATAATCGACTTCACCAGAGGTTGGGATGCCGACTTCTTTAGGCTTGAGGGCAATTACACTGCCTTCATCTAGACATACCTCATGCCACCGCTGACCGGCACTCGTAGAGGTGAGAGAGCTAGGGCTTGAGCAACAGGAGAGAGAGCGAGTGGATCCAGGGCACCCAAGCTCATGAGAGGAGGAGTTCCTCAACGAGATAGAGAGCGGGGTGGCTAGAGCTGCCTACTACACTGACCTGCTGGGGACCCAGAGGGAAGACTTATCAGATTCCCATCAAGCCTGCACCAGCCGGTCACGAGCTTGTTGGAGTTCGAGGCTCAACCCCGGTACGTAACATACTTTACATTTTGCACATTCAATTCATCTCACTTTTGCTTTGTAGACCACTGATCATCTCAACACATTTGCAGGCTTCCATAGAGTGCACCGGATAGGCTCTCGAGCTGGCAGCTTCTCTTAAGGGGATGGTTCAGACTAGTCTGAACCTACTCAGCCTGTACAGGATCCCGATCAGTTTCCTTCAATTTGCACTTCACAAACTTTTCTACTGATACATTAGCATTTCAACTGCAATCTACTCCATACTGATCTGAATACATTACATTGAGAACACTGCATTGATATACTGATCTCACACACTGCATTTCAACATTATACTCATCTTTGCATACCATAACTGATGCATTCAACAATCTATCCTTTTCAGGTCCCTTTTCAAATGCAAGTTCCTCTGAGCGCCCCAGCAGGAGCTACAGCAGGACCTTTAGTGCCTCCCCCAACAACAAGGAAAGAGAGACAAGGGACTCCGGCGCACAGCCGAGGTGGAGCTAAACGTACTCATGCCGCGAGCAGTCCACTAGAGCCTATCCTTGAGAATGATGAGATAGATGAGGATGAGGAGCCAGCGAGCCCACAGTCATAGTCATCTGAGGGTGGAGGTGACGGCACCGGCTCAGGTTCTGAGGGCAGTGGTGATGCTGCGGAGGGCTTCGAAGAAGGGAGCGGAGGTAGCTCAGGATAGGGCTCCGGCTCAAATTCAGATAGTGGGGCCGATGGCGACAGCTCTGAGTCCGCCCAGCCGAGGAAGAGGACAATGAGGACCTCTCGATCCTGAGGTGGCTGGCGCCGATTCAGACGTTTTTTGTTTTAGTTTTCCTTTTACTAGTTGTTAACACATTGTACACCCTTAGGCAAATTTATTTTCCTTAAAACTTGTACTCTTTTGTAAAACGTAAACCATGATTTGGAATGAAAATAGCTTTTGTCAAAAAGTGTTGCATTTTATATTCTGAGCATCGTATCACATTGCACCCTTTTCTACGAAAATAAGATTGATGGAAATCGAAAATTGTATTGGCAATTGCTTAATCAGGTAATGAACCAACCGACACAAAACAACTCAATGAACAAAACAACAACTCAACAATCAAAATAAATACAACTTAATAAACAAAGAAACAACTTGATAAGAAAAATTACAACTCGATAAGCAAAACTACAACTTGATAAGAAATTTTGACAAAATTCTTGAAGAAAGATGGAGAAAATGCACCAAGAGTGGAATAAAACACAGTTTCTTGGCATTTTCAACACATGAAAGAACTAGAAGGCAAAATGGAAGGCCACCAGCCACAAACAGATGTTGTTGGCCATAAAGAATGGTTGTCGGCCACTAGTACTAGCCGGTCGGCTACAAAAGTGGCCTGTCAGCCACCAGTGTAGGGAATCTCTAGATTGTTGCCACCTGTCTTCCACTCAGCACCTTATCCTCTATAAAAACTCCAGCTTTGGGGTTTCTTCATTTTAGCTCTATTTTTGCCACAACTGGAGCCATTCTTTGCCGAAAAACTCTCAACTTGGATTGCAACTTTAGATAGCTCGAAAAATTTGAATTTCTAGGGTTTCAGGATAAATGCACTATTCCCGCTGAGCCGTACCCCGCTGTGTTTTCCATTCCTCCATGCCGCGGCTAGATATTGGAATCCGATTACACATTTGTTCAGCTTCGGGGGACAGGAGATATGTCCCACAATCGAAGAATTCCAAGCTTTGATGGAATCCTAGCATGATGAGGAAATCTTGCCCCAGTCTCGTTTTGGCCACATCCAAGCTTTGAGAAGGATGTGCAAGCTTACTTTGCATGATGCCCAATCTTTAGTTCACAAAGAAGAGCTGGACATTCCGAGCTTGATTCATCAGTTTTCTGACACCGGTGACCGCAACAACTGTCTTTGGCAAAGTTTTCGGCAACATGCCCTCTGCTTGTGTATGCTAGCTCATTTTCTGGTTGCCCCTGCCTTCGAAGGGTCTAGCATTCGCTTGATAGAAGTTGCCCAAGGCTTGAAAGAGGGAAAAAGCTGTATTAGCTTAACACTAGTCGAGACTTTGATGGGCTCGGATGCTTTCCACCACCGGGAGATAACCAGGTTTGCAGGAAGTCCACTACTGTTACAGGTAATGTTTCCCACTCTTCTCACATATGTGTCTCACATCACTCAGCCCTCAGGCTCTGTTTTTCTCTCAAAACCCTTTTCTCACTTTTTCTCTCCACGTACACCTCTCTATTCTTAAATCTCTCTTATTTTTCATCCCTTCCCAAGTATGGCTTATGGATAAGTTGAAAGTAGTGGACGCTTGCCCTGCATATTCAGTGCGCGGCTATTTCTTTCGCTCTTGGCTAGTTGACTTCCCGAACGAGGGATGGTGGTGCCACTAGATGTGCAACAGATCTGCTATTGACATTGCTTAGCATTGCCCCTGGTTTGATCTGCCTGCGATAAGCTACAGCATGTCCCAGCAGCCTGGCATTCAATCGGTTGGTTTGACACACTGTGTCTTCTACTTTTCATTTCAATTTAGGCGTCAGTTCAGCCACCACCAAACTTGCCCGGAAGAGGGGATAGAGTACCCAGGTTCATTTTCAATCCGAGGCACACAGCTAGCTCGGTATTCCGCTACATGGAGGACAAGAGAACTTCTGGTCCCCACTCCCAATTTCAGTTGTGCCCTTTCTGGTGAATGCATAGCTTGACTTGAAGATGAGGCACAAATTGGACCTACTTTAGCATCTGAAGCTTCCACAAGCTCTGGGAGGGGGCGCAGGAACACCTGACTATACCCCAAGTTTTCCTTTTGAATGTAATAAAAAGCAAGTTCAATTTATATGAAGAGTCAGAGAACTTTGTATTGAAATCAATGAAATTGAAGGTTGTGGGTACTGAGAATTTTCCTTTTGGTCCAAAAAATGGTCTAAGTTATAAAAAGATTAATTTGAACAAATCAACTTTTATTAAAACTTTTCAAAATCATTTTCGATAAGGATCAGAACTGGACACGCCCGGAATCTATCCTTGAGATGTACAACCCCAAATCCAATAACTGGAAAGCTGCCCCTTGTCTGAATAGCACTGCACTGGAGATCACAACCGAACTTTCAGATACAGAAAATACAAAGATGACCAAGACAATCGCATGGACACAGTTGATTTGGAAGTGTTTATGGCTAGACTTCAGAATGAAGTTGCCTACGTATTCCAAAGATAAGAATCAAGCCTTACGTAGTTCGGCTCTAGTTCACTCGTGTATTAACACTCTCCTTTTGCGCTCTAACTTTTGCCAAGGCTACCCTTTATGGGTTTTCAACCTTGCGAGCTCAATTTTTCTTATTTCAAATTTTGTGTGCTCTAACTTTTACCTAGATTGCCCTTTCGGGTTTTCGACCTAGCGAGCCACTCAGGGGTAGTATTTCTTCAACTTGTCCATGTTGACTGAATGGGAGAATTCAAGGCCATCTAGGTCCATAAGAATGACGGCTCCACCCGACCAAATAGATTTGATGATGTAAGGACCAGTCCAATTAGGTCTGAACTTGCCCCTAGGGTTATGGATAGGAGCTCGATTGTCTTTGAGCACCAAATCCCCTTCTTTCAGATTCCTGGACTTCACTTTCTTGTTGAAAGCCCTGGTAATCCTGTGTTAATAACCTTGGACGTGGTAGAGTGCTTTCAGCCTCCTCTTGTCAAACAACATAAGTTCCTCGAACCTGCTATGCTACCAATCTACTTCCACTATCTGGCACTCAGCCATTACTCGCAGTGACGGAACCTCAACTTTGATTGGAAAAACAGCCTCTATTCCATAAACCAGAGAATACGGAGTTGCCCTAGTAGAAGTTTGAATTGATGTTCTGTAGCCCCAGAGAGCAAATGGCAGCTTATCTGGCCAGTCCCTGTAGGTTTCCACCATCTTCTGTAGAATGTGTTTGATGTTCTTGTTAGCGGCCTCAACAGCTCCGTTGGTTTGCGGCCGATACGTGGATGACTTATGAAAAGCCACATTGTATTTCTCCAAAAAGTCAATCACCTCCTTCTTGAAGTGGGAACCATTGTCTGAAATGATCTCATTTGAGACCCTATAGTGACAGATAATATTGTTCCTGATGAACTTGGCTATGTGTGACGCCTTCAACACTGCGTAGGATTGGGCCTCGACCCACTTTGTAAAGTAGTCTATCGCCACTAGGATATACTCATGCCCATTCGACCCCTTCAGAGTAACTGCCCCAATAACATCAATCTCCCAGACTGAAAATGGCCATGGCGAAATCATGTTGTACAGCTTTGACGGCGGGATGTTCATGCGATTTGCATGGATCTGGCATTTGTGGCATCGCCGAACAAAACCAATACAATCCTCTTCCGTGGTTGACCAGTAGTAACCCTGTCTGAGAATTTTTCGAGCTAGCATCACTCCACTCATGTGCGATCCACACTCTCCTCCGTGGATCGTCTCCACTAGGCACTTTGACTCTTCAGCATCAACACACGGTTTATGCATTCCCAGATGGCCCCATTTGTACAATTTACCCCCACAGATGATAAACTGAGTAGCCATTTGCCATATTGCCCCCTTATCTTTGGCATTTACCCCTGGTGGATAAACCTCTTTTTTGCAAGAAGTTCCAAATGTCATGATACCAGGTGTTCTGATCTCGTACTTCATCTCTGTCACGACCCAAACCTGCCCTTATGGGTTTAGTACCGTAACCGGCCAGTAATCCGAGATTACCGAAGGCCTGCTTAACAGTAAAATAGTAATACAGAGTACAAGGGCTGGCGGAAGCCAAAATAGTAATTAAAAGATGTCCAATGAGCTATGACCGTCTGTATGCAAAAAGACTTTTCATAACATATTTACATTCAGTACCAAAACAGTATGCACAATATATTCAATCATCCAGGACAGGGACGAAATCCCCACCATAACAGTACAGTAACAGTTTCATTCTGTCTATACAGTATTACAAAACAGATACAAAAGGGGGAAAACTAAAACACCCCAAAACAGCCCTAGCTTTAAGGACCTGGAACCTCGCAGTGAGGCACAGTGGTTGGCTTGACAAAACTGGAGTTTACCCTGACGCTCTCTAGCAACGATCCGGTGCCTGTACACCTACATATATATATATATATATAAGCAGTGAGCTAAAGCCCAGTGAATAACATATGCGTAAAGAGGTTAAGAATGAATGTCCTTTCAGTATTGAAAATAGTTAATTATCAGTATATCAATCATTCAGTTTGTGGCTCATAATTGAAGCCATAACAGTCATTCAGACACTATAATATTCATATGTGGTACATCCAATAGCAGAACAGTACAGTAGGTCTTAATAGACCGAACAGTCAGTTGATGGCCATCATATCAGTAAACAATAGCGGTTCCAATATGGGAACCGACAGAGATCTCTGTGACAGAAGCAGTACAGTACAATATCAGTAAATTGCTATGGATGCCATGAATACAGTTCACAAATAGGACAAACATTCATTCAGTAAACAGTGGTATTTCATAAAACAGTTCAGTCATTCATTCAGAAAGTAATTTCAATTGAACGTATCTTTACAACATTGTTACTCACAGAGTTCTGGGCTACAGATAAGCTAGAGCGTCTCCAGAAGCCAACCCTACACAGTTACAGAGTGAACACACACTAAGCTACACAGTTGGGAAAATAATAACTTAATCTCTAATTTGCCTCGGTGTGGTTCTATATCAATATCCCCATTAAGATGCTTTAAACTAGGCCTAAGAAGGCCTAGAATGGAATGAGGATGCAAAGATGCACTTTAAAAACATTTTCAGAATTTTCAAAAAAGAGAGGTCCCGCTCGAGTGGACATGCAAACAAAAGGCTACGCTTGAGCTTAAACTTTCCCGCTCGAGCGAACTGCAAAAGTACTGGATGTGTGAAAATCACGCTTGATGGGCGCTCGACACCCGCTCAAGCGTGTGACACAAGTCCTCGCTCGAGCGTGCAAAACCCCGCTCGAGCAGACTATAAACACAACAAAAGTACTAGATACACGAATTTCCCGCTCGAGCGCCTCTTACCCCGCTCGAGCGGGAGTCCAAAATCTGGAATTTTTAGATTTGAACCTCAAGCTCAAAATCAAGTTTTAATGCATCAAATTCGATCCTCTTGGGCCAATTTTCTGGAAAACACTTGTAAATTCATAGTTTAACATGATTCAAAGCTCAATTTGTAAAATCAAGGCCCAAAGGTAGTTCAATTGAACACAAATTCAAACAAATTCCATGAACATGATGTAAAACATAACATGTATGAATTTAATCAACTTCAAGCTTGCAAAACATAAACAAATGAGCCAATTCTTTCTATAACAAGATGAATTCATGGACTATACTCAAGATATGGACATGCATGTGAGGAATTTATGAACTACAACCTCAAAACTTCAAAATATATACATGCATACAAGAATTAGACTTTTAATTCAACACATTAAGCCAATTCTAGACTTAACTCACTAGATTTCCATGAACCATACAAGAAAGGACTTGGATTCACAAATTAAATGATGAATATCCTACCTTAGGTCCTCAATTTCAAGTGTAGAAGCTCAATATGCAAAGAATCCTTCAATTTCCTAAGCCTCCAAGCCAATTTTGTTGAAATTACTTCCTTCTCTCTAATTCTCTCTTCCTAGTCGGTTTTGTCAAGGAAATGAGCTGAAGAAATGTTGTATCTAATGTATGATTCAAGCCTCAAAATACGATATGGAGTGGGCCACTAAGTGGCAAGGTTGTAAATAAGGCCAACTCTTGTAATTTATCAACATTTAATCTAATTTAATCATACCAAATCACATTTCAATTAAATATACCATAAAATCAAATAAATCTTAATTAGCACAAAACATCAATCAATTTTAGATTCGGCTGCCGATAAGGCCTTCAATTTGTAGTTTAAAGCATAAAACATGAACAGATAATTTAACAGTCAACAAATAGAATTGCATTCAAACTAGCACAATCAATCAATCAATTTATTAATTCAGTCAGTCTGTCAATTAACATGCTTAATCATAGATTAGCACTAATTAGTAGTGTTATTAGTAAACAGTGGTGAAGGTTGTTACAATCTATTCTGGCAATCAGCTTGTAGGCCGACACATACCTCTATTCAATGATAATTGGACGCATCCGGACTCCCAAAGGGATGTCTATCATGGAAGATAGAATTGATAAAGCATTAGCAAACTTGTTGCTCTTTCTTAACAGATGGGTGAAGGTTAGCTTCTCAAACCTGGGAATCAGAACATCCAGGATTTCGTGATAGATTTTCATCCTTTATTCTTTAATCTTCTAGTCTCCTTTCGCTTGAGACACAACTAGGTTCGAGTCCCCAATGACGTCTAACCGTTTTGCCCCTAGTTCCAGGGCAGCTTCCAAGCCAACGATACATGCCTCGTATTCTGCTTCATTGTTCGATACCTTGAACCGGAGTTTGAAAGCTAAGGATATGTGGGAATTGTCGGGTGCTATTAGCAACACCCCTATTTTATACCCGTACTGGTTAGACGCTCCATCAATCTAATAACCTGAACCTCCTATATGCTTTCTAGTATACTTTCTGTCTTTTATTATGTGCACTTATCTAGTTAATGTGAAAATTTATGTGAAATTAAGTTTGATTGTGTGGATCTGATGCTTATAGTTATATATCTGTTATAACTGTGATGTTTGGATCAATAATTGAAAGCCTTAGAGACTTAATAATATGGAATTGACTTTGTAAATGTGATAAGCATGATTTTTAGATTATAATAAGAATTTTTGTGAAAATTTGATTCAGAATGACTAAATTGATTAATTTGTGTCTAACCCTTAAATAATCCTTATATATATGTAGTACCACCAAATGGGGCTGCCGACCACCTTTTGAGACTTGACCCTTTTGACCCTGGTTGGCCGACCAGGGAAAGTGGTCGGTCGACCACTTGAATTGGTCAACCTGCCTCCCTCAAATCTGTCTCTGTGAGTTGTTGCCAGCTGTGCCAACTGGAAGGCACAGAATGGATCCTCCATACACGTGTATGGAGGATCTTCAAGCTTGTTTTTTGGCATCTTTGAGAAGCTAAGTGCTTGTATCTCTATAACAGAGGCCCTCTCTTTCATTTGTAAAGGTTCTGAAATTAGTATAAGGCATACATATATCCCTCTCTATATCTCATTCCTTTGAGCTCAAAGAGTGAGTTTTCTTGGCTCCTTTGCACACCACTTCATAGACACACACTTCCACCATTACTTGGAGGTTCTTGGAGCTTGTTTTCAGAGGTTGAGGGTTGCTGTTTTGGTCCAGAAGCTACTGGAGTATTTGAGCTTCAAGGGTAACACCCTATTCCCTCTTTTGGTTTTTATTTTGCTTCATCTTTTAGCTATACTTGCAAGCATATTTGGGCTTTGGTATACACTAAAAAAAGTCTTATTTTGAGGTCCTTAACATGTTTGTTTAAAATCATTTTTCTGTTGGGGGTCATCTACCCCCTTGCATGCTTGTTTTCACCTTGTTTTGAGCCATGAACTTAAGCCTTTGCATTGGCCTTTGTTTGGCCTCTTAGACACTGAAATCTAGTGGATTTTCAGTGGCTAGCATGCTGTTTTCAGCACCAAAATCAGAGAGGGGTGACCCTCTCACCCCTTGTCTTGTTTACTAGCATTTTTGGCCTAACAAAGGAGCCCTTATTTGCATGTTTCCAAGCCTTGTTTCAGGCCATTTTTGGCAACTTTTAAGACCATCATAGGCCCTTTCCATAGCTTGTTTTTCCATATTAGGTGTCTATCTTGCATGTGTTGAACAACCCTCTTCATAGCATATCAAAGGAGCATATGTTTGTATCATTTGGAGACTTATTTTAGGCACTTTTTGGTGACTTTTGGGACCTTCCTAGCCTTTTTCCATGGCTGGTTTGGTCCCCTTTTGCTTGCCTCTTGCATGTGTAGAGCAATCCCTTTCATGGCTCATCAAAGGAGCACCTCATTCTTGCATGCACGGACCATGTTTCAGTGAGTTTTTGGGCTTTATTTAGCATGTCATACCTCTTACTTTTGTTGGTTTAGTGACCTCTTGAATGCCTCACATGCTTGTAGTGTAAACCCTATTCACTAGCTTGTATTGCATGTTGTTTTGGCCCTTGATTCTAGCACTTTTTGGCCATGCCCTAAACTGATTTTATGCATGTTTTGGACTACCTTAGCTCTGTTTTCATTTCTCATGGTCGAATGATGCTTGCTATGCATGCTTGTAGTGTAATGCCCATGCCTAGCTTTGAGTTTTGAAGCTTCTTGCATGCTTGAATGGTGGTGTTTTCATGTTTTGGGGTCATTGTGCATGGTATTTCAGAGCATGTAAGGTTTCCATGTTCCCATGTTTTCCACTCCTTATATGCATTTGAGGGTTGTGCTTGTATACCTCATTTTTAGACCATTGCATGAGCTTCATTTCCATGCATTTTGAGCCATCATTTTAGACCATTTTCCCACTATCTTGGACCTGCATAGGGACTATTTGGGGCTGGTTGGGTCGTTTGAGCATTGCTTTGTGTACCTCTAGTGTAATGCACTTCACTAGTTTCAATATTCAGGCCATCCAGCATGCATTGTGTGAGGTGTTTACATAATTCGGGACCATCTTGCATGTCATTTCAAAGCTGGGACATGTGTGATTGTATGCCATATTTAATCCCTTGCCATGCCTTAGTAGAGTTTCACTTTGTGCCTTAGGTTTGGTCCCTCGCATTGTGCATATTTGCATAAGTGTTGTTGCCTTAATTTCATCATGTTTGGCCACTGAGTTGGACATGGCTGAGGCCTATCCATCTTAGTTTAAGTCCATTTAGCATTGCACATGCCATGTAGTTCGTCGCATTGAGTATGCTATTTCAAATTCTCATTGTGTATGCTAGTCTCATTTTGTCATATTGTTGCATGCTTATGATTGTCTCGCATTGAGTATGTGTACATTAGCATTGTGCATTGTGTATGCCATTAGCCTTGCTAGGTTGTTCATGTTGCACTCCATATTGACATTGTGTATGCTAGGTGCATGTTTGCATGTTTCACCCCTTGCATGTTTGCATATCATCCCTTGGATGTTTGCATGTCTTAATTGCATTTCGTTTAGGATTGCGTGCTAGTTGTCACATTGTGTTCGCATGCCATGCCATTCTAGTTATTGCATTGTGTTTGGAATAGGGTTTAGTCCAAACACGGAAAACGAGGGACGTTTCGTACTCCAAGTGACGAAACGTGCCTCGATTTTCGGTCGCCGACACTTCGGATTACCCATGATGGAGTTTAGGTCTTGTTGTGTTTATATGTGCATTCATTTTACATCAAGTCGTGCAATCTGACTCCTCGGCCATCATGCATTGAGATGCGTGATTGGTGGCACGAGGATCGAAGACTACACTCCCTAGAGCTTGTGCAATGATGGGGAGAGTGGTCATGCACACATATGTTGAAAATACTTTGCCATGCCCCTTTCTCGCTCTCTGTTGCAGCAAATCGGAAACCAGTAGCAAAAATAGGTCAGCAGCCTTTTGGAGCTTTGTACAGTGTTCTAGGACCGGTTGCAAACAGAGGCAAATCGGGGCATCACAATGGATTTCCCGACAATGCGACTTGAGCATGCATACATCACTATCATTCGGAACAGAGCTGAGGTAGTCCATTTTGTTTAATTTGCATGCTAGCTTCCTTACTTAATTAGTTAATTCGTTAATTAATTAATGCTGTGTAATAATTAGTTTAATTAGATTAGATTAGCTAGTTTATTCTGTACTATTCATTCGGACCCTCCGAGAGAGGGCAATGTTGTAATAAGTGTGCGTGTGTGTGATGTATGTCTTCCAACCCTACGTCTTTCTCCCTTTTATTTACCAGCTTATGATGGTTAGATTAGGGCACGTTTCAATTAGCATACTGATACTTGCATGTTTGCATTCATTCATCTGTCTTGCATGCACCGGGCTCGGCGCATCATGCTAACTGCATCGTATTTCAATTCCAAGTTGAATACATGTATTGATTGTTGAATCTCATATGCCATCTTAAGATAGCCGAGTCTATTGTGGTTGCATTCTTGCATGTGTTGCATTAGGCATCTCAGCATAGTTAGGATTCATGCATGTTTTCTAATTAGCTTCTTTCTTTGGCTCGTAGTACTCGGTAAGTGTTTATGCTTTAGCATCCTTGCATACGTGTGAGTGACTGCCATGATAGCATGCTTACCATGAGGCTATGTGCCTATGTGATATAACTGCCTGAATGCCTGTGGGTGAAGGTTGGATTACTTGAATTGAAACAATTCATTGATTGCGAGTTTTTAAGCCCACTTGAGAGTGGCAAATCAACATGTTTTCTAAGCCCACTTGAGGGTGGCAAAATCCGCATTTTAGCCTACTTGCGAGTAGCAAACCGCTTTCAAAAACAAACATGACATGAGTTGTTCCAACTTGGACGATCCAGTCTATACTTGTATGTTGTGCGCATCACATAGTAATTCTAGGCTAATAAACCGGAATAAGAACGCATGTGTTTTCAAAAACAAGATATCATGCGTAGTAGTGGCTAATCTTTGATCGGGCGAGCGAGGGTGCTCACGAAGTGACCTTCCCTAATCTTATCCAAGTTCCCGAGATGAGGAAACTTTGGTGATGACGGACACGTGGCCTTAGGCACGAGCCAGGGTTTCCTAAATTTCCAAAACAAAATATTTAGGTGGCGACTCTGTATCTGACAAAGCAGTCCATGTTTGGCACTTCTTTCTAAAAATTTGTTTTTCAAAACGATTTGCCGAATTTGGACTCTTTGGTGATTTATCGGTCTCGCATTGGAATTTGCGGGATCAGATTTAGAACCGTGACATTTGAGTCTGAACTATAGTGAGCCCAATGAACAAAACGGGATTCCCTCCCGAGACATTTGGGGACGTCTACAGTTTTTGGCGACTCTGCTCGGGATTTAGAGAACTTGACTCGAACTCATGATATCTTGCTTTGTTTGCACTTATGTGTTTCTTTGCATTGCAAGTGCATTGGTGTGCCTAGGACACCATTTTTGCTATCTACTATTCCTGAACGATTTGCCGAAGGCGTGCTTTGAGAAGCGTGCCATAAGGCTGATCGGTTATGGGCTCTGCCACGATGGGAACACAAACCCCGGTTTTTACTGGGGCACCCTTTTTAACCATTCGACCTAGTGCATATCAGAATCCATAGCGACTATTCCAAACTAGGACAGGTTGCTTACCCCGATTATAGGTTGTTTGAAACCGCTGCGTGCATAGTGAAACCCTAGCTCCTGACAAAATAGGACAGGGAAACCTTACCACAACAGAAGGGTGTTTTGGCTCTCACTTGTTTGCTATGTGCTTTTAGAGTGCGTCTCTACAAGAATGCACGTATCAGTTTACAAGTTTGGGTACCAGGCCTGCGGGCACCAGTTCAGTATTTTGGGAATTAGTTATCTGTGGGTATCAGATTCAGTTTTGGAGGCAGTGATTTGGGGAACAGAGATCAGTAGAGAGTACAATCATTCAGCTATGCTCAAATCTGTTATGTTGAAATTGGGCTGAAATGCTGCCTATTTTCTCTTTTAGTTCAGAGATTTAGTTCAGAATAGCCAGTGTTCTCCTTCGCTGAGGCAAGGCAAACGTCTAATCCGTCAGTCACCGGTCACATCACCTCCGTTCAGTTCAGCGGACTTATGATGGCACAAAATTCAGAGGAAATTGTGGTTATGGCAGCCGCGTTAAACCAAGGAATGATCTTGCAGGGCGAGGCCGACGTTGAAGTACCACATCCACCCAGGTCGCCTGTCGCACATCCGATCTGGGAACCCCAGTTGTTTCAAGCCAATGAACCCACCACATTTGAGTTGATGGGAATGATCAGCGACCTTCAAAGATCTATCGCTGACCTAGCCTATGGAATGTCGGCCCCGCCACCAACTGCATTGTATGCCGAGAACTTCATGCCGGGAGAGCCCCCGCTATTGGGGCGAATCGTCATTGAACTTAGTCAACCTGAAGCCATCCCAAGTTCCGGAAATGACAGGTCGACAACAACTAGGCTCCGCTCCGATGTAGCAACCCAAACCTTCAACCAAGCTGAGGCTAGGGGTAAGGACAAGGTGGGGGCAGACACTGACCCCTATGAACAACTTCTACAGGCGGTTGGGGCTTTGAAAGCCAGGGGATTGAACAAACAGCAAGTGCTCATAGTCGCCGCAAAGACTATGGATAACACTTTCCCTACTCAGACCGAGGGCAGTTCAAGTCAAGGGGAAAATAGGGAGAAAGGTCGCCATACCAGGACCATTCCCTCCAAACCTAATTCTGCACCTAGGAAACATCAGCAAACCAAATCAGCACCTGCCGACCCCTTTGCTAGTGCATCCAACAAAAATCCACAAACCTCGAACTCCCTACCCCGAGGTCGCAGGGTCTTCCATGCCCTCTATATGCCTTTATCCAAGGCTCTTCGAATCCTTGCTGAAAAAGGGAATCTCAAACCCCTCGAGCCTCGGCCTCTCCTTAGTCATCTTCCAGCTGGTCATGATGCTACCCAATACTGTGCGTACCATCAACAAACCGGTCACCCCACCGACAATTGCTTCCACCTTCGCTACGAAGTACAGGATTTGATTGACAACGAAGTCATCATACCACCAAGCTTAGCAAAGTCTATCGTCACTGGATTAGTGAACCTAGGGGATAATTTGATGTGATCAGGGGATGAACCACCTACGAGCGACGTTCAGTTTACTTCAGATGTGGTGTATGGCACGCACTATTTTGAGCATTTGCGAATGCTAGTTTTTGTACTTTCTGACTTGGGTATTCAGTCAGTTTTGTTGTCCTGTATATAGTCACTCTTTTTATACCATGTCAGTCGGGTCTGCCTTGTTGTATCGAGTCAATCCTGTTGCACAGAAGTCGGGTGATTCCGGGGGTGTTACCTCGGACATCACTCTCTTGTTTTGTGTTTGTCTTTTACACTCTTTTGAGTCTGTTTCTGCCTTGAAGCCAGTTACATCAGAAGATCTAAATGAAACAACAGTGATTTTCACACTCTTGTGTTTGCTTCTGCCTTGCGCCAGTTGCTCCAGAAGTCTTGAATGAAACGACAGTCCATTTCACCAGCTCTTTTGTGCCTTGAAATCATTGCATTGACCTAAGTTTTTTTAAAAAACTTTTTTCAAACATTGTGGTGAAAACAAAGAAGGAGGAATTCCTCAGGTTTTGCAAAATTTTATCAATTGAGAGAAAAAGAGGCATGCTAAGCCCTTAATGAATGAAATCATGCTTGTTAGTGTGAGTACTGAGAAGGATCCTGGCTTGATCTAGATTGGTTCTATATCGTCTTCAGCACGAGCGATTTGTCACTTTCTTAAAAGATTTCAAAAAATGTTTTGCGCGGTCTTGCGAGGACCTGTGTGAAATCACTCTTGAGATTGTGCAGCCTAGGATCACTCTCAGCCTCGAGATTCAACCCCTTTGTTCTCAAAACCATAAACTTGGATTCAGAATGTTCAACGGTCAACCACAATGTGAGACCTGTGTGGCCAGATTTGAAATAGATCCCCGAACTAGGGGCAAAAAAAAATGAATGGCAGATGCGCTCGAAGGGCCAAAGATAAATCATTCTGCAAACCAATGAAGACTGGCAAGAATGCCAAATCCCAGAAGGGAGAAAAAAGAAAGTATTGCTGAAGGACAATTGGGCTCTTATCCACAACACTGGGGGTAATTCAGCCCCCATTGGATGGACTTCTACATCATCAGCGAACAACAGCTACTCTCCTGGATTCAAATGGCTTCGAGATCTCAAAACCATCTGACATGGACAAAGCTACACGTTTACCCTTGAGGGGCTCGCTGGGCCGAAAACCCGGAAGGGCGACCTAGGCAAAAGTTAGAGCAAGAAAAAGAACAAAAAGAACAAAAGAATAAAAAAAATGAAGAAAAATAAAGAAAATGAAAAGAAAAGATGAAAAAGAAAAAAGAAGAAGAGAAATGAAAAGAATTGAAAAGAAAAGAAGAACAAAGCTCGCAAGGTTGAAAACCCAGAAAGGGTGGCCTTGGCAAAAGTTAGAGCGCAAAAGGAGAGGTTAATACCTGAGTGTACCTTACCCCGAACTAAGTAAGGCTTGATTCCCATGTTTGGGATACATAGGCAACTTCATTCTGAAGTCCAGCCATAAACACTTCCAAATCGACTATGTCCATGTAATGGTTCTGGTCATCTTTGTCTTCTCTATATCCGAGAGTTTGGTTGTGATCGTCACTATGAGAACTGGTTACAGTACGCTGCGATGCTATTCAAACAAAGGGCAACTTTCCATTCCCATACAGTGCGTTGTGGTGCCATTCAAGCAAGGGGCAACTTTCCGTTGCCATGCGATGCCATTTAGACAAGGCGCAATTTTCCTTCGGATCTGAGGTTGTGCATCTCAAGAGTAAGTTCCGTATTGGTCGAGCAATGGCCATTTGCAAAAAATAATTTTTGAGAATTTTTACTGAGGTTGACTAAATTCTCTCGAAAATTATTCCATTTTTCTAAAACTAAACCATTTCTTGGACCCAAAAAAGGAAAATTTTCAGTGCTCATAACTTGACTTGCATGATTTCAAATTAGAAAATCGAACAAGCATGTTAATCTAACTCTCATTTTGGTTAAAATTGTTTTAGCAAAAAAAAAAAGAAAAAACAAACAAAAAATGGTCAAAATAATGAACTAGGGGCACAGTTGAGTCAGGTGTTCTGTCTTTTCCCCATTGTCACCACACTTGCCAGAAAGGGCACGCACTTGCCAGAAAAGCGCACCACTGAAGCTAACAACAAAGGGCTGAAAGCTCTCTCATCCTCCGAGCAATGAGGTATCAAGTCAAGTGCGAAGCACGAACTGGAATGGATCAAGATATTCCACTCCCTCATCTGGACAGATCTGATCACGTCCAAACTCCCCAGCAGAGCATCGTCAACCGATGTCCACTGCAGATTTGCTACACACCCAGTCTTAGCGCAACCCCTCTGTGGGAGGAACTCATTGACTGTGAGCGGAAGAAGAAGAATCTAGCGGAATGCTAGGGGAAAAAGCCCGCAATTTCTTGTTTATCCATCAACCACCTAGGGGAGGGATAAAAAATGAGAGATTGAAGAATAGAGACGTGCACTGAGAGAAAAAGTGAGGAAAATGGCTTTTTCAGAAAAATAGAGCCTGAGGGCCGAATGATGTGAGAATCACAAATAAGAAAGGGTGGGAAACGGTACCCGGAGAAACTGGCTCCTCATGCACTGAGAGGTCTCTTTCCATTAGAACACATATGTGTGTCGTGTCATTCGTTTTGTTTGTCTTGAATTGAGTCATTTCGGGTGTCTATAGATGTGTTTAGGTTGTCTTACCTTGTCTTTCTCTTTGTTGTTGAGTCATGGTGTGCTGTGTTCAGTCGTAGGCTCAATATCCAGTTGAGAACTTATTCTCACTCTCAATTTCAAAAAATCGTTTTGTGCTCAGAGTGCCGTGCCATTCTCCACATTTGTGCAAAACAAGATTTTGTTTTTTCAAAAACCGCAGGGTTCAACCCGAGTCATGTGGGAACAGTAAAACCAGGACCTATCTGAAGCTATATAGGTTCCAGACTTCGAAGCAAAAGAAAAAAAGGAAAATGTCGGGCATTTGAGTTTGTTTCAACTTCTGCAAGTTCCGTCATCACATCCTGTATGTTCAGAATGAGCTGTGTGTTCAAAATTAAAAGAATACTGTGTTATGAGCCGTGTGTTCAGATCGAGCAATGTTGTGTTATGAGCTGCATGTTCAAAAATTGAGATATGTGAGTTGTGTGTTCAAATTCAAATATATGAGCTGCTTGTTCAGATTCAAATATGTGAGCTATGTTTTCACCATCAAGAGTTTGGGTTCTGTGTTCAACTTTCAAAAACTGTGGGCTATGTGTTCACCATCAAGAGTTTGGGCTGCGTGTTCAACTTTCAAAAAATTGTGGGTTGTCTGTTCACCATCAAGAGTTTGAGCTGTGTATTCAAATTCAAATATATGAGCTGCGTGTTTAAATTCAAATATGTGAGCTGTGTGTTCACCATCAAGAGTTTGGGCTATGTGTTCAACTTTCAAAAAACTGTGGGATGTGTGTTCACTATCAAGAGTTTGGGCTGCGTGTTCAACTTTCAAAAAACTGTGGGCTGTGTGTTCACCATCAAGAGTTTGGGCTGCGTGTTCAACTTTCAAAAACTGTGGGCTGTGTGTTCACTATCAAGAGTTTGGGCTGCGTGTTCAACTTTCAAAAACTGTGGGCTGTGTGTTCACTATCAAGAGTTTGGACTACGTGTTCAACTTTCAAAAAACTGTGGGCGGTGTGTTCACCACCAAGAGTTTGAGCTGCGTGTTCAAATTCAAATATATGAGCTGTGTGTTCAGATTCAAATATGTGAGCTGTGTGTTCACCATCAAGAGTTTGGGCTACGTGTTCAACTTTCAAAAAAACTGTGGGCTGTGTATTCACCATCAAGAGTTTGGGCTACATGTTCAACTTTCAAAAAAAACGGTGGGCTGTGTGTTCACCATCAAGAGTTTGGGCTGCATGTTCAACTTTCAAAAACTGTGGGCTACGTGCTCACCATCAAGAGTTTGGGTTGCATGTTCAACTTTCAAAAAACTGTGGGCTGTGTGTTCACCATCAAGAGTTTGGGTTGCGTGTTCAACTATCAAAAAACTGTGGGCTGTGTGTTCACCATCAAGAGTTTGGGCTGCATGTTCAACTTTCAAAAACTATGGGCTGTGTGTTCACCATCAAGAGTTTGGGCTGCGTGTTCAACTTTCAAAAACTATGGGCTGTGTATTCACCATCAAAAGTTTGGGCTGTGTGTTCAGATTTCAGAAATGTGGGTTGTGTGTTCACGACAAAAGTTTGAGTTGCGTGTTCAGATTTCAAAAATGTGGGCTGCGTGTTCACGACAGAGAGTTTGAGCTGTGTGTTTAGATTTCAGAAATATGGGTTGCGTGTTCACGACAAAAGTTTGAGCTGCGTGTTCAGATTTCAAAAATGTGGGCTGCGTGTTCACAACCAAAAACATAAGCTGCGTGTTCAGAAATTCAAGTGCTTGAGATGTGTGTTCAAAGTGCAAAAAGAATGTTGTGCTATGGACTGTGTGTTCAGATTGAGCAGTATTATGAGCTGTGTGCCGACTAAACAGAATGTTGTGTGATGGACTGTGTGTTCAGATTGAGCAGTATTATGAGCTGTGTGCCAACTAAACAGATTGAGCAGTATTATGTCTTGTGTGCCCGAAATGAACTGTGCGTTCAAAATAAGCCGTGTGCCCCAAATGAGCTGTGTGCTCGAAAAATGAGTCGTGCGCCTGAAGTGAGCCGTGTGCTCCAAATGAGCTGTGTGCTCGAAAAATGAGCGGTGTGCCCGAATTGAGCTGTGTGCCCGAAAAATGAGCTGTGTGCCCCCGAAATGTGCTATGTGCCCCCGAAATGAGTTGCGTGCCTGAATGAGCTGTGTGCCCAAAAGAGCTGTGTGCCCAGATAAACAAAGTGTTGTGTTACGAGCTGCGTGCCAAATGAACAGAATATTGTGCTGTGAGCCGCGTGCTAAACAAACAAAGTGTTGTGATGTGAGCTGTGTGCCAAATGAATGGAATGCTATGTCGTAAGTTGTGTGCCAAGTCTTGCATTGAGCATGCATTTTATCGCGCTATTTTGCGCATCACACTATTTTATGCACCTTACTGTAGACGTCCCCGAACGCGCCCCGGGGAAGGGAGTGCGAGTCCCCCCCGTTCCGGTTCGATATTGGGTCTACTACAGTTCGAAGGACTCAATTTTTGTCACGGTTCTAAATCTGAACCAAAGAGTCCAACTCTGGCAAATCGTTTTGAGAAAACTGATTTTTGAAAGAAGTGCCAAACATGGACTGCTTTGCCAGATTACAGAGTCGCCACCTAAATATTTTTAAAAATGGGGAAATTTAGGAAACCCTGACTAGGTCACGGTGTCCGTCATAACCAAAGTGACTTGGCTCGGGAGCTTGGGTACGATTGGGGAAGGTCAGCTATGAGCACCCCCTTTCGCCCGGTCCGAAGACCGGCCTCTACTAACCGTGATATCCGATTTTGAAAACTTTACATGCTCTTATTCCAGTTATTAGCCTAGAATTACTATGTTATGCGCACAGCAAACAAGTATAGACCAAATCGCCTAATTTGGAAATAAGCATTGCATATCCGTTTTGTCTTGGAAAACGTGTTTTGAAATTGCTACTCGCAAGTAGGCTAAAATACGGATTTCAATGAGTATTCCCAACTCAAGCAATCCAACCTCCACCCACAGGCATTCAAGCAGTTTATCACATAAGCAGCTAGCCTCATGGTAATCATGCTATTATGGCAACATACACACGCATGCGATATGCTAAAACATAAAAGCTCACCTAGTACTCCAAGCCAAAACAGAAGCTTATTAGAAATCCATGCATGGACCTAAGCATACTGAAATGTCTAATGCAACACATGCAAAGATGTAATCTAGGCAGGCTCGGCTATCCTAAACATGGCATATGGAATGCTTCAAATAACACGTATTCAATTTGGAATTGAAAGTACGATGCAGTTTGTATGATGTGCCGAGCCCGATGCATGTCAACAAATGAATGAATGCAAACATGCTTTCATATTGTTATGCTAATTTAAATATGCCCTAATCTACCATCATAAGCAGGTAAATAAAAGGGAAGAAAGAAGTGGGGGTTGGAAGACATACACACACCCACACACACTTATTACAAACATGCCCTCACACGGAGGGACCAAAATAATAATACAGTCCGAATAATGAATAAAATTAATTATTACAAAACTCTAATTACTTAATAAATAAATGCAAAATAAAAGGGGCCTGACCCTGCCTCGAGGCCTTGAATGATGCATGCTTTCGATGTCCGCCTTTGCGGGAACCCGTGCACATCACGCCTGCTGTTTTCTTTGCCTGTCTCTCCAAAAATTGCCAAAGTCTCAGGAAACCTTCCTTGTGTGCTGCTGAGTGCCACCGGCTGGAAGACATTCCCACCGGCTGCTTGTGGTGACCACCGGCTGCAATGGAAGTTATCGGCACAAAAAATGTGCCGGTCGGTACTAAAGAGTGCCGGTCGGCACTAAATTCCTGCAGGAGACAGTTTTGACAGGAACAGACAGCAGCAGTGCATGGTATGCAAATTTGGGACAAATGTTTGCACCAACCATACTCCTTATCATATTTGTGACTCAATGGAGCATGGCCCTCGACCCCCGGGCCATCAATCACGCATTTCAATGCATGATGGCCCGAAAGCCAAGTTAGCAACTTTGATATCAAATGAAATGCACATCAAACAAACAAGTGAAACCCAACCTCTATCACTTGATCAAGAGGCAAGGCATGCATGCTAAAATGCAATGCAACCTAGGCATCTTGAGCTAAGGATGCAACATGGCATGGCAAGACACTTGTGCAAGCATACAAGCTAGCACGAGACAATGCAAAACAATGACAAGATGGACTTAAACATGGATTAGGCAGCTCTAAGTAGGCCTAAAACAGTGGCCATAAGATGCAAATGAGGTGCCTCGAAATGCGTGCACACGGGCACGCAAACCGAGGCAATGGCATCTAAGCATGAAATGGCATACAAGATGCAAAATGGACTTATACTAACATGAGAGCCTCAGCCACACTCACATAAGAGGCGGTAGATGGAAATGAGGTGTCTCGAAATGCGTGCATGCGTGCATAAACCGAGGCACTGACCCTAAGGCACCGAAATGCCACTCTAATGAAACATGAAGTATGGCATACTATACCTGCAAATTTCAGTAGCTAAGTGAGGGGCAAAACAGCCCCGAAACGAGGCGAAATCGCATCCGATGCATGGAATCACTCCCGAAATGCAAGATTAGGCACATGGAATGGCCTATGGCTATACAAAGCATGCAAAATATGAACATGGAGCATGAAGACAGCAGCTATACAGTCCCAAAATAAGCATATTTTCAGTGTATGACAGCCCCAAAATCAGTAAGCATGCAAGGCTAACAAAGGATGCAAAATTACGGTAAATCACATGGATTTCAAAGCAAGTAGCATAAGCATTATCCAAACAATGTTGAGCCCTTCAACAATGTTGAAGAAGGGCTCAAAATAAGCCTATTTACAGCTTACATCAAGTCCCAAAACAGATTATACATCAGTCAAAAATAGCATGCAAGATAGATGACAAACAAGAGGATATTGAGATAGGTGCTAGATGCAATCACCAAATGGCAAGGGGTCCTCAATCAAACATGAAGAGGACCCCAAAATAAGACTATTTGAAGTTTAGGTCGGAGCCCAAAGATACACGCAACTATGGCTAAGAAATGAAGCAAGAAAATGCTAAAAAGAGGGAAATAGACTCTTACCCTTGTAGACCAACAAACCAGCAGCTTTTGGTTGAAGTTTGAGTGCTCCTAGCCTCTGCAAAACAGCCCCAAGTCGTCGGAAATGGAGTGGTGGTGGTGGTGCTAGGTGGTGGTGAAGGAATGGCTCAAGAACAATGGAGTTTGGAGGTGGAATGAGAGAGATATAGGGAGATGGAGGGATATATGTATCTATATGTCAGATGTATCTCTAAACCTCTGGTTTTTTTGTTCAAAAACTCCAACCTTAATCAAAGGAGGAGAGGGCTCTCTTTTATAGGCAAAGAACAAGCTTCTAAGGCAAGCTTCAAAGGGTCAAAGGGTGCAAGGCTTACTCTAGAAGCTTGGACAGCTGGTAAGGCTTCTTGAGGAAGCCAAGACAAAGGGTCAAGGCTTCCTCAAGAAGCCATGAGCAAAGGGTGCAAAATAAGGGCCAAAAGGGTGCAAAATGGGCACATGCATGCCCGTGGGTCGGCTTCTGTGCATCCCAGCTGGCACAGCTGGCATGCACCAAGCTTGGGGGGTGCAAAGGGTTCAAACCGGCCAGATGGTTCAATCATCGGCCAAAATAAAGTGCCGGTCGGCACTCTTTTCTGCCGGTCGGCTAAATAGAGTGCCGACAGATGATTCCTTGGTCAAAACATGGCCGGTGGGTATGTAAATCGAAGCCCCGGAAGTTAGCTTTCCAATGGCGCAAACCTTGCATCAAAATTCCTCCTGTGCAAAAAGTTATTCCCTTTTCCGTGAAGTCGCGCAGACTCGATCCAACCGGGATGATGCCCAGCTTCAACCAATCATATCTCCTCCACCCGGACTTGGTTCTAGGAGATTCTTGAGTACAAAGTGAAGCCCCGGAAGTCTTCTTTCGAACGGTGGTGGCCTCATAGCTTAACTCCAAGTATGCAATTGAATAAGTCCGATTCAGCGAGGGCTGCTCGATTCTCTCCTATCCGGATTCATGCCGAACTTCTTCCAGACCAGTTTTCTCCTCTCCTTTCCTCTTTTCTTCAACTCCAAACCCTTAAACAAAGTGTTTGCGAAGATTTTCCTCTCTTCTTGCCGAAGAAACTGAACCTGTGGCCTGCACGTCTCTCAACACCGAGCAAACCATCAGTAATGCCCAAGTCTTGAGGGCGGTCAAAAATGGGTTGTCTACAGTTGCCCCTCTTTGACAGAACTCGAAAGTCATAACAATGACGGGAGTGAATGTCAAAGCCCAGAGACGACCCATTTTTGACAGGGCCGAAGACTTGGACAAACAAACAAAATATAGATAGATAGATGGTTGTGCCCGCAGGCTGCCTACGTATCCCTTTGCAAGGAATCAAACCAGCGTAGTTCAGGGGCAAGATGCAAAGGATATGCAAGATGCAAGATTTGATAATTGGACTTATATGCTACGCGAAGCCGGTTTGAAATTTGGACATATACGCTTTCGCGAAGCCGGTTTGTAATCAAAACAATGCAATGTACTAGCAAGTACAGATGAAGTGCGCAAGGTAGCGCGATACGCAAAATAGCGCGAACAAAGCATGCATCCAAAATGCAAAGAGATGCACAAGACAGTGCGATGCGCTAAACAGCGCGATGCGTTTAGACAACGCGAGTGCACATGATAATGAGATGTAATGCAAAATACAATGAGATGCGCAAAATAGCGCGATGCGCAAAACAGCGCGAATGAAATGTAATGCAACAAGACAGGTAGGACGCACAAAACAGTGCGAATGAGGTGCGCAAAATAGCGCGATGCGTTAGACAACGCGAGTGCACAAGGAAGTACGAATGCACAATATAGTGCGATGCGCTAAACAGCGCGATGCGTTAGACAACGCGAGTGCACAGGACAGTGCGAATGCACAAGATAGTGCGATACAGATAAGGTGCGCAAGATAGCGCGATGCGCAAAATAACGCGATCGAAATGCATGCAAAATGCAGGTAGGGTGCACAAAACAGTGCGATTGAGGTGCGCAAAATAGCGCGAATGATGCAATGCACGAAACAGTGCGAAAGAGGTGCGCAAAATAGCGCGATGCATTAGACAACGCGAGTGCACAAGACAGTGCGATGCGCAAAATAGCGCGATAAAATGCACGTACAATGCAAGTAAAGTGCACAAAATAGTGCGATGAGCAAAATAGCGCGAACGATGAATTGCACAAAACAATGCGAATGAGGTGCGCAAAATAGCGCGATGCGTTAGACAACGCGAGTGCACAGGACAGTGCGATGCGCAAAATAGCGCGATGCGTTAAACAACGCGAGGGCACAAGACAATGTGATGCGCAAAATAGCGCGATGCGTTTAAACAGCGCGAGGGCACAAGACAGTGTGATGCGCAAATTAGCGCGATGCGTTAAACAACGCGAGGGCACAAGACAGTGCAATGCGCAAAATAGCGCGATGCGTTAAACAACGCGAGTGCACAAGATAGTGCGAATGCACAAGATAGTGCGATGCGCAAAAAAGCGCGATGCGTTAGACAACGCGAGTGTAATGGAATGCACAAGATAGTGCGATGCGCAAAATAGCGCGATTGAAATGTATGCAAAATGCAATGAGATGCGCAAAATAGCGCGAACGAAATGTGATGCACAAGACAGTGCGATGCGCAAAATAGCGCGATTGATTTGAAATGCACTAAACAGTGTGATACGCTAAACAGCGCGAATGATTTGAAATGCACAAGACAGTACGATACGCTAAACAGCGCGAGTGATTTTGAAATGCACTAAACAGTGCGATACGCTAAACAGCGTGAGTGATTTGAAATGCACTAAACAGTGCGATACGCTAAACAGCGCGAGTGATTTTGAAATGCACTAAACAGTGCGATACGCTAAACAGCGCGAGTGAGATACAACCACAAGATGCACAGGACAGTGCAAGTGAGATACAATGTGTAAGTGCACAAGATAGTGCGAGTGAAATAAAATGCACAAGAAAGTGCGATAAAATGCATCTTCTATGCAAGTATGGGGGCATTTTCCATGCAATTTTGAAAGTAAGCATATTTTATGCATGAATCACAATGATGTGCGGCACGCATGCAACAGAAGTGTATATGAAAGTTCACATTCTATGCAGTAGAGGAGCATTAAATATGTACCCTGGTGTCTCTGATTTACCTCTCAGAGGGTTTTGCAACACACTCAGCTCGAAAAGGGTACACCCTATTCATATCGGCAAGAGATAACATCTGCTGCTGCTTTAATTGTCGTTCTGACTTGAAGCAGGCTTACACTTGAGGTAGAGGCGCACTCATACTTCGGTAGCATTGACAAGGCCTGAAGAGGTACATCCGGAGTACAATCACGGAATTTGCTGAAGGCGAAACACACTCAGATGCTTCAATTTTCCCTCTTTTCTTTTGCTTGGCAGCCCGGAACCATTATAGCTTCAGATAGGTCCTGATTCTACTGCTCACACTTATCGGGGGTGGACCCTGCAGTTTTCGAAAGAACAAATTCCTTTTTTGCACAAATGTGGAGAATGGCACAGCACTCTGAGCACACAACAAATCATTTTTGAAATTGAGAAAATGAGTTCTCGACCGGGTATTGAGCCTACAACTGAACACAGCAAAGACGACCCAACAACGGAAAATAAAGGTAAACAACCTAAACACATCTATTGACACTTGAAACGACTCAAAACAAGAATCGAGATAAACAAAACACAACGAAAGACTCAAATGCGCACAGGGAGCCTGTTTCACCGGGTATTATTCCCATCCTTTCTTATTTGTGATTCTCACATCACTCAGCCCTCAAGCTCGGTTTTTCTCTCAAAACCCTTTTCTTGCATTTTCTCTCATCGCACATCTCTCTATTCTTCAATCTCTCATTTTTTATCCCTCCCCTGGGTGGTTGATGGATAGACAAGAAGTTGCGGGCTCTTGCCCCTAGCATTCTGCTAGATTCTCATTCTGGTTCACAACAATGAGTTTCTCCCACAGAGGGGTTGCGCTACAACTGGGTGTGTAGCAAATCTGTAGCTGACATCGGTTGATGATGCCCTGCTGGGGAGTTTGGACGTGGTTAGATCTGTCCAGATAAGGAAGTGGAACATCTTGATCCATTCGAGTTTGTGCTTCGCACTTGACTTGATACCTCGTTGCTTGGAGGATGAGAGAGCTTTCAGCCCTTTGTTGTTGACTTCAGTTGTGCCCTCTTCTGGCAGGTAGAGTGCCCTTTTTGGCAAGTATGTTGATGATGGGGAAAAGACAGAACACCTGACTCAACTGTGCCCCTAGTTCATCATTTTGACCATTTTTTGGTTTTAAAACAATTTTGACCAACATGAAAGTTAGATTAACATGCTTGTTTGATTTTTGATTTGAAATCATGCAAGTTGGGTTGTAAGCACTGAAAATTTTCCTTTGGGTCCAAACATGGTCCAATTTTGAAAATGAAACAGTTTTCGAGAAAATAAGTCAACCTCAGTAAAAATTCTCAAAAACTATTTTTGCAAACGGCCAATGCTCAACAAGCACGAAACCTACTCTTGAGATGCGCAACCTCGGATCCATAAGCAATGGAAAATTGCCCCTTGTCTGAAGGATACTGCATGGCAACGGAAAGTTGCCCCTTGTTTGAAGTGACACCGCGACGTTTTGAATGGCAACGGAAAGTTGCCCCTTGTTTGGATAGCATCGCAGCGTACTTGTAGTCAGTCCTCAGAGCAATGAACACAACCAAACTCTCGGATACAGAGAAGACAAAGATGGCCAGAACCATTGCATGGACACAGTTGAATTTGAAGTGTTTATGGCTGGACTTCAGAATGAAGTTGCCTACGTATCCCAAACATGGGAATCAAGCCTTACGTAGTTCGGGGGTTAAGGTACACTCGGGTATTTAACCTCTCCTTTTTATGCTCTAACTTTTGCCGAGGCGCCCGATGCAGGTTTTCAACCTTGCGAGCTTCTTTTTCTTCCTTTTCAATTCTTTTTCATTTTTTTTTTGTTTTAGGCTCTAACTTTTGCCAAGGCACCCGATGCGGGTTTTCGACCTTGCGAGCTTCTTTTCTTTTTTTGCATTTTTCTTTTCTTTTCTTTTTGTATTTTTGTATCTTTGAATTTTTTCTCTTTTTCTTTTTTCATTCTTTTCTTTGCTCTAACTTTTGCCTGGGTCGCCCTTTCGGGTTTTCGGCCCAACGAGCCTCTCAAAGGGTAAAAGTGTAACAAGTCCATGCCAAATGGTTTTGGGGTTTTGAAACCATCTGTATCCAAGAGAGTGGCTGTCGTTTTGCAAGAGGATTCATCTCCGGCTCTTCGAGCACATCTGACATTTTTGCCCCTAGTTCAAAGGGTACTTCTGTTCTGGCTTTGCAAGCTTCTTCTGATCTTCTGATCCTCTTGATCTGACTTCGGTGCCTCTTGTTTGAGGGCTGCTTCGAATCTGGCCACACAGGCCTCACGTTGTAGTTAACCGTTGGACACTCTGAGTTTGAGTCCAAGATTTAAAAATGAGGGGTCGAGTCTCGAGGCTGAGAGCGATCCTAGGCTACACAATCTCAAGAGCGACTCCACACAAGTCTTCGCAGGACCGCGCAAAACATTTTTTTTTGAAAGTTTTTAAGAAAGCGACAAATCGCTCGCGCTGAAGACAGTATAGAACCAATCTGGATCAAAGCTAGGGTCCTTCTCAGTACTCACACTAACAAGCATGATTTCATTTATTAAGGGCTTAGCACGCCTCTCTTTCTCTCAGTTGATCAAATTTTTGCAAATCCCAAGGAATTCCTTCCTCTTCGTTTTCACCACAGTGTTTGAAAAAGTTTTGAAAAACTTAGGTCAATGTAATGACTTCAAGGCACAGAAAGGACAGAGTTCTTAGTCAAATACTTCCATCTCATTTATAATTTCTGGCACAACTGGCACACGGCAGAAGCAAACACAAGAGTGTGAAAATCACTGCTGTTTCGTTCAAATCTGTTGGCATTACTGGCTCCCTGGCAGAAATAGAGTCAAAACAAAATAAAAAGACAGACGCAGAACAAGCAAGTGATGTCCGAGGTAACTCCCCCGAAATCACCCGACTCTGACAAAACAGGACTGACTCGATACAACAAGACAGACCCGACTGACTCAACACAAAACGACAAGACTGACCCAATACCCAAGTCAGAAAGCAAAATTAATAGCATTTGTACATTGCTCCAAAACAGTGCATGCCGTCCACCACATCTGAAGTAAACTGAATGTCGCCCGCAGGTGGTTCATCCCCTGATCACAGTCACATTATCCCCCACAGGTTCACTTATCAAGTGCCGACAGACTTTGCAAGACTGGTATGGTGATGATCTTGTTGTCAATCAGATTTTGTATTTCGTGGCGAAGACGGTAACAACTATCAGTGTCGTGGCCGACTTGTTGATGGAAGGCACAGTACTTGGCCAGATAATGGGAGGGAGGGAGTTTATTTGGCAGTGGTCGCGGCTCCAAGAGTTTCAAATCCCCCTCTCTAATCAAAACCCTCAAGGCCGCTGATAGAGACATGTACAGTGGTGCGAACACCCTCTGGCCCCGAGGTAGATAGTCCGAAGTTCGGGGGTTTGGAGAAGATACGCCAACAAAGGGGTCGGCAGGTGCTGGCCGGGTTTGCTGATCTTTCCCGGGAATAGGGTTAGAGCTGAAAGGAACATTCCTGGTACAAAGGCGCTTCTTCCGGCTTGCCCCTCGATTCAGACTGCTCTCATTCTGAGTGGCGAAAGTGTCATCCACAGTTTTTGTAACAACTGTGAGAACTTGTTCTTTGTTCAATCCCTCAGCTTTCAAAGCCTCAATATCCCACCAGAGGTGTTCATGGGGACCAATGCCTGCCCCTGCCTTGTTCTTCCTCCTTGCTTCCGCTTTGTTAAGGGATTGGCTTTCTCCCAATGCAACCTGTCCCAAGGTTGGAGAGCCTTTAGACACGAACTCCCTGGTGCGTGATATGGTCGATGATGGGGCCAAAACCTCAAAGGTTAAATCTGCCACAGTTCTCTGAAGATCTTCGATCATCCTCATTAGCTCAGAAGTAGTGGGTTCATAGGTTTGAGGTGATTGGGGTTCATATGCACCCATCATGCATAAGTCGATGCTTTCCGGGATAAACACCTTCGGTTTGGGCAAATGGGCTGGGGTGATATATATGCTGGGGTCGTAAGGGACGGCCAGTGTGTGGATTAGATTGAGATGTGGATGAGGTATTTTGTCATTAGGGTCTGAAGGTGGAGCTATCGTTTGGTTGTCAATAAGATTTTGGATCTCATGACGAAGGCGGTAGCAACGGTCGGTGCCATGACCGCGCTGCTGATGGTACATACAGTACTTGGAAGGGTTATGTCTGGCTGGGAGTGGGTTTGAAAGGGGTTGGGGTTCTAGGAGCTCTAGGTGCCCTTCTTCTCGCAGCCTTTTCAAAGCTTGAGAGAGACTCATGTAAAGAGGATGGAATTTTCGGGCTTGGGGCTGAGTTGAAGTGGTTGGTTTTTGGCCATTGAGGGAGGTGGTGATAGTGCCTACTTCTGAGCATTTCATAGCTGTGCTACCATCAGTAGTAGCATTGGGACTGCGAGCAACATTCCTCTTCAATGGCTCATTATCTTCTGCAAAGATCCCTTGTTTGATGGCATCCTCGATTTGAACCCCCATTTCATGAAGTGCTGGAAAGGTAAACAGAGGTAGAATGACCATCTTTTGCAGCAACTCGCCATGCAGATTCCGAATGATCATCCTGATCTGATCTTTGTCGGAAGGTTTTGTAGTCATCATTGAGGCCTTTTCTCTCCATCTCGTCACGAACTCTGAGAAACCCTCCTTTGGCCCTTGGCGGGTGACTTCAAGATCACGAGTTGTGACCTCAATCTGTGTGTTGTAGGAGTATTGATCACCGAAGGCCTCAGCCATCTCTTCCCAATTCTGTTTCACAGAGTTCTCCAATTTCGCATACCAGGTTGCGGCTATCCCAGACAGGGTTCGGCCGAATAGTGACAATTTCTGGGCTGTGGTCAAACCCATTGGTCTCAGGATATCAGAAAACAGGTGGAGGTGCACCATTGGGTCTCCAGAGCCATCGAATCGATCGATACGTGGCATCTTGAACTGATCTGGCAGCGTCACAGCTGCGTCCGTATACCCGTCCTCAATGTCGGGAATGGACTTGACTCCTTGGGATTTCTTAAACATCTTTTCCAGCTTACTCAGCTTCAGCGCTGTGGGGTCTGCTTCGAACTTGAAGGGAGAGTCTGGCACATTGACAAGCATGGGTGCCTTGGATAGTTGCGGTAGGATCGGGGGCGGAGCCGGCCCTGTCGGAATGTCTGTATCCTCTTGGACATTTTGGACATTTGGCGTCTCCCCAGGTGCTGGAGCTCCTGCTGGGGGAGGAACTTGTTGTGAAGCAGACACACCGCTTTGCTGCTGTAGTCTCACGATTAACTCTGCCTGTTCAGTCACAACTGCGGCATGTTGCCTGGCGAACTCTGCTTGTCGGACGGCATCTTGCTGCATCGTTTTCATGCTCTCTTGGAGGTGGCGCACCATCTCCTCTAAGCTAGCCATATTGCCCTGATCTGATTGAATTACTAGTATATCTATGTCTGCAGTAGGCTCGGAAATCTCAACCCGACCACTCAAAGATCACTGATCTGGTAGCTGTTGTACTGGTGGTCTGTGCCTGACTAGCCTTCTCTGGCCCTAATTACCCTTGAACTGAGTCTCTGACCTGAAAAAGTTTATCAGCACAAATCCAATGTACCCGGGGGATAGTGGAGCCTTCTGAAGCTATGGTTCCCAGACTACCTAGCAAAAGAGAAAACAGACAAAGATCTCAAATTAATTTCACCGAACGGATAGCGGAACGTACTCCATCGATAACTATGCCCCAAATATACGCTCAGAATCGACCCTCGTAAATCAATCCCAAAATATCATTCTTGGTGCCCTCAGGCCTGATACTCAATCTTGCAAACTGATATGTGTGTTCCTGTAGAGATACACTCTAAAAACACATAGCAGATAAATGAGAGCCAATACACCCCTATGTTGGGGTAGGGTTTCCCTGTCCTATTTTGTCAGGAACTAGGATTCACTACGCACACAGCGGTTTCAAACAACCTAATATCGGGTGAGCAACCTGTCCTAGTTTGGAATGGTCACTATGGATTTCGATATGCACTAGGTCGAATGGTCGAAAAGGGTGCCCCGGTAAAACCGGGGTTTGTGTTCCCATACTGGCAGAGCCCGCAACCGGTAAGCCTTATGGACATGCCTTGACAAGACAAGCCTCCGGCAAACCGCTCAGGAATAGCAGATGACCAACACGGTGTCCTAGGCGCACCAATGCACATGCAATGCAAAGAAACACATAAATGTAGTCAAAACGGGATATCACGAGTTCGAGTCAAGCTCTCTAAAGTCCCCAGCAGAGTCGCCAGAAACTGTAGACGTCCCCGAACGCGCCCCGGGGAAGGGAGTGCGAGTCCCCCCCGTTCCGGTTCGATATTGGGTCTACTACAGTTCGAAGGACTCAATTTTTGTCACGGTTCTAAATCTGAACCAAAGAGTCCAACTCTGGCAAATCGTTTTGAGAAAACTGATTTTTGAAAGAAGTGCCAAACATGGACTGCTTTGCCAGATTACAGAGTCGCCACCTAAATATTTTTAAAAATGGGGAAATTTAGGAAACCCTGACTCGGTGCCGAAGGCCACGTGTCCGTCATAACCAAAGTGACTTGGCTCGGGAGCTTGGGTACGATTGGGGAAGGTCAGCTATGAGCACCCCCTTTCGCCCGGTCCGAAGACCGGCCTCTACTAACCGTGATATCCGATTTTGAAAACTTTACATGCTCTTATTCCAGTTATTAGCCTAGAATTACTATGTTATGCGCACAGCAAACAAGTATAGACCAAATCGCCTAATTTGGAAATAAGCATTGCATATCCGTTTTGTCTTGGAAAACGTGTTTTGAAATTGCTATTCGCAAGTAGGCTAAAATACGAATTTCAATGAGTATTCCCAACTCAAGCAATCCAACCTCCACCCACAGGCATTCAAGCAGTTTATCACATAAGCAGCTAGCCTCATGGTAATCATGCTATTATGGCAACATACACACGCATGCGATATGCTAAAACATAAAAGCTCACCTAGTACTCCAAGCCAAAACAGAAGCTTATTAGAAATCCATGCATGGACCTAAGCATACTGAAATGTCTAATGCAACACATGCAAAGATGTAATCTAGGCAGGCTCGGCTATCCTAAACATGGCATATGGAATGCTTCAAATAACACGTATTCAATTTGGAATTGAAAGTACGATGCAGTTTGTATGATGTGCCGAGCCCGATGCATGTCAACAAATGAATGAATGCAAACATGCTTTCATATTGTTATGCTAATTTAAATATGCCCTAATCTACCATCATAAGCAGGTAAATAAAAGGGAAGAAAGAAGTGGGGGTTGGAAGACATACACACACCCACGCACACTTATTACAAACATGCCCTCACACGGAGGGACCAAAATAATAATACAGTCCGAATAATGAATAAAATTAATTATTACAAAACTCTAATTACTTAATAAATAAATGCAAAATAAAAGGGGGCCACAGCCCCTGCCTCGGGAGGCGCGAATGATGCATGCTCGATGTCCGCCTTGCCCGGGAACCCGCCGTACTTCTTTGCCTCTGTTTTTCTTTGCCTCTCCAAAATTGCCAAAGTCTCGTGAAACCTTCCTTGTGTCTTCTTGAGTGCCACCGGCTGGAAGACATTCCCACCGGCTGCTTGTGGTGACCACCGGCTGCAATGGAAGTTATCGGCACAAAAAATGTGCCGGTCGGCACTAAAGAGTGCCGGTCGGCACTAAATTCCTGCAGGAGACAGTTTTGACAGGAACAGACAGCAGCAGTGCAAGGTATGCAAATTTGGGACAAATGTTTGCACCAACCATACTCCTTATCATATTTGTGACTCAATGGAGCATGGCCCTCGACCCCCGGGCCATCAATCACGCATTTCAATGCATGATGGCCCGAAAGCCAAGTTAGCAACTTTGATATCAAATGAAATGCACATCAAACAAACAAGTGAAACCCAACCTCTATCACTTGATCAAGAGGCAAGGCATGCATGCTAAAATGCAATGCAACCTAGGCATGCGAGCTAAGGATGCAACATGGCATGGCAAGACACTTGTGCAAGCATACAAGCTAACACGAGACAATGCAAAACAATGACAAGATGGACTTAAACATGGATTAGGCAGCTCTAAGTAGGCCTAAAACAGTGGCCATAAGATGCAAATGAGGTGCCTCGAAATGCGTGCACACGGGCACGCAAACCGAGGCAATGGCATACAAGCATGAAATGGCATACAAGATGCAAAAATGGACTTATACTAACATGAGAGCCTCATCCACACTCACATAAGAGGCCGGTAGATGGAAATGAGGTGTCTCGAAATGCGTGCATGCGTGCACGCAAACCGAGGCACGGCCCTAAGGCACGAAATGCCACTCTAATGAAACATGAAGTATGGCATACTATACCTGCAAATTTCAGTAGCTAAATGAGGGGCAAAACAGCCCCGAAACGAGGCGAAATCGCATCCGATGCATGGAATCACTCCCGAAATGCAAGATTAGGCACATGGAATGGCCTATGGCTATACAAAGCATGCAAAATATGAACATGGAGCATGAAGACAGCAGCTATACAGTCCCAAAATAAGCATATTTTCAGTGTATGACAGCCCCAAAATCAGTAAGCATGCAAGGCTAACAAAGGATGCAAAATTACGGTAAATCACATGGATTTCAAAGCAAGTAGCATAAGCATTATCCAAACAATGTTGAGCCCTTCAACAATGTTGAAGAAGGGCTCAAAATAAGCCTATTTACAGCTTACATCAAGTCCCAAAACAGATTATACATCAGTCAAAAATAGCATGCAAGATAGATGACAAACAAGAGGATATTGAGATAGGTGCTAGATGCAATCACCAAATGGCAAGGGGTCCTCAATCAAACATGAAGAGGACCCCAAAATAAGACTATTTGAAGTTTAGGTCGGAGCCCAAAGATACACGCAACTATGGCTAAGAAATGAAGCAAGAAAATGCTAAAAAGAGGGAAATAGACTCTTACCCTTGTAGACCAACAAACCAGCAGCTTTTGGTTGAAGTTTGAGTGCTCCTAGCCTCTGCAAAACAGCCCCAAGTCGTCGGAAATGGAGTGGTGGTGGTGGTGCTAGGTGGTGGTGAAGGAATGGCTCAAGAACAATGGAGTTTGGAGGTGGAATGAGAGAGATATAGGGAGATGGAGGGATATATGTATCTATATATCAGATGTATCTCTAAACCTCTAGTTTTTTTGTTCAAAAACTCCAACCTTAATCAAAGGAGGAGAGGGCTCTCTTTTATAGGCAAAGAACAAGCTTCTAAGGCAAGCTTCAAAGGGTCAAAGGGTGCAAGGCTTACTCTAGAAGCTTGGACAGCTGGTAAGGCTTCTTGAGGAAGCCAAGACAAAGGGTCAAGGCTTCCTCAAGAAGCCATGAGCAAAGGGTGCAAAATAAGGGCCAAAAGGGTGCAAAATGGGCACATGCATGCACGTGGGTCGGCTTCTGTGCATCCCAGCTGGCACAGCTGGCATGCACCAAGCTTGGGGGGTGCAAAGGGTTCAAACCGGCCAGATGGTTCAATCATCGGCCAAAATAAAGTGCCGGTCGGCACTCTTTTCTGCCGGTCGGCTAAATAGAGTGCCGACAGATGATTCCTTGGTCAAAACATGGCCGGTGGGTATTTAAATCGAAGCCCCGGAAGTTAGCTTTCCAATGGCGCAAACCTTGCATCAAAATTCCTCCTGTGCAAAAAGTTATGCCCTTTTCCGTGAAGTCGCGCAGACTCGATCCAACCGGGATGATGCCCAGCTTCAACCAATCATATCTCCTCCACCCGGACTTGGTTCTAGGAGATTCTTGAGTACAAAGTGAAGCCCCAGAAGTCTTCTTTCGAACGGTGGTGGCCTCATAGCTTAACTCCAAGTATGCAATTGAATAAGCCCGATTCAGCGAGGGCTGCTCGATTCTCTCCTATCCGGATTCATGCCGAACTTCTTCCAGACCAGTTTTCTCCTCTCCTTTCCTCTTTTCTTCAACTCCAAACCCTTAAACAAAGTGTTTGGGAAGATTTTCCTCTCTTCTTGCCGAAGAAACTGAACCTGTGGCCTGCACGTCTCTCAACACCGAGCAAACCATCAGTAATGCCCAAGTCTTGAGGGCGGTCAAAAATGGGGTGTCTACACTTACCTGCATTGTGCATGCACTTCATCGCGCTCTCTTGCGCATCGTACTGTTTTGTGCAGTTTACACTTGTGCTTTCTTGCGCATCGCACTATCCTGTGCATTTCATTACATGCTCTCATCTTTCATAGAAAATGCTTGTATCTTTTGTATTGAACGTGTTCGCGCTTTCTTGCACACCTTACCTACGCTTGTTAGTGCATTACGTGTTCGCGCTTTCTTGCGCACCTTACCTGCACTTGTTAGTGCATTACGTGTTCGCTCTTTCTTGCGCACCTTACCTGCACTTGTTAGTGCATTGCATTGTTCGCGCTTTCTTGCGCATCTTATCTGCACTTGTTAGTGCATTACATTGTTCGCGCTTTCTTGGGCATCTTACCTGCACTTGTTAGTGCATTGCATTGTTCGCGCTTTCGTGCGCATCTTATCTATGCTTGTTAGTGCATCGCATCGCTCACACTGTCTTCTGCATCCACCCTGCATCACACTGTCTTGTACACCTATATAACACTGTTTTGTGCATTCCCTCTACATCGCACTGTCTTGTGCACTCTCTGGTCTAGGAGACCTTAAATCCTCTAAAGGTGCAATTCCTTTGGTGTTTGTCGTGCCCGATCGACTTCCGGTGGTCTGGTATAGCCACCTGCCTGTGTTTGCGGTGAGTTCCTAGGAGACCAACTGAGACGGTGGAAAATAGAGTTCGAATGGCTCATGCCTAGAGCACAAAGTTTCGGGATTTTCGAGACTAAAGTCTGGTTTAAGTACCCAGGGATATATCCTCGGCTTGAAATCTATATGGCAGCCCCATAGATTGAGATAGCATGTGTATGCGCCTCAATTCTGGATACTGAACCAACCTAGTCTGTCACCTTGTTGGAGAATAGGGAAAGCTGCGACCATAGTCAGGGAGAAAAGTAGTACCTACGGTTCAACCAAGCAGAAGGGGAAGATTCCCACACCAACATGTGGTAGGACATTGCTGAGGTAGGTCATTGCCAAGTGCCCCTGTAAGGAACCTTCACTTCCTAACTATCGCACTCTAGTATGTACATTGCATCATACATAGTATATATTGCATACATTTACCGCATATCCATTGTATCACCTCCATCTGTCGCTTGCACCTTTCCATGTTAAGCCTAGTCTGGCATGTGCCCATACTTTTCGCGCCAAAGCATTGTTATGATATTTTGTGTACGCACCTATTCCACTGATGGAATTGTGGTTTAAGGGTGATGGCACCATTTCCGTTTTAGACGTGGTCTGTTTGTGTCCATCCCTTTCCTAGGCAAGATACGGTTTGGCCGCGCGCCTTATCCGCTCTATCCATTGCATATAGAATATATATACTATATTGTAGTTTGCATGCATTCACTGCATTATCCATCTATGGCTTGCGCCTTTCCATGTTGAGCTTGGTTTGGTATGTCCCCATACTTTTCACGTTGAAGCATGGTTATGAGATTTTGTGTACGCACCTATTCCACTAAAGGGATTGTGGTTTGAGGGTGACGGCACCATTTCCGTGTTAGACGTGGTTTGTTTGTGTCCATGCCTTGTCTAGGCAAGATACGGTTTGGCGCGCGCCTTATCCATTGCATTCATTGCATTGTAGTGTAGTGTGTTGCATCCAGTATTTAGGATCATGATCTTTTCTCAGCAGATCATTCATCACTTATATCATGCCACCCAATTACTTGTATTTTGTGTCCCGTCTACACACACATAGTTCTGCATGTGTACGCGCCTATTCCACTGATGGGATTGTGGTTTGAGGGTGTCGGCACCTTTTCTATGGTAGACGGAGTTTTATTGTTGTATCTCCATCCTTTTTGTGATATTTGTGAGGTTTTGTACTGCTTGTGGTTTGATCATCTCAAATACACTGCATATCATTTGGATTGTTTCAATACATTATATATTATTACATTGTTTTGTAATATTGCATATCGTTTTGCATCTTTTATTCGCATTGTTATACGGCACACTTAGGTTGCATTGTCATGCATCCACACTCCACTTGTGTGGTCACGCACTTTTCACTTGGATTGCTATGCATGTGTCTATGATGTGTATACTGTTAAGTTTCTTTCTTTCTGAGCACGATATTGTATGTCTGGTCATTTGAAATTTGGCGCGACTGCATAAAGCGGACAGGTATTGTATTCTCCGAGTGAAACGTAGCGAGAATTGAATAATTCTCTTACATCCTTTCTGCATTAAATGTAGTTAGATTTGTATATGCTTGTTTAAAACTGTTGCATGACTTGCGTCATTACAGCTTTCCTCGCATGATTATAAGTTATGTCCGGCTTTGTGCATGTCTTTTGCATCTTGCCCCTGCCTACGGGCACGCCTGTGGGTCCATCTCTTGTTTATCTCGCATGTTTGTCTAAGTCTTCGGCCTTGTCAAAAATGGGTCGTCTCTGAGCTTTGACATTCACTCCCTTCACTTCCAACTTTCGAGTTCTGTCAAAAAGGGGCAACTGTAGACACCCCATTTTTTACCGACCTTAAGACTCAGACGTCATCGATTGAGCACTCGGTGATTGCGCATGTTGTGCTCGTTCTGAGGTTACGGAATCTCGGCTGAGAGCCTTGCCTCCAGACTTCAGGACTCTTTTGTGTTTTGCCTCGATTTGCGAACCAGGTTCTGTTTTCTCTTCCCGAAGGGAGGGAGAGGTCTCGTAGACCATCTCTCAGTGGCCGTAGGCTACTTTTCGTGGTCATAGACCACTGTTCCCGTTTGGAGACCAGTTTTTGATTTTCGAAGCCATCGGCCGTACGCCTCAGTTCGGGACTGCTTAACTTTCTCCGTTTGCTCCGATTTTTGGCACACACCTTGTTTCCTCTCTCTAGAGGGACACTGTGGCCCGGGAGACCACCTTCGTGGCCGCACGCCACTTTTGATGCTTAACAGTCAGTTTTCGGGGCACCCAGCTGTGCGTTTTGGACCCCGAAGCCCCATTTTGCATCCCTCTTGGTTCATTTTTGGCATGGACCCTATTTTCATTGTTTGGAAGGTGGTACAAGGGTGGGAGACCACTTTTTCTTCTTAGAGACCACCTTTCTCTTCGCCGGCCAATTTTCTTGTCAGGTATCTGGTCTCCCTCATTTTTTGGCCACATTTACTGGTCTCCCACCATACTACTAGCTTGCATTCGGTTGGGAGACCACCAAATGGGGCTGCCGACCACCTTTTGGGACTTGACCCTTTTGACCCTGGTCGGCCTGCCTCCTCAGCTCTGTCTCTGTGAGTTGTTGCCAGCTGTGTCAGCTGGAAGGCACAGAATGAATCCTCCATACACGTGTATGGAGGATCTTCAAGCTTGTTTTTTGGCATCTTTGAGAAGCTAAGTGCTTGTATCTCTATAACAGAGGCCCTCTCTTTCATTTGTAAAGGTTCTGGAATTAGTATAAGGCATACATATATCCCTCTCTGTATCTCATTCCTTTGAGCTCAAAGAGTGAGTTTTCTTGGCTCCTTTGCACACCACTTCATAGACACACACTTCCACCATTACTTACAGGTTCTTGGAGCTTGTTTTCAGAGGTTGAGGGTTGCTGTTTTGGTCCAGAAGCTACTGGAGTATTTGAGCTTCAAGGGTAACACCCTATTCCCTCTTTTGGTTTTTATTTTGCTTCATCTTTTAGCTATACTTGCAAGCATATTTGGGCTTTGGTATAAACTAAAAAAAGTCTTATTTTGAGGTCCTTAACATGTTTGTTTAAAATCATTTTTCTGTTGGGGGTCATCTACCCCCTTGCATGCTTGTTTTCACCTTGTTTTGAGCCATGAACTTAAGCCTTTGCATTGGCCTTTGTTTGGCCTCTTAGACACTGAAATCCAGTGGATTTTCAGTGGCTAACATGCTGTTTTCAGCACCAAAATCAGAGAGGGGTGACCCTCTCACCCCTTGTCTTGTTTACTAGCATTTTTGGCCTAACAAAGGAGCCCTTATTTGCATGTTTCCAAGCCTTGTTTCAGGCCATTTTTGGTGAATTTTAAGACCTTCATAGGCCCTTTCCATAGCTTTTTTTTCCATATTAGGTGTCTATCTTGCATGTGTTGAACAACCCTCTTCATAGCATATCAAATGAGCATATGTTTGTATCATTTGGAGACTTATTTTAGGCACTTTTTGGTGACTTTTGGGACCTTCCTAGCCTTTGTCCATGGCTGGTTTGGTCCCCTTTTGCTTGCCTCTTGCATGTGTAGAGCAATCCCTTTCATGGCTCATCAAAGGAGCACCTCATTCTTGCATGCACGGACCATGTTTCAGTGAGTTTTTGGGCTTTATTTAGCATGTCATACCTCTTACTTTTGTTGGTTTAGTGACCTCTTGAATGCCTCACATGCTTGTAGTGTAAACCCTCTTCACTAGCTTGTATTGCATGTTGTTTTGGCCCTTGATTCTAGCACTTTTTGGCCATGCCCTAAACTGATTTTGTGCATGTTTTGGACTGCCTTAGCTCTGTTTTCATTCCTCATGGTCGAATGATGCTTGCTATGCATGTTTGTAGTGTAATGCCCATGCCTAGAGCATGTAAGGTTGCCATGTTCCCATGTTTTCCACTCCTTATATGCATTTGAGGGTTGTGCTTGTATACCTCATTTTTGGACCATTGCATGAGCTTCATTTCCATGCATTTTGAGCCATCATTTTAGACCATTTTCCCACTGTCTTGGACCTGCATAGGGACTATTTGGGGCTGGTTGGGTCGTTTGAGCATTGCTTTGTGTACCTCTAGTGTAATGCACTTCACTAGTTTCGATATTCAGACCATCCAGCATGCATTGTGTGAGGCGTTTACATAATTTGGGACCATCCTGCATGTCATTTCAAAGCTGGGACATGTGTGATTGTATGCCATATTTAATCCCTTGTCATGCCTTAGTAGAGTTGCACTTTGTGCCTTAGGTTTGGTCCCTCGCATTGTGCATATTTGCATAAGTGTTGTTGCCTTAATTTCATCATGTTTGGCCACTGAGTTGGACATGGCTGAGGCCTATCCATCTTGGTTTAAGTCCATTTAGCATTGCACATGCCATGTAGTTCGTCGCATTGAGTATGCTATTTGACATTCTCATTGTGTATGCTAGTCTCATTTTGTCATATTGTTGCATGCTTATGATTGTCTCGCATTGAGCATGTGTACATTAGCATTGTGCATTGTGTATGCCATTAGCCTTGCTAGGTTGTTCATGTTGCACTCCATATTGACATTGTGTATGCTAGGTGCATGTTTGCATGTTTCACCCCTTGCATGTTTGCATATCATCCCTTGAATGTTTGCATGTCTTAATTGCATTTCGTTTAGGATTGCGTGCTAGTTGTCACATTGTGTTCGCATGCCATGCCATTCTATTTATTGCATTGTGTTTGGAATAGGGTTTAGTCCAAACACGGAAAACGAGGGACATTTCGTACTCCAAGTGACAAAACGTGCCTCGATTTTCGGTCGCCGACACTTCGGATTACCCATGATGGAGTTTAGGTCTTGTTGTGTTTATATGTGCATTCATTTTACATCAAGTCGTGCAATCTGACTCCTCGGCCATCATGCATCGAGATGCGTGATTGGTGGCACGAGGATCGAAGACTACACTCCCTGGAGCTTGTGCAATGATGAGGAGAGTGGTCATGCACACATATGTTGAAAATACTTTGCCATGCCCCTTTCTCGCTCTCTGTTGCAGCAAATCGGAAACCAGTAGCAAAAATAGGTCAGCAGCCTTTTGGAGCTTTGTACAGTGTTCTAGGACCGGTTGCAAACAGAGGCAAATCGGGGCATCGCAATGGATTTCCCGACAAGGCGACTTGAGCATGCATACATCGCTATCATTCGGAACAGAGCTGAGGTAGTCCATTTTGTTTAATTTGCATCCTAGCTTCCTTACTTACTTAGTTAATTCGTTAATTAATTAATATTGTGTAATAATTAGTTTAATTAGCTTAGATTAGGTAGTTTATTCTGTACTATTCATTCGGACCCTCCGAGAGAGGGCAATGTTGTAATAAGTGTGCGTGTGTGTGATGTATGTCTTCCAACCCCACGTCTTTCTCCCTTTTATTTACCAGCTTATGATGGTTAGATTAGGGCACGTTTCAATTAGCATACTTATACTTGCATGTTTGCATTCGTTCATCTGTCTTGCATGCACTGGGCTCGGCACATCATGCTAACTGCATCGTATTTCAATTCCAAGTTGAATACATGTATTAATTGTTGCATCTCATATGCCATCTCAAGATAGCCGAGCCTATTGTAGTTGCATTCTTACATGTGTTGCATTAGGCATCTTAGCATAGTTAGGATTCATGCATGTTTTCTAATTAGCTTCTTTCTTTGGCTCGGAGTACTCGGTAAGTGTTTATGCTTTAGCATCCTTGCATGCGTGTGAGTGACTGCCATGATAGCATGCTTGTCATGAGGCTATGCGCCTACGTGATATAACTGCCTGAATGCCTGTGGGTGAAGGTTGGATTACTTGAATTGGAACAATTCATTGATTGCGAGTTTTTAAGCCCACTTGAGAGTGGCAAATCACCATGTTTTCTAAGTCGACTTGAGGGTGGCAAAATCCGCATTTTAGCCTACTTGCGAGTAGCAAACTGCTTTAAAAAACAAACATGTCATGAGTTGTTCCAACTTAGGCGATCCAGTCTATACTTGTATGCTATGCGCATCACATAGTAATTCTAGGCTAATAAACCGGAATAAGAACGCATGTGTTTTCAAAAATAAGAAATCATGCTTAGTAGTGGCTGATCTTTGATCGGGTGAGCGAGGGTGCTCACGAAGTGACCTTCCCCAATCTTACCCAAGTTCTCGAGCCGAGGCAACTTTGGTGATGATGGACACGTGGCCTTAGGCACGAGTCAGGGTTTCCTAAATTCCCAAAACAAAATATTTAGGTGGCGACTCTGTATCTGGCAAAGAAGTCCATGTTTGGCACTTATTTCTAAAAATCTATTTTTCAGAACAATTTGCCGGATTTGGACTCTTTGGTGATTTTTTGATCTCGTATTGGAATTTGTGAGATCAGAATCAGAACCGTGACATTTGAGTCCGAACTGTAGTGAGCCCAATGAACAAAACGGGATTCCCTCCCGGGACGTTCGAGGACGTCTATAGCACTGAAATAAATGCACGTGCGTAGCGCACATGCGGCCACCTTCCCGCACGTGCGGCCAGGGGCTCCCGCACATGCGGCCCATATAGAAAAATTATGCGTGCTCCGTTTTCCTTCCTTGACCCTCTGAGATTGCTGAAAAGTGTATTTGAAGCTTTTAAAATGCTTTTAATTAAATGCAAGGCTAACAAATCGAATCTGAATTGAAGAGAAAATGGGCTAATTTGTGAATTTTATGTATGTGTAGGTCACATACCGGAAGGGGCTATAGCCCCACCTCAGCACTATGAGTAATAGTGCTATAATCACATGTTTCGTTCATTGTTAATGGCCCTTATTAACGTTCTGTTCTCTGTAAGTTAACTATGTCATTCATGTTAACCAATTGGAAACTGATGTGCGTTGTTGAACGATGAGATCTTTAAGAACTTAAAGTTATTCCATTCTATATAACATGTGGGCCCGAGGCCGTTCTTTATAACATGTGGGTCTGAGGCCATTCTGTATAACATGTGGGCCTAAGGACATTCTGTATAACATGTGGGCCCGAGGCCGTTATGTATAACATGTGGGCCTAAGGCCATTCTGTATAACATGTGGGCCTAAGGCCATTCTGTATAATATGTTGGGCCTAAGGCCGTTCTGTATGATATTGGGCCTGAGGTCGTTTTGGAAATGTTTACAAAATAAGATCAAATGTGTAATCTGTACGTTCACATGCATTGTAATTCATAAAGATTCCCCTAGAATTTCTTACATACTATTATTCACTGAGCTGCGCTCACCCCATGTTATGTCTGTCTCTGTAGGTTACCAACCCAGTGGTCAGCTCTAATCGAATTTTGGCAGCTTTTCTTTTGTCAACCCTGTGGAGCCTAAGCAGCTAAAGGAGGCTTCTTTATTTTTATGAAGCCCTATCCTAACTCCTAGCTTTGGACGGGGTTTTTGCCAAGTATTGTTAAACATGTATAACCTACACTTCTAATGTCTTGGCTGTACCCCAGTTGTGGGGTTGGAACGATATGTATATGCATATGTATAGCTGTGGAGAAGTGGTTTGGAAATACTCTTCAGATCCTGGGAGACGCTAGTGATCCTCAGCTAGTCACCTGAAAAGATACAAACACTCCGGTCGGGGGTGCCGGAATTAGCACTCCGACGGACAAGTCAGTTCAGACACTTGAGATAGCTTGTTTACTAAGTTCAGTGAAGTGATTCTTACATACCTTTCTAAATCTGTGATTCTTGTATTTATACTTGCTTTCCTTTTGATCCTCGGGGCCATAGCCCACTTTTCAAGCATTGTCCTTTCACTTATTCGACTCTAAGGATCCACACTTATTCGGCATATATATATTATATTCGGCTTGCCATTCTTGTAAGATACAGCCGATTAATATTAGTCTTCTAAGGTACGCACCTTTTGATTTTGCCGTATATTCGGCTCCCACCATTGCCCCCCGAACTCCCCATTAACGGTAGTTAATCGACGTGTTTGGTCTTGAATTGGAAAAGTTAAAATAGGTCAGGCGGCTTCACGTACCCCAATATAGATGTCAGAATGCGCACACCTTTTCGATCATCATTACACTTTCCCGCCTCATTCGTGCGTCTTGCATTTATTGTGATTTGAAATTTCAGTCCTTTCGAGTGCACATTTCGTCGAGTATTCGAGACTCTTGGACCGCCCGCGGGTATCCCTTCTCTAACTCGCATTTTCTGCAACTCTTCTCCGTCTACCCTCGTTCCTCTTGCTCCTCGTAAGTCTTCTTCTTTTTTCTTTGCAATCCTACTTTCTTTTTGTTATTTTAATTTTAGCGAACCCTTGATTCACCGCGAAAATGGCTAAACATGCGGATTCTGACGACACTTTTCCATCCCCGACGATGTTCATTTATCTCTAGTGACGGACAATACTCTGGATATGGAGAGAGATGATCGAAATTCAATCATCTTTCCTCTCCTATCCATTGCAGAGGGCGGGGTCCATTTTCCCCTACATCCATTCCTTAGGGCCGTCCTCCGCCATTGGGGTCTGATTCCTTCTCAGCCCAACGTGAACTTTTTTCGAATCGTAATGGGGATCGTAGAATTGAACCGGTGCCTCAAGATCGATCTTGGCATTCCGGCCATTCGGCACTGCTATGCCTTAGCCAAATCTTCCAATCGGCTTGGGCGGTACTTTCTTAGGGCCAAGGATACTGACCATCATTTGGTAACCATGCTTGCCAGTTCTGGTAAGCGTGTGGATGACGTAATGGTCAATGTCCGAGGGAACTGGGAATTGGCCGAAGGTGAGGGTCGCCTAGACCCTATTCCCAGACGGAGGGGTGAACCAGGTTGCCGTGTGTCTCCTTGCGTTTATTGAACTTTTCTTTTACTTGGCCTTCTCTCCATGTCTAACCCTTTGTCTTTGCAGGCAGTAAATTGAAGAAGATTTTGGTTTCTACTGACGACGCAGTCCTTGTGCAGATTGCGACTGCACTAGGATACTTCGGTTGTCCAAACGTACAGAAGCAAGGGAGAGCGGCCCACATACTTCTTCGGTACGAGCCTACGTATACTACTTTTGCGACCGATGACAATATTTCGATTCCAACCGGCGATCAACAACTTGCGGCTCTTATCTTCCCTAGCTTCAAGAGCCTTAGGTAAGTTGGTCTCAAAGCTTCTGATTCAGGGCAAGACGTGGAGTCGGTGGTAGAGGTAGTCGCCGAACCAGCCAGGGAGTTCGCTGAGGAGGCCGAAGTGGTTGACGAGGCCCTAAACTCAGCATTTGAGGCAGCCAGACTCAATCAGCCTACCTCGCCGTCCACTTCGGGCCCGGCAGAGTTTTCTTCTGGAGATTTTTTTGAAAGTTTGGGAGACCTACCCGGCGATTTTTTTTAAGGTATGGCTGGGGAAAGCCTCACGCAAATGGCTCGAAAGAAAAATACCGAGCGAATGGCCGCCCAGAAAAAGGCCAAGGCCACCCGTTCTGGACCTACCATGATTGAGTCTTTCGAACCTGTTATTAAAGAGCTGGCTCAGATTGTTGCGGCCAAAACGGAGAAAGAGGTTGAACAACCGGTCATTGAAGAACGGTTGATTCTAGAAAAGCGGGGCAAGAAGCGTAGCGCCGAGGGAGAGGCCGATTCAAAAGATAGTCCTGCTGACAAAAGGCCTCGCTTAGAAGAGTCGAACATGGCTGTTCCTTTCATTGTTCAGCCAAAGATCAGAGACACGCCAATTTCCTCTTACGCATCCATTATTACTGACCCAGCGGTAGCCTTGAGCCTTGCGGCTTCAGTCTCCCTACCCGCTGATAAGGCATCCTTTCATACCATGCCGAATTTGGTGGTCGTAGCCCTATCTGTGCAGTCGGCCCTTTTGGCAGGTGAACTTGACTTGTTTTGATTTTGGTTGCCTATGGCATCTAACGATCTTAACTCGTTTTGCAGACGGTTGGCAGGATCGCCGACTTGGGCCGCCACCTACACGATGCCCTTGAGAGGATTGACCGTTTGTAATTGGAAGTGGGCGATCAAAAGAGCAGGGCCAAGTTTGAGATGATGAGAGCCGCCATGGAGACTGCGCAAGCCGAAGCTGAACTAGAGAGGGCTCGGACTGCCAATCATCTCTGTTCTGATGCCGAAGATAGGGCGAACTCGAGCAAAGAATCGCTTAGGCTAACCGAGGAGGCACTTAACAAGGTGGAGACTGAGTTAGCAGAGTTGAAGGCGGCCAAGGAAAAGGCAGAATCTGAGGCTTCTGCTGCATTCGAAGCAGGAAAAGCCGCCGCCTTCAAGGAATACGTAGATAAATTTCCCAAGTTTGAGAATCGGGGATTCAAACATGGGTGGCTTAAGGCCCTTCATGCCGCTGGGGTTACATTGGCCTTGCCAATTCCTTATGAGCAGGTGGACGTTGAGCCACTTGAGTCTAACCCCGAGGATTGATCTGGGAGTCACTCGTATTTTATGAAATGCTTTTCCTTTTGATGTATGTTTTTGGTTTAAGGATTTTTGTTGGTTCCAAGTAGTTTTCATGTATAAATTGGTTACTGTCTACGCACTTAATTTATTAATGAAATTACCTCGTCGTTTCACAACTATTTATGCATAGTTTGTGATGTTATGTTGGTGGAGAATTTTTGCCTTTCACTACTTTAGATAAAATGGTTACTCTGTTGAGCTTTCCACGATTGAATATCTTGGCAATATTGACTTATCATTCGTATGCTGAATAGTTCATTGGTATTATGTTGGTGAACCAATTCACGGGCAGGCTGGGGCACTTAATCCGAATAGGTTGATTAATATGCCCTTACCCCAAGCAGTGCATGATCATTCGGGCACCGGATGAGGCAAACTTAGGAGTTTTGAGGTCATTGAACTTAGGGGCTTTGAAGTCGATTCATGCTCCGGCTGGGGCACTTAAGCCGAATATATTGATAAATCTATCTGCCCTTGGTCCAGGCGGTGCATGATCATTTGGGCGCCGGGTGAGATGAACTTAGGAGTTTTGAAGTCGATTCATGGGCCGATTGGGGCAATTAAGCCAAATATATTGATAAATCTATCTACCCTTGCCCCAGGCGGTGCATGATCATTCGGGCGTCGGATGAGATAAACTTAGGAGTTTTGAAGTCATTGAACTTAGGAGTTTTGAAGTCATCGAACTAAGGGGCTTTGAAGTCGATTCATGCTCCGGCTGGGGCACTTAAGCCGAATATATTGATAAATCTATCTGCCCTTGCCCCAGGCGGTGCATGATCATTCGGGCGCCGGATGAGAAAAACTTAGGAGTTTTGAAGTCGATTCATGGGCCGGCTGGGGCGATTAAGCCGAATATATTGATAAATCTATCTGCCCTTGCCCCAGGCGGGCCGATCCAGTCGGTGCCGGGCGATTGACGTTTTCTCAATTAATGAGATTTCCTCGAGGGTGCTACCTCTGTAAAGGATAAATGATTAAAGGTACAACTTTTATGAGCACAGTAAACAACTGATTCCAGCTTTTGAAGGTATCGTGCGAATGTCGAACAGACTCTTCTTCAACAGCAGAGGGGAAGCGAGGACTCTAGCTGAGCTGGGTGGAGACATGAATCGAGGTGGTGATCCTCTGCGCACAGGGAGTTTCAGGGGTCGAGAGAGGCGTCAGTCTCCTCGACGTCGAAGCAGGTCGCCCAAGTGGGACAAGCAGTCGCAGGGCAGATCTTCTCAACCTCGAGTCGAGAGGGGATCTGACGCGAATCCGTGCCCACTAAGCTTCGCGGTATTTGTGGGGAATAGACCCATGATAGAGGCGGACTCGGTCGTTCAAGACCCAAATGTAGCGGTCGAGTTTGCTCAACAAATTTTTCCTCATGAGGTTCAGCAATCGATGGTAGGTTGACAGGACTACAAAGTATTTCGAGAAGGCATTCACGGGCAGTGAAGGGGCTTTACACTGCCTATGAAATTGGTATGCGGCTGTGCGGTGCCCACCGAGAAATGGAGAAGAAGGAGGAACGTATTTAAAGTTTGGAGGCTCGCGCGAAGGCGGCTAAACGCGAGTTAAGGAAGACCAAGGTGGCTCAGGCACAACCCGCCAGGCAAGGAAACCCAATCGTAGAAGAAAGGGTTACCAGTCGGCTCATCAGTACCGCGCTCGCCGATCGTGAGACGGCTAGTATGTTCACAATGGAGACCGCGAAGGGGAGGGCCTATGAAAAAGGCTTTCACGATCGCCGAAAAGTTGGAATCGAAAAGACCAAGGAGAAACTTGCCAAAGAAGTTTGCCGATGTGAAAATCGTGGATTTAGGCACGGTTGGATCAAGGCATCTCAAGCTGCGGAAGCTCTTCGAGCGTCGGGCATTGATTCGGCATCACCACTCTGCCACAGTAAACATCTTCCGTTTTCCGCTTTTAAAGTCGAGAAAAGTGAGAATGAGGGTGACGCCGTATAATTATACTTATTGTAAGGTTGAAATGCAAATCACGTTCAAAACTATGTATTTTATTGTTTGCTTGATTGAATAAAAACGTTCTATTATAAATATTTCGTTGCAGTTCGTATTCTGCATATACGTGTTTCGTTTTATTGTATACATGTTTGAATGAATGTATAAACGTTGATCGGCCTAAGTATCTGTTAAGTGTCCAGTGATACGCCGGTTTATAGGCAGGGTCGACCCATACGTGATAGCTGTTTATTCCTGAATGAGGCCATTGTAACTTGAGGAAGTCGAAAACTAGTGAGTAGAGTGGCTGTGGCAAATTCGACTCGGCTCGAGGCCTAGATTTTTGGCCAGTGCATGTGCCTTAAAAAGTCGTTTGGATAACTAGGCCGTGGCGAATCTCAACCGACATTTGTCTCATGGAGTTTAGCGTTAATGAAATCGCCTCAGGATTGTGGCCTCGAGATCGTTGTCAGTATTGAAAATAAAAGGAGTGGGCACTTCGCGCAAATAAACAATCACTTATTCCAATTGTGGGGATGTTAGTTAGAGAGGCTCGGACTTCAGCCGAGCTTGGTGTTACAATGGAGCACGGCAGAGAGCCCATCAGTATGGGAGGTAGGGCATCCAAAAGTTGGCATGGGTCTTCAAGTCGTCGAAGCAGATCACCCCGAAAGGAAAAGCAACGACCGTTGGGTTTATCCTTCCTTGTCCTGGATCTTTGCCTTGACATTGTCAATGGTACTAGGGGAAGTTTCCTTGTCTTGGATATTTGCCTTGACATTGTCAATGGTATCAAGGGAAGTTTGGCAAAGCGCAAGTCATGGGCTTGGGCACAGTTGGCTCAAGGCATTGCAAACCGTGGAGGACTTCTGGGTGACGGGAGTTGATTCAGCACTGCCGCTTTACCAACGCGTCTTTTCCCCTTTTTAGCTTTTAAGGTTGAAAATGGATATTATAATGCTCAAATGCGGGTTGCGTTTATGTAACAACTGTTTGATCAAATAAAAAGTTTTATTTCAAACATTTGCATCTTATTTTGAATTTTTTATATGCTTAGTTAAGCACCTTATTTCGGATGTTGGCGTGTTTTTCTTTGTTTTGTTTTGTTCATGCCCCAAGGTGTTATGCGCCAGAGTCGCTGCGAATTAGGAGTCTTAATCGCCCCAAAGACATCCTGCGCCGATGGGGCTCCGTAATCGGCGTTTTGTACGTGGAGTAAAATGATGAATAGTGTTGCCCTCGAATAAAGTTCGAGCCACTTAGTTCAGGTCGAACAGTAGCGGCCTGGCCTGAAAACATGGCTGATCCGATTAATCAACGCAATAAATCTATTTGAGCGCTCCGAATCCGAAGGCTTGATCGGCCGTAAGGTGTCGTGCACCAAAGGGCGCTCTGAATCCGGAGTTTTAATCGGCCCGAAGGTGTCATGCACCAAAGGGGGCTCCAAATCCGGAGACTTAATGTGGCCAATCATGATATCCACGAAGGGCGCTTCGAATCCGGAGGCTTAGTCGGCCCTAAGGTGTCATGCACCAAAGGGGGCTCCGAATCCGGAGACTTAATGTAGCCAATCGTGATATCCACGAAGGGCACTCCGAATCTGGAGTCTTAATCGGCCCGAAGGTGTCATGCACCAAAATGGGCTCTGAATCCAGAGACTTAATCGGCCCTAAGGTGTCATGCACCAAAGGGGGCTCCGAATCTGGAGACTTAATGTGGCCAATCGTGATATCCACAAAGAACGCTCCGAATCCGAAGGCTTAGTCGGCCCTAAGGTGTCATGCACCAAAGGGGGGCTTTAAATCGTTGACATGACGAGCGCTACAATGGGGGTTGAGAAATGCATTGAGCGACGAGGAAAAATGGTTTACATTGCAAAAGTGATATACATACAAATATCAAAGCCCATAGGTCGGGTCAGTGATAGGGTTTTTCATAAAATCTCTACTTGTGCCGATTGCGGAGAGCCACCGATTTCTTCAATGCCATGGGCTGTCGGGAAGCGCACAAGCTGATGATATGTGCTTGGGACTGCCTTCATAATATGTAACCATGTTCGCCCCATGATGACATTATACGACGAAGGGAGCTTTACGACCAGGAATTCTACTTCGACCGTTCTAGAGCCCGCTCGAACACGTAGTATGATTTTCCCTAATGGGTACTCAGGATTCGTATTAAAGTCAAACAATGGGTGAGGCGCCGAAGACAGATTTGACTCGCTGAAGCCGAGTTTGATGAAAGTTTTGTAATACATAACCTCTGAAGTACTTCCTAGGTCTATGAGAATGCGTTCAATGGCGAACTGATTTACGCGTAATTTGATGAGCAACGGATCGATGTGGGAGGCTGTTGTGCCGCTAAGATCGAAGTCATCGAAAGTAATTGTCGGAGCTTCTCTGGGCCATTCGGTCGGAATACGCGGCTTTTGGGGGATTGGATGCGATTGAATTGTGTGCACAGTTGGGGATGCTGGCAGGCTGTAGATTATATGGATCACGCCAAGTGGAGGTGAGTCCTGCCTCAAGGCTAGTGCCTTGATTGGCTTTCCCTTTCCCACATACTATTGCAGTCGGCCGTCTTGCACCAGTTCTTCCAGGTGATCCTTTAATGCGTAACAACTCTCAGTTTCGTGGCCGTGATCTTTGTGATACTCGCACCGCCTATCCCTTCTTCGCATGTCGGGTGGCCCCACCATCTTTGACGGCCATTTGAAGATTGGGAGGTGTTGGACTTTGGTCATTATTGTAGTGATTGGTTCTGACAACTCTGTGTATTTTTTGTCGGCACGACTCGAGGGCCTGCTGTCGACTTGCAGTTGTTCATTCGTCCGGTGGGAGCATTGATCGCTTGATCGGCAAGAGTCCCGCCTTTTGTCTCGTTTAGCGCATTATCGTGGCTCAGGGCTTGGAGGTGGCACGGAACTTATTGGTTGGGCAATTTCAAGGGAGGCCGTTTTGTTGGACATTTGTCCAGCTTTTATTCTCAAGGCATCATCTTCCACTTTACAATACTCTTCAACTTTCTTCATCAACGCCCAGACTGTTTTGGGGGGTCTTCTGGTCAAGGAAATGCAAAAAGCACTGTCAGGATGTAGTCCTATTTTGAAGGCGGTGATGGCCATAGAGTCGTTGCAAGCGTCGTCGACGAGGTTGAAGCACTCCCAATAGCGCGCCGAATATGCTCTGAGCGTTTCTCCTGACTGGATCTGCATAGCCCAGAGAGAGTCGGCCTGTTTCGGCTGTACCTCGTTGGTGATGAACCTGGCCCTGAAGGATTTCTGTAATTGATGGAAGCTTTTGATCGAAGCCGGCTCCAGCTTGTAATACCACCTGACAGCTAATGGCCCCAGGCTACTGGGGAATATTCGGCACATGAGGACTTCGTTGTCTACATGCAATGTCATGGCCTACTTGTAGTGACGGATATGATCAGTGGGGTCTGATTTTCCGTCGTAAAGAGTGAATGACAGAGCTTTGAACTTCTTGGGCAGGGCAGCCCTTGCAATCCGTCGGACAAAAGGATCGTACCGATCCTCTTCGTCTAAACTGCTTCTTCTGCGCTTGTTCCTTGTATGTAAACTCTTTTCGGAGGAGCTGGAAGTTTTGGATCGTCCCTTCTTGTTGAGCTCCGTGAGTAATGAGTTGGAGTCGCTATCGGTATCCTTTGGTCGGGCTCGAGGTCGTTGTCCACCTGCCCTCGGAGGTCGTTCGGGATCTTAGCGCACGGCTTCTCTGGATTTTGCTACTTCCAGGGCCAAATCTTGACAGAGACGTTCATTTTCAGCAATCATGTTCTCCAGCCTTTGTTCATTCTGCTTTGCTTCTTCCATGATCGCTTGCATTGTCTCCTGCGCTGAAGTCGTTGGTGAGTCGAAGTTCAAGGCGCGTCTTGCAGCGATGATTTCCTTTCTGAGCATATTTACTGGAGTGAGGTCATCTCTTTGTGTGGTCTCGTCAGTGGCTATCGGAGGATCTTCAGTCACGCCTGCCATGGATGTATTTGAGTATTCCCACAGACGACACCAATTATGGAGAAGTGGTTTGGAAATACTCTTCAGATCCTAGGAGACGCTAGTGATCCTCAGCTAGTCACCTAAAAAGATACAAACACTCCGGTCGGGGTGCCGAAATTAGCACTCCGACGGACAAGTCAGTTCAGACACTCGAGATAGCTTGTTTACTAAGTTCAATGAAGTGATTCTTGCATACCTTTCTAAATCTATGGTTCTTTTATTTATACTTGCTTTCCTTTTGATCCTCGGGGCCACAGCCTACTTTTCAAGCATTGTCCTTTCTCTTATTCGGCTCTAAGGATCTAGACTTATTCGGCATATATATTATATTTGGCTTCCCATTCTCGTAAGATACAGCCGATTAATATCAGTCTTCTAAGGTACGCACCTTCTAATTTTGCTGTATATTCGGCTCCCACAATAGCTATCACTTATATGTATGCTTCATTATGTATGGATTCCGGTTATAAGTTATTCTGTGATCCTGGCATATAGACGATAGCTCAATGGACATTATTTTAAGTTGATATTTGCTTCCGTTCAGGCCCCATATTGTACAATTAATGAGTTTTGGTGTCTGTTAGCATTGGTCATGCCCAAACTTCTAGGGGCGGGTTTGGGGTGTGAAAGTCAAAGTACGTAGTCCAAATCTCTTCTTCGACCTACAAAATGGCCTCAGCCGGGAACAGATGCTCTACTGCTTCGTCTCTCTCCACTGGGTGATCGGCTAGGAACTCCGCTACCGCTCTCCCCTTCACAGACTTGCGAGTCATGTACTTTAAATCAAATTCAGAGAGAAGAAGCAACTAATGGGCTAGCCTACCCATAAGCGCTAGTTTCTCGAAAAGATAATTGATGGGATCCAATCTCGAAACCAGTATTACGGAGTGAGCTAACATGTAGTGCCTCAACTTCCTGGTAGCCCATACCAAGGCCAAACAAGCCTTCTCAAGCGGAGTGTAGCGGGTCTCATATTCCAACATCTTCTTGCTCAAGTAGTAGACAGCCTTCTCCACTTTATCCTTAGATTCATGCGCAAGAATGCAGCCCATTGTCGTGTCAGTTACTGACAGATACAAAATCAACGGCTTCCCCAGATCTGGCGGCGACAACACAGGTGGGTTCTGTAAATACTACTTGATCTGCTCGAAAGCAACTTGGCATCGGTCATCCCATTGGAACTTCTTTCCTTTCTTCAAGAGACCAAATAGTGGTTCACAAGTCAAGGTTAATTTTGCAATAAATCATCTTATGAATTGCACTTTACCCAGAAAGCCTCGCACTTCCTTTTTAGTCCTTGGTGGTGGTATTTCTAGGATGGCCTTGATTTTGGAAGGATCAACTTCAATACCCCTTTGTGTAATCAAGAACCCCAGCATTTTCCCTGCTATAACACCAAAAGTACATTTCTGAGGATTCAGTCGCAACCGATACTCTCTAATCCGCTGGAAAAAAAATTTCAAGGCGGTGTAGTGGCCCTCTTTTTCCTTGGACTCGACAATCATGTTATCCACGTACACCTCAACCTCTTTGTGGATCATATCATGCAAGATCGTAGTTGCAGCCCATTGATAAGTAGCCCCAGCATTCTTCAAACTAAACAGCATCACCCTATAGTAGTAGGTTTTCCACGAGGTGGTGAAGGCTGTCTTCTCCCTATCCTCAGGTGCCATCAAGATCTGACTGTACCCGGAAAACCCATCCATAAAGGAAAGCAGCACATGCCCCGCGATGAAGTCCACCAATTCGTCGATATGCAGCAAAGGAAAGTCATCCTTTGGACTGGCTTTGTTCAGATCTCTGAAGTCCACACATACTCGAATTCTACCATCTTTCTTCGGCACGGGAACTATGTTAGCCAACCAAGTAGGATACTCAGATACTAACAGGAACCCTGCATCAATCTGCTTGGTGACCTCTTCCTTGATTTTCAGAGCCCAATCCGGGCGTACTCTCTGAAGCTTCTACTTGACAGGTCAGGCCTCAGGGTTAAGAGGGATCCGGTGCTGTACAATCTCAGGATCGATTCCAGGCATGTCTTCGTAGGACCATGAGAAAACATCTTTGAAATCTTTTAATAAAGCGACTAAGCGCTCGCGTTCCTTCGAAGACAACATGGACCCAATCTGGACCAGACGCGTATCCTTCTTAGTACCAACATTAATTGAAGTGATTTCATCAACCAAAGGTTTTACAAATCTCTCATGCTCTCGATCAATCAAATGTTTCAAAACTGGAGGAATTTCTTCCTCGTCGTTTTCATCAAAGTTTTGAAAGTCCTAATTAATGCAATAACTGAGTGGCACAAAAAAGTACTCAAAAACCACGGTATCATTCTCATTACAACTTCCAGTTCGTCTGATTCTTCGGTTACAACCGACTCAAAAGAAAATGAAAAAGACGACCTGAACAAAACAATGGCATCTGGGTTATCAATCTCAGGAATACCGAACTCTAACTCAAAAGAACTAGAATCTGATTCCGACACCACAAACTCTGTGGAATCAGATTCTAGTTCACTACTTGACCCAGAACTGCTTGACAAAAAGCCTTTCTTATACTGCCAAACGAGGGAGGGTGCGATAGATGCGTCTAGAATGCCAAAAGAAGGGCCCACAGCCGTTTAATCTCCAATCATGGAAACAGAGAAGTCATCCCCCAAGCACTCCAGTGTGATCGGAGGATCTGAGAGGAGACAAGCTATCGCTGCTCCTATCTCAAATTATGTGCCATCGGACTCATCCTCTTTGCACAGTTCTGCCACAACCGGTAGGTCAGTCTGCTCTTCCGCAACTTTATCCCCTTGCAACTGTAGGTCGAAAAAGATCTCAAAGCCGGGCAAACGCCGCTTCTCAGAATTCAGCCATGGCTCCGGAAAGCCACAAAACGGGAAATCTTCCCCCTCCCAGACAAAGCGGCCGTTTAGGGTTCCTTGGATAGGTCTATGCACCAGCTCGTAGTGCTTCCCGGCTTGTTTAGCCTTGGCTCTTCCGACCATTTCCTTTCCCTTCCTTTCCCAATCCTCTTTGGTAGGCGTGTAACCTAAACCAAGGTATAAGGGTTGTGCGGCACTTCGGCCAACGCAGCGACGCCCTTCAGGCCACTCCTTCCCAATCCCATTCCGAGCACATGTTGAAGCTTATTCATGAGGTAGACGTATTGCGCACAAACATACAGTCCCTCATCAACAGCCAGTATATCCTGCACTACCCGGGCCTCAGCCGAGGTGAATCCCGATAAAAAGACATCCTCCTCACCATGCACAATTTCCAAGACCGGTGTAGTAACCTCTGGCGGTGGATCTATGGAAGAGTTCCCAAAAAAAATTGCTACCCCCTTCCCATGGGGGTACTTCAGCATCTAATGTAAAGTGGAAGAGACAGCTCTCACTTGGTGCAGCCACGGCCGTCCAAGGAGTAAATTAAAGGTGGCGAAACATCCAGGACGTGAAACTCAATGTCCTGTTGCACCGGGCCAACCTGAGTTATGATTCGCACTGTCCTCATCACTTCCCGACTTGTGTTGTCATAAGCCCGAATCACCTGGGCTGTTGGTACAAAATCTGCCGGCTTCAAACCGATAGCATAGGCCGTAAGTGACGAACACACATTAATTGCAAATCTCGTATCAACCATGACAACTGGTATCCACTTCTCCTTACACTCCACAGAGATGTATAATAGCTCGTTATGTTCAGAGCCCTCAAGCGGCAATTCTTTATCTGTGAATGTCAAGGTCAGTGAAGCGCCACCCAGGAACACCAGTCCCACTAACTGCTCAGGGGTTGTATCAATAGAAAGCTTAGCCTTATCCATTGCTAATAGGACGGCTTGTTTATGCACCCGTGAGGCCATGAGCAACCCCCAAATGGAGATGTCTGCTTGAATTTTCTTTAGCTGCTTCAGTACAGCTTCCTCCTCTAGTAGTTTATCTTTCTGTTTCTCTGCTTCCTTGTCTTTCCCTAACGTTTCCGGCTGGTCCAAGTGTGGGGGCTTAAAGTACCACCCACTCCGAGTCATGTGATCCACTTCCTCGGTGTACCAAGTATCATCTGGTTGATTCTGACCCTAGTCCTCATCAGTATAGGCAAGACACAAATCATCAGGTCTTCCCACCACATTCCTTGGGCAACCGACAAACAACTGTCCGGTTCCGCCGTAACTGTCCCCGTGTTGACAACACATTCTGTCCCCACAAGACTCTTGGCTTTTCTAGCCCTCTGACTAGTCTCAATTCTCTCCTGTTCTGTATCAGCTGTACACAAACTGCCCAATTCCCAAGCAAAATTCTCAGTGTATCAGTGCTCTCCGAAAACTTCCCCTCATTGTTGACTATTGCAGACGTTCCTATTTTTTACTGTTCCTGCTTTGGTTGAGACCCCTCATCAACATCCGATTCATCACTGAGCCACCTTGTATTATCTGTTAATCTGTTCGCATCAAACCAACCAACTTGTACATCTCCCAAATCCTGTTCATCAAAGAACTGCAAGTTACTGATGTCCTCTTCAAGCTCAGCCAAATCATCCAACCCTTGGCTCGGCCCATCCTCTCAGACTACATTTACCTCCATCCCCATCAGCAATTCCACCCTTGACTTGGCCTAGCTAGTTGGCACGATGTAACAGCAAGGGTTGTATGCTTCCTCAATTAAGTTCGCAGAGCCGTCAAGCATGCCTTCTTCTACCACGGCCACCACTGCGAGTTCGGGTTGGGTTGTAGATACCCTCATCATGCACAAGTCTGTGCTTTCTGGGATGAACAACGCCAGCTTAGGCAGGTGGGAGGGAGTGATGTATATGATGGGGTCGTATGGGACGGCCATTGTTTGGATCAGGTTTACTTTCCTGGGCGAAGGAGGGGGTTAGTTATGTGGTGGGAGAGGGTTTGTAGTGACGTTTGGCTTCTCATGAGGCACTATCACTTTGTTGTCAATGAGATCCTGAATCTCATGACGAAGTCTAACCAGAGGTCGGTGTCATGACCAAGCTGCTAGTGGAAGGCGGAATACTTGGTCGGGTTGTGTGTAGGAGGGAGGGGATTTGGCAATGGGCGTGGTTCCAGGGGCTTCAGATGCCCTTTTCTAATCAAGACCCCTAAGGCTTTGGATAAAGACAGGTAAAGTGGGGTGAAAACCCTCTGGCCTTGGGGTGGGTACTTTGCAGGTTGTGAGGCGGCTCCGTATGTGCCAGTAAAGGGTGTGGCTGTTTTTGGTGTGGTGGTAACCATACCGACATCAGAGGTTCTTGCAGCTGCGTTGCTACTCGTAGTCACATTCGAACTGCGTGTAAACACCCTCATGGGTTGTTCCTTTTCATGGTCAATCAGACCCTATTTCATAGCATCTTCTATCTATACTCTTATCTCATAAAGATCAGCAAAGGTAGGAAGGGGTAAGACAATCATCTTCTGCATCAGCTTTGGCTGCAGATTACGCATGACCATTCTTATATGGCCCTTCTCGGTTGGCCTGGTGGTCATCATGGAGGCCTTGGCCCTCCACCTAGTGACGAAATCAGAAAATCCCTCCTTCGGCTCTTGTCGAGTGGCCTCGAGATCACGAGTCGTGACCTCAATTTGGGTGTTATAAGAATATTGGGTGATAAAGGCATCGACCTTCTCTTCCCAACTCTTTTTCACGAAATCCTCCAGTTTAGCATACCAGATGACCACAATACTCGACAGGGTCCGACCAAAGAGGGATAGCTTCTGCAATCTAGTCAAGCCCATCGGCCCCAAAATATCTGAAAATAGCCTCAAGTGAACCATAGGATCTCCCGAGCCGTCGAAGCGGTCTATGTGAGGCATTTTAAATCTATCTAGCAATGTCACCGCCAAATCTGTGTAGTCGTCCTCTATATTTGGGATCAAATTGACTCCCTAAGCTCATTTGAACAGCTTCTCAAGCTTACTTACTTTCAAAGCAGTAGGATCGACCTCAAACTCGAACGGTGTATCAGTTGGGTAGGCCGGTGCTTTGGAAGTCTGAGGTGGGACTGGCCCTGCTGGAGTGTCCGTATTCTCCTAGACAGTAACTGTATCCCCGAGTATTGGAACCCTAGGTGGGGGTAGGTGCGAAGCAGAAGCTGCTGCTTGTTGTGGTTGCTACTGCTATTGAAGCTTAGCAATTAGTTTAGCCTGCTGGGCTACAACCTCTGTTTGGCGAGCGGTAACTTCTGCTTGGCGAGTAACGTCCTGCTGCATGGCCTCGATAGTTTGCTGAAATTGACGCATCATTTCCTCTATACTGTCTGAGGGGTGTTGATATGTCTGAACAGGTGTATACTCTTTTTCTGTGGTGGAAGCAGAAAACTAAGCCCTACTGCTCACAGGTGAAGCAGATAATGACCACTGAACTAGCGATGGTTGAACCGATGATCTATGCCTGACTGTCCTCCGTCTTGTAACCGGAGGTAATGAATCAAACACTGGCTATCCTCCAATAAGATCCTCAGATTTGTAAATCATCCTCACGCTGGTCCAGAGTGCTCAGGGGGAAACTGCCTCATCGGAAGCAATTGTGAAATACTACCTTGCAAAAAGAAAAATAAAGCAAAAAGGAAACAACAATCAACAAACTGACGGCACCTCGGCTTAGATAAAGATAACACACAGTTGAAATCATAAGCTGGACAATCTGTACTCAAACACTAGTTTCTGCCCCCAAATTTCTGCCTCAAAACTGATATTCTCAAACTGATTCCCTGACTTGCAACTGATACATGCATTCCTATAGAGACACATCCTAACAACACATAGCAAGCAAGTGAGAGCCAAAGGGGTAGGGTTTCCCTGTCCTAGTTTCGTCAGGAGCTGGGGTTTCACTACGCACGCATGTGATTTTAGACAATCCTGCATTCGGGTGAGTAACCTGTCCTAGTTTGGAACAGTCTCTATGGCTTCCGATATGCAACTAAGTCAATTGGTCAAAAAGGATGCCTCAGCAAGACCACCTAATATACCTCTCGCTCCTAACACCGAGAAGTGAAAGGAGGATCAAACGGTACAGCGGTGATCCAGATCCAAGGTTTGTATTCCCATTGTGGCAGAGCCCACAACCGGTCAGCCTTATGGCATGCTTTTCCAAGCAAGCCTCCGACATACCATTCAGGAATAGCGGCAAACACTGTGACTTAGGCGCACTAATGCAAATGCAATGCAAAGAAACACATAAATGTAGATAAAACAACATATCATAAGTTCAAGTCAAGTTCTCTAAATCCCCAGCAGAGTCGCTAGAAACTGTCGACTTGACTTTCTTCGTGCTCCCTTTCGGAGAGTTTGAATTGGTCCTACAGTTTAAACTCCCATCATGGTTCTGAATCTAATCTCACAAAGTACAATGTGAGACTGATAAACACCAAAGAGTCCAATCCGGCAAATCATTTTGGAAAATCGATTTTGAATCAAATAATGCCAAAACTGGATTGCTTTGCCAGATTACAGAGTCGCCACCTAATTTTTTTTTTTTTTGGGAAATTTAGGAAACCATGACTCGAGCCAAAGGCTACGTGTCCGTCATCACCAAAGTTGCCTCGGCTCGGGAACTTGGGTATAAGAGGGGAAGGTCCTGAAATGAGCACCCTCGCTCGCCCAATCAAAGATCGGCCTCTACTAACCATGATATGTTGTTTTATAAACACGTGTTCTTATTCCAATTATTAGCTAACTTTACTATGTGACGCACACATACCAGTAAATATAGACTAAGTCGCAAGACTTGGAACAAATCAACTCATGTTTGTTTTTTAAAATGGTTTGAAGTTGCCACCCTCAAGTGGGCTTAGAAAATGAGGATTTGCCACCCTCAAGTGGGCTTAAAACATGATGATTTGCCACTTCACAAAATGGGCTTAACGCGCACATTTATCGAATTGTTCCAATTCAAGCAACAAAGCCTTCATCCACAGGCATTCATTCAGTTAATCACATAAGCACATAGCCTCATGGCAAGTATGCTATCATGGCAACACTCACACTAATGCAAGTATGCTAAAGCGTGAAACTTACAGTGTACTCCAAGCCAAAACAAAAACTAGTTAGAAATATGCATGATCCTAACTATACAAGATGCCTAATGCAACACATGCAATATGCAATTAATAGGCTCGGCTACTAATATGGCATATGATACAATTTGATAACATGCTTTGAAACATGTATTCTAATAAGTATTGAAATACAATGCAGTTTGAATGATGCACCGAGCCTCGGTGCATGCAAGACAAATGAATGATGCAAATATGCAAGCATAAGGTATGCTAATCAAAATGTGTCGTAATCTAACCATCAAAAGCGGATAATAAAAAGGGAGAAAGACGTGGGGTTAGAAGACATGCACACACACACGCACGCTTATTACAACATTGCGCCCTCTCGAAGGAGGGTCCGAATAAATAAGCTAAGCTACACTAAGCTAAGCTAATTATTACAAAACAACTAACTAACTAACTTAGCTAATTAATTATTACAAACCGAATTGAATAACTAGCTATGTTAAGCTAATTAAGATATTACAAACAAATTAAACTAATTAATTACAACACATGTATTAATTCGTTACAACTAGCTAATAAAGCAATAAAATGGCCAAGCGGGCGAGGGAGACATGCATGCTCGGTTGCGTCCTCCCGAAAATCCATCGCCTTGCCACTGGTTGCCTCTGTTTTCACTCGCCTTCATCTCTGAACACTGAACCAATATTCCAGACTGCTGCTGCTCCAAAATAGGAATACTTTTGCACCAAAATGGACTGGTGGTTGGTCGGCCACAAAAAGTGGCTGTCGGCCGGCTACCTTAAGTGGCCAGTCGGCCACCTACTTTTTCAAACTTCTGTTTTTGCTGCAGCAGAGAGCAACAGAGGCAAAGCAATGTATTTGCAAGGAAATGTGTGTACTATCACCCTCCTTATCATGTCTCAAGCTCAAAGGAGTATGGCACTTAGCTCTCAAGCAATCAATCAAGCATTTTCATGCATAATGGCCAAAGAGTCAAGCTTGTACAAGCTTAATGAATGCACGAAAAGAAGACTCTAGACCACTACCTTGTCATAGATGATCAAAGGCAATGGAGACAAAGGAGACAAAGGAGATTGGCTCATTTCATCACTTTGAGTATGAAATGGACCAATCTACCTTGTGTTCAATATAACGTCTGATCGAACACATGCAATGCACACAACATGCTTATCCTGGTCATGTTTTACTTGATTCATTTTGTTAACCCATTTTAACATTAACAAGCCATTTTTTAGTCAATTTGTCCAAGGTGATTGTCCTCTAATGAGAGAGGGGTCAACCAAAGGATGGTTTAAGACATGAGAGAGATCATGCCTTTGGCTAGGAGGAACCCTCAAAAGAGAGTTAAAGCCATTAAGCACAAGCTCTATCTCAAGCTTAAACACAATCATAAGGTTAACCAACCCTCAAAACAAATGGAAAAATGAAGAAATGGGGGAGGTTGCAGACTTTTTTAGTACTGAAATGGCATGAAAAATAGTGCTACAACATGCAAGCAACACATGCACAACATGTTCAAAAGCCAAAAGCATTAAAGCTAGTGAAGAGCACTACACTAGAGGCATGCAATATCAAGCTCAAATGACCAAACCAGCTCTAGACAGAGCTAAGACATGCCAAATCAGTGGCTAAAACATGCTGAGATTTAGGCACAAAAGGCAAGAAAAACATGCTCATGTGTTAGGCTGCAAACGAGACTCAAAACACAAATCTCAAAAGCCATGAAAGAGTGGAATAAGTGAGACTGTGACAAAGATATATGCACTAAAATCACATGTCAAATGATGCTATATCATGCAAACAATTCAAATACTTCATGCTCAAAGCCTCAAAACAATGGATTAATGAAGACCATTACACTACAGCCATGCAAACCAAGCCTCAAAGGACCTAAACAACCCAAAATGGATTTAAAGCATGACAAAATAGTAGCTAAAATGTGATGGAGTCAAGCTAACACAAGCTAGAATAATAGGCTAACTCATTAGACATGCTAGACTAGTAAGCATAATTGCACTACAAGTGCAAGAAGCAAGCAACAAGTGCTCCAATCAACCAAAAACAAAGTTGAGACAGGTCAAAATAGAGCAGAAAACATGCTTGACATAAGCTAACACAAGCCACAAAAATATGCTACTTTGTAATGCTAACTAGGCACGAAAGAAAGAAACAAGAAGGGGAGGCTAACCCCTCCACTTTTGGTCCTCAAAACCAAGTTTTTGCCATTGAAGTTCCCTTGGAATTCAGTGGTTAAAAATCCAAACATATTTGTTTAGAACCTTTGAAAACAAGGCACAACACTCAAACAATCAAGCTACAAAGAGGGTGGACCACCTCTAACTCCAAAACAAACCTCAAACCATCATTTGTAACCTTAAAAACAGAGTTTTTTAGAAGTTAAAATTAGCCTTAAAATAGCATGCAAAGGTGGCCAAACAAGTAAATAAAACAAAGCTTAAAAAGGGGTAAGGCTTTACCTTTGAAGCACAACAACAAACAACAAAGATTCTAACCCAAAACCAAGCTTAAGACCTCAAACCAAGCTTCAACGGACCTCAGCTCCAAGGTGAACGTGTTTGGCTAAGGGTCTTAGTGCAAATGTGTAAAGAAAACTCACTTTCAAGCACAATATAGGGAGAGAGAGAGAGAGAGAGAGAGAGAGAGAGAGAGAGTGAAATTTTGCTCATAAAAATTTCTAACCCCTAAAATGGGGGAGAGGCCTCCCCTTATATAGAAAATCAAGCTAAAATCTTGCTTTCATCCCTCCATACACGTGTATGGAGATGAGCATCAGTGATCAACAGTTGGCAAATAAATATCTAAAAAAGGAGAAAAATGGACGTCAACCATCATCAGTGGTCGACCGGCCATCAATGTAGCCGATCGGCCATCAACATAGGCCGGCAGGCTAAGGGGATGGCCGACAGGCCACCCTCTCCTCCAAAAGTGAAGCAACAAGCTCTTGGTCCACAACCAAGCACAAAACAGACAAGATTAGAGGCTTCAAGGCAAGGCACTCAGCCGAGACCTTCAAGGACTCAAAACGAACATGAGCGAGCACAATCACCAGGTGTTCAAACGATGACGTCCCAGTCTTAAGGACGGTCAAAAATGGGGTGTCTACACTCGACTTTTCGCACTCTTTTTGGAAGACGAATAAACCCTACAGTATCGGACTCTCGTGGTTCTGAATCTGATCTCACAAGTGCAATGTAAAATAGATAAACACCAAAGAGTCCAAATCCGGCAAACCTTTTGGTGTATCAATTTTGAATCAAATTGGAAAAAATGGACTACTTTGCCAGATATAGAGTCGTCACCTAAATATTTTTTTGGAAATTTAGGAAACCCATGACTCGTGCCAAAGGCCACGTGTCTATCATCACCAAGATTGTGTCGATTTGGAAACTTAGGTATGTGAGGGGAAGGTCATGAATTGAGCACCCTCACTTGCCCGATAAAAGATCAGCCTCTACTAAGCATGATATGAATCTTATTTACATTATATGCTCTTGTTCCGATTATTAGGCTTACTATGTGATACGGACACAAGTATAGACTAATTTGCAAAAATTGGAACATTTGATTTCATGTTTATTTTTTGAAAAGAGTTTGTGAATGTGTCACTTGAAAAAGTGGGTTCAAATGTACATTAAATCAAACTATCCCAATTCAAGCAACTAGCCTTCATCCATAGGCATTCAAACAGTTTATCACTTAAGCACTTAGCCTCATGGTGAACATGCTTTGACATGGCAACACTCACACTCATGTAATTATGCTAAAGTAAATAAAAGCTCACCTAGTACTCCAAGCCAAAAAAGATGAAAGAGTTAGAATAATGCATGATCCTAACTATGCAATATGACTAATGCAACGCATGTGATATGCAATTACTAGGCTCGGCTACTTAACATAACATGTGAATCGATTTGATAGCATACAGTCTAAGCACGTATTCAAAGAAGCGTTAAACTAACAATGCAAGTTAGCATGATGAATCGAGCCTTGATGCATGCAATACAAGTGGATGCGAACATGGAGTATGCTAAACGAAACATGATGCCCTAATCTAACCATCATAAGCAGTAAATAAAAGGAAGAAAGACGTGGGGTTGGAAGACATGCACACTATTACAAGTTTGCTTGCCCTCACGTAGGAGGGTCCAAATAAACTAACTAGATAACTAATTAACAAGCTATTACAAAACGAATTAACTAACTATTACAACAACAAATAAACTAGCTATGCTAGCTAGTTATTACAAAACCAATGAATTAATTACACCAATTAATTAATTACAAATTAGAATTAACTAATTAATTACAACATGAAATAAATAAATAAGCTAATTAATCAGCCCCGGGAAGCAAGGAATACTCATAAATAACTAAGCTAATTAATCAAGGCCGTAAGACTTGGGCAAACAATCAAGACATAAATAAATGGTTGTGCTTGCAAACTGCTTACATATCTCTTTGCAAGGAATCAAACCAACGTAGTTCTGGGGCAAGGTGCAAATGATATGCATGAAAAAAACTTTGAAGCTGGACTCGCACGCTTCACGAAGCCGGCTATTTTGAAAACTCATGATCATGCAAGATGATGCAACAAGCAATAACAGATGCAATAAGCAATAACAAGATAATAACATGTGAATAAGTAGCTTTAAGCTTAAAACCGACACAGGTTCCATGCAAAAAGATCTGAAACACACGCTAACCAAGCCAAAACGTGAGACGAGAAAAGAAAACACCGCTTAGGGTTGCATTTCACGCATCCCGAGATGAAAACCGCTCAAGGTCATGTTTCACGCATCCTGAGATAGGAGAAAAATCGCTCCGAGTCACGTTTCACACGTCCCAAGATAAAACCCTCCCATGATTGCGCTTCATGCATCCTGAGATAAAAAATTGCTCGGGGTCGCACTTCACGAGTCCCGAGATAAAACCCGCCTAGGGCCACACTTCACATGTTCTGAGATGAAAATTGCTCAAGGTTGGGTTTTACGCATCCCGAGATGGGAGAAAAATTGCTCGAGGTTGCGTTTCACACGTCCCGAGATAAAACCCTCCTAGGATCGCGCTTCACGCGTCCTGAGATGAAAACAAAACTGCTCAAGGCCGTGCTTCACGCATCCCAAGATAAAAGCTGCCTAGGGTAGCACTTCACGCGTCTTGAGATACAGAGAAAAGGAAATCGCTCGAGGTCATGTTTCATGCATCCCGAGATAAAATTTTCCTAGGGTCGCGCTTCACGCGTCTTAAGATACAGGGAAAAAGAAATTGCTCAGGATCACGTTTCATACGTCCCGAGCTAAAACCAGCCCAGGGCTGCGGTTCATGCATCATAAGATACTCTAATAAGGGTAATGAGATTACATAATAAACACAATGTAGTGAAACTGTGCAATAGATGCGCAAAGTGAACAAGTGCGATAGATGCACAAAGTGAACTAGAGGAGACTCCTGTGCTTACAGGAGGTATGGGGCAACGACAACGAGACACTGGTACTATGAGCTCCCCGCCGGGGTTCACAACATTATTGAGGAGGCAAGCTTCAGCCTATTTTGCTCCAGGCTCTCATGGCACATAGCAAGCCAGACTCTTCTCGGGGCGTTGGTGGAGAGGTGGTGGGACACCACCAACTCTTTCCACCTCTCTTCCGCCAGGGAGATGACGATGACACCCTACGACTTCGCCATACTCACGGGCTTAGGAGTAAGGGGTGATCCGATCCCCTTCAGTGGAAGGCAACTTAGATCCATTTGCTGGGAGCACACCACGCCTTTATACAGGCCGGCGATGGTGAGGTATAGCTGGTTCACCGAGCAATTTTGTGAGAGTGAGCTCAAGACACCGGAGGAGGTGAAGCAGTATGCTTGGGGCTTCTTGATTTTTCTCCTCAGTACCACCTTGTTTTTGAACAGGTGGAACACCGTATGCTTATATTTTCTAAGCGCCCTGGTGACATTGCCTTGAGTTCGGTTCTATGACTGGGGCGAACCTGGCCTCGCCACCCTCTATGGCTACATGAGCTCCACTTCCCCGCATAAGAAGAGAATGGGTCAGAGGCTACTGGAGAGCCTGGGAGGTATACACCACACCTTTTCTGTTTTTGTACTTTCTATTTTCACATCTGTTTACAACTTGTGCTTTCTGCTTTGCACTTTCTGCTTTACACTTTCTACTTTATATCTGTTCATGCATTGTTGGTAACATTGTTGCCCTTTCCTTGCAACTATGGATTTATGCCTACTTCCCAACTTTGGCTCCAGTGCCTATGGAGGAGATTCCCCTTGTGGTGCCATACTCACAACGGTATGACGGCCGGTGCCGGTGTTGGAGCCGCAATGACACGACCTTCACCTTCTTCCGTCGATACTTCGATACAATAGCTGCTGACGAGGTAATCCGAAACTCACAGTCATTTCTACTTTACTACTGTTCCGATTCATACTTCGGCAGCTGACGGCAACTAACAATCTGTATATCCTCCATTTATAGGTCATGTTGTAGCCTTGGGTGACGATGTCGGCTAGTGTGAGGGACTAGTACACCAGGACCTGGGTCACATCTCGATTTTGGATCTTGCTAGAGGGCCCAGTCTGCCGAGCCTGGTTCCTGAGTGAGTGGTTTATATGCCAGACCATAGGCTCGCCTAATCCAGTCATTCCCATACTACCCCCAGTGTCTATGAGGACAACAGATAGCCTGCCTGTTGTAGCGATCTCCAGTTCATGGTGAGCCTAGATGCTGACTTCTTCAGAGATGAGGGCAACTACACGGCGTTCATCCAGACTCTTCTCATGCCCTCTCTGACGGGTGTTCATGCAGGCAAGGCAGCAGGAGCTCCTATGGTGAGTGAGGTGACTCAGGCGACTAGGGCCAGTACTAGAGGGGCCCCTCCTGTTGGGTAGATTACCGGTTGGCCAAAGATTTCCACTGCGCTTACATGTTGGAGGCTGACCGGGATAGCCTACGAGATTCCGATCGAGCCAGCGGAAGCAGGACACGGATATATCAAAGCTTGAGGCGTACCTCAGTTATGGACCACACTTTACAATTTGCACCCCACATTTCCATTTTAGATATGTTTATTCCAAATATTGATCAGTCAAATGCACTTGCAGGCACCTACGAAGTATACAGAGAGCCTCATCGAGCTGGTCGCTTCTCTAATTGGCATGGTGCAGAGGAGAAAGACATTGCTTGGTCTCCACGGTATTCAGGTAATTTCCTCTATTTCAGTATACATTTCACTACCAACTTTATTGTGCACCACAATACCATGTTCTCACTGATACACTGACACCTCAACCGTAGCCTTTCCCAAACTACACTGATACACTATATTGGCACACTATACTCATACTTGTATCTGGTTTCTGCATGACGCTCATTCTGCATACTATGCCTGCAACAATACACACACCAATCTGATATTGAGGACACCCCATTTTTGACCACCCTTAAGACTTAGGCGCCACTGATTGTTTACTTGGTGATGAAAGTTGTGCAGTGCAAAGGTCCGATTTCTTTGGCAAAGAGGAGCGTCAAATCCCAACCTCACACCCCATTTTTGGACCAAAACTATTTTGACCTTTTACACCTTAAAACCCTCTTTTTCAAAATATGTTTGAAAAAGTTCCTACGATGTTCCGACGCTCGCATTTTGTTAAATGTTGCGTTTTTCGGTAAACCGAGCAAGGACAAAGTGGAAATAAATGCAAGAGAGATGAAATATTTGAAAAAATATTTAAAAAATCTTTTTTAGAGGTTTGGAGGTGAAGAAAATTGGAGTGGAGAGAAGAAACCAAGTTGGAGAAGTAGTTGGGCATGAATCCGGGTAGGATCGAAACTGAGCAGTCTTCACTCAAAGAGGCATATCTTTTTGCACACTTGGAATTTTGATGTGATGCTACCACAATTAGAAAGAAAACTTCAAGGGATTAAATTTAGGCTCAAGAATGACCTGCAAAGGAGTCCAGATGAAGGAGATATGTCCATTTGAAGTTGGGCCCAAAAAGCAGATTTTTCTAGCCAACCAAAGGTGGAGGTTGCTGACCATGGATGGGATTTTCTGGCCATGTGCTGGCCATGAATGGCCTTTGCTGGCCCCCTACTGTCCAAGAGTGACTCTTTCCGGCCATAAATGGACAAATGCCGGCCATCAATGATGGCTTGCCGGCCATTGATGGAAAAAGGCAATTTTCTGCAGATATTTGTGTTCCAACTGTCCCTTTTGGGATATTTTCGACCTAAGCTTGCATTCTTCTATATATAGAGAGCCTTCTCTATTGTTTTGGAGGTTAGAACATTTAAGGAAGAAAATTTTGGGAGCCTCTCTCTCTACATTTCTCTCTCTTGAACCTTAGTGCATACAAGTGTAGATACACTTCTCCTTTACCTATACATCCTTGACCAAAGTGTTGATCTTTGGGCTGAGGTTGCTTAAGGCTCTCTTGGAACTCCTTAAGGTGGTTTTGCTTGGTTTTGTTGCCTAAAATTGTGTTGTGCTTCAAGAGGTATAACTCTCTCCCTTTAAGCTTGTTTTTCATACTTGCTTTACCATCTTTTTCCACCATTTCAAGGCTGGTTTTGGCATGTAAAAATTTCTGTTTTTCAGTCCTAAAAGTGGTGGTTTGAACCTTTGTGAGTTAGGGGGCTGTCCCCCCCTTTTTGCTCTTTAGCTTGTTAAGCTTTTTGCACCATTTGTCATCACCTTCAAATCAAACTTTTTGGGCCTTTTTACCACTAAAACTCAGAGGTTTTTTAGTAACAAAAAGTATGTTTTGAGGTCCAAAATAGGAGGTGGTGGCCTCCCCTCCTTGTGTCTTGTTTGCAAGTGTAGATAGCCTAACATGTGAGCATGTTTTTCTACCTTTTTGTGACTTGATCTCAGCATGTTTTTGCTATTGATTTAGCATGCTTTAGCCCTATTTTGAGCTTTCTTGGTCATATGAGCCATGTCTTGCATGGTTGTAGTGTAAATGGCTTTACTAGCTTTGTGTTTCAAGGCCTCTAACATGCTTTGCTTGAGATGAATGCATATTGTAGCATCATTTAACATGTGATTTTAGTACATATATCTCTGTCACACTCTCACTTACTTCACTATTTCATTGCTTTTGAGAGTTGTGCTTTGAGCTTTGTTTGTGAGCCAACACATGAGCATGTTTTTCTTGTCTTTTATGCTTTAATCTCAGCATGTTTTAGCCATTGTTTTTTCATGTTGTAACTCTGTTTTGAGCTGGTTTGGTCAGTTGAGCTTGATATTGCATGCCTCTAGTGTAGTGCTCTTCACTAGCTTTAGTGTTTTTGGCTCTTAACATGTTATACACCAGCTGTTTGCATGTTGTAACATTATTTTTCATGCCATTTCAACGCTAAAAAAGTCTGCAACCTCCCTCATTTCTTCATTTTTCTATTTGTTTTGAGGGTTGGTTAACCTTATGATTGTGTTTAAGCTTGAGATAGAGCTTGTGCTCAATGGCTTTAACCCTCGTTTGAGGGTTCCTCCTAGCCAAAGGCATGATCTCTCTTATGTCTTAAATAACCCTTTGGTTGACCCCTCTCTCATTAGAGGACAATCACCTTAGACAAACCGGTTAAAGAATGGCTTGGTAATGCTAAAATGTGTAAACAAAATGAGTCAAGTAAAACATGACCAAGATAAGCATGTTGTGTTTGCATTGCATGTGTTCAATCGAACGTTACATTGAACACAAGGTAGATTGCAGCATTTCATACTCAAAGTGATGAAATGATCCAACCTCCTTTGTCTCCATCACCCTTGATCATGAATGATAGGGTGGTGGTCCTTTGACTCTTGTTTTGTACATTTATTGAAAGTGTACTACTTGGATCTTTGGCCATCATGCATTGAAAATGCCTGATTGGTGGTTTTGGATCCAAGAGGGCCTCTACTTTGATGTTTTCAGATGATAAGGAGGGGCACAGTACAAACATGTCCTTGAAAAACCCTCATTTTTCCTTTGTTTGTGCTCTGTTGCAGTATGGTGGTTCAACACACCAGTGGCCGGCAGTGGCTTACTTATGGCCGGCAGTGCTTCATCTTTGGCCGGCAGATGGCTGGCAGCAACCAATCATGGCTGGCAAGCCACTGGTGCATTCCTCAGCAGTGGGTTGGTAAGGTGGAGCAGAAATTTCTTAGAGGAACCCTGCAAACAGAGCCTCTCAAGAGCAAACCGGTGGGCTTTTCGAGGCAAAAAACCGAATGCATGCATCCTCCGCTTCCCGAGGTAGAGCTGAAGTAGTGTAGTTTTAACATTTGTTTTGCATGTTTAGTTAGTATTCATTGGTTTTGTAATTTAATTAATTAGTGTGCTAATTGGTTAAGTGTTGTAATAATTAAGTAGCTTAGCTTAGCTATTTCTTTATTTTGTTTTGTAATAATTAGGTTAGTTTGATTAGCCTAGTTTAGTGTAGCTTAGCTATTATTCATTCAGACCCTCCTTCGAGAGGGCGCAATGTTGTAATAAGTGTGTGTGAGTGTGTGCATGCCTTCTAACCCCACGTCTTTCTCCCTTTTATTTAACTGCTTTCGATGGTTAGATTATGGCACGTTTTGATTAGCATACCTTATGTTTGCATATTTGCATCATTCATTTGTCTTGCATGCACCGGGCTCGGTGCATCATTCAAACTGCATAGTGTTTCAATACACTTCTTTGAATACGTGTTTCAAAGCATGTTATCAAATTGTTGCATTCATATGCCATCTTAGATAGCTGAGCCTATTTAGTTGCATTATTGCATGTGTTGCATTAGGCATATTGTATAGTTAGGATCATGCATAATTTCTAACTAGCTTTTGTTTTGGCTTGGAGCACATTGTAAGTTTTACGCTTTAGCATACTTGCATGAGTGTGAGTGTTGCCATGATCGCATGCTTGCCATGAGGCTATTTGCTTCAGTGATTAACTACATGAATGCCTCTGGATGAAGGCTTTATTACTTGAATTGGAACAATTCATCAAATGTGAGTTTTAAGCCCACTTTGCGAAGTGGCAAATCATCATGTTTTTTAAGCCCACTTAAGGGTGGCAAATCCGCGCTTTAGCCCACTTGAGGGTGGCAACTTCAAACCATTTTCGAAAGCAAACATGAGTTGAATTCGTTCCAATTCTTGCGATTTAGGTCTATACTTGTGTGTGCGTCACATAGTAAAGTTAGCTAATAATTGGAACAAGAACACATGTGCTTATAAAACAACATATCATGCTTAGTAGAGGCCGATCTTTGATCGGGCAAGCGGGGGTGCTCATTTCAGGACCTTCCCTTCTCATACCCAAGTTCACGAGCCGAGGCAACTTTGGTGATGACGGACACGTGGCCTTTGGCACGAGTCAGGGTTTCCTAAATTTCATAAAAATAAAATATTTAGGTGGCGACTCTGTAATATAGCAAAGCAGTCCAGTTTTGGCAATATTTGATTTAAAATCTGATTTTCCAAAATGACTTGCCGGATTGGACTCTTTGGTGTTTATCAGTCTCACATTGCACTTTGTGAGATTAGATTTAGAACCGTGACAGGAGTCCGAACTGTAGAACCAATTTGCGCCTCTCCGAAAGGGGGGCGCGAAGAAAGTCGAGTCTACAGATATGTTGACAACTCTTTTTCCAGATTCCATCTGTATCGAGGGCACCAATGGCAGCAACAGCACTAGCACCGGCAACACCTTCTCCAGCAATAGGGAGGAGAGAGAGGTAGGCCCCAACATATGATCGAGATGTACGCCGTGGTCGAGGCAGTGATAGCGGTATCTGAGGCCGAAGTAGTCCCTCAGAGCTCGTTTTGAGTGATGATGATGCTGAGGCCAGTGACTCCGAGGAGGCAGCGAGTCGACATTCTGAGTCATCTGAGAGTGGGAACAATGATGCTGGCTCGAGGTCCGGGAGCAAAGATGACGCTGAGGTTGGCTCTGAGGCAGGGAGCAGAGATGATACCGACTCTAGCTCAGAGTTTAATTCTAAAAACGGCGCTAATGAAGACAGTGCCCCTAAGTCCCCTTTGAGGAAGAGGACGAAGAGGGCCTCTCGAGCTTGAGATGACTGGCGCCGATTTTGTACTTTTTGCTTAGTTTATTTTTGTTTGGTAGCTTAGCACATGTATAGGTTCAAAAAGGTTTTACTTTGCTTTTGAAACTTGTACTCCTTTTTGTAAAAACCATGACCGGAATAAAACCTCACAGTTTTTATGAAAAGTGTTGTTATTTTTGCATCATGAGCACCATATTTGCATGAAAATGGAAATGGAATTGAATTTGAAAATGAAAACTTGTATTGGCACGATGTTCTCAATCAGGTAATGAGACAACCAATGACCAAAATACAAAATACAACTCGATAAGCAAAGTAAAAATAACTCAAACATAGATATACACACTTGTTAAAACCAAAAGACCCAAAACAAGACCTTAAAACACAAAGATCAAGACAAAAACAGGCTGCCGACACTACCCGGCACACAAGTGGACGGTCGGCCACCACTGCTGGATAGTAGGCCAAAAAGGTGGACGGCCAGCCACAATTAGTGGCCTGACGGCCCCTAATGCAAGGATCACCAAATTGCTGACAGCTGGCCTCCACTCACATCCTTATCTTCTATAAAAGGTCCTCTTTCGTGATTTTTTCTCCAAAACCACATTTTAGCTGCTGTTTCTTCCACAAATGAAGACATTCCTTGCCAAGAAGCTCACTGATTGGATAGCCACTTTAGACGACACGAAAAAGGTAAATTTTTGGGGTTTTGGCATAAATGCACTTTTTTCATTGAGCCATACTCCACTTTGCTTTCCGTTCCTCTATGTTGTGGCCCAATGCTGGGACCCGATTACACATGTATTTCACTTCAGAACACAAGAAATGTGCCTGACTCTTGAAGAATTTCAGGCATTGATGGAAACCCGACGCGATGAGGAAATCATACGTCAACCTCTTTTTGGCTACGCACAAGCTTTGGGACGAATGTGTGGGCTCACTTTGCACGACACTCTATCCTTGGTCCATGACGGAGAGCTAGGCATACCCAGCTTGATTCATCAATTTTTTGAGATCGGTAACAAAGGCGACCTGCTCTGGCGAGGTTTTCGGCAACATGCCCTTTGTTTATGTATGCTTGCACATTTCCTTCTTGCCCCTAGTTGTGGCGGAACCAGCATTCGGTTGATCGAAGTGGCCCAATGTCTGAAAAAGGGTAAGAGTTATATCGGTTTGACACTGGCCGAGACCCTGATGGGCTTACATGCTTTTCATTAGCGAGAAACTACCAAGTTTGCGAGGAGTCCACTACTTCTTCAGGTATTATTTCTCACCTTTTCTGATATATGCCTCACATATCACTCGACACTCATGCTTTATTTTCCCTCAAAGCCCTTTCTTTACTTTTCTCTCAACACACATCTTTCTATTCTTTAATCTCTCTTATTTTTCATCCCTTCCCAGGTATGGCTCATGGATAAGCTAAACGTGGTGAACTCTTTCCCTGAGCACTTAGCTCGAGCTTATTTCTTTTGCCAACGACTAGTGGATTTTCCCAACGAGGGATGGTGGTGCAACTGGATGTGCAGCAAATCTACAGCTGACATAGCTTGGCGTTGCCCTTGGCTTAACTTGACTGATATGAGTTACAGCATGATTCGGCATCCTAGTATACAGTTGATTGGCCTCATGCACTGTGTGTTCTACTTTCCCTTCCAGTTCAAACGCCAGTTTGGGCATGATCAAACCTACCCAGAGGAGGGGGTATAATTGTAACAACCCCATCACATAATACCTTATATTTAATTAATGATGGAGATTTGAATTTTATGGCCTACTATTCTGATTTAATTTGGGAATTATGAAAATCATAGAGACTAATTTGTATATGATTTTATAGGAGATTTATTTTGGAATTAGAACTTGAAAGCCTTAGTGGCTCAAGAAAGAATAATTAATGAGCTGAATTATTTTAAATTCGAATATCGAACCATATGGAGGTTTGATTAAATATTTGATTTAGATTTATAAAATTGGGATTTGATTAATTGGGTCTAAATTGGAGTTAATTATGTTATGAGGACTGGGAATTAAGGTTATTGTGGATTAAATTTATTTATGAGGTATTTAATCTGAGTATATGATTTATTACCGAAGACCTTGAGTTGACCTGAAATTAAGGGCTTTACTAATGTGAGATTTCACAATTGATGATGGAAATAAGCTTAATTTGATATTTGGAGCCTTTTGGGAGCTTGATTAAAAATATGATTCGGACTGATAAATTCAAATATAATTAATTGGGTTCTAATATAAGTCAAATTAGGTTAATTAAATTATGTAGGACTTGCGATTAGTCATGATTTTATGTTGTTGATGTTGAATTGCATGTTTAAGAATGTGAATTATAAGGATTTGAAGTTGTATCTGCCGGTTATAAGAAAATCTGTTGAAATTGTGACCTTTGGACTGAAAATTGAAAGCCTTAGAGGTGCGATAAACCAAAACCGACCGCATATTTATGATCAGCATGATTTTTAGAGCCTAGTATGAAGTTTTGTAAAAATCTAATTGGAACGAATTAAATTGACTTTTTAATATTATATCTTACATCTATGTATATATATATATATATATATATGTCTTGGTTGAGAGAGAGAGACTCAACAAAAGAGAGAAAGGAAAGAAAAATCTGGAGAGAGCAAGAGAGAAGCAAGAGAAGAAGAGAAAGCTTAAGAATGAAGAAGAAAAATGGGGAAATGGATGGAATTAAAGTAGAATTTAAGAGATTGGCTCAAGGTATGTGTAATCAACTTAACCTCTTGAGATTGACCTATTATTTGTTTGAATTCATGACCTAAGATGAAGAGTAAACACCTAATTGAGTTGGGGTTGAGAAGTATAAGTTTAAATGGGCTCTCTTCATGGAATTGAACTTTGATTCTTTAGATTTGCTTGATTTAAAGGTTAGTTTCCTTACATTTGCTTATCTTGAAGTTGATTATGAGATGTTGAGCCTTAATCTTGAGATTTTGTATGGTTAATCATATATGAAATGAAGATCTACATGAGTTTAGAAGAAGTTTTGGAAAAGTTTAATAAAGAACTAAATAAGGATTTTGATCTTTCTTGCTTAAAGATTCATGGTATTTTTGGTGTTTTGATTTGGAAAAAAACCATAACCTCATGTTTTCTATTAGTTTTACATGTTTTTGAATGAATTAAGTTGAAACCTAGCTTAGAAAATGAAAGAACAAGTGTTTGAACCAACTAGTATTTTCGGACAGCAGTTTTTGCCCAGAGCCGCACGTGTGGCGGGGCTTCCCGCACGTGCGGAATCCTTCTTCCAAAAACATTTTTTATTCTAAAATAAAAGCATGTGCCCCCGCACGTGCCCTGGATTTCCCGCACGTGTGGATTTGGTCCCGCATGTGCGGCACTCCCCTATTTTAGCTTAATTTCAAATAAGCATAAGTCTTTCATCTGGACTCCGTTTTAAGTGATTCTTGAGCCTAAATTCAAGCCTCGGAAGTATAGTTTCCAATGGTGGCAGTATCACAATTAAATTCTAAGTATACAAATAAATATGATCAAATTAGTGAAGATTGTTCACTTTCTGTCTACCTATTTCATGTTATTTCTTCTTCTACCCATTTTCCTTTCGTTTCCTCCTATTTTCCTAGATATGGATTATGACCTATCGAGGACTAATGAGTTTAGAACCAACATAATTAATTGACTAAAGAACAAAGAAAGGGATCGGTTATATTCATATGCTATGTTATGTAATTGTGATTGTAGGTCAAGACGAGGACATCGTCTAAGGCCATTTCGTTTATACTATGACATGATATGAATTGTTCGATCTTTAAGACCTGTTGATTTTTGGTATGGAACAAAGTGTTGTACGGAACTAAGTGCTACAATGGGAGTCACCTCTAGAATCCGTACGAGTCACCTCTTGGATCCATATATACATGAATTGGGCCCAAGGAGAGGTGGAGACATGTCGATGTTCCATCTACTCCATGACAATATACAGTAATATGATATGATACATTTGGACCTAAGGTCGTTTTGATATAGGTCGTTTTGATATATGATTGGGCCCGAGGCCATTTTGTTATACGTGGACCCGAGGTTGTTCAGGAAATTTGAGATAAGTACAAATGTTTTTACATTGCTATATGCATCATGTTACGAAATGTTATTTTATATGAATCAATGGATGTCCTATTTTGAAATGTGCTTCTAGCCTTTTGTATAAGTGGGCGTACCACATACCACGTAAAATGTTTTGTAAAGGTTGCAAATATGTATCCCATTTGCAAAAGCACGGATTTTGATATGATAAATGTTTATTTTAACATGATTTAAGATACATTTCAGAATTGTGACATATGTTTTCTTAATGTTAAGGACATCATTCATTAACCTCTTTACTTTAATATTACTCATTGGGCATTAGCTCACCTTTTTATTTTATATATATGTAGGTGAGCCATCGGGGATCAACACTAGAGTTGTATCGAGGTCCGCCTCTCTGTCAAGCCACCCAGGAAATGTCTCCATGTAGAGACGTAGTATACTTTACCAAGCTTAGTTTTGTTCAGGCTATGATGGCTTTTGTGGCGTATTAGGTTCATATGTAAATTTTGGGTTGTGAACTTTTGCCTATACCCAGATGAGTTGGACTGTATATACATGAACTGCGTATGTGATATTTGTATATATGTTGTGATGTTTAAGATCCTGGCATTTAAGCACTATTCGATGGACGTTCTGTTATTATTTTTGGTATCTGCTTCTGCTTAAGGCCCCGTATTTGAATAAATATTATTTTGAAATTTTGTTTTGAGGCCTAAGTGCAGGCCGGTCATAGACCAAACTTTTAGGGGCGGGTTTGGGTCGTGACAATAATACCCGGCCTCATTCCTGATTCATACTTCACACTTGGCTAGGTACCTCACGGCCTAGAGGACAAGAGAGCTTCTAGCCCCTATCCCTAGTTACAATTCTGCCTTTTCTGGTGAGTGCTTGGTTTCGCTCGAGAATGAGGCACAAACTGGGCCCATTTTGGCTTCAGAAGCTTCCACAAGCACGAGCTAAGAACGTAGGAGCACCTGACTCGCCTATGTCCCTAGTTTATTACTTTGACCTTTCTTTTCAAGTTTTATGATGTAATAAACAGCTTTGATTTGTATCAGAGAGTTAGAGAACTTTATGTTGAAATCAATGGAATTAAAGTTGTGAATACTAAAAATTTTCCTTTTGGTCCAAAAATGGTCCAAGTCGTAAAAGGTAAAATTTTGAAGAAAATCAACTTTTATTAAAACTTTCCAAAACCATTTTCGAAAATGATCACTACCTGACACACACGGAATCGATCCTCAAGATGTACAACCCTGAACCAAAAGATCATAACTCCCCCTTTATTGAATACCACTACTGCTCTGCATTATAATCAGTTTTTCTTCCCAGAATAAAGATCACAACCGAACTCTCAGATAATGGACAAAGATAACCCGATCAAAAGAACGAACAGGACAGTTAAGTTGGAGATGATTACGGCCGAACTTCAGGATAAAGTTGCCTACGTATCCCAAAGACGGGAATCAGGCCTTACGTAGTTCGGTTCAGGTTCACTCAAGTATTAACTCTCTCTTTTTGCGCTCTAACTTTTGCCAAAGTTGCCCTTTAGGGTTTTCAACCTTGCGAGCTTAGTTTTTCTTTATTTCTAATTTTTCATGCTCTAACTTTTGCCTGGGTTGCCCTTTTGGGTTTTCGGCATAGCGAGCCTCTCAGGGATAGTATTTCTTCAACTTTTTCATATTGATCGGCTACAAAAATTCTAGGCCATCTAGGTCCATGAGAATGACCGCCCCTCCTGACCAGATAGCTTTGATGATGTAAGGATCAATCCAATTAGGTCTGAACTTGCCCCTAGAGTCATGGATGGGAGCTCGGTTGTCTTTCAGTACTATATCTCTCTCCTTGAGATTCCAAGACTTAACTTTCTTGTTAAAAGCCCTGGCAATTCTGCGCTGGTAGCCCAAAACATGATACAATGCTTTCAGCCTTCTCTCATCAAACAACATCAACTCTTCAAATCTGCTATGTTACCAGTCTGCCTCTACTATCTGACACTCAGCCATAACTCACAGGGACGAGACTTCAATTTCAATTGGCAAAACAGCTTACATCCCGTAGACAAGAGAATATGGGGTTGCCCCTGTAGATGTCTGGATCGAAGTTCTATAGCCCCAGAGTGCAAATGGCAATTTATCTGGCCAGTCCCTGTAGGTCTCAACCATCTTCTGCAAGATGTTCTTGATGTTCTTATTGGCAGCTTCAACAGCTCCATTGGTTTGCGGCCTGTATGTGGATGACTAATGAAAAGCCACATTATACTTCTCTAACAAGTCTATCACCTCTTTCTTGAAGTGGGAGCCATTATCTGATATGATCTCGTTCAGGACTCCGTACTAGCAGATGATATTGTTTCTAATAAAGTTGGCCACATGCGATGCTTTCAACACTGCATAGGACTGAGCTTCCACCCATTTTGTAAAGTAATCAATCGCCACCAAGATATATTCATGCCCATATGACCCTTTTGGCGAGATAGCACTGATAACATCGATTCCTCAAACTGAGAAAGGCCATAGCGAAGTCATTATGTATAGCTTTGACGGCGGAATATTCATGCGATTGGCATGAATTTGACATTTGTGACATCGCCGAACAAAACAAATATAATCATCCTCCATGGTGGACCAGTAATACCCTTGCCTGAGAATCTTTCGGGCTAGCATCACACCATTCATGTACACAACTTATGCATTCCCAGATGACCTCTTTTATACAGCTTAACCCCACAGATGATAAATTGGACGACCATTCACCGTATTCCCCGTTTATCCTTGGCATTTGCCCCTAGTGGATACGTCTCTTTTTCTAAGAAGTTCCAAATATCATAATACCATAGGTTTTTGTCTTGCACTTCATCTATCGCGGCAATAGTTTCATAAGCCGGCGTGTATTTCTGCTCGATGATAATCGGACGCATCGGGACTCCAAGTGGGATGTCTACCATAGAAGATAGAGTTGCTAAAGCATCAGCGAACTTGTTATTCTCTCTTAGTAGATGCGTGAATGTTCGTTTTTCAAATCAAGGAATCAGAACATCTAAGGTCTGATGGTAAACCTTCATTTTCTCTTCTTTGACTTTCCAGTCTCCATTTGCTTGAGAAACAACCAAGTTCGAATCCCCGATGACATCCAACCTTATTGCCCCAAATTCCAGCGCAGCTTCTAAACCAGCAACACATGCTTTATATTCTGCTTCATTATTGGACACCTTGAACCAAAGTTTGAAGGCTAAAGGTATATGGTAGTCGTCGGGTGCTATCAGCAACACACATATCCCATAACTGTATTGATTGGACACTCGGTCAAAGTACATAGTCCAAGTTTCCTCTTCAACTTGCAGAATGGCTTCATCTAGGAATAAGTATTCTACTGCCTCATCTCCTTCTACCAGATTGTCTGTCAAGAACTCCACTACAGCTCTTCCCTTGACCGACTTAAGCATGACATATTTGAGATCAAATTCGAAGACTAAGAGCAACCAACGAGCCAGCCTACCTGTCATGACCCGAACCCGCCCCCGTGGATTAAGGACATAACCAACCAGTAATCATGAGATTACCTACGGCCTCAAACTCAACCAAACGTATATTAACAGAGTTCATGGGGGCCAAACGGAAGCAATTTGAAACTTTGTCCATAGAGTTGTGCTTATATGCACATCATTACATACATATGTTAATAACTCACATCAGAAAATGCAATAACATAAAATTCTGTACAAACAGGATCACTCAAATCTAAGTCAGCCAAACAAAACAACATACAACCACATTCAAAGACTTCGCCAACCTGACAAAATATAAATACATAACAAAAGGGCGAAGACGTGTCTCATACGTAAGACGCAAGGGCTGACTCCTCAAAACCTTAGTTGTTCCAAACTGACTTCCCTGAGACTGGGTCTGGACTTCTCTTCGCTCACCTACAAACATATGAATGAGCGTGAGCGAAAGCCCAGTGAATAATATCAAATAAAGAATATACATTGGAACAATATACATCAAACGGCCTTGGGCCCAATTTGCATTTCTAACTAATACATATATACATAGACATATGTAAGTTAAGTAACTGAGGTTCCAAACATATCATACGGCCTCGGGCCCAATTCATTCATGTCCATCGGCCTTTGGCCCAATCGTCTGTGTCAATCGGCCTTCGGCCCACATTTATATCAAACGACATTCAGCCCACATTTTATCAATCAGCCTTCAGCCCACATTTATATCAAACGGCCTTCGGCCCACATTTTGTCAATCGGCCTTCGGCCCACATTTTATCAAATGGCCTCTGGCCCACATTTTATCAATCGACCTTCAGCCCACATTTTATCAATCGGCCTTCAGCCCATATTTTATCAATCGGCCTCTGGCCCACATTTTATCAAACGACCTTCGGCCCATATACACTTTCATGTCAAACGGCCTTTGGCCCATATACACTTTCGTGTCGAACTAGTCTTTCGACCTTTCAAACTTTCATTTCAAACTGGCTCATAGGCCTTTCATATCAAACTATGTCCACCATTCAAATTAATGAACTTTACAAAACTTACATAGAAGTAGCAATTGGACAATAACATATGTCAGATATTACTCACAGTGATAGGCTTGTGGATTTGCCCTGGAATTTGACCCTACATATCACATAACACATACGGGTCACAATTAATTCAATCCGATCTTTAGTTCACATATTCCTCTTTAGGCTTCATTCTTATCTCTTTAATTCAATTACAATGCTCAATGCATGCCTAAGAGTGCTTTGAAGTGAAAGGGAACGGAAAACAAAACACAGAATGCATAAACAAAATTTCAGCAAAACAGGGTCCCCGCTCGAGCGTGGACTTCCCAGCTCAAGCGGACCCTTAAGGCCTGCAAAAGTGCTGGTTAGCTCAAAATCACGCTCGAGCGTGAACTCTACCGCTCGAGCAGAAGGCCTGACTACATAGCTCCCCGCTCGAGCGTCAGCTTCCCCGCTCGAGTGGGAACCATGCCTGCAAAAAGTGCTGGGAGCACGTATTTCCCGCTCGAGCGGCAGTTCCCCTGCTCGAGCGGACATCAAAATTCTGGAAATCCCAGATTGTGTTATTGAGCTTCATTTCGACTTTCAACCAACAATTCATGCATGTTATGGCTCGAATTTCTCATATACACATACTAACATGATACCAATACATGATTACAACATTAGAAAGCTCAATTTCTTGAATTACCAACATGCATGTCTCAAATTTACACCAACTCATTAACAATATAACAACTTCATGCATTCAAAGCTTCTACTCCCATGGATTGTACATGCATGTGACATATAACCTTCATTCTCATCCCATATGATGGAAAGGTGGACAAATACATGGATTTCAACCAAATTGCAACATAGATTATACACATTGTGTTCAAACATGGAAATTCATAGTAATTGCCTACATGCATGCATCTATTAACTTCAAATTCAACACATACAACTCAATCTCCTCATAAACAATTTAATCCATGTTCTTGACCATTATTCAAACTTGGATTCACAAAATTACATTTCAAAATCCATGAATTACTTACCTAGAGGCTTTAATCTCCTCAAATCTTAGTTGAATCTTGAGTTCAACCTTCAAATCCCCAAACCTTGAGCCAAGACTACACAATTCTCTCCCTTTCTCTCTCCATGCCCAGCCCTCTCTCTCTTTCTTAGAGTTTGATCAGCCAAAGTGAAGATATAAGAGGAAATGAGTTCATAGTGCCTTTTTACATAAACCTCCACTAGTCACAATTATTTAATACTAAATAATTTGAGCACTAATTCATTAAATTAATCAATTTAATCCGACCCGAATCAATTTTCAATTAAATTTCACCGTAGGCTTTAAAAATTATGCCAATCACAATGGTGTAATCAATATCAGGTTCTGTGGCCGATAAGGCGTCCCATTTAATTTCTGAAGCGGTAAAATCAAATAGATATTCCTACGGTGAACAGATAGAAATTCAAAACCACATATTTTCACATAATGGCATACAAAACCATAACAAACACATAATCATATACAAATTAAGGACCAATTAGCGTAATACGAAACAGGGGTATCACAGTCTTCCCCCCTTTAAGAAGTTTGGTCCTCCAAACTTAATTTACCTTTAGCTAAACAATTTGAAATACAAGACTGTGACACAATCTGTTTTCAAAAACGATTTGCCGGATTTGGACTCTTTGATGATTCATCGGTCTTGCATTCCACTCTGCGAGATTAGATACAAGACCGTGACACAATTTGAGTCCGAACTGTAAAGTGAGGCCCTCACGGGCGCGTCTACACACATGTTGAACATTTACTAAGTAATTATATACTCAAATTACGTTCATATTTCACACAGACACCCATTGGCAGAATCGAATGCACCTAAGCAACTTTTCATGGTTCATATGTTCTTGTATGTGCATTATAACAAAACAAACTTGTTGTACACATTAGTGTAACAATTCATATCTCATATTCAATTCATGTGTGGTATTCCCTTTAGCGTAACATATCATGTTGGTTAAGCATATCATGTTCCATAATGAAATCTCCGGTACGGGGTAACCTATCTCATACATAGGCCATGGTATTGTTTCCCCCGGGCGAGGGCTTGTGCCGCGGTATTAGTTCCCCCGGGATAGGGCCTCATGACCATAAGCCACATTATTATGTCCCCTGGGCGAGGGCCTCTGTTAAGGAAAATTTGGCCAATCTTTCTTTCATACAAAACATAGCATTTCAGGGAACTTGTCATTTCATATCATTAGAAAATAATTAAAATTAAACATGACTTCACAGAGTTATTACTCATTATCTGATTAAACTTGCATTATACTTTATACAAAAGATTCGAAAGTATGCTTATGCCAGAGAGCATACATATTCAAATGGAAATTCACAGATTTATAGTACATAACTGTTCATATCAAAACACTTAAGCATATTCTTGATGCCTTCAGATTCATATTTATCACATGAATGCATCCTAGATCTTTTCTAGACACTTATTGCTCTTTTAGACAAGTGTGTGAGTTATTAACTCGTGCTCTGATACCACTCTGTCATGACCCGAACCTGCCCCCGTGGATTAAGGACATAACCGGCCAGTAATCATGAGATTACCTACGGCCTCAAACTCAACCAAACGTATATTAACAGAGTTCATGGGGGCCAAACGGAAGCAATTTGAAACTTTGTCCATAGAGTTGTGCTTATATACACATCATTACATACATATGTTAATAACTCACATCAGAAAATGTAATAACATAAAATTCTATACAAACAGGATCACTCAAATCTAAGTCAGCCAAACAAAACTTCATACAACCACATTCAAAGACTTCGCCAACCTGACAAAATATAAATACATAACAAAAGGGCGAAGACGTGTCTCGTGCGTGCGTGAGGCAAGTGACTCCTCAAAACCTTAGTTGTTCCAAATGACTTCCTGAGGCTGGTGCGGACCTCTCTTGGCTCACCTACAAACATATGAATGAGCATGAGCGAAAGCCCAGTGAATAATATCAAATAAAGAATATACATTGGAACAATATACATCAAACGGCCTTGGGCCCAATTTGCATTTCTAACTAATACATATATACATAGACATATGTAAGTTAAGTAACTAAGGTTCCAAACATATCATACGGCCTCGAGCCCAATTCATTCATGTCCATCGGCCTTTGGCCCGATCGTCTGTGTCAATCGGCCTTCGGCCCACATTTATATCAAACGGCCTTCGGTCCACATTTTATCAATCGGCCTTCGGCCCACATTTTATCAATCGGCCTTCGGCCCACATTTATATCAAATGGCCTTCAGCCCACATTTTATCAATCGGCCTTCGGCCCACATTTTATCAAACGGCCTCTGGCCCACATTTTATCAATCGGCCTTCGGCCCACATTTTATCAAACGGCCTCTGGCCCACATTTTATCAATCGGCCTTCGGCCCACATTTTATCAAACGGCCTCTGGCCCACATTTTATCAATCGGCCTTCAGCCCATATTTTATCAATCGGCCTCTGGCCCACATTTTATCAAATGGCCTTCGGCCCATATACACTTTTGTTTCAAACTAGTCTTTCGACCTTTCAAACTTTCATTTCAAACTGGCTCATAGGCCTTTCATATCAAACTGAGTCCACCATTCAAATTAATGAACTTTACAAAACTTACATAGAAGTAGCAATTGGACAATAACATTGTCAGATATTACTCACAGTGATCGGCTTGTGGATTTGCCCTGGAATTTGACCCTACATATCACATAACACATATGGGTCACAATTAATTCAATCCGTTCTTTAGTTCACATATTCCTCTTTAAGCTTCATTCTTATCTCTTTAATTCAATTACAATGCTCAATGCATGCCTAAGAGTGCTTGGAAGTGAAAGGGAATGGAAAATAGAACACAGAATGCATAAACAAAATTTCAGCAAAGCAGGGTCCCCGCTCGAGCGTGGACTTCCCCGCTCGAGCGAACCCTTAAGGCCTGCAAAAGTGCTGGTTACCTCAAAATCACGCTCGAGCGTAAACTCTACCGCTCGAGCGAGAACCATGTCTGCAAAAAGTGCTGGGAGCACGTATTTCCCGCTCGAGCGGACATCAAAATTCTGGAAATCCCAGATTGTGTTATTGAGCTTCATTTCGACTTTCAACCAACAATTCATGCATGTTATGGCTCGAATTTCTCATATACACATACTAACATGATACCAATACATGATTACAACATTAGAAAGCTCAATTTCTTGAATTACCTACATACATGTCTCAAATTTACACCAACTCATTAACAATATAACAACTTCATGCATTCAAAGCTTCTACTCCCATGGATTATACATGCATGTGACATATAACCTTCATTCTCATCCCATATGATGGAAAGGTGGACAAATACATGGATTTCAACCAAATTGCAACATAGATTATACACATTGTGTTCAAACATGGAAATTCATAGTAATTGCCTACATGCATGCATCTATTAACTTCAAATTCAACACATACAACTCAATCTCCTCATAAACAATTTAATCCATGTTCTTAACCATTATTCAAACTTGGATTCACAAAATTACATTTCAAAATCCATGAATTACTTACCTAGAGGCTTTAATGTCCTCAAATCTTAGTTGAATCTTGAGTTCAACCTTCAAATCCCCAAACCTTGAGCCAAGACTACACAATTCTCTCCCTTTCTCTCTCCATGCCCGGCCCTCTCTCTCTTTCTTAGAGTTTGATCAGCCAAAGTGAAGATATAAGAGGAAATGAGTTCATAGTGCCTTTTTACATAAACCTCCACTAGTCACAATTATTTAATACAAAATAATTTGAGCACTAATTCATTAAATTAATCAATTTAATCTGACCCGAATCAATTTTCAATTAAATTTCACCGTAGGCTCTAAAAATTATGCCAATCACAATGCCTACATGCATGCATCTATTAACTTCAAATTCAACACATACAACTCAATCTCCTCATAAACAATTTAATCCATGTTCTTAACCATTATTCAAACTTGGATTCACAAAATTACATTTCAAAATCCATGAATTACTTACCTAGAGGCTTTAATCTCCTCAAATCTTAGTTGAATCTTGAGTTCAACCTTCAAATCCCCAAACCTTGAGCCAAGACTACACAATTCTCTCCCTTTCTCTCTCCATGCCCGGCCCTCTCTCTCTCTTTCTTAGAGTTTGATCAGCTAAAGTGAAGATATAAGAGGAAATGAGTTCATAGTGCCTTTTTACATAAACCTCCACTAGTCACAATTATTTAATACAAAATAATTTGAGCACTAATTCATTAAATTAATCAATTTAATCTGACCCGAATCAATTTTCAATTAAATTTCACCGTAGGCTCTAAAAATTATGCCAATCACAATGGCTTAATCAATATCGGGTTCTGTGGCCGATAAGGCCTCCAATTTAATTTCCGAAGCGGTAAAATCAAACAGATATTCCTACGGTGAACAGATAGAAATTCAAAACCACATATTTTCACATAATGGCATACAAAACCATAACAAACACATAATCATATTCAAATTAAGGACCAATTAGCGTGATGCGGAACATGGGTATCACACTACCTGTAAGTGTCGGTTTCTCAAAGAGATATTTGATGGGATCTAATCTCGAAACTAGAATTACAGAGTTAGCTAACAAGTAGTGCCTCAACTTCCTGGTAGGCCATACCAAGGCTAAGCAAGCTTTCTCCAACGGAGTATAACGGGTCTCGTAATCTAGCATTTTCTTGCTCAAATAGTAGATGGCTTTCTCCACCCTATCTTTAGATTCCTGAGCGAATATGCATCCCCGGCTCTGGTGGCGACAACACAAGCAAATTCTGGAGGTACTGCTTAACCTGCTAAAAGGCAAATTAACATCGATCATCCTATAGAAATTTCTTCCCTTTCTTCAGGAGACCAAATAGTGGTTCACAAGTCAAGGTTAATTTAGAAATAAATCGTCTTATGAATTGGACTTTACCCAAAAAGCCTCACACCTCCTTTTCAGTCCTCGGTAGTGGCATTTCTAAAATGGTCTTAATTTTGGAAGAATCTACTTTAATGCCCCTCTATGTGATCAAAAAGCCTAGCATCTTTCCTGCCGTTACGCCAAAGGTGCATTTCTGCGGGTTTAACCTCAATTGGTATTCCCTGATCCGTTGCAAGAATTTCTTCAAATCGACGTAGTGGCCCTCTCGTTCTTTGGACTTGACAATCATGTCGTCCACATACACCTCAACCTCTTTGTGGATCATGTCATGCAAAATGATGGTTGTAGCCCTCTAATAGGTAGCTCCAACATTTTTCAACCCAAACCGTATAACCCGGTAGCCGTAGGTACCCCACAGCGTAGTGAATGCGGTTTTGTCTCTGTCCTCGAGTGCCATCAGAATCTAGTTGTACCCAGAAAACCCGTCCATAAACGATAGCAATGCATAGCCCGCAGTGAAATCCCCTAATTCATTAATGTGCAGTAGAGGAAAGTCATCCTTCGAACTGGCTCTATTCAAGTCCCGAAAGTCTATATACACCCGGATTCTACCATCCTTCTTCGGTACTGGGATGATATTGGCCAACCAAGTTGGGTATTCAGATACTAACAAGAAACCTGCCTCGATCTGCTTGGTGACCTCTTCCTTGATTTTCAGTGCCCCATCTGGACGTATTCTATGCAACTTCTGCTTGATTGATCGGACCTCAGGGTCAAAAGGGATCCGATGATATACAATCTCAGAATCGATTCCAGGTATGTCTTCATAGGACCATGCACAACATCTTTGAAATCTTTTAACAAAGTGATTAAACGCTCGCGCTCCTCCGAAGACAATGTGGACCCGATCTGGACCAAGCGCGGATCCTTCTCAATACCCACATTAATGGCAATGATTTTCTAAACACAGGGTTTAGCAAGTCTCTCCTCCTCTCGACTAATCAAGTTTTTCAAAGCCAAGGGAATTTCTTCCCTTTCGTTTTCATTAAAATTCTGAAAATCTTGGTCAATACAATAAACCAACGGCACAGAAAAGTACACAGAATCTACAAAGTTTTTATTCAAATGGTCCAAATCTTCAATTACAGACTCAAAAGAAAAGCTGAATGAAGACCTAGATAGCACTTTGGTATCCAGGTTACCACCCATCCCCAGAAATACCAGAATCAAACCTAGAAGAACTTGAATCTGATCCCAATCCCACAGACTCAGTGGAATCAAATTCTAGCTCATCACCCAATTCAGAACTAGACAGATAGCCTTCCTCCAGCTACTAGGTAAGAGATGGTGCCCCTGATGCATCCAAAATTCCATTAGTTGGGTTCACACCCAGTTCTGCCCCAATCATGGAGACAGTAAGGTTATCCCCCAAGTTCTCTAGGTCAGTCGTAGGATCTGTCAAGAGATAAGCCAGTGCTACTCCTACTCCAAGTTCGCTACCATCTGAGTCAGTTTCCATGCTCTATTCAGCTTTGATGCTTGTTTTAGCCCTTTCCTCATTATCACTGTTCTGTAGTTGCAGATCGAAGAAAATCCCAAGGACACGCTACTTCGAGAAATTTATCCAAGGCTTGGGAAATCCACAAAAATGGAAGTCTTCTCCTTTCCGAACAAAGCGATCATTCAGTGTCCCATGGATTGGCCTGTGGATGAGCTCATAGTGTTTCCCGGCTTGCTTGGCCTTGGTTCCGCCCTTTATCTCTTCTCCCTTTCTGATCCAGTCTTCTTTGGTGGGCATATAGCCCAATCCAAAGGCATGTGGGTTGTGTGGCACATCTGTTAGTGCTACAACGCCTTTCCGGTGACTTCTTCCGAGCCCCATTCCTGGAACGTGCTGCAGTTTGTTCATGAAATAGATGGACTGGGTGCTGACGTGCATGCCTTCGTCTGCGACAAAAATGGTCTGCACTACCTGGGCTTCAACTAGAGTGAATCCTGAAAGAAATACATCGTCCTTGCCATGATTGATCTCTAGCATTAGCGTAGTTACCTCTGGCACCGGATGGATGGATGAATTTCCAAAAATAATTGCCACGAGGGTACTTCAACATCCGATGGAGAATGGAAGAGACAGCCTTCACATGGTGTAACCAGGGCCTCCCTAACAGTAAATTGAAGGTAGCCGGCACATCCAAGACCCAGCTAGGCCCACCTGGACTCTGACTTGCACTGTGCCCATGACCTCTCTACTTGTATTATCATATGCCCAAATTACTTGGGCTGTGGAAACAAAGTCCGCTAGATTAAGGCCAATTGCATAGGCAGTGCAAGAAGGATAGATATTGATGGCCGAACCGGTATCTACCAAAACCACCAACACCCATTTCTCCCTACACTCCACAGATATGTACAATGGTTTATTGTGAGTTGAGCCCTTCGACGGTAGTTCTTTGTTAGAGAAGGTCAGAGTTGGCCTAGCACCACTTAGGAAGACCAAATCCACAAGCTGTTCGGGCGTGTTGTCAATGGACAATTTTGCCTTGTCCATTGCCGACAACACTCCCTATCGGCGTCCCCGAGAGGCCATGAGAAGACCCCAGATGTCAGCTTGGATTTTCTTAAGCTGTTTTAACACTGCCTCTTCTTCTAGTTGTTTCTCTTTCTATTTCTTGGCCTCTCTGTCTTTTCCAGATGCCTCTGCTTGATCCAGGTGCAGCGGCTTAAAATGCTACCCACTTCTTATCAAATGGTCTATTTCTTCAGCATACCATGTATTGTCCAGGAGGGAATTGCCCCAATCTTCGTCGGTGTGGGCCAGATGGAGATCATCATCGTCCTACCATTCACCTTTTGCAACCGACAAGCAGTTGTCCGGCTCTGCACGTATCACTTTTACATCATAGGTATCCCCTGTAGGGTGTTGGACCATTACGGCTTCCCGATTGTCTTCAATTCTTTCTTGTTCGAACTACCTAAGTGTGGCCTCCTATTTGGTATCCATAGTGCTCACAGTGCCCACCTCCGAGGCTAGGTTTTATCATTTTCCCTTCCAGCCACTATAGTGATCTCTACTTCTTTTCCCCCTGGTTTGATTTCAGTTTCTTCCTCCTTGTCTGGCTCATCACTCAATCATCCAGAGTTGTCAGTTGATCCATTTAAGTCGAACCAGCCGATCTATACATCCCCCTGATCCGACTCGTCAAGGAACTACAAGTTGTCCAAATCCTTCTCGAGTTTTGCCAAATCATCCAACCCCTGGCTCGGGCCATCTTCCCTGACTACATTGATGTCTACAAAGACTGGCAGTACCAATTCAGGCTTGACTTGACCAGTTGGCACAATGTAGCAACTTGGATCATACACCCCATCAGGCAAGTCCTCAGAGCACTCCGATAACAGGCTAATACTTTCCTCCAAGGTGGACTTCCCTTCCACTGTAAGCATCACCACAGGCTTGGATTGAGGGTTGGACATGTCCATCATGCACAGATCTGTGCCTTCTGGAATGAAGAACGTTAATTTTAGAAGGTGGGAAGGAGTAGTATATACGTTGGGGTCATAGAGGGTGGCCAATGTATGGATCAGGTTGAGATTTCGAGGTGGAGACAGTTGATTATGGGTTGGGAGTTGATTTGTGGTCACGTTTGGTTTCTGGGGTGGTGTGGTCACCTTGTTGTCAATGAGATCCTGAATCTCATGACGCAATCGAAAGCACTGGTCGGTGTCATGACCATGCTATTGGTGAAATGCGCAATATTTTGCGAGATTGTGTTTGAGTGGGAGAGGATCAAGAAGGGAAAGGGGTTCTAAAGGTTTGAGGTGTCCTTTCTTTACTAGCACTTTCATGGCTTGAGAGAGGGTTATGTACAATTGGTTGAAAGTCCTCTGGGATCGGGTGGGATTGGACAGTGTTTGTGAGCTTATGTTGGCAAAGGGGTCAGCAGTCTTGGTTGTGGTGACAACACTTACATCTGACGGCCTCGCAGCTGTGCTACCACTGGCAACATTGGAATTGCGGACAAATAGCTTTTTTGTCGGCTCTTTCTCATCTGTAATAAGCCCTTGTTTCATGGCGTCTTCAATTTGCACTCCCATTTCATGGAGCTCAATAAATGTGAACAGAGATAGGACAATCATCTTTTGCAGTAACTTACCGTGTAGATTCCGGAAAACCATCCTGATCTGATCTTTCTCAGAAGGCCTCGTGGTCATCATCGAGGTTTTAGCTCTCCACCTTGTCACAAATTCAAAGAAGCCCTCCTTTGGCTTTTGGCGTGTTGCCTCGAGATCACGAGTTGTGACCTCGATTTAGGTATTGTACGAATATTGTGCAACAGAGGCCTCAGTCATCTCCTCCCAATTCTGCTTGACAGAGTCCTCCAACTTAGCATACCATATGGCTGCTATACCTAACATGGAACGGCCAAAAAGAGACAACTTTTGTAGTCTCGTTAATCCCATCGGTCGTAAGATGTCTGAAAACAACCAAATGTGAACCGTAGGATCTCCGGAACCGTCAAAATGGTCAATGTGCAGCATTTTAAACTGATCTGGCAATGTCACTGCAGAATTGGTATACCCGTCCTCTATGTCCATGATGGAGTTAACCCCTTATGCCCTTTGAATAACTTTTCCAACTTATTAACCTTGAGTACAGTTGGGTCAACCTCAAACTCAAATGGAGCTTAAGGCTTGTGCTTGGTTGGCTCTGTTGGATTGCCCTGGTTTTCTTGGACATTGGTAGTATGAACAATGGCTCCGGGTGCTAGAATACTTGTGGGAGGTGCATGGGATACAGAGGCCGTAGTCGACTGTGGTTGCTATTGTTGTAGCCTGGTTATAACCTCGGCCTGGTAGGCCGCATCTTGCTGTAAGGTTTCAACTATCTGCTGCAAATGATGTATCAATTCTTTCATACTAACTAGGGGATACTGTGTCATTGGAATAGGAGATAGATCTAGTGCTTGGCTAGAAGTAGATGACTGTCCCTGAACTGGACTGGACACTGGTGAGTTGAAGGGTGACTACCGTAAAAACTGAATCGGTGAACTCTGCCTAATTCTCCTCCGTCTTGTAACCGGTGGGAGTGAGGTAAGCACAGGTCATCCCCCAACAAGATCCCCAACTTTGCTAAGCCTTTTGACTCGGGTCTAGAGTACTTGGGGGATATCCAAACTTTCTGAAGCTATGGTTTTAAACTACCTAGCAAAAGAAATAAAGCAAAAGAAAGTAGTAATCAGAAACCGCACAGCACCTCAGCTAAGATGTTATCAACACAGACATGATCAAAGGTGGGGATCAGACTCCACCTAATTCGCCCCAAAACAGATACCAAATTTGTAACTGATATGCACATTCCTGTACAGTTTCACTGTAAAGCACATACCAATTAAGTGAGAGCCAAAACATGTCTATGAAGGGGTAGGGTTGCCCTATCCTAGTTTCGTCAGGAACTAGGGTTCACTATTCAAACAAAATAGTTTCACACAATCCTGCATTTTGGGTGAGCATCCCGTCCTAGTTTGGAACAGTCACTAAGGCTTTACTATATGCAGCTAGGCCGAATGGTCAAAAAAAGATACCTCAGCAAGACTACCTAATATACCTCTCACACCTAACACCAAGAAGTGAAAGGAGGATCACACGGTACAACCGTAGTCCAGATCCAAGGGTTGTGTTTCCATCATGGCAGAGCCCACAACCAGTCAGCCTTTTGGCAAGCCTCTGTCAAACCGACCAGGAATAGCAGATGGCAAACACAGTGACTTAGGCGCACCAATACAAATGCAATGCAAAGAACATATTAGTGTAGATAACATTTCACATCATGAATTTCAAGCCAAGTTCTCTAAAATCCCTAGCAAAGTCGCCAGAAACTGTAGCTCGACTTTTCGCGCTCCTTTCAGAAGACGAATAAGCCCTACAGTATCGAACTCCCGCGATTTTGAATCTGATCTCACAAGTGCAATGTGAAATAGATAAACACCAAAGAGTCCAAATCCAGCAAACCTTTTAGAAAATCGATTTTGAATCAAATTGCCAAAAATGGACTGCTTTGCCAAATATAGAGTCGCCGCCTAAATATTTTTTTGGAAATTTAGGAAACCCATGACTCGCCAAAGGCCACGTGTCCGTCATCACCAAGATTGTCTCGGCTAGAGACCTTAGGTACAAGAGGGAAAGGTCATAAACTGAGCACCCCCACTCGTCCGATGAAAGATCGGCCTCTACTAATCATGATGTGAATTTTATTTACATTATATGCTCTTGTTTCTGTTATTAGGCTAACTTACTATGTGATGTGCACACAAGTATAGACTAATTTTGCAAGAATTGGAACATTTGATTTCATGTTTTATTTGAAATTTTTTTGTGAATTTGCCACTCAAAAAAGTGGACTAAAATGGACATTAATCTAATTATCCCAAGTCAAGCAACTAACCTTCATCCACAGGCATTCAAATAGTTTATCACTTAAGCACTTAGCCTCATGGTGAACATGCTTTGTCATGGCAACAATTACAGTCATGCAATTATGCTAAAGCAAGTAAAGTCTCACCTAGTACTCTAAGCCCAAAAACAAAGATAGAGTTAGAATAATGCATGATCCTAACTTTATGCAATATGACTAATGCAACACATGCGATATACAATCTAAATAGGCTCGGCTACTAGCACAGCATATGAATCAATTTGATAGCATGCGGTCTAAGCACGAATTCAAAGAACTTTTAACTAACAATGCAAGTTAAAATGATAAACCGAGCCCCGATGCACGCACTAAGAGTGGATGCAAACACGGAGTATGCCAAACAAAACATGATGTTCCTAAACTAACCAACATAAGCTAGTAAATAAAAGGGAGAAAGACGTGGGGTTGGAAGACATACACATTATTACAACATTGCGCCCTCACACAGGAGGGTCCGAATGAACTAACTAGCTAAGTAATTAATGCTAAGCTAATTAACTAACTATTACAACAACAAATGAAATAATTAACTAAACTAGCTAATTAATTATTACAAACCGAATGAATTAACTAATCTAGCTAATTAAAATAATTACAACACGAGACGAATTAGCTATTCTAACTAATTAATTACAAAGCCACTATTTTAAGCACAATATTAATATATTTACAACATGGATCCCGAGGATTGATGGAGGGCTCATGCATGAATGCGGTTTTCACCCGAAAAAACCACTGTTTCTGCTGCTGAATGCCTCTATTGCATAGTAGAACATTTGCACTGATTTCTACCTCCAAACCAACTTTGTTCTGCTTCAAAAGTACCTTTGCTAGATTTTGCGTTAATTGGGTAAAGAGAGAACTCTTGTCCCTTCTTGACTAGGTTATCCTGCTGCAATAGAGAGCAAATAGAGCAGAGACTGCATATTTTCAAGGGTATGTTTGCACAATTTACCCTCTTTATCATCAAACAGCTCAAATGAGTAGTAATTTTGTTTCACAAACACCAATGGATGCAATTTCATTGCATGATGGCTTATGAATCAAGTGTGCAAGTTAAATGAATGTAACAAAATAAGACTCTCAAAACCACCTCTCTATCATGAAAAATCAAGGGAAGTAGTTGACAATGAATCTTGAACAATTTTCATCACTAAGGAGTATGAAACAACGCAAGACTCAAGGGTTCAATTAACGTCCGATTGAACCTGTGGAGAAGTGGTTTGGAAATACTCTTTGGATCAAGTTGGACGCTCGTGATCCTCAGCTAGTCACCTGAAAAGGAATGAACACTCCGGTCGGGGGTGCCGAAATTAGCACTCCGATAGATAAGTCAGTGTATACTTTCTTGGTTGCTTATATCTCAAGTTAAACTTACTTGTTCTCACATACCTTTCTTTGGTTAATGCTCCTCTATTTATATTTTTCTTTTGGGCCTCAAGGTCGGGCCCACCCTTAATCCATTGCACGTATATGTTTTCAACTTTTGTTCAACTACTTCCACGGCCGATTAATATATTCGGCTTTGGGATCGCCCAGGATGGAGCCGAATACAAATTTAGTCCTTGACTATCTGGATACCGTTATTCAGCTTTATTGCCCTCATAATATCTGGCTCCCACAATTGCCCCTCAAACATCCTATTGACGCTAGTTAGTCGACATGTTTGGTTCGAACTTGAAAAGTTAAGGAAAGAATGGCGGTTAACCTCATTCCAACGCATGTCAGAACACACGCTTTTCAGTTATCATTACATCTTCCCGCCTCTTCGTACGCTTTCTTCATTAAATGCGATTTGAAACTATGTTGTCCCTTCGAATGTAAGTTTTTTTTTTAATACTCAAAGCTTCTGGTTTGCCTTTCAATATACCTCCATTTCGCGACCTCTATAACTTCCTCTTGTTTCTCATTGTGTCTTTTGCTTCTTGTAAGTTCTCTTCTCCTTCATTTCAAATCCCATTTCCTTGTTTACTTTTAGTTTTGCATAAACCTTAGGCTAGCTAGGATGGCAAAACACTTGAAAGAACTCCTTTCTCCAGAACGAATATCCGGTTTCCGATGCGATTATTCCATCCCCAACGACGTCCATCTGTCACTCGTGGAAAACAACACCACTGATATAAAGAGGATTAATGAAAGTACAATCATCTTTCCTCTCTTATCAATTGCTGAGGGCGGAGTCCGTTTTCCCCTTCACCCATTTTTGAGGGTCGTCCTTCGACACTAGGGTCTAATCCCTTCCCAACCCAATGTAAATTTTTTCCGAATCATAATGGGGATTATAGAGTTGAACCGACACCTTAGGATTAATCTTGGTATACCTGCAATTCGGCATGCCTTAGCCAAGTCTACTAGCCAGCTGGGACGCTATTTTCTCAGGGCCAAGGATACCGATCATCACTTAGTGACTATGCTTGCCAGCTCTGGCTAGCGTATCAACAATGTAATGGTCGTTGTCCGAGGCAACTGGGAATTCGGCGAGGATGAAGATCACCTAGATCACATGCCAAGACGAAAAGGTGAACCAGGTGGCTGTATATGTATTTTTTTTATTATTATTAGATATTTATTTGGCTTTCCTTCTATGTACTTACCGTTTTGTTTATGCAGGCAACGATTTGAAGAAAGTTTTGGTTTCAGCCGACGAAGTCGTACTTGCGAAAATTAAAATCGCACTCCAGTTCTTTGGCCATCCAAGCCTTCAGAAACAAGGGAGGGCGGCCCACATTCTTCTAAGATACAAGCCAACCTACACAACGTTTTCGGCAGCAGACAACATTCCAATTCCGAGGAGCGAAGAGCATCTTACAACCCTTATCTTCCCCAACTTTAGAAACCTAAGGCAAATTGGTTTGGAAGCCTCCGATTCAAAGCAGGTGGAAGAACAAGTAGCCGAAGAGGTCATCGAGGAGCCAGACCAGTCGAAAGCTGAGGTAGACGTGGATCTAAACTTTGCCTTTGAGGAAGTCGGCCTCAATCCATCCAACCCTCCATCCACTTCAGGCCGAGGGGGCGTCTCCTTTGAAGACATTTTTACAAGCTTAGGAGACCTTCCCGGCGCGTATCCTGATACTATGGCTAAGGAGTGGCTCACACAACTTTCCAGGAGGAAAAATGTTGAAAGGATGGCTGCCTAGAGGAGGGTCGAGGCCATCCTATCGGAAACTCCACCGGCTGTCGTCGCTGAGTCCTCTCTGCCTGTTATTGAGGAAGAAACGGCTCAGACCGAAACGGCCAAGACAGAGCAGTTAGAATAGGTGGATCAGGAGGCTGAAAGGGGAGAAAAGCGCCCTACTGAGCGAGAAGCCGTATCTGGTGAGGACCAAATCGATAAACGGCCGCGCATTGAGGAATCGGACTTGGTTGTTCCGTTCACTGTTCAACCAAGGATAAGAAATATGTCGATTGCATCTGATACATCGGCTTTGAAGAACCCAGCTGTGGCCTTGAGCATGGCCTCCTCAATTTCCCTACCGGTTAACAGAGCCACATTTTGGGCAGAGCCAGATCTATTGTCAATTACATTAGCCGCTCAATCGGCCTTATTAGTATATGCCTTATCTGCAGTCTTCCGCCTAGATATTTATATTTTTTTTTTCTTATTTTTTGTAACTCTATTTTCTTGTTTTGCAGACGGTGGGCAGGATAGCCGAAATTGACCGTCATCAACATGACGAGATAGAACAGATCGGCTGGTTGAAAGCTGAAATTGAAAACAAAAAGAGCAAGGCCTTGGAAGCCTCACAAAAAGCCGATGCCGAGGCATCGAAAGCGGCAGAGGAACATGCGAGAGCCAACTCCGAGGCCAAGAGCACGAGGAATTTTGACCAACTAAGGCTGGCCACCAAAGAAAGGGAAAAAGTGAGCGAAGATGCGCTCAAGTTAGCCAAGGAGGCGATCGCTAAGCTGGAAGCCGATTTGGAAGAGTCGAGGAAGGCAAAGGAATTAGCCGACTCCAGAATTTCCAAAGCATTCCAAGCTAGGAAGGACGCCGCCTTGCAAAACTACGTGGAAGAAGTGCCTAAGTTCAAGAATCGGGGCTTCAAACACGGCTGGCTCAAAGCCCTCACTGCCGCGAATGTGACATTGGCGCAGCCGATTCCATACGAGCAAGTGGACGTTGAGCCGCTGGAGTCTAACCCTGAAGATAGATTAGGGTGATATTTTGATTTTTGTTAAGCTAGGAAGGACGCCGCCTTGCAAAACTACGTGGAAGAAGTGCCTAAGTTCAAGAATCAGGGCTTCAAACACGACTAGCTCAAAGCCCTCACTGCCGCGAATGTGACATTGGCGCAGCCGATTCCATACGAGCAAGTGGACGTTGAGCCGCTGGAGTCTAACCCTGAAGATAGATTAGGGTGATATTTTGATTTTTGTTAAGCATCTTAGATGCATAGTTTTTTGTAGGTTTTTTTAGTAGATTTTCATTTCTATACTTCAACTGGTAGTTTAAATGTAAGGTAGTTTTCATGTGTAAAATGACTACTATCTGTAATCAATTTATTAATGAAAATTTCCTATGCTTTTCAGTTTACTGCATATACTATTTGTCTTCAATTTATTAATGAAAATTCCTTATGATTTCTATTTGCTGCATATGAGTAAATTAAACATCCGATAAATTAACCGAATCAATTAAACATTCTATGCTTGTCTTTGCTATTTAGCCGAATAGATAAATGAAATATTCGATAAAATAATGAGTAAATCTGCTCAACGAAGATTCGACGTCTGGCCGATTAGATTAATGAATCTGCCCTTAACCCAGCTGATTCATGAACTGGAAGGCCGAATGCTATTAGTTCATGGAGTAGCTAAGGCACAAAACCTGATTGGCACAAGGGCTCGACATCTGGCCGATTAGATTAATGAATCTACCATTGCCCCAGCTGATACATGAACTGAAGCACCGAATGCTATTAGTTCATGGAGCGGCTAGGGCATATGAGATGATCGGCACCAGACCTAGATATTTGGCCGATTACATTGATGAATATGCCCTTGCCCCAGCTGATACATGAACTGGAACGACTGGGGCACATGAGATGATCGGCACCAAGCCTATTTGGCCTATTATATTAATGAATCTTCCCTTGCCCCAGCTAATGCATGAACTGGAACGTCGAATCCCATTAGTTCATGGAGCGGGTGGGGCACATTAGATGATTGGCACCAGGCCTGGATATTTGGCCGATTAGATTAATGAATCTGCCCTTGCCCAGCTAATGCATGGACTGGAATGCTGAATCCCATTAGTTCATTGAGTGGCCGGGGCACATGAGATGATCGGTACCAGGTTTTGAAATTTAGCATTGATGAGATCACCTCGAGGGTGCTGCACCTGTAAGGTATAAATGAGATGGGTGCTGGGTGCACGGAGGGGCCATTGTTGCGTTTAGAGCCAATAAATTAAGGGAGGAAAAGAGCAGTGTGGACAATTGTGGATGGCAAGAAGATTATTCTTCAACAGCAGAGGACAAAGGAGAACACTCGCGGAGTTGGGTGTAGAGATGAATCGAGGTGGCGAGCCTATGCGCACGGGGAGTAGGACATCAAGGGAACGTGAAAAACACCAATCCCCGTGTCGTCGAAGTAGGTTACCCAAAAGGGAAAAATAGCAATGGGGCAGCTCCCATCTACCACGCTTGAGAGGAGAAACCAGTGCGACACCGCGCCCGTTAAGTTTTACGATTTTTATGGGGAACAAACCGATGACAGAAGCGGATTCTGTTGTGCACGACCCAAATGTGGCAGTCGAGTATGCTCGACAAATTTTTCCACCAGAAGTCTAGCAGTCGATGGTCGATCAACCTGATTTCGAAGTGTTTCGGGAGGGCATCCATAGAACAGTGAAAGGGCTGTATACCGCCTATGAAATCGGCATGCGTCTTCGTGCCGCGTGGTGGGAGATAGAGCAGAAGGAGGAGCGCATTCTAAGCTTAGAAGCTCATGCGGAGAAGGCTGAGCGCGAACTAAGAAAGCTCAAAACTGCTGAGACACAATCAGCCGGCCAAGCTAACCTGATTGTGGAAGAAAGGGTGACCCAACAGCTAATAAGTCATGCGATTGCCGATCGAGATACGGCAAGCATGTTTGCAGTAGAGGCCGCAAAGACCAGGGCTTATGAACAAGGCTTCCATGGCGGCCGAAAAGTTGGGATACAGAAGACTAGGGAAAAGTTCATCGAGAAGGTCTGCCAATGCGAGAATCGTGGATTTAAGCACGAGTAGGTCAAGGCTCTCCAAGCCGCCGTGGCTCTCCAGGCAACAGGCATTGATTCAGCGTCGCTGCTATATTAGAGTCGTCATTTTCCCTTTGTGGCTTTCGAAGTTGAGAAGAGCGATAACAAGGGGGATGCCGAATGAAACTGCACATATTGTACCGCTCTAACGTAGATTGGGAACGAATTATGTATTATCGATTAATTCAATGAAACATATTATTTTAAATGTTTGCATGTTGTTTCAATTTATGTTTATAAATTCAGTTATGATCATCTTCCATTTTTCGTCAACTGCGTCTATGATTGTCAATAATAATATTCACGAGAAGCGCGCCGAATTCGGAGGCTTTTATCTTGGCCAATCATGAAATCCTCAAAGGGCACTCCAAATCTGGAGGCTTACTCGGCCCAAAAGTGTAATTCACTAATGGGGCTCCGAATTCGGAGGCTTTTATTTTGGCCAATCATGAAATCCACGAGGGGCGCTCCGAATCCAGAGCCTTAGTTGGCCCAAACATGTCTTGCACGGATGGGGCTCTGAATTCGGAGGCTTTTATCTTGGCCAAACATGAAATTCACGAAGGGCACTCCGAATCTGGAGGCTTACTCAGCCCAAACGTGTCTTGCACGAATGGGGCTCCGAATTTAGAGGCTTTTATCTTGGCCAATAGTGAAATCCACGAAGGCCGCTCCAAATTCGGAGACTTAGTCGGCCCAAACGTGTCTTGCACGGATGGGGCTCCGAATTCAGAGGCTTTTATCTTGGCCAATCGTGAAATCCATGAAGGGTGCTCCGAATCTAGAGACTTAGTCGGCCCAAAAGTGTCATTCACTGATGGGAGTCCGAATCCGAAGGATTTTATCTTGGTCAATCGTGAAATCCACAAAGGGCGCCCCGAATCTGGAGGCTTACTCGGCCCAAAAGTGTCATTCACTGATAGGGCTCCGAATTCGGAGGCTTTTATCTTAGCCAATCGTGAAATCCATGAAGACCGCTCCAAATCCGGAGACTTACTCGGCCCAAAAGTGTCATTCACTGATGGGGCTCCGAATCCGGAGGCTTTTATCTTGGCCAATCGTGAAATCCACGAAGGGCACTCCGAATCTAGAGACTTAGTCGGCCCAAACGTGTCTTACACGAATGGGGCTCCAAATTCGGAGGCTTTTATCTTGGCCAATCGTGAAATCCACGAAGGGCGCTCCAAATCCAGAGACCTAGTTGGCCTAAACATGTCTTACACGAATGGGGCTCCGAATTCGGAGGCTTTTATCTTGGCCAATCGTGAAATCTACGAAGGGTGCTCCAAATCTAGAGACTTAGTTGGCCTAAACATGTCTTACACGGATGGGGCTCCGAATTCGGAGGCTTTTATCTTGGCCAATCATGAAATCCATGAAGGGCGTTCCGAATCTGAAGACTTAGTCAGCCCAAAAGTGTCATTCACGGATGGGGCTCCGAATTCGGAGGCTTTTATCTTGGCCAATCGTGAAATCCACGAACGGCGCTCCGAATCCGGAGACTTAGTCGGCTCAAAAGTGTCATTCACTGATGGGACTCCAAATCCGGAAGCTTTTATCTTGGCCAATCGTGAAATCCACGAAGGGCGCTCCGAATCTGGAGCCTTACTCGGCCCAAAAGTGTCATTCACTGATGGGGTTCCAAATTCGGAGGCTTTCATCTTCGAACTAAAATTTCATATAGTGAGATAAAAAGTCTTGCATTTAAAAAAAGTGAAAGTTGTACACGACAAACATTCAAAATAAGTTATCATCCCCCACAAGTCGGGTTAGTGATAAAATTTACGCAAATGCGTAGAATTCCAAGGATGTGGCAGACTTCTCCCAGACATGTCTTTGAGCCGATATACCCCTGTTCCCGTGATTGAATCAATCTGATAGAGGCCGTCCCAGTTAGGACCCAGTTTTCCGTCAGCTGGATTCCTATCAGTTGGAAGTACTTTCTTGAGGACCAATTCTCCTGGTGTATAACGGCGTAGCTGAACACGTTGATTATATGACTTAGCAAGCTGTTACTGGTACCGTGCCATGGATGCAAGGGCACGATCTCGTCGTTCTTCAATCAGAGTCAAATCCAAGGCCAACATCATGTCATTTCAGCCCATATCAAAAACTGTCGATTTCAAGTTTGGGAGGTCGATCTCGAAGGGGATGATTGCCTGGGTTCTGAAGCATAAAGCAAACGGAGTTTCCCCAGTGGATCGCCTCAAAGTAGTGCGATGAGCCCACAACACACTCGGCAATTCTTCGACCCATCTGCCTTTAGCTTTCTCCAGCCTCTTCTAGATGTCGTCCAAGATGGCTTTGTTGGAGGCTTCAGCTTGGCCATTGCTCTGTGGATAAGCCGGGGTGGAGAAATAGGGCCGAATACCACACTGCATAATTTTCGGTAGATGCCACAATCAAACTGGGTGCCGTTGTCTGACATGAGTGCTCTTGGAATGCTGAATCGTGTTATGATATTCTTCCATACAAAACGCCTAATATCAGTATCTCGAATGTGTGTTAGTGCCTTTGTTTCGATCCATTTTGTGAAGTAATCTGTCGCGACAATCAAGAATCACTTGTTCCCTAGGGCCCGTGGCAATGGCCCGATGATATCAAGCCCCCATTGAGCGAATGGCCAAGGACTGGTGATTGAGCTCAAGTCCTCAGCAGGTAAATGGGTAAAGGGGAAAACTTCTGGCACTATTCACATTTCTTGACGTAACACTCGGCATCAACTCTCATGGTCGGCCAGTAGTACCCCTGTGTTGCATCTCGATGAGCCAAAGAACGCCCACCAGAATGGGTACCGCAACTACCTTCGTGTATTTTAGTCAAGAGTTCTTCGACTTTATCCGGATGAACACATTCTAGGTATGGACCAGAAAGGGACTTTTTGTAGAGCTTTCCTTGCGGATCCAAGTAATATCGCAGGGCTTTTTTTCGCAGTTTGTGCACTTCTTTCTTATCCATCGGGAGCTGTTCGGAAGATAGACATGCTGTGATGGGGTCCATCTAACTTGGACCTGATTCTATGATGTTGATTTGAATTGACTCTGAGGAGGCAATGCTCGACTTAGGGATGAATCCTACTTCAATTGTCCGTTTAATTTCTGAGTTGATAGCGGAGACTAGGCAAGCCAGGGCGTCTGCATGTGTGTTCTAATCCCAGGTTATTTGATTTGGTTCATGATGGTCAAATTTTTCCAGCAAAGAATTCGCCATTTTCATGTAAGCTGCCATACGGTCATTTTTGGCTATATATTCCCCTTTAATTTGTTGATGACTAGCTTTGAGTCGCAAAAGACAAGCAGACACCAAGCACCAAGGAGATGTGCATTCCGTAAGCCGGTTAACAATGCTTCGTATTCGGCCTCATTATTCGATGCTTTGAAGCCCAATTTGACAGCCTGCTCGATTATTGCCCCGTCGGGAGCCATGATCACTACGTCTGCCCCACTACCACGTTGGTTGGATGATCCGTCACAATACAACTGCCAAATATCCCCAACGTAAATTCTCCAGTTCGGCTTGAATTTGATCAGACCTAAAGTCGGCGAGACATCTAGTGAATTCGGCCACAAAGTCGGCGAGCACTTGCCCCTTGATTAAGGTTCTGAGCAGAAATTGAATATCATACTAGCCGAGTTCGAGAGCCCATTTTGAAACGCGCCTTAATCCTTCTGTACTATGGAGTACTGAGCAGGGGAGGTAGTCCATTAGTACCCCAATGGTATGCCTTGAAAGTAATACATCAGTTTTCTTACTGCCATGACGAGAGCAAGGATGAGTTTTTCCAATGGAAGATAACGTGTTTCGGCGTCAACCATTGCTTTGCTCACATAATAAACTGGCCGCTACTCCCCTAATTCTTCCTTTAACAGTACGGCGCTGACGGCCCGGTCAGAAACTGCCAGATATAAAATGAGTGGATCACTTGCCGAAGGTGTTGTCAAGAGTGGAACTGATCGAAGGTAAGTCTTCAAACCATTCAAAGCATCTTCGCACTCGGGAGTCCATTCAAAAGCTTTACCCTGCCGAAGGGTATGAAAGAATTGTCTGCAACGATCTGTGGAATGACTGATGAACCTGTTTAGTACGACGACCATTCCCATAAGCTTCTGAACCTCTTTAACCAACCGAGGGGAGCCGAATTTTAGAATTGCTGTGATTTGCCTCGGGTTGGCTTCGATTCCGCGATGGTTAACAATGTAGCCAAGGAATTTGCCGGATCCGATGCCAAATGCACATTTGGAAGTGTTCAGCTTCATTTTGTATTTGCGAAGAATGCCAAATGTCTCTTCCAGATCGGCTAGATGAGTTTGCTCTTCTTTGGACTTGACCACCATATCATCGATGTACACTTCCATAGTACGGTCGAGTTGCTCCTTGAACATGGCAGTGACTAGTCTTTGGTAGGTTGTTCCCGCATTCTTTAGCCCGAAAGGCATAACCTTATAGCAATAGGTTCCTCTTGGGGTGAGGAATGTAGTTTTGTCTTGGTCCTCCGGATGCATGGCAATTTGATGGTAGCCTCTGTAGGTATCCAGGAAGCTCATACGATGATGATGTGCCGTTGCATCTACGAGTTAGTCTACTCTGGGGAAGGGAAAGCAATCCTTGGGACAAGCTTTGTTTAAGTCCGTGAAATCCCCACAAACACGCCAAGTTCCATTTTTCTTCTTTATAACCACAGTATTCGAGAACCATGTAGGATAGGTCACTTCGCGGGTTGCCCCGGCATCAAGCAACCGGTCAACTTCTTCAACAACGGCAACAGTGTGTTCCGCGGCTAACCGCCGGCTTTTTTGAATAATCGGCTTACATCTGGGATCAACATTTAAGCGGTGCTGAGACACAGATGGATCCACCCCTAGCATCTCATATGGTGACCATGCAAATATGTCAAGGTTGCTGACCAAGAAGGAAATTAGCTCCTGCCTGTCGACTTTATTCAGGGAGGCACCGACCATGAAGAACTTGTCAGGATTTCCGTCAATTTCAACCCGATCCAAGGCATCGGTTGCCTTTTCACTTGGGAGCCGCCCAACATCGTCGAGGCTCTCTCGATCCGGCACCTCAATTGAATTCATTTCCAGCTCTTTTGGTGTCTTTGCGGCAAGAAGATAACATGCCTGGGCCGATTTCTAGAAACCTCGAATTTGCTCAATGTCGCGTTCAGTTAGAAAGCGAAGTAGCTAATGATAGGTGCTTAGCACGGCCTGCATGGTATGTAGCCAAGTTCATTCCATGATGACATTATACAGCGAAGGAAGCTTAACAACCAAGAATTCTACATCTACTGACCGAGAGCCCGCCCGAACTGGTAGTGTGATTTTGCCCAACGGATATTCCAAATTAGCGTTGAAGCCGAATAATGGATAATGAGCTAGAGAAAAGTCCGACTCGGTCAAGCCGAGTTTGTCAAAGGTCTTGTAGTACATAACTTTCGAAGTGCTCCCCTGGTCAATGAGAACACGTTCAATAGTGAATCAATTTACGCATAGTTCGATGACCAAGGGATCAATGTGGGGGAGCGTTATGCCGGCCAAATCAGAATCATCGAAAATAATACACGCAGCTTCATGGGGCCGTTTCGCTAATGTGATTTTCTTTTGGGGGTTAGGATACGACTGAATTGTATGTACTGCGGATGCCGTCGGCAAGCTGTATATCATATGGATTACGCCAAGTGGAGGTGAATCCTACCGTAAAGCAATTATTTTGGTTGAGTTTTTTTTTCGGACGTGTTGCTTTAGCTAACCGTCCTGTACCAACTCCTCAAGGTGATCTTTCAATGCATAACAACTATCAGTATCATGATCGTGGTCTTTGTCATATTCGCACCACATATCCCGTGTCCTCATGTCGAGAGGCCCCACCATCTTCGGTGGCCATTAAAGAACGGAAGATGTTGAACTTTAGACATAACCTTGCTGATCGTCTCCGACAACTCCGTATATTTATTGTCTGCACCTTATGCGCCTGCTATCCACTTGAAGTTGTTTATTAGCCCGGTTTGAACATTAGTCATTTGATCGGCACGAATCTCGTCTTTTGTCTCGTTTAGCCCGATTTTGTGGTTCAGGGCTCCGTGATGGTACAGAATTTATCGGCTGAACGATTTCAGATGAGGTCGTCTTGTTGGCCTTGTGCCCGGCTTTGACCCACAGGGCGTCATCATCCACTTTGCAGTATTCCTCGACTTTCTTCATTAACGACCAGACTGTTTTAGGGGTCCTTCTGGTCAAGGAGCTGCGAAGGGCACTATCAGGATGCAACCCCATTTTAAAGGTGGTGATGGCCATGGAGTCGTTGCAGGCATCATCTACGAGATTAAAGCATTCCTAATAGCGCGCCGAATACGCATGTAGGGTTTCTCTTGGTTGGATTTGCATTGCCCAGAGAGAATCGGCCTACTTCGGCTGGACCTCATTGGTGATGAACCTTGCCCTGAAGGATTTTTGGAGTTGATGGAAGCTCTTAATCGATGCCAGTTCCAATTTATAATACCATTTGACAGCCAATGGTCCCAAACTGCTCAGAAATATTCGACATATGTGGGCCTTGTCGTCTGCATGTAACGTCATATCTTGCTTATAATGACGGATGTGATCAATGGGGTCCGATTTTCCTTCGTATAGGGTAAACGATGGAGCTTTGAACTTCTTGGGTAGCACTGCCCTTGCGATCCGTCGCACAAAGGGGTTATCTTCATCCTCTTCGTCTGAATCATTTCTTCTTCGCTTATTCCGTGCACGCGGACTCCCTTCGGAAGAACTGAGACTTCGACTCGTCCCTTCTTTTTGGATTCTAGGAATAATGAGTCAGAATCACTGCCACTATCTTGTCTCTGAATTCGAGGTCGTTGACCATCCTTTCTCAGAGGTCGTCTCGGATCTTGGCGCGCGGCCTATTGGGAGTTTGCCACCTCCAAGGCCAAATCCTATTGAAGGCGCTCATTCTCAGCCATCATGTTTTCCAACCTCTGTTCATTTTTCTTTGCCTGATCCATAATCGCTTGCATTGTCTCACGTGCTGATGTCGAGGGTGAGGTCTGGGAAACTAAGTCGAAGTTCAAGGCCCTTTGCACGGCAATGGTCTCTAGCCCAAGCATGTTGCTTGGAGTGGTATCATCTCATGGCGTAAGGTCGTCGACAACTACCGGAGGATCTTCCGTCACACCCGCCATGGATGTGCTGGAGTATTCCCATAGACGACACCAATTGTGGAGAAGTGGTTTGGAAATATTCTTTGGATCCAGTTGGACGCTCGTGATCCTCAACTAGTCACCTGAAAAGAAATAAACACTCCGGTCGAGGGTGCCGGAATTAGCACTCCGACGGATAAGTCAGTGTATACTCTCTTGGTTGCTTATATCTCAAGTTAAACTTACTTGTTCTCACATATGTTTCTTTGGTTGATGCTTTTTATATTTTTCTTTTGGGCCTTAGGGTCCGGCCCACTCTTAATCCAATGCACGTTTATGTATTCAGCTTTTGTTCAACTGGTTCCACGGCCGATTAATATATTCGGCTTTGGGATCGCCCAGGATGGAGCCGAATACAAATTCAGACTTTGACTGTCCGGATACCGTTATTCGGCTTTATTGCCCCCATAATATCCGGCTCCCACAGAACCCTAACCAATTGTTATCTTACACCTTTTTTCAGTCTCAATTTTATTACTCCATTTTAGATTACCATCTATTCTTTAATCAATTGAATCTAAAGGTGAATTTAAGTCCTCTAATGGAAAGAGGGCTCAAACCAAGAGTTGCTTTGGGCATGAAAGAGACATCATACCGTTGGTAATAAACCCGCAAAGGGATTAAACCATTATGACACCTCAATCTCATGCTTAAACAAACAAATAATTTGAAACCACTTTCAAAGCAAAGAAAAAATGCAAGAAATGAGGAAGGTTGTAGAGATGATTAAAGGTGAGAATAAGTAAGAAAATCACTAAATAAATGCAATCAACTCAAATAAGATGGTGTCTAAGGCCTAAAACACCAAATCAAGAGGACAATTACACTACAAGCATGTAATATAAATGTCACGACCCAAACTTGCCCTTAAAAGTTTAGGCCATGATCGACCTGTATTTAGGCCTCAAAACAAAATTTTTGAAAATATTTTACTCAATAACAGGGCCTAAAGCGGATGCAAATAAATAACAGAATGTCCATTGAGCAGTGCTTATATGTCAAGGTTTTAAAACATCATGTCATATATAGAAAGTCCACATTCGTAGTTCATATACACACAAGTACAGGTCATGTAAAGATGTACAGGGAATTAGTAAACCAAAAGTTTCATAATAATGAAGTGTCCCAACAAAAGTCACCAAAGACTTAGCTTAACATCAAGGTAAATCCCTAAAAGACAAGAGACCCCATTTTAGAGACTTAACAAAATAGGTCCAACAAAAAGACACCTGAAGCTGACCTAGGGTTGTCTTCCCAACTGATCACCTACATAGACATATATAAAAATGAGGTGAACAAAGCTCAGTAAATAATAATAATATAAGGTAATATTTATCTAATGTATACATGTCTCCATAATCATATTCCGAAACAGCCTTGGGCCCATGAAAGACGAAACGGCCTAGGGCCCAACATAAGACGGAACGGCCTTAGGTCCAACGTAATGCACAAGGGCCTCGGGCCCAACATAATACACAACAGCCTTGGGCCCAACGTAAACACAACAACCTCGGGCCCAACATATTAACAGTTGTTCTAGACTTTATCAGGTAAATGGAACATCGGCATGTCTCCATCTCCCTTGGCCTTAGAGCCATTAATCATAACAATTCCTATCATGGTAGGGTAGATGGAACATCGACATGTCTCCACCTCCCTTGGCCTTAAGGCCATCATATATAACGGAAACAGAACAACCTCAAGTCCATTTCATATGCCATTGCCCATATTTGTACCATTGCTCAATCGTTTCCATCAATTTATAGTTTATCTAACGTATCCATCTATAATCAAACGTGTATCATTCATAATCAAAATACTTGAGTCAAAGAACCATTAATCTCAAATATGTCATTCACGATCAAGATACATAATTCATAAACAAAAATATGGAAATAAACATATCGTTACACTATTATTACTCACTGTGGTTTAGTCGAGCAACGGTTGCTTCCTGCAAGTGACCTACATGGCACACACACAGATGTCTAATCAATAGATTCTTTTCTTAGCTTCCATTCTTTAATCATTCTTCAATTTCGTTCAATTCTTACTCATTTTTAAGCATTTCAGAGGGATCAAATAGACACATTAACAATTTCAAAGGGTCAAAAAGAGCAAAAGAAGTTGACAAAATTTTTCTCCACTGGCCGCACATGTGGAAGTCCCCCACCACATGTGCGGCTTCGCACGTGCTTTTATTTCAGATTGCTCAGTCTGCCTCCCCTATTTTTCGCACGTACAGCTGTGAGCCCTGCACGTGCAGTCATGCATCCCACACGTGTGGCCATGAGCCCCGCACGTAAGGTCCTGGGCTCTGTTTGAGCAGTCCGGCACTTCAACAAAATCAACCTTTCCAAAGGCATGCCAAGGCTCTAATTCAAACAATTTTAGTTCAAGAACATAATATATAATCATAATAACCATGAAATTCAAACCCAATGAGATCAATCTCCTTTTAATTTAACATATGTATAGACAAACATATTCATACATACATATGTATATATATGTTCAAAACATGCCAAAACTAAAGATAAAAAGGCAATCTAACTCAAGGCAACTTAAAACACAAGAATCAACCCTTTAATTAGCCAAATCCAAAGATTACATCTTCAATTTCATGAAATTGGTTAAGTTAAGATCATAACCCAAAACCCTAACTTAATTAGTGTGAAAACTTCATCTTAGAGCTTGATGTTAATCAATTAAAGGAAGATTGAGAGTAGTCTAGTTGATTCACACTTGCCTTGAGCTATAATCTTGATTTCCCCCTTCAATTCCCAAGTGTATACACCCCATTTTTGACCACCCTTAAGACTTGGGTGTCACTGATTGCTTACTTGGGGATGAAAGTTGTGCCGTGCAAAGGTTCGATTTCTTCGGCAAGAGGAGCTTCAAATCTCAACCTCACACCCCATTTGTGGACCAAAGCCTTTTGACCAAAATGATTTTAGACCTTAAAACCCTCTCTTTCAAAATATTTTTGAAATTTTCTCTACGATGTTTCGAGGCTCGCATTTTGATAAATGGTGTACTTTTTGGTAAATCGAGCAAGGACAAAGTGGGAATAAATGAAAGAGAGGTGAACTCTTTGAAAAATCTTCAAAACACCTTGGTTAGAGGTTTGGAGTTCAAGAAAATTGGAGGAGAGGGAAGAAACCTAGTTAGGGGAAGAATTTGGGCATAAACCGTTAAGAGAGAGTCAAGCAGCCCTCGCTAAAATAGGCCTACCCTCATGTACACTTGGATTTCAGCTATAAGGCCACCACCATTGGAAAGTGGACTTCTGGGGATTCATTTTACATTCAAGAATCTCCTTAAGCTGAGGCTAGATGAGAGAGATATGGCTAGTTGAAGTTAGGCATCAATCCGGTTGGACTGAAACTGAGCAGTCTTCACTAAAATAGGGATATCTCTTAGCACACTTGTAATTTTGATGTGAGGATACCACCAATGGAAATAATACTTTTGGGGCTTCAATTTTGGCACAAGAATGACCTGCACAAGAGTCTAGATGAAGGAGATATGCCCGTTTGAAGTTGGGCCTAAAAGTAGATTTTTGGTGGCCGACCGGCCACTACTTCTGGCCATTGGCCACTTGTGAAAAAAGCTCAAATTTTGTAGATCTTTACCTCCAACTGTCTCCCACACTGCTCCAGATATTTCTGAATTGATATTTTTGACTTGAGCTCTTGTATTTCTATGTATATAAGCCATTCTCTATTGTTTTCAAGGTTAAAAAATTTTGGGAGCCTCTCTCTCTACAATTCTCTCTCTACAATTCTCTCTCTCTTGCCCTTTTGTGCATAGAAGTAGAGATATACCTCTCCTTTGCCTAGACATCCTTAACCAAAGTTGCATATCTTTGGGCTGAGGTCCCTTGGAACCTATTTTGGGCTGTTGAAAGGTTGTTTGGGCCTAAGAAAGTGCATGTTTTGTGCTGAGCTTCAAGAGGTATATTGCTTACCTTGTAGGCTTAGTTTTAATCACTTGTTTGGCCATCTTTTTATACTGTTTTGGGCCTAGTTTTCAACTACAAAAAGTTTTGATTTTTTAGCCTTAACATGTTGGTTTGAAACCATTTTGTGCTAAGGGGTTGTTTACCCTTCTTGTTACTTATTTGTGTGAACCTTTGCACCATCTTTTAGCATGTTAAAGTCAAACTTTTTGGGCCTTTAAACCACTAAAATTCAAAGTTATTTCAATGGTAAAAAGCATGTTTTGAAGTCCAAAAATGGAGGGGTTAGCCTCCCCTCCTTGTGTCTCACTTCCATGCCTAGTTAGCATCACATGATAGCATGATTTTGTGGCTTAACTTGGCCTAATCTCAGCATGTTTTAGGCTCTGTTTTTACATGTTTCAACTCTATTTTGGGTTGGTTGGAGCATTTGTTGCTTGCTTTTTGTACTTGTAGTGCAATTGTGCTTACTAGTCTGGCATGCCTAATGGTTTAGCCTATTATTCTAGCTTGTGTTAGCTTAACTTCAGCATGTTTTAGCTACTATTTTGGCCTACTTTGACTCTATTTTGGGTTGGTTAATTCCTTCGGGGCTTGTATTTCATGGCTATAGTGTAATGGTCTTCACTAGTTCATTGTTTTAAGGCTTTAAGCATGAAGTGTTTGAGTTGTTTGCATGTTGTAGCATCATTTTGCATGTAATTTTAGTGTATATAACTCTATCACAGGCTCATTCATTTCACTCTTTCATTACTTTTGAGAGTTGTGCCTTGAGTCTTGTTTGCAAGTTAACATGTGAGCATGTTTTTCTAGCCCTTTGTACCTCAATCTCAACACGTTTTAGCCATTGTTTTGGCATATTTTAACTCTGTCCAAAGCTGGTTTGGTCAATTGAGCTTTGTATTGCATGCCTATAGTATTGTTATCTTCACTAGTTTGATGCTTTTGGCTTTTTAGCATGTATTGCATTTGTTGCTTACATGATTTAGTGTCATCATGCATGTCATTTCAGCACTAAAATATCTGTCACCTCCCTCATTTCTTCATTTTTCCATTTTCTTTGAGGTTGGTGAGCCTTAAGGTTGTGTTTAAGCTTGAGATTGAGACTTGTGCTTAATGGTTTTAATCCTCTTTTAAGGGTTTCTACTAACCAATAGCATGATCTCTCTCATGTCTTAAGTCATCCTTTGGTTGACCCCTCTCTCATTAGAGGACGCTCACTTTGGACTTAACCGGTTAAAGAATGATTTGGTAATGTAAAATGTGTAAACAAAATTTGACAAGTAAAACATGAACAAGATAAGCATGTTGTGTTGCATTGTATGTGTTTGGATCGGATGTTAATCCAAACACAAGAAAAATGAGATGTTTCATACTCAAAGTGATGAAACATGTCATTTTTCTTGGTCACTGTCACCCTTGATCATGCATGATAGGGTGGTTGTTGTTTTGGTCTTGCTTATGCATTCATTGACCTTGTACAAGCTTGGCTCTTTGGCCATTATGCATTGAAAATGCTTTATTGGTGGCTTGAGAACCAAGAGCTACACTCCTTTGAGCTTGAGAAATGATAAGGAGTGTAGTAGTACACACATTCCTTGAAAATGCATTGCTTTGCCTCTGTTTGCTCTCTGTTGCAGCAAAAACAGAAGTCCAAAAATGAGGGTGCCCGACCGGCCACTTGAAGTAGCCGACCGGCCACTTAAACTAGCCGACCAGCCAGTTAAGGTGGCCAACAGCCACTTTTTGTGGCTGACCGGCCGCCTATGAATTTTTGTGTAATTGTGTTTCTGTGTTGAAGCAGAGGCATTTTGGAAATTGGTACAATTTTAAGAGATCAAATGAGTGCAAACAGAGGCATCCAATGGCAAGGCAAGGGCATTTTTGGGTGAAGCAACCGAGCATGCATGCATCCCTCGTCCCTCGAGGCCGTTTAAATCGCTTTACTAGTTAGTTAGTTAGCGTAGCTAATTCAATTCAAGTGTTGTACTTAATTAGCTTAGCATAGCTAGTTATTCAATTGTGTTGCAATAATTAGTTAACTAGAATAGTTAATTAGTTCGTTTTGTAATAATTAGCTTAGCTTAGTGTAGCTTAGCTTATTCATTCGGACACTCCTTCGCGAGGGCACAATGTTGTAATAACCGTGCATGCGTGTGTGTATGTCTTCCAACCCCACGTCTTTCTCCCTTTTATTTATCCGCTTTCGATGGTTAGATTAGGGACATGTTTCAATTAGCATACCTTATGCTTGTATATTTGCATCATTCATTTGTCTTGCATGCACCGAGGCTCGGCGCATCATTCGAACTACATTATATTTCAATACTTATTTGAATACATGTTTACCACATGTTGTTCAAATTGATTTATATGCCATATTAGTAGTCAAGCCAATTAATTTCATATTGCATGTGTTGTATTAGGCATCTTGTATAGTTAGGATCATGCATATTTCTAACTAGCTTTTGTTTTGGCTTGGAGTACTCCGTAAGTTTTACGCTTTAGTATGCTTGCATGAGTGTGAGTGTTGCCATGTTTCGCATGCTTGCCATCAATGGCCGACAACCAGGAGCAATGGCTGGCAGGCCATATCAGTGGCCGACAGGTGACCAGAGGTTGCAGGCTTGAAAATCCAAAGTTTTGGTCCAAAGACAGGGCAACAAAGGTGCAAGGTTTGAAGGACTCAAAGCTGTGGCATTCCGCTAAGGACTTCGAACACTTGGCAAGCATATACACTCATCATTGAGTGTGCAAGCTGTGACGCCCCAAAAGTTAAGAACATCAGATAATATATTAACTATTAAATACAGGGTTTATCTAAGGTTACAAGAGTAAGAAACGTCACTAATGAGTCCTTTGGATAATAACCAAGCAAGATCCCAAGAAGGTCGTAGGAGTCAAAATAGCCTCCCTTCAAAGTCCAACCACCTTAGATAGCAAAGCTACCTTTTTGACAGATCTTGAAAAGGTATTAACACAAGGCCTACATGAGTTGACGGGGTATAAGGATAGGTTACAAATGTTATATATATATGTATACAAATTACAAATCATGTCTTAAATAGAACATGGGATCTATCACTTATAAAACACGTTTACAAACTAGTTTCTAATCCTCCTAGGGGTAGCCGTACGTCCTCAAATGCTTCAGCTTTGCCTTCGACCAGTCTAATAGTCTTTAATACCTGGCATGAAACGCCATGAGCTTTGCATGCCCAGTAAATGCACACACACCCCATCCCTTTTTCCCGATCCAATACACCATCACATTTATAGCAAGCAGGTAGTGAAGCATGATATTCAAGTCAATAACAGCAATTTCAATAATAGAGGAAAGGAACATGTCATTCAAATAGATAACAAAGGTTATAATGTTAGTGGTTAGTATTCTAGAAATTCCCCAAAGAGATTTCATCCTCCCAGCCACAAGAATTGGACACCAGACTATTCGGAACTCCCCCTTTTGCTGCTTTGTTGCAGAACTAACCTCGAATGCCTACCAACAGTTATATACCGCGTAGCGCCAACCGCAGGGCCTTAAAAGGGACAGCAAAAAGAAAAAGGTTTTATCTCCTGAATCCAACCTTATCCTTCCAAAAAGTTTTATCCTCCATAATGTCCCATCCGGACCCAACCTTATCTCACCAATCAAACCATCACAAAAAGTCAGAATACGTCCGTTCCATTCTAGGGTTTATGTGACAACTGCTTGCGCAAGACTTAACCTCCAATTAGGGAGCACATTCCATCAATCCATACATAACACATTATCATCTCTTCATTATTCAAGTGATCGAAAACCCAATACCATCCCAATTAAGTTTTCCGTTTAGATCAATGTTTTAAGTCAAGTTAGAACAAACTCAACAAGATAGTAATATCCACATAAGCATGAACATCATTAAAATAAAGAAAATAAGGAACATAACCATAACACATGAAATACCATATCAAGACATGATCATAAACTAAGAAGCATATTCATGTACACAAGAGCATAAAACACCCATGCAAAACTAAATTTCCAGCTTCAATACCATTTAAAGATTAAAATCAAAGGGCTATTTCAGATATTTCCTGAACCTAACCTTCCTATGGTTTGTAGAGAATTTAATCTAGTTTTCAGAACATGTTTCGGAAATGGAATAGCTTTTCTAGTTTTTTAGTTATTTAAGAAACACTCCAGCGCTGTCCAGATTCGTTGACCGTTACAAAAATTGGATTTTCTTATAAATCGCTCACTCGTTTTCAATGAAACCAATTTTTCTTGAAATATAACTCCTTGAGGAAAAATTGGACATAAAATGGAGGTCCATAAGATTTTTCTACATTTTTCTATAAATTTCTAAAGTTGGATGAAAAATAGATTTTTCTGGCACAATTCTTGAAAATAGAAATGTGGTGAGAAAAGAGGTCAACTAGGGGAATTTTTCCACTTATATTGTGATCAAAACCTTCTAAATAATATGTATTAAACTCAAAAATTTAAGGTGAAGGTGTACCTTTGGAAATTTTGAGAGTTTGATATGGAAAAAGGTAGTCTTATACCGATTAAGAGAAATACAAGAAGGGTAGAATCAAGGCTTAACTTCTTTAATTTCTAACACAAAAATACCATCAAAGCACATCTGAAATGAATGTTTAAAACTTCTAAGAGCATGTATTTGAAAAAGAAAAATAAAAGAGAGAGTTGTGTTGTGGCTTACTTGAGGGTTGTTGGAATTGCTACCAAACTTCTTCTCCTATCTTCCACCATGCTCACCCTCCTCCCTCTCTTCTCTCACTTGAATATAGTGTGGGTGGGTGTGTGGGTGTGTATATGTGCTCAACAAATGGGGATGAGTGGTATTTATAGAGAATTTGGTGTGAAAAGTCCCAAATGCCCATTGGTTCCAATTCAATTTAATAGTGCCTTGATTTAGTTTAAATGTAATGGAATAAGTGAGGATTAGAACCTTAATTATGTATTCAATTATGATCTATTTAGGTTTAGGGCTAATTTAAATACCTTCTAGTTAGAAGTACACTCATATATATAGCAAATCTTTATAGGTATCAAGGTCATTATTGCTCCAAGATTTTCAAGGGATTTGTTTGTACTAAAGTACAATGATTATAGCCTAGGAGGTATGATGGCTAGCCATGTGATGGTGAATTGATGGACTTGTTTATATTTTTTTGTGTACAAATCTTGGAAATTGTAAAATATAATGTTAAAAAAAGATTTTAGGGTACACGTGTATATATAAATATATAATAGTACTTGTTTGGGGTCAATTTGTGATTTAAGTAAAATACGAGGGCTAAGGCCTTAATTTATGAATTGGAACATTTATTTTAGAGTAGAATTTAACGAAGTTAGGTTTAGAGAATCTAATTCAGTTTGAATTATCTTGCTTTGAATTTAAAAGTAAATAACCGAACGAAGACTGTGAAAATCGGAAGTTAAGGTTTAGAGCGATTAATCTAAAATTTGAGAGTTAAATAATTAATATTAGAGTGTTAGAAATGATTTCTTAGCTTCCAGGGTCGATTAGGGTTTGTATGGGTTCGTCTGTGATGCGTTTTTTGTTCTAGAGTTAAAATTGCAATTAATTAAGAAATTTAGCGATTTCAAAGAAATAATTTAAAAGTAAGGGACCTAATAGGGTTTACAAAAGTTAGGGGTCTCACACAAACAATGACATCCAAGTCGTAAGGGCGGTCAAAAATGGGGTCTCTACACTTTGGCTTGGCCATTTGACTGAGGATAGGCCGACGTTAAATTATAAAACTCTATCTTCAGCTCTTCACAGAATCCTCTGAATAGCTTTCCGTCAAATTGGGTGCCATTGTCAGAGATCAAAGCCTTAGGGACTCTGAAACGAGATATCACATTCTGCCAGACAAACTTCTTCACATTTTTCTCTTTAATGGTTGCCAGGGGTTCTACTTCTACCCATTTGGTAAAGTAATTCGTCGCAGCTATAAAGAACTTGCGGTTGCTTGGGGCGATTGGGAGTGGTCCCACTATGTCAAGCCCCCACATTGCGAATGACCAAGGACTTATGAGATAAAGAAGTTCTCTTGCCCGTTGATGAATCTGGTGCACAAATTTCTGGCACTTTTCACATTTCCTTACATATTTTTGGGTGTTGGCCTACATACATAGCCACCAATACCCTTGCAAAATAGGGCGGTAAGCTAGAGATCTTCTTCCAATGTGGCTTCCACACATTCCTTCATGGATTTCGAATAAAAAGGCTTCAACTTTGTTTAGATGGACGCATTTCAAGTAAGATCCTGTGAAAGACTTCTTATACAAAGAACCAGATAGGGAGAGACAAAATCACTCAGATTTCACCCGAATTTTGTTCACTTCTTTCTTGTTGGTCGGCAGAACTCTATCTTTCAAGAAAATTATGATAGAATCCATCCATGAAGGGCCTAATTTGGCACAGAAGACTTCCATCTTCTCTAGTTCTTCGATGTTGGGTCTTGGGAGAAATTCAATCAGGAGAGGGCTGGGAGTTGATTTGTCATCCATAGAAGCTAAACCGGCTAATTCATCTGCCCGGCTGTTGTCTTCTCGGCCAATTTGTTGAACTCGTATTGCTTTAAATTTCTTGATTTTCTCTCTCACCAAGGTCTGGTATTTGGCCATCCTGTTATCCTTAGCTTCATACTCTCCAAACACTTGGCTGACAATGAGTTGGGAGTCGCTGTAAACCATTAGCTTAGATGCTTTTAATTGGAGTGCACTTTTTAGCTCAGCTAGCAGCGCTTCATACTCGGCTTCATTGTTTGACGCAGGGAACCCAAGTGTGATGGAATGTTCAATGATCAATCCATCTGGAAAGATTGAAACTATGCCTAACCCGACACCATGTCTGTTTGAAGCACCATCGACAAAAAGTTTCCACATCTCGCCGATAAAAAGCTTCCAACATTCTACAGGGTTCTAAGAATTTTGAAGGACCAAGTGTTCTGGGTTGCTCGGCTACTCAGCTATTTCCACATCAAGCGCACCATTGTTGATTGCAACTTGCATGGCTTCGTTCCCACCCTAGCGATGCAGTGTTAGGCTCAATAAAATGTTCTGCTATTTCCAAACTCACCAATGCATTGCTAGGTTGTGGTTGTCCTTCGAGTGACAAATTTGTGGCCTAGCACGCAATTTCTGCGTCGCCTTCCTATCTGGTTCGTTAAGAGGGTTAAAGTGGACCGAGGCGGGAGTTGGCTGTGCAATTTCCATGGTGCCTATCCCCCTTTGCTCGATTACATCGGTAAGATCCACTGGGCAAACCAGGTGAGTTCCTGGTGAAAATTCTACAACGAGTCGGCCAATGCTTAGGCCTTGATGACAATTATGGATTGGAACGTGATGTCAAACTGCCCCAACTCGACCGCCCATTTCAATATGAGACCGGAGAAGTCAACCCTTTCAAACAAGGGTTTTAATGAATATTCTGTTAGCACAACGATCATGTGCACATGAAAATAATATGCCAACTTCCTAGAGGCCATCATCAGTGTTAAGGCAAGTTCCTCGAGCGGCAAGTATCTCGATTCTACAAGGAGAAGGGTTTTTCTTACATAGAAGATCGGTAGATGTTATATGTCTCCTGCCCTAACAAGTACTGCATTGACGGCATGCTGAGAAATGGCCAGATAGAGGTAGAGTTCTTCGTCTTGCTTCGGTATGACAAGGAATGGAGCAGAGGACATGTATGTCTTCAGCTCGGCCAATGCTCTGTCACATTCTTCATCCCACGAAAACTTTGATTTTAGGGCTTGGAAGAAAAGATGACAACGATCTGATGACCGACTTATAAATCTGTTAAGTACGGCTGTCATCCCGGCAAGATGTTACACGTCCTTCGCTGAGTTTGGCTGTTTCAACTCTTGTATAGCTTTGATTTAGGAGGGGTCTACCCCAATCCCTCGATTGGTCACCAAGAAACCCAAGAACTTCCCTGATCCTATGCCGAAGGCACACTTCGATGCATTCAGACGCAACTTATGTCGTTTGAGAATAGCGAACATCTCTACTAGATCGGCCAAGTGGTCAACCTCGCATCTACTTTTGACAACCATATCGTTGATATATGCCTCCATCGTTCGACTGAGTAGGGGAGGGAACATCTTGGTAACTATCCTCTGAAAGGTTGCTCCGGCGTTCTTCAACCCGAAGGGCATGACTTTATAGCAATATAATCCCCTTAGTGTTGTGAAAGACGTAATCTCCTTATCAGGCTCGTGCATGGTGATCTAATGGTAGCCGCGGTATGTGTAGCGACCCAAATTTTCTTAAGTCATTTATTTATTATTATGATTATTATTATCTTATTTTATTTTTGACTTTATTAATTGTGTGGTCACATGAGAATTTAATGTGATATTTAATGAATTTAATGTGTTATTTAATTATATATAATTATTATAAATATTTATATATTTATATTTGTTATATATAAAATAAAAAAATAAAAAAGAGGTGTTATATATATAGATATATATATATATATATTATCTTATATTTATATTTATATATTATAATTATGTTGTATTATATAATATAATATTATATAATAGTTTATTAGGTTATTATATATATAATATAATATAGTAGTCAATTAGGTTTAGGAGTTAAAGGAGAAAGAAAACAAAAAAAGAGTGTCTTGGGTGTGGCGTGAGAGAGAGAGAGAGAGAGATTGATTAATCAAAGAACCAGGAGATCAATTTCGAGAGAAAGAAGGAGAACGGCGGAAAAAAGAGGAGAAAGTGGAGAAAAAAGGAAGAAAAAGATTAGGGTTTTGTTTTGGTGTTTCCATTAGTTCTCTAAATATTCTTTGATCTTCAATAAAATATTATAAGTACAAAACTCACTTCCCTTTATTTATATTTAATTCATTTTTTTTATTAATTTATTTTTATTTATTTGATGTTAGTTTGATTTTGTATTTATATAAAGATGATGAATTAATTTTAATTATTTTGATTAGTTGTGTATGTAAGGTTTAGGGTTTTTAGATGATTGATTGATTTTAATTATTTTGTTTCGTTGTGTATGTAAGATTTAGGGTTTTTAGTTGATTGATTGATTTTAATTATTTTGATTAGTTGTGTATGCCAGGTTTAGGATTTTTATATGGATTTATTTTATGGTTGTAATCACACTCATGGTTATATGAAATTAAAATTAATTAGGAACCCATAGATAAATTCCTTATACTCCAACATGACTCCATGGATTGTTGTTTTATTTAAGTGTTGGTGAGAAAGAGTGTATAAAAAAAAAGTGAAGATTATGAGATTTATTTGAATGTCTTAGGCTTGGCATTATTATGTTTGTTCTCATGAGTGAGATGTTTTGCATATGTATATTGTTGCCTCGTTCTCATGAGTAGACGAATGCTTTGATTTGTGCACGTACGTATATACTAACCATCCGGGGAGTGTAAGTCAAACTCGGGATTATCCCCGTGCAAGTTTGGCTTTGGAGCGGTGTTAGGTATATGGGAGGCACATGGGATATATGTGTAGGCTAGAAGTGGAGGGCCGAAGTGGTAGAGTTAAGGTACAAAGAATTTAATTATGAGTTTATTGTTATAGTGTGTATTGTGTTGATTTGTACAGGTTGAAAAATAGTAAACGACCTCGATAAATTATGAAATTTGAGCAGAGGCATGTATACGTGATTCTAGACAACTTTTGTGTTTTAGCTTTTTATTAAAAAGATCTATTAGAACTTATAATCGGATGATCTTGGTTATTGTAGGTTTGATTCATTTTAGTAATGCAGATTTTAAAGACTGTTTTAACCCACGAAACAAGCTCATTTTTATTGGTTTCGCATGAACTAAAGTATAACATTATTCCGCACAGTTTTCGTATTTTGAACTTTTCCGAAAAAAATCATCTTAGGGTAGTTTTTGTTTGTTTTCAGCTTCAGATTTTTCAATTGAATTCCATCTAGGTTTTTCTATCAAGTTTTTCTCTCAACCTGTTCAGTTTCTGTTAAATTCATCCACTTTGACTTTTCTAAAATTTGATTCTGTACAACTTTCGTTCTTTGAGTTTTGGTTAATTCGAATTATTTAAGTATGAAACAGTGCATTTTTATACTTCTTCAGTAAGTTACCTATGATTAAATTATACTAACTTTATTTTTTTTGCAGGATGGTGGGTCTTACTAATTTTTTTTTTATGCAGGGCTGACCCACCATATTTTATTTCTATTTTGTTTATTTATAATCAATTTATATTCCGTTGTGTACGGACATCTCGGTGTGGTTGGAACAACTTGTCTTGTTCCGTAACAAGAATTAAATGTATTTTTGTTTGTGTCTGGTGGACACGTGGGTGTTAAATCTTGTACTCATGCCAGTATTGTGATACCCATGTTCCGTAGTGTGTTAATTGGTCCTTAATATAAACATGATTATGTGTTTAATATGATTTTGTGTGCCATTATGTGAAAATATGTAGTTTTGAATTTCTATTTGTTCACCGTAGGAATATCTGTTTGACTATCTGCTTTGGAAATTGAATTAAAGGCCTCATCGGCCACAGAACCCGAAATTGATTGCGCCATTGTGATTGGCATAATTTTTAGAGCCTACGGTGAAATTTAATTAGAAATTGATTTGGATCAAATTAATCAGATGAAATTAATGAATTAAGTGCCCAATTGTTTTATAATAAAATAATGGTTGAGTGGGGGCCTTTATATACTCAATCTCTCTCTCCCTAGCCTCATTTTGGCTGATCATAAACTGAAAAAAGAGAAGAGAGGAAGAGAGAGTAGGAGATTGAAGGTTTGGTCAAGAAACTTGGAGATTTTGGAAGATTACTCAAGAATTTGCTAGAGATTGGAAGGATTGAGCCTCTAGGTAAGTGAATTCATGAGTTTAATGTTGTAATTTGTAAATCCTAGCTTGATTAATGATCAAGAGTAAGGATTGAAGAGGATTTGAGTTCTTTATGTTGAATTGAAGGCCAATGTATGCATGCATGTATATAATTGCTATGAAATTGCATAATCTAGCATGTAATATGTGAATTGTGAAGAATTGAGCATTGAAGTATACATGTTGTAGACGCGCCCGACCGTCCCAGGAAAATCCCATTTTGTCCATTGGGCTTACTATAGTTCGAACTCAATGTCACAGTTCTTAATCTGATCTCGCAAAGTGCAATGCAAGACCGATAAATCACCAAAGAGTCCAAATCCGGCGAATCGTTTTGAAAAATAGATTTTTAGAAAGAAGTGCCAAACATGGACTGCTTTGCCAGATACAGAGTCGCCACCTAAATATTTTGTTTTAGGGGAATTTAGGAAACCTTGACTCACGCCTAAGGCCACGTGTTCGTCATCACCAAAGTTGCCTCAGCTCGGGAACTTGGGTACGATTGGGGAAGGTCACTTCGTGAGCACCCCCGCTCGCCCGATCAAAGATCGGCCTCTACTAACCATGATATCGAGTTTTGAAAACATTATGTGCTCTTATTCCGGTTTATTAGCCTAGAATTACTATGTGATGCGCACAGCATACAAGTATAGACTAGATTGCCTGAGTCGGAACAAAGCATCGCATATCTGTTTGTTTTGAAAATGGATTGAAGTTCGCTACTCGCAAGTACGCTAAAACACGGGTTTTGACGAATTATTCCAATTCAAGCAACCCAGCCTTCACCCATAGGCATTCAGGAAGTTATATCACATAAGTAAATAGCCTCATGGTAAGTATGCTATCATGGCAGTCACTCACACACATGCAAGGATACTAAAGCATAAACACTTACCGAGTACTCTGAGCCAAAGAAAGAAGCTAATTAGAAATCATGCATGAATTCTAACTATGCGAAGAATGCCTAATGCAACACATGCAAAATGAAACTACAATAGGCTCAGCTATTCTAAGATGGCATATGAGATGCAACAACTGATACACGTATTCAACTCGAAATTGAAATACAATGCAGTTAGTATGATGCGCCAAGCCCGGTGCATGCAAGACAGATGAATGGATGCAAACATGCGAGCATAAGAATGCCAATTAAAACATGCCCTAAAACTAACCATCGTAAGCTAGTAAATAAAAGGGAGAAAGACGTGGGGTTGGAAGACATACATCACACACACGCACACTTATTACAACATTGCCTCTCTCGGAGGGTCCAAATAAATAATACAGAATCGAATTAACTAACTATTACACAACACTAGCTAATTAACAAATTAACTAAGTAACTAAGGAAACTAGCATGCAAATTAAACCAAATGGACTGCCTCAACTCTGTTTGGAATGATAGGGATGCATGCATGCTCAAGTCGCCTTGTTCGAAAATCCCTTGCGATGCCCCAATTTGCCTCTGTTTGCAACTGGTCCCATGACACTGTACAAAGCTCCAGAAGGTTGTTGACCAGTTTTTGCTGCTGGTTTCCGGTTTGCTGCGACAGAGAGCGAGAAAGAGGCATGGCAAAGTATTTTCAACATATGTGTGCATGACTACTCTCCCCATCATTGCACAAGCTCCAAGGAGTGTAGTCCTCGATCCTCGTGCCACTAATCACACATCTCGATGCATGATGGTCGAGGAGTCGGGTTGCAGGACTCGATGTAAAATGAATGCACATATAAACACAACAAGGCCTAAACTCCATCATGGGTAATCCGGAGTGTCGGCGACCGAGAATCAAGGCACGTTTCGTCACTTGCAATACGAAACGTCCATCGTTTCCCGTGTTTGGACTAAACCCTATTCCAAACACAATGCAATAAACATGGCATGCATGAATGCGACTCTAACATGCAACCTAATCATGCTAGCAGGCAAAGGGTGATATGCAAACATGCAACTAGCATACACAATGCTATGAACTAAGAATGGCATACTCAATGCATATGAACTATATGGCATACGCAATGCACATACGAAGATGGACATACTCAAAGACATGGACAAGGCATACACAATGCGACGATCAAGCATGCGACAACATGGATATGGCATACATAATGCAAGATGGACTTAAACTAAAATGAATAGGCCTCAGCCACACTCAAATCAGTGGCCAAACATGATGAAATTAAGGCAACAACACTTATGCAAACATGCACAATGCGAGGGACCAAACCTAAGGCACAAAGTGCAACTCTACTAAGGCATGGCAAGGGATTAAATATGGCATACAATCACATATTTCCAGCTCTGAAATGTCATACAGAGTGGCTCCAAATCATGCAAACACCTCACACAATGCATACTAGATGGCCCGGATACCGAAACTAGTTAAGTGCATTACACTAGAGGTATGCAAAGCAATGCACAAATGACCAAACCAGCCCCAAACAGTCCCTATGCAGGCCCAAAACAGTAGGAAAATGGACTAGAATGATGACTCGAAAGGCATGGAAATGAAGCTCATGCGACGGTCCATAAATGAGGTATTTAAGCACGACTCTCAAACGCATTTAAAGAGTGGAAAACGTGGGAATATGGCACAAGTATAGGCTCTGAAATGACATGCTCAATGACCTCAAAACATGAAAACACCACCATTCAAGCATGCAAGAAGCTTCAAAACTCAAAGCTAGGCATGGGCATTACACTACAAGCATTCATAGCAAGCATCATTCGACCAAGAGGCTTAAAAACAGAGCTAAGGCAGTCCAAAACATGCACAAAATCAGTTTAAGGCATGGCCAAAAAGTGCTAGAATCAAAGGCCAAGTAGCATGCAATATAAGCTAGTAAAGAGGATTTGCACTACAAGCATGTGAGGCAATCAAGAGGCCACTAAACCAGCAAAATTCAGAGGTATGACATGCCAAATAAAGCCCAAAAATCCACTGAAACATGGTTAATGCATGCAAGAATGAGATGCTCCTTTGATATGCTATGAAAAGGGTTATTCTACACATGCAAGATGGACATCCAATATGGCAAAACAAGCTCCGAAAATAGCCTATGCAGGTCCTAAAACTCATCAAAAATGGCCTGAAACCTGGCTTGGAAGCATGCAAATAAGGGCTCCTTTGTTAGGCCAAATATGCTAGATATCAAAACAAGGAGAGAGTAGGTCACCCCTCTCTGATTTTGGCTCTCAAAAACACATAATAACCACTGAAAATCCGTTGGATTTTAGTGGTGAAAAGGGCAAACAAAACTCAAAACAAGGTGAAATGAAGCATGCGAGGGGGTAGATGACGCCCAACAGAAAAATGATCTTAAACAAACATGTTAAGGACCTCAAAATAAGAATTTTTTCAATTTACACCGAAGCTCAAAAATGCTTGCAAGTATGGCTAAAAGAAGGAGCAAAATAAAGCTCAAAAGAGGGAATATGGTGTTACCCTTGTAGCTCAGCAACTCCAGCAGCTTATGGACCAAAAATGTAGCTCCTTAGGACCTCTCAAGACCCTCCAAAAAGCTTAGGTTGGTGTTGGAGGTGTTAGGCTAAGAGGTAGTGTGCAGAAGGGCAAGAACTTAGCACTTTTGAACACAAAATATAGAGACAAGAGGGATATGTATGTGTGTATGCTTCAGCCAAATTCAGAACCCTCTACAAGGAAGGAAAGGCCTTCCTTTATAGACAAGGGAGGCTAAAGCTTCTCCAAGAAGCTTCAAACCAAGGCCAAACATCCTCCACACACGTGTATGGAGGATGCAATCTGTGCCTCCCAGCTGGCACAGTTGGAATCAACACACTGAGACAAAACTGAGGGAGGTAGGCCGACCAGTTCAAGTGGTCAGTCAACCAGTTCAGGTGGTCGGCCAGCCAAGTCAAAAGGGTCAACTCCATGAAAGGTGGTCGGTAGCCCCATTTGGTGGTCTCCCAACTGAATGCAAGCTAGTGGTATGGTGGGAGACCAGTAAATGTGGCCCAAAAACTAAGGAGACCAGCTTCCTGTCAAGAAAACTGGCCGGTGAAGTGAAAGGTGGTCTCCAAGGAGAAAAGGTGGTCTCCCACCCTTGTACCATCTTCCAAACAATGAAAATAGGGTCCATGCAAAAAATGAACCAAGACGGATGCAAAATGAGGGTTCAGGGGCCAAAATGCGCAGCCGGGTGCCCCGAAAACTGGTTGTTAAGCATCGAAAGTGGTGTGCGACGACGAAGGTGGTTTCCCAGGCCACAGTGTCCCTCTAGAGAGAGGGAGCAAGGTGTGTGCCAAAAACCGTGCCAAACGGAGAAAGTTAAGCGGTCCTGAACCGAGGCACACGGCCAACGGCCCCGAAACCTGGAAACTGGTCTCAAAATAGGAAAAGTGGCCTACGATCACGAAAAGTAGCCTACAGCCACTAAGAGATGGTCTACAAGACCTCTCCCTCCCTTCGAGAAGAGAAAACAAGACTTGGTTCGCAGACCGAGTCAAGGCACAAAAAGTTCCGAGGCCCGGAGGCAAGGTTCTCAGCCGAGAACTCCGAAACCTCAGGACAAGCACAACATGCACCATCACCGAGCGCTCAATCAATGACGTCTAAGTCTTAAGGTTGGTCAAAAATGGGGTGTCTACAGTTGCCCCTCTTTGACAGAACTCGAAAGTCATAACAATGACGGGAGTGAATGTCAAAGCCCAGAGACGACCTATTTTTGACAAGGCCGAAGACTTAGACAAACAGGCGAGATAATCAAAGAGATGTGCCCGCAGGCAGGGGCAAAATGCAAAGGGCATGCACAAAGCCGGGCATAACTTATGATCATGCAAAGAAAGCTGTAACGAGGCATATCATGCAATAGCTTTAAGCAAGCATATAAATCTAACTACATCACATGTAGAAAAGTTGTAAGAGAATTATTCAATTCTTGCTACGTCTCACGCGGAGAATACAATACCTGTCCGGTTCGTCTGGTCACGCCAGCCTCAAATGAACCGTACATACAATATCGTGCCTGCAAAAGAAAGAAACTCAACAGGTACAATATTGTTAGAAACATGCATAGCAATGCAAGTAAAAAGTGTGTGACAACGCAAGCGGAGGGATGCATGACAATGCAACCTAAGTGTGACGCATAACAATGCGAAAGGGATGCAAAACAATGCAACCTAAGTGTAACGCATAACAATGTGGAAGGGATGCAAAACAAATCAATGCACTAACAAGTGCAGATGAGGTGCGCAAGATAGCACGAATGATGCAGTGCACAAAACAGTGCGATGCGCAAGATAGCGCGACACACAAAATAGCGCAAATGATATGCAATATTAGAAAACAATGTAACGAAACAATGCAAATGATATGCAATGTATGTGAGATGATCAAACCACAAGCAGTACAAAACCACACAAATATCATAAAGGGATGGAGATGCAAAAATCAATCTACTTTTAACACAGAAAAGTCAGTGGGCACGAGCTGAACGACGCCTAACACAAGCTAAGTGCCTACATCCTAGTACTGGCCACAACTCAGCATGGATGCTTACACATAACAGAACCGTGTTTCAACGTGAAAGGGGTGCGAGCACATGCAAAACTATGTGTTTTGCAGAGAGACCACAAAGTACAAGTAATTGGGTGGCGTGATATAAGTGGGGAATGATTTGCTGAGGAAAGATCGTGATCCTAAATGCTGAATGTAACAAACTAAAATATGATAAAATGGATGCGATGGATGAATTGAACAAAGCGCGCGGCCAAAGCACATTTTGCCTAGAAAAGGCATGGACACAAACAAACCACGTCTAACACAAAAATGGTGTCGTCACCCTCAACACTAGGCGCGCACACATAATCACATAACCATGCTTTAACGCGAAAAGTATGGGCACGTGTCAGACTAAGTTTAACATGGAAATGATGCAGGCGATACAATGGATATGCAATAAATGCATGCAATTGTAGATGTCCCCGAACGTCCCGGGGGGAATCCCTCCATTTTGTTCATTTGGGCTCACTATAGTTCGGACTCAATTTGTGTCGGTTCTTAATCTGACCTCACAACGTGCAATGTGAGATTGATAAATCACCAAAGAGTCCAAATCCGGAAAATCGTTTTGGAAAACAGATTTTTAGAAAGAAGTGCCAAACATGGACTGCTTTGCCAAATACAGAGTCGCCACCTAAATATTTTATTTTGGGGGAATCTAGGAAACCCTGACTCGTTGCCTAAGGCCACGTGTCTGTCATCACCAAAGTTGCATCGGCTCGGGAACTTGGGTACGATTGGGGAAGGTCAGCTATGAGCACCCCCACTCGCCTGATCAAAGATCGGCCTCTACTAGCCATGAAAACGTTATGTGTTCTTATTCCGGTTATTAGCCTAATCTTACTATGTGATGCGCACAACACAAAAGTATAGACTAGATCGCCTAATTTGGAACAAAGCATCGCATATCCGTTTGTTTGGAAATCGGTTTGAAATTTGCTACTCGCAAGTAGGCTAAAACACGGATTTCAACGAGTTGTTCCAACTCAAGCAATCCAACCTTCACCCACAGGCATTCAGACAGTTTATATCACATAAGCATATAGCCACATGGTAAGCATATTGTCATGTTAACATTCACACTCATGCGAGATGCTAAAGCATAAAAAGCTTACCGAGTACTCCGAGCCAAGACAAAGAACTTGTTAGAAATCAAAGTATGATCCAAGTCCATGTTAAGTGGCTAATGCATCGCATACAAAATGTCACTAGAATAGGCTCGGCTAATCCTAGGATGGCATGTGAAATGCACAGATAGCATGTATTCAAGTTAGATTTGAAATATCATGCAATTAGTATGATGCGCCGAGCCCGGTGCATGTAATACAAATGAATGGATGCACGCATGCATAGCATAAGGTATGCTAAATTAAATATGCCCTAATACTAACCATCGAAAGCAGGTAAGTAAAAGGGATAAAGAGGTGGGGGTTGGAAGACATGCATACACGCACCCACACTTATTACAAATTTGCCCTCGCTCGGAGGGACCAAAAGAATAATACAATTTAATCAACTAACAAGCTAATTAAATAATTACAAACCAATTATTTAGTTAAGCAAATTAACTAAGCTAATAAAGCACTAAAACAGCCTCAGGAAGAGAGCCCAATGCACGCATGCTCAACTCCGCTCGGAAATCCACCACCATGCACAAGTTGCCTCTGTTTTCACTATTTTCCTCCTCTGAAAAATTGTACAAATCCCAAGGAACACTCTCTGAACACTGTGGGATGCCACTGGCTAGGAGGAATGGTCATCGACCATGGAGAAGTGGTCATCGACCATCTATTGAGCTCTCGGCCACCAATTCATGGCCGGTCGGCATTGAATGTGGTCGGTTGGCCATCTATGCCTACAGAATCCTGTTTTGACAACAGCAGAAGGCAAACATGGCATGGTAATGCATTTCAAGCAAATGTGTGCACCAACACCCTCCTTATCATATTCATGACTCAAAAGAGGATGGTCCTTGATTCTCGGACCACCAATCGCACATTTCAATGTATGATGGCCCAAGAAACCAAATGTGTCATTTCATTATCAAATGTAAAGCAAACTAATCAAATAATGGACTCAACCTCTATCATAATCAATTCAAGAGGCAAGGCATGTGTGCCAAATGCAACCCTAGCATGCAAGCTAAGTATGCAATATGAGCATGAGGGCAAGTGCTGTGAAGGTGCAAGCATGTAACAAGTATGCAAGCTAACAAGCATGCAAATGATATGTGACAACATATCAAGCAAACATGTGACAGCATGTTAAGTAACTACAAGGGGAACGCATGCCAAATGCAACACAACTTTAAATATGCAACAACATGCCATGGGCCAAGTATGTGACGACATGCCTATGGGCCAAGTATGTGACAATATGCAAGGCAAATGCACACACAAGCATTCATGCACACAATGGTCCAAAACTTCAGCATGAGGGAGTGACTTTTAAGCCCAAAACAGTGGCTACAATGCTAAGTACATGAAGGCAAATGTACATACAAGCATGTATAGATGCATGGTTCAAGACTTGAACATAAAGAAGCAACTTTTAAGCACACTTAAAAGGGACAAACATGGGCATATGGCAAGCATACCAAGCTCTAAAAATCATGTTAAGGATGGTGCCAAACCAACTAAACAAGACAAACAAGGCATGCAAACAAAGTCCAAGGCTCAAGGATCACCAAAGAGGTATTGAACTACACTTAGCAAAATCAAACATGGCATGACTTGAACAACCAAAATCAGAGTTTTAGTATGTTAAAACAAAGCCAAAAACACATTGACATGGCATCCTAGAGGCCTAAACATGATGGCAAACGCAATGACGTTCATGGAGCATGGAACACAAACTCTTTAAGGCCTTAAAGGGACATCAAATGCAAGCATGTGAGCATGCTACAAGGACTGAAATGACATGGTAAGTGGTTCCAAACCACTAAAACAAAGCAAGTAAAGCATGCTAGAGGGGTCAACACTCAAGGCTCACAAGGGGGATTACATGGTAGCTATACAAAGTAAAGCATGGATGACCCGAGAAACCAAAAACAGACCTTAGGCATACTAAAACATGCATAAAAGCTTCACAAAGCTAGGCCAAAACAAGTAAGCATAGTGGTCTAAATGCTAGGCACATGTTAAGGCAATTTCATGGCATTACAAGACAAGTATGCAAAGCAAGCATGGTGTGTCTAAACCAATTTAAAATAGTGTTATATCATGACAAAATAAGCACAAATACTAGCTAAGACATGGCCAACATGAACTCAACAATGGTGCTCACACATGAGGCTAAAATGACAAGTTTTGAAGACAACAAGGAGAGAGGATGGCCCTCTCCTTGTTAGGACCTCAAAACACCATCCTTACCACTGAAATCCCTCTGGATTTTAGTGGTGAGAGGGCCAATACAAGGTGGTCCCGAAGCTCACAAAAAAGGCACAAAAATAGGGCCAAACAAGGCCTAAGGGGGGGTCCAACAACCCCAAACACCAAAGCAACCTTAAACAACTATTTTAAGCACTTAAAATCAGAACTTTTATATGTTATAAGTTAAGCTTAAAAACAGATGCAAGGATGGCCAAAAGCCTATGCAAAAATGGGGAACAAAGGGGTAAGGTTCTTACCCTTGAAAACCCTCTTCAAGAACAATGCTCCAGCTAGTTTTCCAAGCTTGAATCAACTCAAGAACTCTGAAAATCACTCTTTAGCTCCTCAGTAGCCAAAGGAAATCGTAACTCTAGGTGTTTGTGTGCAAAACTATGAACAAAACACCTTAAAAGGCTCTCTAACACACAAATGTAGAGAGAGTGTGAGATATAGAGAGAGTGATATATATATATATATCTTATATATCACTGAATCTCTAAGTTTTTCCAACCGTTGAAATGGAAGGAGAGGCTCTCTTTATATAGAGCAAGGCAAAAGGCCTAAGCTTCTTGGAGAAGCTAAGGCAAAAGGGTCAAAGGGGGCAAGCTTCTAAGGGAAGCTAAGCCAAAAGTCCAAGTTTCTTGAGGAAGCTAAGACAAAGGTCCAGGCTTCCTCAAGAAGCTTGAGCAAAAGGTGCAAGCTTCTTCAAGAAGCTTGGAACAAAAAGGGTGCAAAGGGTGCAACTCCTCCATACACGTGTATGGAGGGGGTGCAAAGTGTATGCCAACTATCACAGCTGGCATAAAATATCTACCAAAAGTAGATGCATAGTGATCGGCCAGCCAAAAATGACAAATTGACCAAATAAATGGTCGACCGACCACAGAGAGTGTCGACCAACCAAACATTTGGCCGATGGCAACAAAACAATGGCCGGTGGCCTCAAGCCATGGCCGGTGAGGTGTGGCGATGGCTAACAAGCCATTCCCTGCCCCTCAAAAGCAAAACACAAGTGTTTAGTGCAAAACCAAACACAAAACAGTCGAGTCGAGAGGTCTTGAGGCAAGGCGTGTGGCCGAGACCTCCGAGAACTCAGGACGAACACGAACATGGATGATCACCGAGTGTTCAAACGGTGGCGTCCAAGTCTTGAGAACGGTCAAAAATGGGGTGTCTACAGCAATGTATTCTATATGCAATGCAATAGATATATAGATGATGTAGTAGTTAGGAAGCCAAGGTACCTTACAGGGGCAATTGGCAATGACCTACCTCATGCTGCTAGGGACCTTCCCATTCTTCTCGATTGAACCGCAGGTACTACTTTTCTCCCTGACTATGGTCGCAACTTTCCCTATTCTCCAACAAGGTGACAGACTAGGTTGGTTCAGTATCCAGAATTGAGGTGCATACATATGCTATCTGAATCTATGGGGTTGCCATACAGATTTCAAGCCGAGGATATACCCCTAGGTATTTAAACCAGACTTTAGTCTCAGAAATCCCGAACCTTTGCGTTCTAGGCATGAGCTATTCAAACTCTAGTTTCCACCGTCTCAGTTGGTCTCCTAGGAACTCACCGCAAACACAGGCAGGTGGTTATACCGGACCATCGGAAGTCGTTCAGGCACGACAAACACCAAAGGAATTGCACCTTTAGAGGATTTAAGGTCTCCTAGACCAGAGAGTGCACAAGACAGTGTGAATGAAAGTGAATGCACAAGACAGTGCGACACAAATGTGCACAAGACAGTGCGATGCAATGCACAAACAAGTGCAGGTAAGGTGCGTAAAACAGCGCGAGCAATGCACTAACGGGTGCAAGAAATGTGTGTAAGATAGCACGAACAATGCACTAACAAGTGCTACAAACATTTTCTATGCAGGATGAGAGCATGTAATGAAATGCACAAGATAGTGCGATGCGCAAGAAAGCACGAGTGTAAAACTGCACAAAACAGTGCGATGAGCAAGAAAGCGCGAGTGTAAATTGCACAAAACAGTGCGATGCGCAAGAGAGCACGATAAAGCTACACAAAACACTACGATGCGCAAGAAAGCGTGAAAAAATGCATGCACAATGCAAGTAAGGTGCACAAAACAGTGCGATGCGCAAAATAGCGTGATAAAATGCATGCACAATGCAAGTAAGGTGCACAAAATAGTGCGATGCGCAAAAAAATGCAATAAAATGCATGCACTATGCAAGTAAGGTGCACAAAACAGTGCGATGCACAAAATAGCGTAATAAAATGCATGTACAATGCAAGTAAGGTGCACAAAATAGTGCGATGCGCAAAAAAATGCGATAAAATGCATGCACAATGCAAGTCTTGGCACATAGCTTACGACATAGCATTCCATTCATTTGGCACACAGCTCACAACATAACACTTTGTTTGTTTGGCACGCGGCTCACAACACAATATTCTGTTTATTCGGCAAGTAGCTCGAAACACAGCACTCTGTTTATCTGGGCACACAGCTCTTTTGGGCACACAGCTCATTCAGGCACACAGCTCATTTCGGGCACGCGGCTCACTTTGGGCACGTAGCTTATTTCGGGCACACAGCACACTTTGGGCACACAGCACATTTCGGGCACACAACTCATCTACAGCTCATTTTTCGGGCACACAGCTCATTTTTTGGGCACACAGCTCGTTCTTCGGACACACAGCTCGTCTTGGGGGCACACAACTCATTTTTCGGGGGCACATAGTTCATTTGGGGCACACGGCTCATCTTGGGCACACAGCTCATCTTTCGAGCACACAGCTCATTTCAGGTACACAGCACGTTTCGGGGAACACAGCTCATAATACTGCTCAATCTGAACACACAGTCCATAACATAGCATTCTGTGTAGTCAGCACACAGCTCATAATACTGCTCAATCTGAACATACAGTCCATAACACAGCATGCTGTTTAGTCGGCACACAGCTCATAATAATGCTCAATCTGAACACACAGTCCATAACACAGCATTCTGTTTGCATTTTGAACACACAGCTCAAGCACTTGAATTTCTGAACACACAGCTCATGCTTTTGGTTGTGAACACGTAGCCCACATTTTTGAAATCTGAACACGCAGCTCAAACTTTTGTCGTGAACATGCAGCCCACATTTCTGAAATTTGAACACGCAGCTCAAACTTTTATCGTGAACACGTAGCCCACATTTTTTGAAAGTTGAACATGCAGCCCAAACTCTTGATAGTGAACACACAACCCACAGTTTTTGACAGTTGAACATGCAGCCCAAACTCTTGATGGTGAACACACAGCCCACAGTTTTTGAAAGTTGAACACGCAGCCCAAACTCTTGATGGTGAACACACAGCCCACAACGCGATACACTTTTCATATTTTGAACACGCAGCTCAAATTTTCCAAATTTCTGAACACACAGCTCAGTCTTTTCAGTTTGAACACACAGCTCATTTTACGTTTTGCTGAACACGCAGCTCAGACTCTTCAGTTTGAACACGCAGCTCAGTTTTTTCGACTTTTACGCAGCCTATACATTTCATTCTGAACACACAGCTCATATACTTTGATTTACGCGCAGCCCATACTTTGATTTGCACGCAGTCCATATTTTAATTCTGAACACGCAGCTCATATTTTGATTCTGAACACGCAGCTCATAAATTTTCATTTCTGAACACACAGCTCATTCACTTCATTTTGAACACGCAGCTCATTCTTAATTCTGAACACGCAGCTCATAAATTTTCATTTCTGAACACACAGCTCATTCACTTCATTTTGAACACGCAGCTTACACATTTCAATTCTGAACACGCAGCTCATAAATTTTCATTTGCACGCAGCTCATTCTTAATTCTGAACACACAGCTCATTCACTTGATTTTGAACACGTAGCTCACACATTTCAATTCTAAACACGCAGCTCATAAATTTTCATTTGCACACAGCTCATTCTTAATTCTGAACACGCAACTCATAAATTTTCATTTCTGAACACACAGCTCATTCATTTCATTTTGAACACGCAGCTCACACATTTCAATTCTGAACACGCAGCTCATAAATTTTCATTTGCACGTAGCTCATTCTTAATTCTGAACACGCAGCTCATAACACAACACTGCTCGATCTGAACACACGGCTCATCACACAGTATTCTTTTAATTTTGAACACATAGCTCATTCTGAACATACAAGACGCGATGACGGAACTTGCATAAGTTGAAACAAACTCAGATACCCGACATTTTCCCTTTTTCTTTTGCTTCGAATTCTGGAACCTATACAGCCCCAGATAGGTCCTGGTTTTACTGTTCCCACATGACCCGGGTTGAACCCTGCGATTTTTTAAAGAACAAAATCTTGTTTTGCACAAATGTGGAGAATGGCATGGCACTCTGCACAAAACGATTTTTTGAAATTGAGAGTGAGAATAAGTTCTCAACTGGGTATTGAGCCTACGACTGAACACAGCACACCATGACTCGACAACAAAGAGAAAGACAAGGTAAGACAACCTAAACACATCTATAGACATCTGAAAAGACTCAAAACAAGAATCGAAACAAACAAAACGACTGACACGACACACAGACGCGTTCCAATGGCAAGAGACCTCTCAGTGCACGAGGAGCCAGTTTCTCCAGGTATTATTTCCCACCCTTTCTCATTTGTAATTCTCACATTACTCAGCCCTCAAGCTCTGTTTTTTCTTTCAAAAACACTTTGCTCACTTTTTCTCTCAACGCACATCTCTCTATTCTTCAATCTCTCATTTTCAATCCCTCTCCGAAAATGGTTGATGGATAAACAAGAAGTTGCAGGCTCTTGCCGCTAGCATTTTGCTAGATTCTTCTTCTTCTACGCACAGCTGTGAATTTTCCCACAGAGGGCTTGCGCTACATTTGGGTGTGTAGCAAATCTGCAGCTGACATCAGTTGACGATACTGCTAGGGAGTTAGGATGTGATTAGATCTGTCCAGATGAGAGAGTGGAATATCTTGGTCCGTTCTAGTTCGTGCTTCGCACTTAGCTTGATACCTCGTTGCTCGGAGGATGAGATAGTTTTTGGCATTTTGCTGTTACCTTCAGTTGTGCCCTTTTCTGGCAGGTAGAGTGCCCTTTTTGGCAAGTATGGTGCCCTTTCTGGCAAATGCATTGACAACGGGGAAAAGACAGAACACCTGACTCGACTGTGCCCCTAGTTCATCATTTTAACCACTTTTTGTTTTGATTTTCTGCTAAAACAATTTTAACCAACATGAGAGTTAGATTAACATACTTGTTTAATTTTTTTATTTGAAATCATGCAAGTTAGGTTATGAGCACTGAAAATTTTCCTTTTTTTCGGTTCAAGAAAATGGTCCAATTTTGGAAAAATGGAATAATTTTCAAGAGAATTAATCAACCTCAGTAAAAATTCTCAAAAATTGTTTTGCAAATGGCCACTGCTCAACGAGCATGGAACCTACCCTTGAGATGCACAACCTCGGATCCATAACAATGAAAAATTGCCCCTTGTTTGAAGGACACTACATTGCAACAGAAAGTTGCCCCTTGTTTGAATAGCACCGCAGCACACTGTATGGCAACGGAAAGTTGCCTCTTGTTTAGATAGCATCGCAACGCACCGTAATCAGTCCTCAAAGTGACGATCACAACCGAACTCTCGGATACAGAGAAGACAAAGATGATCAAAACCATTACATGGACATAATCAATTGGAAGTGTTTATGGCTGGACTTCAGAATGAAGTTGCCTACGTATCCCAAAGATGGAAATCAAGCCTTATGTAGTTCGGGGTAAGATACACTTGGGTATTAACCTCTCCTTTTGCGCTCTAACTTTTGCCAAGGCCGCCCTTCCGGGTTTTCAACCTTGCGAGCTATGTTTTTCTTTTCTTTTTATTTTTTTTTTTCATCTTTTCTTTTTTCATTTCTTTTCACAATTCTTCATTTCTTTTTTGTTCTTTTTTTTTTTTTTGCTTTTCTTTTCATTTTTCTTATTTTTCTTTTTTTCTTTTTTCTTGCTCTAACTTTTGCCTGGGTCGCTCTTCCGGGTTTTAGGCCCAGCGAGCCTCTCAAGGGTAGAAGTGTAGCCTTGTCCATGTCAGATGGTTTTGAGATCTCGAAGCCATCTGAATCTAGAAGAGTGGCTATTGTTCACTGATGATGTAGAAGTCCATCCAATGGGGGGGCTGAATTACCCCCAGTGTTGTGGATAGGAGCTCAATTGTCCTTCAGCAATACTTTCTTTTTTCCTCCCTTCTGGGATTTGGCATTCTTGCCAGTCTTCATTGGTTTGCAGAATGATCTATCTTTGGGCTCTTCGAGCGCATCTGTCATTTTTGCCCCTAGTTCAAGGGCTGCTTCTGATCTAGCTTCGCAAGCTTTCTTTTGACGACGTCTGACCTTCTTGATCTGACCTTCTTGCCCCTAGTTCGAGGGCTGCTTCAAATCTAGCCACACAGGCCTCACATTGTGGTTGACCGTTGAACATTCTAAACCCAAGTTCAAGGTTTTGAGAACAAAGGGGTTGAATCTTGAGGCTGAGAGTGATCTTGGGTTGCACAATCTCAAGAGTGATTCCACACAGGTCTTCACAGGACGACGCAAAACATTTTTTGAAATCTTTTAAGAAAGCGACTAGTCGCTCGCACTGAAGACAATGTAGAACCAATCTAGATCAAGTCAGGATCCTTCTCAGTACTCACATTGACAAGCATGATCTCATTCATTAACGGTTTAGCACGCCTCTCTTTCTCTCAGTTGATCAAATTTTGCAAAACTCGAGGAATTCCTCTCTCTTTGTTTTCACCACAGTGTTCAAAAAGTTTTGAAAAAACTTAGGTCGATGCAATGACTTTAAGGCACAGAAAAGACAAAGTTTTTAGTCAAATAATGCCATCTCATTCAGAACTTCTGGCACAACTAGCACAAGGCAGAAGCAAACACAAGAGTGTGAAAATTTGTTGTTGTTTCATTTAGGTCTCCTGATGTAACTGGCTTCAAGCAGAAGCAAACACAAAAGAAAGCAAAAAGAGAAACACAAAACAAAAAATAGTGATATCCGAAGTAACAACCCCGAAATCACCCAACTTCTGTACAACAGGACTGACTTGATACAACAAGACAGACCCTTAATCAAAATGACTGACTCAAAATAAAGAGACAAACTCAAAACAAAACCACAAAACTGACTCAACACCCAAGTCAGAAACCACAAAAATTAGCATTCACGAATGCTCAAAATGGTGCATTCCAAATGCCACATCTGGAGTAAACTAAGCGCCACCCGCAGGTGGACCAATCCTTGATCACATACTTGTATTGTCCTCAAGGTCTACGAACTCAGTGATGACAGACTTTGCTGAGCTCGGCGAGAAGATGACCCCATCGTCAAACAGATCCTGTACTTCGTGGCGAAGTCGGAAGCAGTTGTCAGTGGTGTGACCAGTCTGTTGATGGTACGCACAGTACTGGGTACCATCATGCTTAGGTTGAAGATGGTTTGGGAGAGGCCGAGGCTCAAGAGGTTTGAGATGACCTTTTTTAGTAAGGATTCGAAGAGCCTTGGACAAAGGCATGTAGAGGGCATGAAAGACCCTACGACCTCGGGGCGGATATTTCGAAGTCTGTGGACCTTTGCTGGACGCGCTAGCAAAAGGATCGGCAGGTGCTGCCATGGCTCTCTGATCTTTTCCAGGTGCAGGGTTAGGATTGGAAGGAACTGTTCTGGTACGACGATCCCTATCCCGATTTTCCCTTTGGCTTGAACTGCTCTCAGTCTGAGCAGGGAAAATGTCATCCATAATCTTAGCCACAGCCGCGAGTACTTGCTACTTATTCAACCCTCCGGCTTTCAGAGCCTCAACAGCCTGCTGGAGTTGTTCATAGGGATCAGTGTCCACCTTCACCTTATTCTTTCCACTAGCCTTAGCTTGGTGGACGGTTTGGGTTGCTACTTCAGTGCGAAGCCCCGTTGTCGTCGACATGTCATTGCCGAAGCTTGAGACAGCTTCAGGTTGGCTGAGCTCAATTACAATTTACCCCAGTAGCAGGGGCTCCTGCGACATGAAGTTCTCGGCATACGATGCAGTTGGTAGCAAGGACGACATTCCATAGACTAGATTAGCCACAGATCTTTGAAGGTCGCCAATCATTCCCATCAGCTCAAAGGTGGTGGGCTCACGGGTTTGAAATAACTGGGGTTCCCAAATCAGATGTGCGGCTGGCGACCTGGGCAGGTGTAGTATCTCAACATCGGCCTCACCCTGCAAGATGATTCCTTGGTTTAGTGCGGCTGCCATAACCATAATTTCCTCTGAATTCTGGGTCGTCATAAGTCTACTAAACTGGACAGAGGTGGCGTAACTGGTGACTAACGGATCTGATGAACCGTTGAGCCTTTTCCTATCTTACCTCAACAAAGGAGAACACTGGTTGCTCCGAACCGAGTCTTTGAACCCCTGAAAGAGACAACAGGAAACATTTCAGCCCAATCAATACAAACATGGACATAGCTGAATAACTGTATTTGACCACTAATCACTGTGCCCCAAAACTGAATTTGATACCTGCAAATAACTGATACCCAAAATACTGAACTGGTACCCGCAGGCCTGATACCTAAACTTGTAAACTGATACATGCATTCCTGTAGAGACGCACTCTAAAAGCACATAGCAAACAAGTGAGAGCCAAAACACCCCTATGTTGGGGTAAGGCTCCCCTATCCTATTTTGTCAGGAGCTAGGATTTCACTACGCACGTAGCGGTTTCAAACAACTTATAATCGGGTAAACAACCTATCCTAGCTTGGAATGGTCACTATGGATTCCGAATATGCACTAGGTCGAATGGTCAAAAATGTGCCCCGGTAAAAATCGGGGTTTGTGTTCCCATCGTGGCAGAGCCCGTAACCAGTCAGCCTTATAGCAAGCAGCCTTTGGCAAACCGTTTAGGAATAGCAGATGGTAAACATGGTGTCCTAGGCACACCAATGCACATGCAATGTAAAGAAACACATAAGTGCAAACAAAACGAGATATCATGAGTTCAAGTCAAGTTCTCTAAGTCCCCAACAGATTCGCCAAAAAGTGTAAATGCGCCCGAACATCCCGGGAAAATCCCGTTTTATCCATTGGGCTTACACAGTTCGGACTCAATGTCACGATTCTTAATCTGATCTCGCAAAGTGCAATGCAAGACCGATAAATCACCAAAGAGTCCAAATCCGGCAAATCGTTTTGAAAAATAGATTTTTAGAAAGAAGTGCCAAACATGGACTGCTTTGCAAGATACAGAGTCACCACCTAAATATTTTGTTTTGGGAGAATTTAGGAAACCCTGACTCGTGCCTAAGGCCACGTGTCCGTCATCACCAAAGTTGCCTCGGCTCAGGAACTTGGGTATGATTGGGGAAGGTCACTTCGTCAGCACCCCCGCTTGCCCGATCAAAGATCGGCCTCTACTAACCATGATATCGAGATTTGAAAACATTATGTGCTCTTATTCCGGTTTATTAGCCTAGAATTACTATGTGATACACACATCATACAAGTATAGACTAGATTGCCTGAGTTGGAACAAAGCATCGCATATCCGTTTGTTTTGAAAATGGATTGAAGTTCGCTACTCGCAAGTAGGCTAAAACACAGGTTTTGACGAATTATTCCAATTCAAGCAACCCAGCCTTCACCCACAGGCATTCAGGCAATTATATCACATAAGCAAATAGCCTCATGGTAAGTATGCTATCATGGCAGTCACTCACACACATGCAAGGATGCTAAAGCATAAACACTTGCCGAGTACTCCGAGCCAAAGAAAGAAACTAATTAGAAATCATGCATGAATCCTAACTATGCTAAGAATGCCTAATGCAACACATTCAAAAATGCAACTACAATAGGCTCAGCTATTCTAAGATGGCATATGAGATACAACAACTGATACACGTATTCAACTCGGAATTGAAATACAATGTAGCTAGTATGATGTGCCGAGCCCAGTGCATGCAAGATAGATGAATGGATGCAAACATGCGAGCATAAGAATGCTAATTAAAACATGCCCTAAAACTAACCATCGTAAGCTAGTAAATAAAAGGGAGAAAGACGTGGGGTTAGAAGACATACATCACACACACGCACACTTATTACAACTGTGACGCCCCGATTCTACACTATAGGTTGCAGTCAAGGGAGAGTCACTAGTGTGTCCTATGGTCAATAACCAAGTAAGATCCCAGATCGCCGGAGGAGTCAAAATAGCCTCCCTTCTAAGTCCAGCTTTCTTAGGCAACGCACTACCTTTTTGACAGATCTTACAATGCATTGACACAAGGTCTCATAAGCAACGATAAGGTTCGTACATTGAATATAATTACATAATAACCACAATATACTTGATTAAAAAGATTGTTCCATTACATTACATCCCAAAAAGAAAGTTTTAAACCTCACATGAGTCTTGCAAAAATATCAAAAAGAAACTTCTAATATTCTAGGATAGCCAAAAGTCTTCAAATGTTTCAGGTTCGACATCTCCAGCTATGAGTTCCTCTTCGTCACCTGGCATGATACGCCGTGAGCTTTGAATGCCCAGTAAACACACACACACCCCACCCTTTTTTCCCAGTCCAATACATAATCACAAAATATAACATCAAGTAGTAAAGCATGATACTCCCATAAATAAATAAATAAATAAAAGGTTAAGTTCGATGTCAGTAAACTAGAAATCCCCCAAAGAGATTCCGTCCTCCCAACCACAAGAATCGGACGCGGAATATTCGGTATGCCCCCTCTTTTGCTGCTTTGTTGCAGACCTAACCTCGGATGCCTACCAACGGTTATGTACCGTGTAGCGCCAACCGTAGGGCCTCAAAAGAGACAGTAAAATAGGGCCTTGCCCGAAATCCCTCCTTACACCAAACCACCTAGGGTCCGAATACAACCGCTCCGTTCAAGGGTTCCGAAAACCACTTGCGCAAGACTTTAACTGTTAAATAGGGAACGCATCCCAACATACCGTATACCACATATTCTCATCTTTTCATTACTCAAGTGTTCGAAAAACCCAATACCCACCCAATTAGGTTTCCCGTTGAATTAAGTGTTTTAAGTCAAGGTTAGTCCAACTAAACGATAAAATAAAATTCACATAAGCAGTCCTCCTCAAGATAAGAAGATAAATAACATAACATACCCATACAACATCATGCCAAGATATGATAATAAGCCATTAAACATTTTCATGAATACAAGGGTATAAAACATCCAAACATAACAAATTTCCAGATTTAACATCACATGAAGGTTAATATGGAAAGACTACTTAGGTTCATCCACCGGACTCGGTTTTCCTATGGTTCGTAGAGAATTTGATCTAGTTTCTAGAACATTTTTCGGAAATGGGATTGCTTTTCCCAATTTTAAGTTATTTAGAAAATAGTCCAAAGATTGTTCGAGAATCGAGAATCATCATTTATTCTGAAACTTGATTTTCTTGCCAACCACTCAATTTTTTTCGATGAAACCAATTTTAGTTGAAAGATAACTCCTTAAGGAAGGTTTTGACATAAAATAGAGGTTCAGAATATGTTTTACATTTTTCTGGAATTTTTGAAAGTTGACTGAAAAAAACAGGTTTTAAGGTAGAATGCCCAAAACAAGGAAATTTATAAAAAGGGGGTTCCACCATGGGAAAGTTTCATTTCTTTGTGAAGAAAATATGCTAACTATCACATGTTTAACTCAGAAAATTTGTTTGAAAGAGTATCCTTGAAAAGTTGAGAGATGTGTACAAAAGAAGATGGTTTTGTGCCAAAATGGGTAAAATACATGAGAGATGGAAACAATACTCAAATCTTAGTATTTTCAACATGGGAACTTGATAATAACAGATCTGAACTTTATTTAGAATCTTTAAAAAAACATGCATTAGAAAAGAAAATGAAGAGAGGGTTGTGTTGGTGGCTTACCCTCAAAGCTTTGCACAAGAAACTCTCTTTTCTTCCTCCTTCTTCTACTCTAGATTTCTCTTCCTTTCTCTCCTCCCTCTCTCTAACCAAAATGTGTGTGAGTAAGTGTGTTGTGTGTATATTTGCTAGCTAGGGAGGGTGTGGTATATATAGGCAAATTTGGGGTAAAAGGACATAAAAGCCCTTTAGTTGGAATTGGATGGAAAGTTAGGATTTTGCTTGAATTCTAAAGGAATGGAAGGGACTTAGGAGGTGTGTTCCATTGGTTTAGGCCACATCTAGTTGTAATAAAACTAATTCTTGGATTTTGCATCCTAGGTAGGTCACTAGGTTGTATTTCTCTAGGATTTCATAATCATAATCTTTGAAAATTGGCTCCTCTCTTGGGGAAGTGTGAGGGGGTTATTATTTTATTAATTTTGGTCCTAGGCACATCCCTCAAGGTGTATATATACCTATATATATATATTGCAAGATTGATGGCATACCAAGATACAAGATTTAAGTACTATTTTGGGGCAAGTTTTGAAATAAAAATAAATATATATATATAAGGGCTTGAAGTTAAATACATGTAACCTAGGTAGAATTAAATTAGTTTAGGGAATTTCTGTTTGGATAAAAATAAAACTAGCAATTACTAACTGCCAAGATTCGAATTGATTCAAGTAAATGAGGGTTTTAAGAAAATAAATCATCATTAGGGTCTGAGAAGTAAATACATATTTCAGGGGCCTTACAACCTATCCCCCTTAAAAAAATTTCGTCCTCGAAATTCAGCTACATACTGCTTTTGAATAGCTCGGGGTAATTTGCCTTCACCCAATCCTAGCGCTCCCAAGTAGATTCCTCAATTCCCTGGTGACGCCATAGCACTTTCACCAAGTGAACCGTCTTGCCTCTGAGGTTCTTCTCTCGACTGTCTTGTATTGCTACTGGTCCTTCTTTAAATGTAACATCCTTGTCAAGGCTGATATCTTCCCATTTGAGGACGTGTGACGGGTCAGTGATGTATTTTCTCAACATAGACACATGGAAGACATTGTGGATTCCTGCTAACTGCGGGGGTAGAGCTAGTCTATATGCTACTTCGCCCACTCTTTCCAATACCTCGAAAGGTCCAATATATCGTGGTGACAGCTTCCCCTTTCTTCCAAAACGTACGACTCCACGCCTGGGTTGCACCTTTAGGAACATGTGGCTACCTACTTCAAACATCAACAGTCTCATCCTCCTGTCTGCATAATTCTTCTGACGGTCCTAAGCGGTCTTCAATCGTTGTCGGATCAATTTGACTTTCTTAGTAGTTTCTTGGACAAGTTCGGGTCCTAATAGATTTGTGTCACCCACTCCCGTCCAACAAATCGGCAATCTACAAGATCGTCCGTATAATGCTTCAAAGGGTGCCATACCGATGCTAGTTTGGAAGCTATTATTGTAGGCGAATTCAATAGGGGTAGATGTCGTTCCCAACTTCCTTGAAAATCCATTGCGCAAGCTCTCAGCATATCCTCAAGTGTCTAGATAGTGCGTTCAGATTGTCCATCTGTCTGCGGGTGAAAGGCAGTGCTAAAACATAACTCTGTACCAAGAGTTTCCTGCAGGCTTCCCCAAAATCGAGAGGTGAATCGCGGATCACGATCTGACACAATAGATACCGGAATTCCATGTAGTCGAATGATTTCCCCAATGTAAAGTCTGCACATAGACTCTAAGGTGTCGGTCATCTTATAGGGTAAGAAATGTGCTGACTTGGTAAGACAGTCCACTATTACCCATATAGCGTCGCGCCCTCTAGGTGACTTAGGCAACCCTGTCACAAAATCCATCGTCACATACTCCCACTTCCATTTGGCTATTGGTAGAGGTTGCAACATTCCTCCTGATTTCTGATGTTCCGCTTTCACTTGTTGGCATGTCAAACATTTTGTTACAAATTTAGCCACTTCCTTCTTCATTCCATTCCACCAATACTGCCTCTTCAAATCTTGGTACATTTTAGTCCCTCTTGGATGTACCGCAAATGCAAAATGGTGACATTCCTTCAGTACCTTTTCTCTAAGTAACTCGTCACTTGGTACAAACAATCTACCCTGGTATCTTAAACTCCCATCGGGGTGAATTACCCAATCGGGCATGGGCTCTCCTGATTCCAGACGTCCCTTGATGTAAGCTACCTCTTGATCGTGTTTCTGGGCCTCCATGACCTCATTCATCAACTTAGGCATCACCTTCTGTGCACTAAGATATGCTTTCGTATCTTGAGATTCTACTTGGATCCTGAACTCATTGAGTGTCTTAACCATATCCCATTCCTTGACGGAGATCTTAGCCATCATCCCTCTGCTCTTACGACTTAGGGCATCTGCTACTACATTGGCCTTACCGGGGTGATATGAGAGAGTAAACTAGAAGTCCTCAAGATACTCCATCCATCGTCTTTGTCTCAAGTTAAGGTCCTTCTGCGTGAATAGATACTTCAAGCTCTTGTGATCTGTGAAAATCTCAAATTGTTCCCCGTATAGGTAATTTCGCCATTGTTTTAGGGAAAAAACTACGGCTGCTAACTCCAAGTCATGTGTGGGGTAGTTGCGCTCGTGAGGTTTTAACTGCCTGGATCCATACTCGACTACCTTTCCATTTTGCATAAGTACGCAACCTAATCCTTCTTTAGACGCATCGCAATACACAGTGTACCCCTCTTCTCGTTCTGGAATGGTCAAAATTGGCGCACTAGTTAACCTCTTCTTTAACTCTTGGAAAGATTTTTCGCAAGCTTCGTCCCACTCATACTTTACTCCCTTTTGCGTCAGACGAGTCATTGGTTTAGCTAGTTTAGAGAAATCTTGGATGAACCTTCGGTAATAACCGGCCAATCCTAAAAAGCTGCGGATTTCCGACACAGTTTTTGGTTGTCTCCAATCTAATACTGCCTCCACTTTGGTTGGATCCACCACAATCCCATTTTCTGATACCACGTGCCCTAAGAATTTTACTTCATTCAGCCAGAACTCACATTTACTTGCTTTGGCATATAACCGATTATCCCTAAGAACTTGGAGGACAATCCTTAAATGTTGCTCATGCTCTTCTTCAGACCTTGAATATACCAAGATATCATCAATGAATACTACTACAAACTGGTCAAGGTATGGTCTAAAAATCTTATTCGTTAGGCTCATGAATACTGCTGCTGCATTGGTTAGTCCGAAGGGCATTACTACAAATTCATAGTGGCCATATCTAGTACGAAAGGCAGTCTTTGGTACATCCTCCTCCTTGACTCGTAGTTGATGGTAACCTGACCTGAGGTCGATCTTTGAATAGCACCTAGAGCCTCTAAGTTGGTCAAAAAGATCATCAATCCTCAGGAGTGGGTATCGGTTTTTAATCGTGACTCGATTAAGTTGTCGATAATCGATGCATAACCTCAACGACCCATCTTTCTTTTTAGCAAACAACACGGGTGCTCCCCATGGCGAAGTACTTGGCCTAACGAATCCTTTCTCGAGCAATTCCTGTAGTTGTGTCTTCAATTCTCGCAATTCTGCTAGTGCCATGCGATACGGAGCCATGGATATTGGGGTAGTTCCAGGTTGTAACTCGATGCCAAAGTCTATTTCTCGGGTTGGTGGCAATCCTGGCAATTCCATGGAAAATACGTCTGCATAATCGCACACTACACGTGGAAGCTCTTTCTCTCCTCAGCCTTCCTCATTTAGAATTAGACTTGCTAGTCTACCCGCAAGTTGATCGCGCCACTACGTTCGATTTTTTGTTGAAGCCACGGGGTCTTGTCTATCCCCCTTAAACTGGAAACGTATTCCATCTTGTGTATGAGCTACCACTTTCTTCTGACAACAGTCGATCACCGCTCGATGGGCGGACAACCAGTCCATACCCAGGATGATATCGAAGTCCAACATTTCCATGACACGCAGGTCGCAAGTTAAGCGTAGGTTCGACATCCCTATCTTACAGTCCTTACAGATCGATCCTACCTGAACGCATCCTCTCATAGGTGACATTACTCTTAAGGCAGTTGCTAAGGGTTCACATACAAGTTCTAATGACTTAGCACAAGCAGAGGATATAAAAGAATGTGATGCACCGGTATCAAATAAAACATGCACCCAAGAATTGTATAGTACTAAATTACCCTCAATTACAGACGGGTCCGCTTCTTCCTCTTGCAAGGCAAAGATTCTTCCGGTTGCCTTCTGGTTACCACTGGCCTTGGCGTTCTGAGTTCCTCCATTCTTCCGGTCTCTTTGCCGGTAGGTCCTGTCTTGTTTGTCCAAGGCTTCTGCCCACCTAATGCCTGGGCATTTGCTCCGGAACCTCCTCCTTGGTATCCAGATGGGGGGAGTTGGGGGCATTTGCTCTTCTTGTACCCTAACTGTTGGCAATGAAAGCACTGGATTTGTCCCGCCGGCCTTTGATAGCCTCCTCTCTAAATCTGTTGTTGCGGTTGCTGTTGTTGCTATTGTGGTTGTGGTCTAGAGTAGGGCTTTGAGGGCATGCTTCCCTTCTGGTTCCTCTGAGGTCCAATAGACGCCTGAATCCCTTTTCTCTTATTCCAAGCTTTCCTGGCGTCGTTCACTTCCCTCTCAGATTCTAATGCCGTTTCCAGCACCTCGGCATATGAGGGGAGTCGTTGCGGAAGAACTCTTCCCCTGATTGTAAGGTCCAGTCCCCACTCGAACATCCTTGCTTTTTCTTCATCATTTGTCACGAGTCTAGTTGCATAGCGGGCTAGCTCTTCGAATTTTGCAGCATACTGGGTCACAGTCATATTTTCTTGTTCCAGGTTCTGGAATTCCTTGCCTCGTTCTTGGCCGATAGTACTTGGGAAATATTTATTTAAGAATACTTCCCTGAACTGGTTCCATGACAGGCTTGCTACGTCACGAGTGCTCTTCATCAACTCCCACCAATGGTCAGCTTCATCATCGAGCTCGAATACTACCAAAGCTATTCTATCAGCGGCCTCGGTGATGCCCATGGTGTCTAGCATTTTCTCTATCTGCCGAAGCCAATTCTCAGCTATTTTCAGGTCCGGTACGCCTGTGAACTTTGGGGGCCTCTGCTTTCGAAACTCAGAAAAGAGTCGAGTCCTCTCATTTTGCCGACTGTTCCTTATTTTCCCTAGTTCCTCCAAAATCTGATGACCTAGGTTGTTGGGGATGTCAGCCCCTGCGGGGATGGGTTCATGTTGATGCCTGGGACAATTTCGTACATTGTTGATGGTTTCGATATAGCCATTAGCTCGCGTGTCTACCATTCTGTTCATGGCACGAGGTGAGTTGGTTTCCAATCTTAGAAAATCTTACTACTTAGATTTGAAATAAAGGTTCAGTTTCCTTAGGGTGCACTAAAGCAAGTAACAGTCAATAACATAGATCAACACATCATTTATATATATATAATAATAGGCATCATTACAAAAGGGCTCCTAGAGTCGCGTATAGGGTTGCGAGGGTTAAGGGTTGAACCTAGGCTCTGATACCAAGTTGTGACGCCCCGATTCTACACTATAGGTTGCAGTCAAGGGAGAGTCACTAGTGAGTCCTATGGTCAATAACCAAGTAAAATCCCAGGTCACCGGAAGAGTCAAAATAGCCTCCCTTCTAAGTCCAGCTTTCTTAGGCAACGCACTACCTTTTTGACAGATCTTACAAGGCATTGACACAAGGTCTCATAAGCAACGATAAGATTCGTACATCGAATATAATTACATAATAACCACAATATACTTGATTAAAAAGATTGTTCCATTACATTACATCCCAAAAAGAAAGTTTTAAACCTCACATGAGTCTTACAAAAATATCAAAAAGAAACTTCTAATATTCTAGGATAGCCAAAAGTCTTCAAATGTTTCAGGTTCGACATCTCCAGCTATGAGTTCCTCTTCGTCACCTGGCATGATACGCCGTGAGCTTTGAATGCCCAGTAAACACACACACACCCCACCCCTTTTTCCCAGTCCAATACATAATCACAAAATATAACATCAAGTAGTAAAGCATGATACTCCCATAAATAAATAAAAGGTTAAGTTAGATGTCAGCAAACTAGAAATCCCCCAAAGAGATTCCGTCCTCCCAACCACAAGAATCGGACGCGGATTATTTGGTATGCCCCCTCTTTTGCTGCTTTGTTGCAGACCTAACCTCGGATGCCTACCAACGGTTATGTACCGTGTAGCGCCAACCGCAGGGCCTCAAAAGAGACGATAAAATAGGGCCTTGCCCGAAATCCCTCCTTACACCAAACCACCTAGGGTCCGAATACAACCGCTCCGTTCAAGGGTTCCGAAAACCACTTGCGCTAGACTTTAAGTGTTAAATAGGGAACGCATCCCAACATACCGTATACCACATATTCTCATCTTTTCATTACTCAAGTGTTCGAAAAACCCAATACCCACCCAATTAGGTTTCCCGTTGAGTCCAACTAAACGATAAAATAAAATTCACATAAGCAGTCCTCCTCAAGATAAGAAGATAAATAACATAACATACCCATACAACATCATGCCAAGATATGATAATAAGCCATTAAACATTTTCATGAATACAAGGGTATAAAACATCCAAACATAACAAATTTCCAGATTTAACATCACATGAAGGTTAATATGGAAAGACTACTTAGGTTCATCCACCGGACTTGGTTTTCCTATGGTTCGTAGAGAATTTGATCTAGTTTCTAGAACATTTTTTGGAAATGGGATTGCTTTTCCCGATTTTAAGTTATTTAGAAAATAGTCCAAAGATCCGTTCGAATCTGCCGATCATTTACCGAAACTTGATTTTCTTGCCAACCACTCAATTTTTTTCGATGAAACCAATTTTAGTTGAAAGATAACTCCTTAAGGAAGGTTTTGACATAAAATAGAGGTTCAGAATATTTTTTACATTTTTCTGGAATTTTTGAAAGTTGACTGAAAAAAACAGGTTTTAAGGTAGAATGCCCAAAACAAGGAAATTTATAAAAAGGGGGTTCCACCATGGGAAAGTTTCATTTCTTTGTGAAGAAAATATGCTAACTATCACATGTTTAACTCAGAAAATTTGTTTGAAAGAGTATCCTTGAAAAGTTGAGAGATGTGTACAAAAGAAGATGGTTTTGTGCCAAAATGGGTAAAATACATTGGAGATGGAAACAATACTCAAATCTTAGTATTTTCAACGTTATTTAGAATCTTTAAAAAACATGCATTAGAAAAGAAAATGAAGAGAGGGTTGTGTTGGTGGCTTACCCTCAAAGCTTTGCACAAGAAACTCTCTTTTCTTCCTCCTTCTTCTCCTCTACATTTCTCTTCCTTGCTCTCCTCCCTCTTTCTAACCAAAATGTGTGTGAGTGAGTGTGTTGTGTGTATATTTGCAAGCTAGGGAGGGTGTGGTATATATAGGCAAATTTGGGGTAAAAGGACATAAAAGCCCTTTAGTTGGAATTGGATGGAAAGTTAGGATTTTGCTTGAATTCTAAAGGAATGGAAGGGACTTAGGAGGTGTGTTCCATTGGTTTAGGCCACATCTAGTTGTAATAAAACTAATTCTTGGATTTTGCATCCTAGGTAGGTCACTAGGTTGTATTTCTCTAGGATTTCATAATCATAATCTTTGAAAATTGGCTCCTCTCTTGAGGAAGTGTGAGGGGGTTATTATTTTATTAATTTTGGTCCTAGGCACATCCCTCAAGGTGTATATATACCTATATATATATTGCAAGATTGATGGCATACCAAGGTACAAGATTTAAGTACTATTTTGGGGCAAGTTTTGAAATAAAAATAAATATATATATATATATATATAAGGGCTTGAAGTTAAATACATGTAACCTAGGTAGAATTAAATTAGGTTAGGGAATTTCTGTTTGGATAAAAATAAAACTAGCAATTACTAACTGCCAAGATTCAAATTGATTCAAGTAAATGAGGGTTTTAAGAAAATAAATCATCATTAGGGTCTAAGAAGTAAATACATATTTCAGGGGCCTTACAACAACATTACCCTCTCTCGGAGGGTCCGAATAAATAATACAAAATCGAATTAACTAACTATTACACAACACTAGCTAATTAACAAATTAACTAACTAACTAAGGAAACTAGCATGCAAATTAAACCAAATGGACTGCCTCAACTCTGTTTTGAATGATAGGGATGCATGCATACTCAAGTCGCCTTGTTCGGAAATCCTTTGTGATGCCCCGATTTGCCTCTGTTTGCAACTAGTCCCATAACACTGTACAAAGCTCCAGAAGGCTGCAGACCAGTTTTTGCTGCTGGTTTCCGGTTTGCTGCAACAGAGAGCGAGAAAGAGGCATGGCAAAGTATTTTCAACATATGTGTGCATGATTACTCTCCCTATCATTGCACAAGCTCCAAGGAGTGTAGTCCTTGTTCCTCGTGCCACCAATTACGCATCTCGATGCATGATGGCCGAGGAGTCGGGTTGCACGACTCGATGTAAAATGAATGCACATATAAACACAACAAAGCCTAAACTCCATCATGGGTAATCTAGAGTGTCGGCGACCGAGAATCGAGGCACGTTTCGTCACTTAGAGTACGGAACATCCATCGTTTCCTGTGTTTGGACTAAACCGTATTCCAAACACAATGCAATACACATGGCATGCATGAATGCGACTCTAACATACAACCTAAACACAATGCAACCTAATCATGCTAGCAGGCGAAGGATAATATGCAAACATGCAACTAGCATACACAATGCTATGAACTAAGAATGGCATACTCAATGCACATGAACTATATGGCATACGCAATGCACATACGAAGATGGACATACACAAAGACATGGACAAGGCATACACAATGCGACGATCAAGCATGCGACAACATGGATATGGCATACATAATGCAAGATGGACTTAAACTAAAATGAATAGGCCTCAGCCACACTCAAATCAGTGGCCAAACATGATGAAATTAAGGCAACAACACTTATGCAAACATGCACAATGCGAGGGACCAAACCTAAGGCACAAAGTGCAACTCTACTAAGGCATGGCAAGGGATTAAATATGGCATACAATCACATATTTTCCAACTCTGAAATGTCATACAGAGTGGCTCCAAATCATGCAAACACCTCACACAATGCATACTAGATGGCCCGGATACCGAAACTAGTTAAGTGCATTACACTAGAGGTATGCAAAGCAATGCACAAATGACCAAACCAGCCCCAAACAGTCCCTATGCAGGCCCAAAACAGTAGGAAAATGGACTAGAATGATGACTCGAAAGGCATGGAAATGAAGCTCATGCGACGGTCCATAAATGAGGTATTTAAGCACGACTCTCAAACGCATTTAAAGAGTGGAAAATGTGGGAATATGGCACAAGTATAGGCTCTGAAATGACATGCTCAATGACCTCAAAACATGAAAACACCACCATTCAAGCACGCAAGAAGCTTCAAAACTCAAAGCTAGGCATGGGCATTACACTACAAGCATTCATAGCAAGCATCATTCGACCAAGAGGCTTAAAAACAGAGCTAAGGCAGTCCAAAACATGCACAAAATCAGTTTAAGGCATGGCCAAAAAGTGCTAGAATCAAAGGCCAAAGTAGCATGCAATGTAAGCTAGTAAAGAGGATTTGCACTACAAGCATGTGAGGCAATCAAGAGGCCACTAAACCAGTAAAAGTCAGAGGTATGACATGCCAAATAAAGCCCAAAAATCCACTGAAACATGGTTAATGCATGCAAGAATGAGATGCTCCTTTGATATGCTATGAAGAGGGTTATTCTACACATGCAAGATGGACATCCAATATGGCAAAACAAGCTCCAGAAAAAGCCTATGAAGGTCCTAAAACTCATCAAAAATGGCCTAAAACTGGGCTTGGAAGCATGCAAATAAGGGCTCCTTTGTTAGGCCAAATATGCTAGAAATCAAAACAAGGAGAGAGAGAGAGTCACCCCTCTTTGATTTTGGCTCTCAAAAAAACATAATAACCACTGAAAATTCACTGGATTTCAGTGGTAAAAAGGGCAAACAAAGCTCAAAACAAAGGTCTCAATGCATGGCTCAAAACGAGGTGAAATGAAGCATGTGAGGGGGTAGATGACCCCCAACAGAAAAATGATCTGAAACAAACATGTTAAGGACCTCAAAATAAGACTTTTTTCAGTTTACACCGAAGCTCAAAAATGCTTGCAAGTATGGCTAAAAAATGGAGCAAAATAAAGCTCAAAAGAGGGAATAAGGTGTTACCCTTGTAGCTCAGCAACTCCAGCAGCTTATGGACCAAAAATGCAGCTCCTTAGGACCTCTCAAGACCCTCCAAGAAGCTTACGTTGGTGTTGGAGGTGTTAGGCTAAGAGGTAGTGTGTAGAGGGGCAAGAACTTAGCACTTTTGAACACAAAATATAGAGACAATGGGGAGATATATGTGTGTATGCTTCAGCCAAATTTAGAACCCTCTACAAGGAATGGAAGGCCTTCCTTTATAGACAAGGGAGGCTAAAGCTTCTCCAAGAAGCTTCAAACCAAGGGCAAACATCCTCCATACACGTGTATGGAGGATGCAGTCTGTGCCTCCCAACTGGCACAGCTAGAATCAACTCAGTGAGACAAAACTGAGGGAGGTAGGCCGACCAGTTCAAGTGGTCGGCCGATCAGTTCAGGTGGTTGGCCAGCCAGGTCAAAAGGGTCAACTCCATGAAAGGTGGTCGGTAGGCCCATTTGGTGGTCTCCCAACTAAATGCAAGCTAGTGGTATGGTGGGAGACCAGTAAATGTGGCCCAAAAACCAAGGAGACCAGCTTCCTGTCAAGAAAACCTGTCGGCGAAGAGAAAGGTGGTCTCCAAGGAGAAAAGGTGGTCTCCCACCCTTGTACCATCTTCTAAACAATGAAAATAGGGTCCATGCCAAAAATGAACCAAGACGGATGCAAAACGAGGGTTCGAGGGCCAAAACGCGCAGCCGGGTGCCCCGAAAACTGTCTGTTAAGCATCAAAAGTGGCGTGCGACCATGAAGGTGGTTTCCCGGGCCACAGTGTCCCTCTATAGAGAGGAAGCAAGGTGTGTGCCAAAAACCGTGCCAAACGGAGAAAGTTAAGCGATCCCAAACCGAAGCGCCGAAATTAGGCCCCAAAATTGGAAAGCGGGAAAAGTGGCCTACGATCACGAAAAGTAGCCTACGGCCACTGAGAGATGGTCTACAAGACCTCTCCCTCCCTTCGAGAAGAGAAAACAAGACCTGGCCCGCAGACCGAGTCAAGGCACAAAACGTTCCGAGGCCCGGGGGCAAGGTTCTCAGCCGAGAACTCCGAAACCTCAGGACAAGCACAACATGCACCATCACCGAGGGCTCCATCGATGACGTCTGAGTCTTAAGGTTGGTCAAAAATGGGGTGTCTACACATGCAAGCAAGGCTTTATTGATTTTCATGTTTATGAGCATCAATAGTGCTATTTGAGATGGAAATGAGGTCAAAAATTGTCATGCCTGTTTGATTATGGAAGATATGAAGCTTGTGTAAAGTTTGAATGTATGAGCATTGAATTTACAAAGAAATGTAGATTAATTTGGATGAATTGGACCATGATTTTGAGAAATTGACCTCACCTTGCTTATATGATCATATTATATAATGTGTTTGCATGTTTTGGAACCAAATTTATGGGTTTTGAACCTTGAAAGGTCGGATTTGAGCTCAAGAACACATTCTGGAAAACCCAGAATTCATGGTGTCCGCTCGAGCATAAAATACAAGCTCCCAGCATATTTTTGCAGACATGGAGTCCGCTCGAGCGGGAAAGTTCACGCTCAAGCGGGGAGCCATGTAGAGAGGCCTTCCGCTCGAGCATCAGAATTCACGCTCAAGCGTAAATTTCACATAACAAGTACTTTTGCAGGCCTCAAGGGTCCGCTCGAGCAGGGAATCCCACGCTCAAGCGGGGACCCTGTTTTTTGAAATTTTGAAAGTGCATTCTGTGTTTCGTTTTCCGTTCTCTTTCACTTACAAGCACTCTTAGGCATGCATTAAACATTGTAATTGAGTTAAAGAGATAAGAATGAAGCCTAAAGAGGAATATGTGAATTTGGAACGGATCGAATTGTTTGTGACCCTTTTGTGTTCATGGAATGTGTAGGGTCAGGCTCCAGGGCAAATCCACAAGCTGATCACTGTGAGTAATATCTTAACAAGATATTTGAAATATGATGTTGTCCAATTGTTTACTTTTACGTAAGTTTTGTAAGTTCCTTAATTGAATAGTGGACACGATTGATATAAGCGATTGGGCCAAAGGCCGATTGACATGAATGATTGGGCCAAAGGCCGATTGACATGAATGATTGGGCCGAAGGCCGATTGACATGAATGATTGGACCAAAGGCCGATTGACATGAATGATTGGGCCGAAGGCCGATTGACATGAATGATTAGGCCGAAGGCCGATTGACACAAATGATTGGGCCGAAGGCCGATTGACATATGATTGGGCCGAAGGCTGATTGATACAAGTAATTGGGCCAAAGGTCGTCTGCTGTAACTGTTTCAAAGATTGATTATGTAGTTTCCTTATTTGATATTATTCAATGGGCTTTCACTCACGCTCATTCATGTATATGTAGGTGAGCAAAGGGACGTCCAGAACCAGCCTCGGTGAAATTGTGAGAAACAGTCAAAGTTTTGAGGAGTCAGCCCAAATGTCTCACGCACGAGACTGTCTTCGCCTTGTCCTTTATTCATGATTTTGTTATGTTGGCGAAAGCGTTGGACTACTTTTGTATATAAGTCTTGGGTTTGACTGACTTAAAGTAGTTTGATCCTGTATGTACAGTGTTCTGTGTTAGTACATCTTTTAACGTGAGTTATTAACATATAAATGTTTGGAATGTTATGGTGTGCATATAAGCACAGCTCTATGGACATAGTTTAAATTTGCTTCCGTTTGGCCCCTTTACTCTGATGAGTTTTGTTTTACTTAGTTTGAGACCGTAGGTAATCTCTTGATTACTGGCCGGTTATGGCCTTAACCCATAGGGGCGGGTTCGAGTCGTGACAAGTATACTTGTATACTGACCCGTTTTGTCTCTTGGCAACTTGGGTGCGTTCTGTTTGAGCGCAGCCGAGCTTCCTTTGCAAGATTAGTTGGGGCTACGGTGGTGACGTGGAATTACTACAGTGTTGGACTTGTCGTTTGGACTTCTTTTGTTTTCTTGAGCTTAGGGTTGATATTTGTTTATATATTTATTACTATTTTCTTTTATGACTTTAGTATTGGGATAATTTGGCATGATTTGTAACCGTACATTATTTAAGTTATTTTGACTACATATTGTTACTTTAATGTTGGAGGTATTGGTTAGTTTTGAAATTATGGTGGATGGTTTGGTTGGCGTTTAGTTCTTTTTGTTTCACCCTTAGGATTTGGATGATGGAATATTAATTAGGGGTTTAGTCCTAATTTAATATTTAATTGTCTAAATTTTGGGGCGTGACAGTATGCGCCCAGGAAACTAAGCCTATTGTACTTGACCATAAGGTACACCAGTTGGTCAATCCGAGGCAATGGGAAGCTGTCTTTGGGGCAGGCTCTATTGATTGTCTTGTAATCAACGCAAACTCACCAATTTCCATTCTTCTTCGACATAACAACCGTGTTAGAAAGCCATCGGGGGTAGTGTACCTCTTAGATTGCCCCTACTTCAAGCAAGTTTTCCACCTCTTCCGCCGCCACCTCGACGTAACGAAGTATTGATCGCCTTAACCTGTGTATGATTGGCCGAGCATCCGAGAAAATAGTAAGTTGGTGGAAAATGAAGTTCGGATCGATGCCAGACATGTTGTAAGGAGTCCACGCGAACACTTCAATGTTTTCCACCAAAACATTCATGATTTTCAACCGTTCTTGGGAGAACAAAGATGACCTGAGCATAAAGAACTTGCTCGGGTCGCTCTCGTCAATCCTCACTTCTACCAAGTCTTCAAAAACCTTATCTTCGGCCTTCTTGCCAACGTCCTTCAGGACCTTTTGATCCTCCGATGCCTCAATGATTTGCACAAAGCCCCTGGTTGCGCAACTTCCATCCATAACCATGAAACATTGTTTGGACATAACTTGATCACCCACACTTCTTCTATCATGTTGGTAGCAGACGGGAACCTCATTACTTGGTGGTAAGTGGATGCCACCGCCTTCATTGCATGAAGCCATGCTCTGCCCAGGATCAGGTTGTAAGTTGAGGGCACTTTCAACACCCAAAACTCTACTTGCTTAACAACATACCTCGCTTTGACCGGTAGGATGATATTTCCAACCAGCCATTATGACTGTGAGTTGAAGCCGACTAGTGGCGAGGTTGCCAGGGCTAAATCTTTGTCTTCCAGCTTGAGTTGCTTGAAAGCATCATAATACATTATTTCGACCGAGCTCCCTTGGTCGATCAAAATGCGTTTAACGTCGAAGTCTTTGATGCGTAGCGTGATGACCAATGCATCATTGTGTGGGGTTTGGATTTGAAAGTGAGGACATCTTTTACTTCAATCTTGGATTTCTTCACGGCCGGTTGGACAGATAGGATTTCCCTCATATACTCCACTTTCTTGATCATCCTCTAGAGCTCGCATACCCACACTAGCTCTATAATTCCATGGATCACATTGATTACGTCTTGGAGAGGTGCATCTAAAGTGGCCAAGCCGTTTGGCTTAGCTTGGGCTTGGGGCACAACCTTGATGCCTCTTTCAATGTAACGATCCAGGTGGTCAGCTGCTACCAACTCATTTAAGTGCTGCTTCAAAGGTACATAACCTTCTATGCGGTGCCCACGCTCATCATGGTAAGTGTAGCGATATCTCGGATTGAAGCCCCTCTGCGCATCCCCTAGCTTGGCCAGCCACCGGACGTATGTCTCGTCATGGATCTCGCTAAGGATGTGGTAGATCGGGATTTTAAAGACCGTGGTAATGCCTATTTGGGCATTCATTTTTCTCTTGGCATCATCCACGGCATCATGGGGGTAATTCATTTGGTCATTTTTACGACCCTTACCCCAGCTGTTACGGTTAGCACCGCGATCCTGCTCTCTTTCACGGTTGTTTGAACGGTTTGTCTCATGTCCAACCGTATAAACCTTCCACCACTTTTTTATGTCTCATTGCCGGATTCACTTTTAGGGTGGCTACGGTCACATCATCCTCAACTCGAATGTGTTCGTTGATGCGCTGCATCAGTAGCTCCATGGTCGTTTGTTGACTCATGGTGAGCGAGTCTCTTAGTCTATGTCCGATTGGGAGACCACGCTTGTATTAGGTGATTGCTAGGTTTGCCAGGCAATTAAGAATCTCATTGAATGTTTCCCAATACTTGGCATTGCACGCCTTCAGTGAGTTGCCCGGTTTCATCTTAATGCCCAGAAGGTGGTCGACTTCTTTGGGTGTTTTGGTGTTGGTCTTGAATCGGGTCACGAATGCCTCCGCCAATTACTGCCACCTCTCAATACTTTCTTCCGACAGCCTCACGAACCATCTCAGGCCCAACTCACCTAAACTTAATGGGAAAATAAGGCACATAAGTGCGTCGTTTTGCCTGTGTCCAACCATAATCTGTCGGAAATGGCTTACGTGCATATACGAATCGGTCTTTCCATTATACAACACGAACTTAGGCTGGTGGAAGCCACCGGGAAATGGTGTGTTCTCTATCTCTATGGAAAAATGGGTAGCACTCAACCTTGCCAACTCTTTGTTTGGTAACGCGTGTGCTGCCAGGCAAGGTGGAGACATTACCACCTTTTCACTCCTTGACCGACAGTCTCTTTGGGAAAACAAAGTACATGCAACTCTGTCATTACCATCTAACCTCCTATCATACACATTTACTCTGACTAACCCACTAGAATTGGGTGCGCAAAATGGGAAATATTTTATCAACCTTAATACTCTTTTGTTTATATCTCAATCTCAACTGAGAAAATAAATTAGGCAAAGCAAGTTTAATACAACTGAAATCACTTGTCGAAACACCTTCTACAACACCAGTTTTTATATCGTTCACCTCCATCAACCTGAACATTACAAATAAAAATACATAAAAATACAAATTTAAACTGTTTTAAAGTACATTTGACTTCTTAATGTAATTTTGCATTCTTTTCCACTAATAGTTGCAGCCACTAAATATATCGCACCCTTCTGAATACTTTCAACATTTTCCAACAACGTATCTTTGTAGTCCGTCCAAATATCAACTGGGAAGAACCGATCCACAACCTCTATTCCATAACAAACATACTCTTTGTCCTTGCCACCGACGAACTTGAATCTCATTTTCTTTAACATTCGAAACCTATCAAACTGGTCGGGATCAAAAGCTAAGGTGTCTGAATATAAGGGTTAGCAGAGGTAACAAAATTTGTAAAAGTGCTAGAATAAAAGAATTAGAGTGTTTTATTAAAAATAAAAGGAGTAGGAAGCAGCCAGTATCGAACCCCCCTTACTTATCGGAGGTCAAGGACACCAATAGTAACTAGATACAAAGCGTGATTCACGGTGGTCGCGTGTCTTTTAGAACGACATCTGTTTGCAGACGATACATGCAAAATATTCCCTGATATATTAAAAAGACTCGTAGGGAAGAAAGGACGAAGATTCTCTATTCAATTAACAATTTAGGTAATTTATTGTTACATAGAAGAATAGTTAAAATTTTCATCTTTTATGTTAATTAAAAATTCCAATAAAAGAATATTTATAATTTTTATGGACACTGCCCCCCACACAAAAAAAAAACCAAGGATATGAGACTTGTATCAAAATATATTCTGAGTTTTTTTTTATTTTCTCAATTTAAATTTCAATATTTTGATTTACTTTCAATTTAAATCATTCACTTATTTTTGTTAAGTAAAATTGACAGGAAAAATATCTTACTTATTAAATTCAATGTAAGTATACATAAAATGCCTAAAAAATTATTTTTTATTGAGTTTAACGATTGAAAGACAATTTTTCTCTGTTCATTTTACCTATGAAAATAAATAAATAATTTAGATTGAAAACAAATAAAAAGTTTAGGATTTAAATTGACTAAATTAAAAACACAAAGTTTAATTTGATAAAAGGATAAACCCTAAGATTTTTTTTTTTTTTTGTGATTTTTCCTTATTTTGTATGAAAATTATGTATAAATTTTTTGAAGTAAAAGATTAATAATGAATCATATCATTATATATAAAAATTTTATATAATTTTTTTATTTGTATAATACTATTATTTTTAAAATTATAGGAATATAATTTACGGTGATGCTAAGGACTTCGATTAGGAGCACCCGATAAGCCAAAAAAAAATATTCTTTTTCCTTCCTTCCAAACACGCATTGCCATGTGGCGGGGTTTTCCTAACTTTATTCTATAATTTATATCTTAAATAAATATTAATTGTATGTTTACTTGTTCTTTTTTTTTTTTTTTTGGGTGCCCTAGGGCACTTGCAAGTGTGATCCATCTCTATTTATAGATATCTCTCTGCGTATTCCTCCCTATCTGAATTCCCATCCCCTCCTCTGCATCTTTTTTATTTTATTTTATTTCTCTTTCTTGTTGGTTGCTTGAAGATCAATGGATCTGAAACAGATTTTTCGACTTATCTATCATCATTGCGGATACATCGATGATTATGTTGATGATGATGTTGATGATGATTTTAGTCTTCTTAAATTGTTCGGTATGACGATAGACTAATGTGTATTCCTCCACCGCACCACGACATGATGGTGATTATTATGATGATGGCGTGATATGACCGATGATGAACGCCGGGTCTATTCGGATCAAGTTTGAAGAGCGGCGTGAGTGAAAAATTACATTTACATCCCTAATATCCCTATGTGCCCTGTTTGCATCAAAAGTACTAGTAATTCTTTTTGCTTGCTTTGCTTATTTATGTTTATGTATTTGTTTTGTGTTTTTTCTTGTTTGTTTGTTTGTTATTTTAGGGGTTTGATGTGGCTGCATACTGGCGTCAATGAGTTCCATCAAATTCATCCAATGGACATAAACCAAAACCTTAAAATTACGAATCGTATTCGCATGACTTGCGTTGACGAATACAACCGTCGCTTCAAGGTTTTTTTTTAATATGTTTTCTTTGAAACATTACATTACGATCATTTAATTGATTATTTTATTTCAAGTTCTCTATATGTAATAGTTTTTAATAGTTTTTAATAATAAGTGTTCATCGGAGACGGGACAACGATACATTGATTGTGATTGTGATTGTAGGACGCAAAGCAGAGAGTTGGAGTTTGTGAAGGTTTTGATGGCAATGGCTCGACCTTCCATGGTATTCAAGTTTTATATGACCTTCAATGCCAAGGATCTTGCCGATGGAGGCAATATTAAGACATATCAAGCTCTGGTACTAATGGGGCTAGATTGTGAAATGTCGATATTATCTTTTAGGCTCAAACCTTCTCGGGATGAACAAGAAGGAGGTAAGCGCCAGATGCATTTTCTTCTTCCCAATTGCTTCCACCCTTAAACTGTCTTTGTGAGATAACAAATAACTTCTTAGTTAGTTAGTTAGTTAGTAAGTTCATTTGATTAGGAATTATAAAATATGCGGTGATTGTTGAATCTTTGTTTTTCTTTATTTGGCACAATATTGGTACGCTATTTCATTTACCGTATTTATTTGTTTAGATGTTTGTTTGAAAGTTTAGTATCGAAGCTCCATTTGTTTTGGCAAATTTTTTTCTACATTTTATGATGTTTCATATGACGTAAAATCTGAAATTCAACAAAAATATTTTCCATTCTCAATGGAAAACAAAGCGAAAAAATGTTTTCAATTTTTAAATGTAGGAAACATTTTTCACACTTGTATCTTGCCAATCCCACTACCATTGTCACTAGCCCTACACACCAGTATGCTACCACCACCACCACCATCTCCTTAGCACTCAAAACCTACGCATATTGCTGCTCCACCTTTATTGCTCCCTTGAAGTACTCATCACTATCTTTCAAAAGCGAAAGCAGAATAAAATCAATGACGACGACAACCCAACTTCAAATGATGAAATTAATTTGATCATTTGTTCATCGTTCCGTCTTCTAAAATAAAATCATTTGTTTGTTTAATCATTTGTTAAACAAACAAAACATTTCTTACGGAATATATTTTTCAGGAAACATTTTCGGCAAAAACATTTTTTTTTTTTTAGGAAAATATTTTTCTTAAAAACAAATGGAGTGTATTTGATAGTATATAGATATTTATCTAATTTTGAGTTTTATTTCTTCTTCTTTCAAGAAGGTTTAGGCAGTCATGAGAAAGAATGGTTCTGGAAAGATCAGCTTTGCCACGGTTAGTATGTTTGTTTCACGATATGAAAGCTTGATTTCAATTATTGAACTGATAATAATGTTTGTTATCATAGTTTGACTATTACTTTCTATATTGTTGGTTTAATGATGTGTGAGAATCAAATCAATTGCTAAAAATAAATGTGTGGATACCTTTTATAAATGTACTTGATGATGCGTGTTTGCGCGTGAATGAAATCAACAATCAATGAAACATAGTTTCAAGAACGAAATAAGAACAGAGCTTAAGATCTGAAGAAAATTAAATGAGAGGGAGGGAGGGCCGGCCTTGGTTATTTTGTTAAGGGAATGCTTAAATTGAGGATCATTCAAGTAAGTGCACAAGTTTCTAGGCCTTTTGGCAGTCATTTCTATTGCATGTTGTCTCAATTGAGGTCCTTAAGGCACTACACGTGGTGCCTTGCCTCACCTGTATACCTAAAAAACAGCTTTTCTTTCTATTTATTTGTATCTGTGTCTGGAGGTGTTTGGACACATTCTAGCAATAACTAATTCCTCCTCTTTTTGTGGGTCAAGACTTGTCTTCTTTGTTTCTGCCTTCGCTAATTTAGGAGGAGCCAAATCCTAGTTTTGAACATTCTGGTACTATTGTAAATAAATGGTAGAATTGTTTTTGATTATTAAGTTATACACCCAGTGGATGTTAAACTCACAACCTTACCTGTATATCTTCGATGGGAGGAGATGCTATTTGAGATAGGACACTTTGGTTAGGGACAATTGGTTTGCTTCAATAAATAACTAAATAAAAGGATAATGACTGAAAATTTGATTTGTACAATGTTTGTGAGAAAAATAATGTTTCTTATGATAATTGGAGAGGACCCGACTAGCTCTAGATGTAAAAGGCTATTATAGACTTTAGCCCATTGTTGCCAACACATAGCTTCAACTGGAAAATAGATTTTGATCCTCCTCTATGAGTTGCCTTTGCTTTGCTCATATTCATTAGAAGGCCTAATTTGAAACAATGGATTCAATTGGAATTGCATTTTTTTTTTTTTTTTGCATCAACATTGGTACTTTAAATCTCTATCTATTTTGAAAATGAATTTGCTAAAAATGAAGTTATGTATTCACTACTGTGGAGATAACAATCAAACTTAAGTTGAAAACCAATTAATGCTTCAGCCATCACATTAGTGGCCACTGCATCAAATTGAGATTCAAAATGTCCACCATAGCTCCAAATTGTCTTCACTATCCAACACACTTCTTATCATCTCAAGAGAAGTTTGTTGGATAAACTTGATTTGTTGAGATTGGTTGGTCATCGGTGGGAGAAGGAAAAAGGATAGGGAAGGCTTGGGAAAATAGGGGAGATCAATTTGGGTCTCAGGCCCTGCACATTTGAGTTTCATCGTGCAGTTTGCCGACTTTGATGGAAGAATATTACAGCAAATTCATAAAAGAATTAAGTTAGATCAATTTGCGTCTCAAGCCCTTCACATTTGAGTTTTGTTGTGTAATCTGCCAGCTTTGATGGAATAATCTGACAACTCCTGGGTGAATTTTTTATTTATTTATTTATTTTTATTTTTTTTGGGGGGGGGTGTTTATTCTCACATTATTAACCTTTTTTCTGGTATTTTCAGGTGATTGTGTTGGAGTTTGAGAAGGTTGCATGCATATGAGGTTTGAGAAGAGTTTAAGAAAGTTGTTGGGAGTATATAATTTAGGACTGATTTGCTTGTGTGCTTAATCATTATTATGTGGATGTGGCTATCTACTACTATCTTACGAAATTATGCTATTGGCTTTTCCAATTTTATTTTGTGCTTCTTTTTATTTTTATCCTCCTTTTGGTAGACAACTGAATTTCATTAAAATGAAACTAATGGCCTTTTGTTTTCTGTAACCAAGTGCTTTTGCCTCCTTAAGTTTGCTTTAATTTATTGTCATAGGGAGTGGATATATTTATTTTGTTAGAGAATAATTTAAAGTATAGTTAAGGGTGCAAAAGCACCAAAAACAAAAATTAAATTCATCTAAAATAATAAATTACTCACTTTGTATAAAATCCATGAAATCATTTAGTAATATTTAAATGAGTAATGTTAGGAATTTCAAAAGTGTTACCAAATTTTTTTACCAAATACTCACAAGCGTGTGGAGTTTACACTCGTGTGAGTCTCATATATATGTGAATATTTTATATAAAATTTTGTAAAACTCTTGGCATCTCTAATATTGTTCTATTTAAACATACGTCACTTGTTCTCAAAATTAAATTCTAGAAAGTATAGTAGACACATCATCTAGATGAGGATTTGGAATGAGTGGAGAATGGCAATTAGTAAGGGTGGAGCTGTAGAGGCTAAGACTTGCTTTGGGTGGTGGGTGGGAAGGAAGTGGATGTTGGTTGTCGCGACAAACATGCAACGATTTGTTGTGGGTGAGGGAAAGAAGGGGAGGGGTTGTGTGCGACTGGACATGAAGAAACAGAAGAACAAGGGTGGGAGGTAGAATCAGCTATGTGAAAACATAAAAAATAAAAATAAATAAAAATTGTGAGATTTAGATTTTTTGGTGTGGTGTCACTTATTGACCGATTGTCTGAGGAGAATAAAAGAAGGAATGAGAAATGGTACACTTTAATAATTGGATTTTACATATGTTAAGTAAATATATAGATAATTAAAATTAGTACATGTCAATGTCAATGTAAATAGATGAATGATAACAAAAAATTATTCTTTCCATCTCAAAATATTAATCCTTTATTCCATTTTTCATTCTCCGAAAATATTAGTCCATTTTCAAAAATCAAGTATAAAAATAATATAAATTTTTTATTTTGCCATTCTTTTAAATTCATTAATAACATAAAAAGTACAATTATGACTTGATACTTTTTTTAAAAAAAATGTGCTATCAAAGGGTAAATTTGAAATTTTAATTTTTTTAAAGTGTAATAATTGTACTACTAAAAAAAGTTAGATTTCCTAAAAAGGATTATTATTTTGAAACGGAGGGAGTAGTTTCATTTTAAAATTATAGGATTTAATTTGAAATATTAAAAATTTAGGAATTAATTTTTACAAGGCTCAAATTTTATTTATGCATGTATTTATTTATATTTTTTGAAATTTGCTAATAGAACAAAAAAGAGATGAAAAGTAGGATATCGAAAAAGAATGAAGTAAAAGTTGGGCCGAAATACACAAATGAGTATGGATGCCACCAAAGTGGGGCTTCAGACCTAAACTAAACACATTGATGAAAAAGGAAGTTAGTAATAGGGAGTTTGTCTGGGTTGGGTGCCAGAGAAGAGAAGAGAAGAGAAGAGAGGGTTTAGGAGGGCGTGATTTTGGTTTGTCGAGTCAGATGCAGAGAAATATTAATGGAAAGCAGTCGGTGCAAGTTCTGGCTCCCCAAGAAGAACAGATTCTGTGCAAACGTTCCTCTCACCAATACCTTGTATGTATGATAAAGCTCTCTCTTTCTTTCTTTCTTTCTTTCTTCTTTGGTTCAATCACTGATGATGATGATGATGATGACAATGATCCTTGATTTGTAAACTTACGGCTTAGGTTATGCGGTAACCACACCTCAAGATCTGATTCCCAGTGGATTGCATGCCCAATCGACCCTTCTCAGTAATCTCTTCTTCACCCCCTTTTTCCTTTTTTTTTTTTTTTCCTTTCAATTTTCTTATCTTGCTGCTGCTATTACCCATAATGTCCATTCCATATCACTAATTTTTTTTTTTTCTTCTTTCTTTCCTTTTAACTCCAATTATCTGTTTTGCTAGCACTGTTCTTGAAGAAAATCTCCAAGGACATCTTAGAAGATGCCCATTACTGAAACATGTTCAGTCCTTGTCTACCCAACCTTTCTACCAAATGGGCACCAATGCTGGCACAGATGAAGAAGAAGAAGAAGAAAAGGAGGAGTTATTATTCAGACCCATGGGGGTCAAAGATTGTACCCCTTTGAATGACCTTTCTTCTTCTTCTGGGCCATTGGGGGGTATCATCACTTCTGAAATGAAGAGGAATGCTGTATATACTATGACTGCTACTCAACTCTCCGAATTAATCAGTAAAATTCAGTCTGTTCATGCATCCATATGTAGAGATATTCAACACTCTTACAAGATACCGAAAGCTTGTTCTGTATGGATTAATCGACAAGTTGATGGGTATGCAAGCACACACACCCATTCAAAAATAAATATATTTGTTTGTACTGGGTTGCTTGTTGGTAAAAAGGAATTGTTATACGTGCAGGAAATTACCATTTCAGGAGAAACACGTTATGCAACAGGCGTCGATTCTTGGCAACCTTGAAGAAATTGGGGTGTTAAGGAAGTCCGGTGGGGACATATTAAGGGATCATTACGAATGTGATGAATCATCTGGTGATGACACTACTGTCCCTGCAGTGGTTGAGTTTGGAGCCGGGAGGGGTTACTCGACACAATTGCTCGCAGACTGTTATGGAATCAAGAAAGTCTTTCTGGTCGAGAGAAAGTCATACAAGCTTAAGGTTAGTTGGTTTGATTGAACTAAAAGGTTTGCTTATTCATTGATTTGCTGAACTCAACTTCACTTGTATACACTTTTAGTAAGTTAAAACATGAGGCTGAGTATTGGAGCACCTGATTGATGCAAATTTTAAGCTTCACTTAGATTGATCGAAACCTTATTTGCTTTTTATTGTCATGAAAATTCACTTCAAGGCAGATCGAAGTTTGCGACAGAGAGAGAGGTTGATATTAGAACGTTTGAGAATTGACAGTAAGGCTATTCATAATCCTGTTGTTATGAAATTTTTTTTGCGTCTACGTTGATCTTTTTCATGGCCATTAATTTTTTATGATCTATTTTCAATAAATTCAATGAGGACAGATGGTTGATAAAGTATAATGAATATTTTTTTCAGTCTTTCTACAATATCAAATTAATTAAGAATGTACTGTGCATGGATGCTTCTGACAGATAATGTGATATGCAAAATAAATAAGGGCAAACTTCACTTTACCCACCTGTGATTTGGGTCATGTGCGGTTTACTCCCCTAACGTTTGGAAATGACCACATAACTCCCACGTTGTTTGTGGACTAAAATGCACCGTTAATTTTGTCATTAAAGATGACAGAATGTAAGAGTCGCATGCCCCTGGAGAGAGTAGGCCAATTTTAAAGATGAAAGTATCCTCTCTATATCTTCGAATTTGCATAAAATGCCATTTTCTCCATTTTTCTATTGGTTCTCTCTCTACACCTTTCTCTTCTTCTTTTCAGCTTCCTCTTCTCTCTTTTAACAGAACTTGCAACAATGGCCAATGAAGGAGAGAAGGAGACACAAGCAATTGGGAGTAAGAAGGAAGGTAATCAAACCCACCAATCATAAACAAAAATTGAACAAAGAAATCAAACCCACCACCATAAAATTAAATATCTAAACAGACCAAAAATCCCCCATTCTTATAAGAACCAAAGATCTAAAAAAAAAAAAAAAACAGATAGAAAGTTACAATCTTTAGTATAGATATATAAATCCCAACTCATTGTTTGTATACATGCACACACATGTTGCACTCATTTGGGCTCAACAAATCCCATCCTTCAACCATAAATATATATATATATATATATATATGTATGCATATATGTCTTTTCTCCATTAGTTTTTGTAAGTGTTTGATTAGTTAAAATTATATATATATATACATATACATCTTCATTATATATCTAGTATTTCAGAAGAAAAAAATAAAAATAAAATCTTCTCTAATTTAGTGAAAGATTGGTTGGGTGTCAATTAAAGTTGTAGAGTACAAGTGATGGCTGGCGATGGTGAGGAAGTGGTGATGGAGATGGAGATGGCCAGAGGGAGTGGTTGGGTAAGAGAGGTGGATAATATGTGTGTGTGTATGTATATGCATCTATCTAGGTTCAATTCAGAAAATGAAGTTCACATGTTCTGTTAACGGATGTTAGTGTGTACTTTGGTCCACAAACCACATGGGGGTTATGTAGTCATTTTCAAATGACAAGAGGGTTATCCACACATGGGCCAAACCATAAGGGGATAAAGTGGAGTTTGCCCAATAAATAAATCCACTAGCTTTATCATGCTTCTATGGCATGGATACAAACTTTATGAGGAGAAAACATGCATTGCTTCCTGATGCAAGACTGCCTATGACAAAGCACTTGCCTGTTCATTAACATGCATGGCACACGAGTTTGCACAACTACACACTGAAATTTTGAATGGTGGATGTTACATTCAAACAATAAAATTGTGAAATTATGGGGCCACTTTTGTCTTTTGTAGTGGGTTTGTCTGTACCATTTACTTATTTGCTAGCTTCTAAGCTGAGGAATGCCTCAAGGATGTACCATTTACTCATTCACCAACCTAAACTAGAGCTTAAGCAGTGGAATAAAAAGAAGCCTTCATCAGGTTTTTCAGTGAAACTTTAACAAAGGGCCAGTAGTTGGTTTTTTTTGTTTTTTGCTAAGAACTCATGAAGAGTAAGGTAGCTAGAGAGCTTTGGAGTATGCTTTTCACTGTTCTGGGGTTCAGCAGATTACACAGTCTTCAATTCTTGTGTAATGAGTTACCTGTGTGTTGGCACCAAGGATGTGCTAGGACGAAAGTGCCGGCTAGTTTAGTTTGTTGTGCCTCTTTGGCTTAAGTGGAGCAATAGGAGGGTATGCTTGATGAGGTGAATTATTTCCTGAAGAAGATTATGTTGAAGTCTTCCAATTATTTATGTTAGGGAAGTTTTCTGATTCTTTGTTTTCTTTTGTAGATCTTATTGGAGATTCAGATTTTCTAGGAGCACCTTGCTGACTACCTTTGCTTATCAGAAAAAAAAACAAAACAAAACAAAACAAAAAAGTAAGAAGATAAAGGAATAAGCATTTTCAAATTGGGTGATATTTGGGATTTATTGGATACAAAAAGGGTTTCCTAGTTTGATGTTCTGAATTTGATTGAAAGATGACAAAGCTAAAGTAATGGTTACAAATATGAAATTTAATGAACTTCAAAAACACACCTAGTTTGATTTTCCGAATTTGATTGAGCAATAGATTGCAAATGTGCTAGTAAGTAATGGTTACAAATATGAAAAATAATAAACTCTTGTGTGTGTGGACACATACATAGAGAATGACTTTCTGTCCTAGGCTTGAGCTAGTTCTGAAATTCTGAGCCAGTGTAGGTTCGCTTGCCATTTGCATCCTCTTGGATTCTACTGCATCGTTGACCTTTATCCTTGGTTTTGGTTGACAAAGAAGCCAAACTTGAGCGACATTCATATAGGCTTTTGTTCATTGAATGTTTGTGGTTTTGACTATTCAATATCAAGACACTAAAAGGATGTTACTGAGAGAATATACATTATTTAAATGTAATGTTCTATAAATGGTAGTGAGGAGTGATGAGGATTTGATCAAGCTTTTGGAAGCCATTACTACTAATTGAGGGTTTTGTCTGATGTCCACTACTCTCCTGTCAAGATAAATGGGGAAATGGTACGATAAAATTGCTTGATATTATACCTTTTTATGTGGTAGGATAATATCCACCATAATTTATTGTAGTGTTCATTAGTGCTAGTGAGGAATGATGAGGTTTTGAGCAAGCTTTTGGTTTTGCTTGATATTCAGCACTATCCTTTCAGAAATATGGGGAAATGGGATGATAGTATTGGTTCTTGTTAAATGAGATTGTCCCGTGCATCCCCACCCCCAACCCATCTCTTCATTTTCTTCCCTTTTATGCTAAATGTTCATAGGTTTGATTTAGGAGTTTATTGTGTCAAAATACTATTTTTAGTAGAGTTATAGGAATAAATTGCAGATTTAAGTTCATGTAATTACGTCAATATGGAACTTTGGCATAGCATGTAGGATTTTCAATTTTGCATTTACTATGAGTTTCTACTTTCTAGTTAGAAAATTTGATTTCATTTGCTTTTAATGTCATTTTTTTAAATCTAATTAAAAACATGCCACAATTGTGACATTATAGATGAAATACCTCAATTTTTATCTTTTCATCTAACATGTTAAAAAAAATGTGTTGTAGCTTTTGGTGGCACCAGCACAAAAAATACATTGTAGCTTAAAAAATGTGAGTTGCCCATACTTGTATTTGAGAACACAATCCTAATTAAGCATTTGAGAATGCAATGCACACCCAATCAGTGGATCGGAAAGAAGAAAGGAGAAATGGAAATTTCTCACATTCAAGAAAATTACATTGGGTATAGTTTTTGGCACCATCTCTCAACTTCATATGTATTTCAAAGTGATTGAAGTTGTTTTCATGTAGGATGAGCTAAGTTATCTAGACACTTCATTCGACAAAGTATGGAGAAAAGGCCAAACCACTTCGAAATTCAGCTTTCTCCTGTAGTACTATATTTGGTGGTTAAACAAATCTAAGGCCTAGACAAATACCGACACCTAACATGCCTCCCTGTTTGTATACCATATATTAGAATTTAGAATCACTGCTTAAGTTTCACATCATATTTCATTAATGTTCTTGCTTGATGAAAGGATCCGTTACCTTGTATAATGCGAGGCTGCTGGCAAATTTTCATACTTCTCATTACTCTCTGACATTTAATCATTTAACTTTTGCAGTTGAGGATTTGAACTTGAATGCTGTTGAGTCTTTGCAAGGAATACCTTATTTGGGAATTGGTAAACACCTCTGTGGCCCTGCAACAGGTAATCAAAATTTTGGTTCATTTAACTAGTGCTTAAAACCTTGACTTTTAATGTTCAATGTAATTGTTATAGTTGATCTAAATGAATCGGCAGTGCACAACACAACTATATGAATACATCAGTCGTCCAACAAAAGTGCAACTTTGTTGCAGATATGACTCTAAGATGTTGCCTTGCGGAACAACAACAGACTCGAGGTGATGATGCACAGTGCAGTGAAGGCTGTCACCTGGGAGGCCTAGCTATAGCAACATGTTGCCATCACCTTTGCCAGTGGAAGCATTACATAAGTAATCTCTTAATCTAGTTTCCTTGGCCCTAGCAAATACATATAATATTTATTTGGTGCAAGTTGTAAAATATTGTTGTTTTCTCTACTTGACTGTTTCACTTGGCCTAATTCTCTGCAGACAAGAAATATTTAACGAATCTGGGGATAAGCAAGGAAGATTTCCATGCTATTACATGGTTTACTAGCTGGGCAGTAGATGCAGATCATAGTTCAGATCTTTCTGGTGGTGTTAATTGTGCATCAGATATACAAATCGTTGGGATGGAAGATTGTGGGAAGGAAGCGTGTGGAGGAGTAGAAGACATTTTGAGGGATATGAAGGCTGTGGAGAGGGCTGTGCTTGGCTTTAGGTGCAAAGATATCATTGATATGGGGAGGTTGATGTGGTTGAAGGAACATGAGGAGCTAGAAGAAGCTAAGCTTGTCAAGTATGTCCCATCTCATATCTCTCCTGAAAACCATTTACTCGTTGCCAAAGGGAGATGACATGAACCCCACCTGTGTATGATTTGCATGGTGGCTGGAAGATATTTTGTTGCAATGGACTTTGCCCTGCGTATTTGTTCCGAGAGAAGCAGATGATATTGAGATCATATATGGTTTATGGAACTTTTTTATTTATTATTAATATTTCTAGTTTTCTACTGCTGGTCTCTTTATTGCAATTCCTTTTAAAAAAATATTATATAAATTTAGAAAAAAAATTATAAATTTTCTTACCAACTTACATTATGTAATAAAAAATTATAATTTAAAATAAAATTTACTTCAATAATGTGATAGATCAAAAGATTTAAGTCCTGATTTCATAATCGAGGGCATAGTGAAGCACTATTTGATATAAATTAAATAAGTGTATTTATTTGGCTTACATTATCTTTTTAATTTATTTTTTATATATATTTTCATAAAAAGTAAAAAAAAAAATATAGGAAAAATTATTTATAAGTCCTATTAGGGAGACTTATGTTACATATGGTCCTACTAAAAAACTTATGTTCTTATAAGTCTTGTGGGAAGTTTGTTGACACATTTATCCGCAATATGAGTTGTTAATATCATAAATAATGGCAAAATCATAAATAAAAAATTAAATGTTATCATAGATCATATTTATATGAATATGAATTTGAATTTGAATTTTAAAATATATATTTACCCTCAATATTAGTTTGTTAATATCATAAATAATGGTAAAATCATATATAGGAAATTGAATGTTATCATAAATCATATCTATATGAATGTAAATTTGAATTTCAAAATACACGAACAAATAACATTTTCACATTCAATTTAAAAAATCAAAAACTTAGTAAATTTGCAAAACGTAACGTGACACGTATGTAAATATTGAATACAATAACATTACAACACAAATTCAAAGAAAAAATACAACCGAATGTAATACGCACAAAGCATGATAACATTATAGATGTGGGTTAACATTACAACCTAAATGTAACGTTATTGGAGGCTAATGAAGGTATGTCAATGTATGGATGTACCATTTTTCATAAACCAGCAACATTTTCACATTGAATTAAGAAAATTAAAAACTCATTAAGTTTGCGAAACGTAACGTGACAAGTACATAAACACTTAATACAACAACGTCACAATACAAATTTAAAGGCTAATACAACCAAACGTAACACGCATAAAACATGACAACATTGCAAATGTGGGTTAACATTACAACCTAAATGTAACGTCATTGGAGGCTAATGAAAGTGTGCCAATGTATGGATGTACTATTTTTCATAAACCAACAATATTTTCACATTCAATTAAAAAAATTAGAAACCCATTAAGTTTGTGAAACGTAACTGTAACACGCCCGCGAGGGGACCCCGCGCTACAGCTCGGACTCTTTCTTTTTTTGTTTGGATTGCGGTTCTAAATCTGAACCAAAGAGTCCAACTCTGGCAAATCGTTTGAGAAAACAGATTTTTGAAAAGTAGTGTCAAACATGAACTGCTTTGCCAGATACAGAGTCGACACCTAAATATTTTTTAAAATGGGGGAATTTAGGAAACCCTGACTCGGTGCCAAAGGCCACGTGTCCGTCATCACCAAAGTTGTCTTGGCTCGGGAGCTTGGGTACGATTGGGGAAGGTTAGCTATGAGCACCCCCTCTCACCCGGTCCGAAGACCGGCCTCTACTAACCATGATATCCGTTTTTGACAACTTTATGCGTTCTTATTCCGGTTATTAGCCTAGAATTACTATGTTATGCGCGCAGTAAACAAGTATAGACTAGATTGCCTAATTTGGAAACAATCATTGCATATTCGTTTGTTTGAAAAACAGTTTGGAATTTGCTACTCGCAAGTAGGCTAAAACACGGATTTCAACGAGTTTTCCCAACTCAAGCAATCCAACCTCCACCCACAGGCATTCAAGCAATTTATCTCATATAAGCACTTAGCCACATGGCAAGCATACTGTCATGTTAACATTCACACACATGCGAGATGCTAAAGCGTAAATACTTACATCGTACTCCGCGCCAAAAATAGGAAACTAGTTAGCAAACATGCATGACCTAGTTCATGTTAAGTGGCTAATGCAACGCAAGCAAGAATGCAATTTAGAGTAGGCTCGGCTAACCCTAAAATGGCATATGAAATGCAATCATTTGATGCACGTGTTCAAGTTGGAATTAGAATACAATGCGGTTTGCATGATGTACCGAGCCCGGTGCATGTTTAGACAAATGCATGGATGCACGCATGCATTGCATAAGGTATGCTAAAATAGGCGTGCCCTAATCTACCATCATAAGCAGGTAAATAAAAGGGAAGAAAGAGGTAGGGGTTGGAAAACATGCACACCACTCACACACCCTTATTACAAATTTGCCCCTACTCGGAGGGACCAAAATAATAATACAGATTAATTAACTACACAAGCTAATTAAAATATTACAGTCCAACTAAATTAATTAAACAAATTAATTAATCTAATTAAAACAGTAAATGCCTCGGGAAGAGGGCCAGGTGCAATGCATGCTCGGGGCTTGCTCGGAATCACACTACCATGCCTGATTTGCCTCTGTTTTCCCTGATTTCCTCCTCTGAAGACTGCCAAAGTCTCAGGAATGCCTCCCAGGACACTGAGGGACATCATCGGCTAAGTAGGACTTCCACTGGCAGTAGAATGAGCTCATCGGCACTGAATTCATCCATCGACTGAAGATTGACTGCCGGTCGGCACTAAACACTGCCGATCGGCACTAAATGCCTGCAGAACCTGCAACTCACAGCAGCAGAGGACAACAACTTGCATGGCAATGTGATTCAAAGCATTTATGCACCAAACACACTCCTTATCATGTTAATGACTTAAAGGAAGATGTGTCTCGATTCTCGGACCACCAATCACGCATTTCCATGCATGATGGCCCAAAGAACCGAGTATGCAACTTTAATTTCAAATGCATGCAAACCAAACAAACACAAACCAAGGGGGGCTTCTACCTCCATCATGACTTAGTCAAGAGGTAGAGCATGCATGCCAATGCAATGTAACCCTAAGCATGTTATCTAGCATGCAACATGGACTATGCAATATACTTATGCAAAGCATATAAGCAAGCATGCAAGGCAAGCACGCAAACCAAATAGAGGAAAGCCTCTAATCATGAATTAGGCAACTCCAAATAGTCCTAAAACAATGGCCAAAATGCTAAGTCATGAGGGCCAAACACATATACACACATGCACATGTTAAGGTACCAACTTAAGCATTGAACAAGCAACTTTTAAGCACACTTAAAGGGACACAACAATGGACAATTAGCATGCAATATAAGCTCTGAAAATCATGCAAAACATGGTGCCAAACCAAGTCAAAGTAAACCAAACAAAGCATGCAAATAGTCTAAGACTTAAGGCAAGTCAATGAGGCTCGAACCACACTTAGTACAACCACACATGGTAATACTTAAACAACTAAAATCAGAGTTTTAACACATAAAACTAAGCCCAAAAGATCACCTAGATGGCATCTAAATGACATGAATTCAAAGGCATGCACAATGACCAAAACATGGAGCATTCAACACATGCTTCCAAAGCATTAAAGAGGCAACTAAGGCAAGCATACAAGCACACCAAAGGGACTGAAATAGCATGCTAGGTGGTTCCAAACCATTGAAAATAATGCAAGCATGGCATGCTACACATTCATGCTCTTAAGGCCAACAAGCCAAATGCAAAGAGGCTATATAATGCATGCTAAGATAGACCAAAACAACTTAGGACAGACCTAAAGCATGGCAAAATAAGCATAAAACCTTCATGAATCTAAGCCTAAAGCATGCTCAAACTAGGGTTAACAACCATGGGCATGTTAAGGCAATAAGGAGGCATTACAAAGCATCTATGCAAGACATGCAAGGAGTACTAAAACCAACTTAAAACTAAGTTAGATCATGGCATAATAAGCATGGAAAACAACCAATACATGCTCAACACACACTCAAGCACAATGCTCCCTCAAGAGGCAAAACTTGCCCTTTTCAAGGACATCAAGGAGAGGGGGTGGCCCTCTCCTTCTTAGGACTTTAAGGCATCATCTTCACCACTGAAATCCCTCAAGATTTCAGTGGTGAAGAGACCCAAACACCAAAATCCCGGATCTTAACAAAATAGCACAAAAATGGGCCTTTTCAAGGCCTAAGGGTGGTCAAACCCTTCCAAACCACAAAACACTCTTAATAAACAATCAAGATGACTAAAAAACAGAACTTTTATGTGTTAAAGACTAAGCACAAAAACAGTTCAAAGATAGTCAAAAGTACAAAGCAAGAAAGGGGTAAAAAGGACTAGAGTTGTTACCCTTGTAGACCACTTCAACAATGGTGACCTTGTTGCCTTCCTTAGCTCCAAACCAGTCAAGAACTTCAAGAACAAGCCTCAAGAACCTCAGTTCCAAGAGGAAGGTGAAACACTAGGTGTTGATGAGCAATAGTATGGACTAAAGCACCTAGTGTACAAAACAAGGAAGAAAAAGAGAGATAGGATAGATATAGAACTTCTAACCTAAAACCAGAGCTTCTCCTCTGTCTAAAATGTCTAACTCTCTCCAACTTTTTCAACCCTTGAGCCAAGAGAAGAGCTCCTTCTCTTATAGGCACCAAAGCTTACAAGCTAAGGAAACCAAAGGCTCATCCCTCCATACACGTGTATGGAGGGGAAACAAAAGCTATACAGCTGTAAGAAAATATCTCCAAAAATAACTGTATAAGAGTCGGCAGGGCAAAAATGTCATTTTGACAAATTTGACTGCCGACCGGCACAAAAGAGTGCCGACCGGCACAATATAGTGCCGATGGCAACACCAACTAACCGGTGGCCTCTAGCCACTGCCGGTGGTGTGTGGGGATGCCTCACAAGGGATTCCCTGCCCCTCCAAGGCAAAGCACAAGTGTTTGGTGCAAAACCAGACACAAAACGGTCGAGTTCAGAGGTCGTGAGGCAAGGCGCGTAGCCGAGAACTCCGGGAACTCCAAACGAACACAAACATGGATAATCACCGAGTGTTCAAGCGATGACGTCCAAGTCTTGAGGACGGTCAAAAATGGGGTGTCTACAGTTGCCCCTCTTTGACAGAACTCGAAAGTCATAACAATGACGGGAGTGAATGTCAAAGCCTAGAGACGACCCATTTTTGACCAGGCCGAAGACTTAGACAAACATGCAAGACAAGTAAGATATGCGCCCGAAGGCAGGGGCAAAATTCAACTGAAAATGCAAGAAGCCGAGCATAACTTATGATCATGCAAAGAAAGCTGTAACGAAGCACACATGCGACAGTTTTAAGCTAGAATACTCCAAACTACACTACAATGTAGAAAGGGTGTAAGAGAATTATGCAATTCTCGATACGTCTCACTCCGAGGATACAATACCTGTCCGGCTCGTCTGGTTGCACTAGCTTCAAATGAACCGTACATACAATATCGTGCCTGAAAAGAAGACAAACTTAACAGGTATGATATTGTTAGCAATATGCATGACAATGCAAATGAGGCACGCATGCCAATGCTAGCGAGGCACGCATGCCAATGTGTATAGCAAAATAGTGGGATTGAACACATGTGAGTAAAGCAATGCACGCATGCACGCAATGTGTATAAAAGGAAACTTGAACACATATCAGTAAAGCAATGCACGCATACAATGCAATGTGTATAGGAACTTAAACACATATCAGTAAAGCAATGCACGCATACAATGCAATGTGTATAGGAACTTGAACACATATCAGTAAAGCAATGCACGCATACAATGCAATGTGTATAGGAACTTGAACACATATCAGTAAAGCAATGCATGCATACAATGCAATGTGTATAGGAACTTGAACACATATCAGTAAAGCAATGTACGCATACAATGCAATGTGTATAGGAACTTGAACACATATCAGTAAAGCAATGCACGCATACAATGCAATGTGTATAGGAACTTGAACACATATCAGTAAAGCAATGCACGCATACAATGCAATGTGTATAGGAACTTGAAATGCGAATGAAATGAGGCACGCATACCTCATTAAAATGATATGCAAATGAAAATGAAGATGCATATGAGGCACGCATACCTCATGAATGTAAAACTAAAATAAATATGAACATGAGGCACGCATACCTCATGAATGCAAAACTGAAATAAACATGAGCATGAGGCACGCATACCTCATGAATGCAAAACTGAAATAAACATGAACATGAGGTACGCATACCTCATGAATGCAAAACTGAAATAAACATGAGCATGAGGCACGCATACCTCATGAATGGAAAATGAAATGCAAAACGAGGCACGCGTACCTCGAGATGCAATGAAATGCAAAATGAGGCACGCATACCTCATTGAAATGAAAAATGAAATGCAAAACGAGGCACGCGTACCTCGAGATGCAATGAAATGCAAAATGAGGTACGCATACCTCATTGAAATGAAAAATGAAATGCAAAACGAGGCACGCGTACCTCGAGATGCAATGAGGCATGCATACCTCATGAATGGAAAATGAAATGCAAAATGAAATGGACATGAGGCACGCATACCTCATGGATGCAAAACTGAAATGCAAAACGAGGCACGCGTACCTCGAGATGCAATGAAATGCAAAATGAGGCACGCATACCTCATTGAAAGGAGAATGAAATGCAAAACGAGGCACGCGTACCTCGAGATGCAATGAAATGCAAAATGAGGCACGCATACCTCATAGAAATGAAAAATGAAATGCAAAACGAGGCACGCATACCTCGAGATGCAATGAAATGCAAAATGAGGCACGCATACCTCATTGAAATGGAAAAAAGAAATGCAAAACGAGGCACGCGTACCTCGAGATGCAATGAAATGCAAAATGAGGCGCGCATACCTCATTGAATGGAAGACAAAATGCAAGTATGACACGCATGCCACACGAAAATGCAAAACGGTGCAAGTCGCAAGGGACGTGCAAGACGGCGCGATGCGACGCACCGGACAATGTGATAGATGCGTGCAACGCGCACGGGGCAACTTTTGAATTTTGTAAAAGACAAAAGGATACAAAAGGATACAATCTTTGCTTGAATCTGAGTGCCACGCACAGAAGACACGGTCCGAGGTCAAAACGGAGGCTGGTTGAGCGTCGGGGATGCACTTTCTTGCACTTTCTTGAGCTATGAAGACCCAAAACTGTTCACATGGCCTAAACAAGGCTGTGGGAACACCACCGGCTGGGAGAGGAAGCCACCGGCTGGCCACCGGCTGCAAAATAACTCCACCGGCACAATATTGTGCCGACCGGCACAAAATAGTGCTGACCGGCCAAAAATGCCTGATCGGGGGCAGTTTTGACAATTCGCCTCGGGTATTATAAAATAGGGTTCCTAAACCCTATTTTTTCATTCCTCTACTGCCGAAATCTCTTGCTCTCTCTCTCTAGAGCATTTTCTCTTCCTCTTTTCTCCGTTTCTTTGCGTTTTAAGCCCGTTTCGTTGTCAGATTCGCGATTTCCTTCGCGTTTCGGACATTTTCGACCGATCGAAATTTCATTTCGGAGCATCCTTTGCTATTTCCACTTTTTCAGGACTTGTTCCCCTCGATTTCTTCTTCATTTCCGTGCCTTTCCATCTTCCGGCCTTTCCGGCCATTTTCGGCCCGCTCGGGGTTGACTTTTTCGGTTGACTTTTCACATTCCGGCTTTTCCGGCCATTTTCTCGCCACCATTGCCATGGCTAACGATCTTCCACACGTCGGGACTCCCTCGGACCACGAGATGGATCCCGGGGTCGAGCTCCTCCGTCTGAGCGAGCGTCCGTTCGATCCGGCGACCTACCGCCTTGCGATTCATGTGCTACCACCGGATGGACTTCGCCATTTCCGCAGTTTCAACAGGGCTCTGGACCCGGAGCTCCTCCTGCGTGAGCCAACCTCTCACCTATCCTTCGGTGCTTCCGAGGTAACACTCTTCTCTGTTTTACTTTCTGCAATGTAGAACTGTTAACTGTCAAAGTTGTTTTCGTTCTTTAACTGCTCGATCCTGATATACTGTACACTGTAGTCGATTGCAATCATGCTTACAACTGATATCTGTTTAAAACGGACACATGCACACACACTGCACTAGCCTTAATCACCCAAACACACGGCACACACCGCGTTTCACTGCAAACTTACCGACACCCAGCATCTGCTTGAATCTGAAAATATGCACGCATGCTATGCTTATACTAATCCTCACAGGAGCACTGACACAGGCCGTAGTCCACCTACTAGTATACTGAAACCCGATATCTGCTTGAATCTGAAAAATGTGCACACGTGCACCATATTTACACTGAACCACTCAAAACACGCTGACGCATCACACGTTGTAGTTCACTGTGAGCACACCGACACCCGGTATCTGTTAGAATCTGAAAATTGTGCACACATGCACCATATTTACACTGAACCACTCAAAACACGCTGACGCATCACACGTTGTAGTTCACTGTGAGCACACCGGCACCCGGTATCTGTTAGAATCTGAAAACTTGCACGCATGCCATATTTATCTGAAGTTTTCATGCCTTACAAAATCAGTGTATTTAGCATTCCTTTGCAACTGTATTCTTGAAAACAGGGGGATTCCCATACCGTCCGCGGGTATGGGAACGTCGCTGCTCGAGATTGGTATGCGGAGCTTCCCGAGGCGGTTCGCCGTATCGTGGACCAGGCCGGCTTCGGTGCTTTCTGCAGAGGTGGTGGGACACCACCGATTCATTTCACCTATCCGTGGCGGGAGACATGACGATGACTCCCTACGACTTCTCGATGCTCACAGGCATCGGGGTGGAGGGTGATCCGATCCCTTTCGACATCGATATGGATGAGTGGACCGCCGCTCAGACCTATCTGCTTGGCGAGGCGCCACCTCTTGTGCATCTAGGTTTCGTCCGCTACTCCTGGTTCGAGGTGCAGTTCAGGGTGCAGCCGGCCCTTGTTGACGCAGCCCTGATGACTCAGGAGGCCGTGGATAGATACGCACGCAGCTTTCTCATGTTCCTGTTTGGGACGACGATTTTCGCCGATCGGGCGAACACAGTGCCTCTCTGCCTTCTCAGCGCACTGGTGGATGTTAGAGATATCTTGCGTTTCGATTTGGGTGGTGCGGCTCTGGCCACCCTCTACGGCTACATGAGCTCAGTCTCCCGCGGCAGCGGACAGTTGCTCGGGGGTTACTGGCGTACTTGGGAGGTACATTTCCTTTTCCGCTTTACATTTCTGCTTTACATTTTCTGTACTCTGCACACTGCACACACTGTAGTCCGTTTCACACGGACTATATACTGTACACACGGCACACACATACTCTGCTTTACACTGACTGTACACTGTACACTCTGCACAATACACTACACAACACACGGCTCTGTTATTTCTGCCTTCTATTCTGCATTCTGTTTTGTCTGATAAATGTACTGGTGTTTATCTTGCAGTTGTGGGTTTATGCCTACTTTCCTAGGCTCGCTCCCGTGCCCGAGGCAGAGACCCCTCTGGTCGTCCCTTTTTCGCGACGCTTTGATGGGAGATGCACCCGGAGGCCGCGGGAGACATTCAGTTTCTTCCGCCGTTACTTCGACACCATCACTCCTGCCGAGGTATGTTTTACTTGCAGTTCATTTAAGCTTCGCCTTTTCACTGCGTATTCGTAATATCAGCAGGTAACAAACTGTATTTCATTTTCAGATCACCTGGCAGCCGTGGGCTCCACTGCCAGCGACGATGCGAGATCGGTTTGCCGGTGCCATTGAGACCTCTCGCTACCGGATTCTTCTGGAGGGCCCGGTCTGTCGGGCTTGGTACCTAGGTGAGAGTTTTCTACGCCAGACCCTAGGGTTACCGGAGCAGATAGTCCATGTTCTCCCTCCTGAGCGCATGAGGGACACCGAGGGGTACAGTCTTCAGCAGATGGCGGACTACACCATTAGCTGGGATGAGAGCGGTTACAGGGGCGAGGGCGACTACTCAGAGTACGTCCAGACCTTCATCATGCAGCCTCTGAGTGGTGGTCGCCGAGCTAAGCGAGAGAGACCTGCGGCGCCAGCGGCTAGGGCAGAGGCAGGAGTAGGAGCAGGAGCGGGAGCATCGCGGAGAGCTCGAGTCCGCAGGGCGGAGTCTGAGAGGGACGAGGACGGTTGGCCCGCTCGCCTACTATCTTTGACATCTGAGGCGAGTGGGGAGACCTACCAGATCCCTTTCGCTCCTCCCCCGGCTGGTCATGAGTTGGCCGGTATTCCTGACTTGCCTCCGGTATGTATTACTTGCATTCTGCATCTCGCATTGTCATTTCATTTCAGTTTATTTGATATTCCGCAGAATACTGATGCATCTGATACTTTTGCAGGCTTCCTCCGAGTACACGCGGCAGTCCATGGAGTTGTGTGCCTCCCTGATGGGGATGCTGCAGCGGACCCTCGATGTCTTGGCCACCCACAGTCTTCCGGTATGTTCTTCTGACCGCCGTCTCAAACCATACACTGTTTCATACAATCTGGTGCACGACGCAAAACCTGATAAACTGCTCACGGCATTCACATATTGTACTCATACACTGCATTCTGCACTGATAACCTGCTCACAGCCTTCACACACTACTCATACACTGCATTCTGCATTGATTCACTGCTCACGGCATTCATACACTGTACTCATACACTGCATTCTACACTGATACACTGCTCACAGCTTTCTGATGTATTTGCTTTTTGTACTTTTCAGCCTCCCTTCCAGATTCCCCCAGTGGGTGGCGCTCCGTCTGGACCTCCCATTTCTACTCGGGATGGCAGGATATTCCCCCGTACCAAAGGGGGGCGTGCCCATGTGGGGAGCAGCTCGCGGGCTCCAGTTCCAGGCGATGGCGAGTCGGAGGCGGAGGCAGAGGCGGAGTCATCCGAGGAGGAGGCCGGGGACAGCTCGGGCTCGGGCTCAGACAGCGACGCTCCTGATGATGATCCTGGGCTCCTGCCCAGGAAGAGGGCGAGGACGGGTCCCTAGACATGAGACTACCGATGTTGATACAGACTTTTGCTGCTTTTTTTTTTTTCTTGTACTTTTCTCTTTTTGGTAGATAGAGTACTATGTACTACCGCAGGCAGATTTTGCTTTCCTCAAAACTTATGTACTTGAAAAGATTTATGAAATGGAACAAACTTTTTATCTGAAAAAGTGTTGCATTTGTATATATCTGCGTATTTCATACTTTGCACTGCATTACATCATATTACACCTCAAATGTAAATGATATCGATCTGTTGTCTGAAAACTGAGCATTTGCACTGTGATAATCGGATAACCAACCAACTAACAGCGAACAACTCAAGCAAGCCACTGCTTAAACTGAATACACAGCCCATATTCTGCTGGGGATTGGTCTGCACACAGCTCATAACACAGCACTCTGCTCATTCTGTACACAGCAAACCCTGAACAAACAGCCTAATCTGACAAGACAGACCACAAAAATTGAAACGGTTGAAGTTGAAACACACTCGGATGCCCCCAAATTTTCCCTTTCTTCTCTTGCCTCGCATAGATGTAGAGAATGGCACAGCATTCTGAGCATAAACGGTTTATCTTTGGAAAAGGGGTTCACAACCGGGGTATCGAGCTTACAACTGGACACAGCGGAGGGACTCAAATAACACAAAAGGCTCACGCCCTGAACACAATGAGACACGCTCGGAAAAGACTCAAAGCTAAAGTTGAGACCGACAACACGAAAGACACGACACACGGACGTGTTTACGGAAAATAAAAGACCTCGGATCCCAAGGAGCCAGTTTTTCCGGGCATATTTCCCACCCTTTCTGATTTGTGATTCTCACATCACTCGGCCCTCAGGCTCGGTTTTTCTCACAAAAACCCTTTTCTCACTTTTCTCTCAACTTACACCTCTCTATTCTTTATTCTCTCTTTTTTTTTCCTCCCTTCCCTGGGTGGTTAATAAGTGAATAGGGATTTGCGGGTTTACGCCCGATACAGCTAGCTCACGGCTACTTCTTCTAGTAGATAGGGTGCCTTTCTGGCGAGTGCGTTGATAACAAGGGAGAGGCGGAACACCCGACTCGACTGTGCCCCTAGCTCATTACTTTGACCATTTTTTTATTTTCTTTCTAAAATAATTTTGACTAAAATGATCGTCAGATTAACATGCTTGTTCGATTTTTGATTTGAAAATCATGCGAGTCAGGCTACAAGCACTGAAAATTTTCCTTTTTAGGTCCAGACATGGTCCAATTTTGGAAAATGGAATAGTTTTCGAGAAAATAGTCAACCTCAGTAAAAAATTTCAAAAACTAAATTTTCGCAAACAATCGCTGCTAAACAAGCAAAGAACTTACCCTTGAGATGCGCGACCTTGGATCGAAGGCAATGGAAAATTGCCCCTTGCTTGAAGGGGGGAGAGGGCAACGGAGAGTTGCCCCTAGTTTGGGCGGTGACTTTCGACGACGCATGGCAACGGATGGCAACGGAAAGTTGCCCCTTGTTTGGATGATGCCGCAGCATGCTCATCGATGATTGATTGCGACCCGGCTCTCAAGCACGGAGGGGACGGGGATGGCCACAAACAATATATGGACACAGTCACCTTGAAAGCATTGGTGGCTGGACTTCAGGAGGAAGTTGATCACGTAGTTCCAGACATTGCAGCCGAGACATCGGATTCAGAGGAGGCACAGGCGATCAAAAACCATTTCATGGACTGAGACGCTATGGAAGCGTTGGGGGCTGGACTTCAGAATGAAGTTGCCTACGTATCCCAAACATGGGAATCAAGCCTTACGTAGTTCCGGTTAAGGTACACTCGGGTATTTTAACCTTCACCCTTTCTTTTTTTTCTTTTTTTTTTTTAGGCTCTCACTTTTGCCAAGGCGCCCAATGCGGGTTTTCGACCTTGCGAGCTTCTTTTCATTTTCTTTTTCTTTTCATCTTTTCATTCTTCTTCTTTCTCCTTTTTCTTTTTTTTTTCTTTTTTGTATTCTTCTTTTCTTCTTCTTTTTTTTGTCTTTTTTCTTTCTTTTTTTTTTGTCTTTTTTCGTTTGCTCTAACTTTTGCCTGGGTCGCCCTTCCGGGTTTTCGGCCCAGCGAGCCTCTCAAAGGGTAAAAGTGTAGCAAGTCCATGCCAAATGGTTTTTGAAGTTGAAGCCTCTCTGTATCTAGGGGAACGGCTGTTGCAGTGCTTTGCAGGAGAATCCATCACGGTTGCTTTGCAAGCTTCCTCTGGTAAGATCTAGTCTTCTTGCTCTGATTTTGATGCCTCTTGTTCGAGGGTTGCTTCAAATCCGGCCACACGGGCCTCCTCTGATAATTGACCGTTGAGTGTTCTGAATGAGCTGGAGGTTCAAACAGATAGGCCGAATCTTGAGGCTGAGAGCGATCCTTGGCTGCACAATCCCAAGAGCGATTCCACACAAGTCTTCGCAGGACTGCGCAAAACATTTTGGTTTTTAAAAGTTTTTTAAGAAAGCGACAAATCGCTCGCGCTAAAGACGGTGTGGGACCAGTCTGGATCGAGCCAGGGTCCTTCTCAGTACTCACGCTGACAAGCATGATTTCAATCATTAAGGGGTTAGCATGCCTCTCTTTCTCTCAATTTGATCAAAGTTTTACAAATCCCGAGGAATTCCTTCCTCTTCGTTTTTATCACCGTAGTGTTCAAAAAGGGTTTTTGAAAAACTTAGGTCAAAACAACAATCTTCAGGGCACAAGAGAGCGGGTGGAACGTGCTGCCACCCCTTTCAGATTCCTCTGGCGCAGCTAGCCCAAAACAATCAATGAACACGGAAACAAGGTGGCCACAGCTATTTCGTTCAGGTTTTTTTTGGATGCAACTGGCTCCTTGGTGGAGACAGACTCAAAAATAAGACAGAAGGATAATTACAAAGCAAAACGGTGTTCGAGGCAACAACCCCAGAATCACCTGGTATTCTATACAAAAGGACCGACTCGTTACAACAAGACAGACCCTTAAGCAAAAAGAAAGGCTGACTCAGGACAGGGAGACAGACTCAAAACAAAATAAAAGACTGACTCGGCACCGAAGCCAGGACTTACAAAATTAGCATCCATAGATGCTCAAAAATGCGTGCCAGACGCCACATCAAAAAGCTCGAGGCGTTGCCCGCAGGCGGTCGAATTCCAATTACATACTTGCAGTATCGGTGTCCTCGAAGTCCAACAACTGGGTGGTAACAGAGTTGGCCTAGGTGGGTGGGAGAATAACCTCATTATCAATCAGATCCTGCACCTCATGGCGGAGACGGAAGCAGTTATCAGTGGGGTGACCGGTCTACTGATGGTACGCGCAGTACTGAGTAGCATCATGTGTAGCAGGGAGGTTCTTCGGTAAAGGTCGGGGCTCCAAGTGCTTAAGGTGCCCCCTCTCGGCAAGAATCTGGAGCGCCTTTGACAATGGCATATACAGGGCATGGAAGACCCTACGCCCTCGAGGTAGGTATTTTGAAGCCTGAGTGCTTTTGCTAGATGCACTGGCGAACGGATCGGCAGGTGCGGGCTTGGATTTCTGAGCCTTCTCGGGTACAGGGTTGGGAACGAGAGGAACTGCTCTGGCATGACGGGGCCTGTCCCGGTTTTCTGACTGACTTGAACTACCCTCAGGTAAAGTGGGGAAAGCATCATCTACAGCTTTGGTCACAACCGCGGATATCTGTTGCCTATTCATTCCCCCGGCTTTCAAAGCCTCGACTGCCCACAGCAGTTTTTCCATAGGATCGGCATCTGCCTTTGCTTTGTCTTTACTTCTGGCCTCAACCTGATTGAGGGTTTGGGTTGACACTGGTACGTCGTTGCCATAGCTGGAGGTCATCTCCGGCTGGTTAAGTTCAATCACAATCCGCCCCAACAGCAGGGGCTCCTGGGGTACAAAACTCCCGGCGTACGGTGCCGCTGGCGGTGAAGCTGACATCCCATACGCGAGATCCGCCACGGACCTCTGGAGATCGCCTATCATCCCCATCATTTCAAAAGTAGTAGGCTCGCGAGCCTGATATAGCTGAGGGGCCCAGACCGGATGTGCAACCGGCAACCTGGGTGGATGCAGCATATCAACCGTAGTCTCACTGTGTAGGGTGACTCCCTGATCCAACGCGGCTGTCATAACCACAATCTCTTCCGAATTCTACGTCATACTAAGTTCTGCCTCAGCAAAGGGGGAACACCGGCTATTCTATATCAATTCTCTGAACCTCTAAACTGAAACGGAAAACAAACAGCATTTCAGCCCCAAACGGATCAAACACAGGTGTAGCCGAACAATTTGCATTCTACTACTGATCACTGTTCCTCAGAATTACTGTTCTCAGAACCAAACTGATACCCACAGATAACTGATTCTCAACAATACTGACACTGGTGTCCTCGGGCCGGATGCCCAATCTTGCAAACTGACATGTACGTTCCTGCAGAGATACACTCTAAAAGGCACATAGCACGTAAAGTAGAGCCAAAACACCCCTATGTTGGGGTAGGGTTTCCCTGTCCTATTTTGTCAGGAGCTAGGGTTTCACTACGCACACAGCGGTTTCAAACAACCTATAATCGGGTAAGCAACCTGTCCTAGTTTGGAATGGTCACTATGGATTCCGAATATGCACTAGGTCGAATGGTCAAAAAGGGTGCCCCGGTAAAATCGGGGTTTGTGTTCCCATGCTGTCAGAGCCCACAACCGGTCAGCCTTATGGACATGCCTTGACAAGGCAAGCCTCCGGCAAACCGTTCAGGAATGGCAGATAGCAAACACTGTGTTCCTAGGTGCACCAATGCACATGCAATGCAAAGAAACACATAAACATAGTCGAAACAGGATATCACAAGTTCGAGTCAAGCTCTCTAAATCCCCAGCAGAGTCGCCAGAAACTGTAACACGCCCGCGAGGGGACCCCGCGCTACAGCTCGGACTCTTTCTTTTTTTGTTTGGATTGCGGTTCTAAATCTGAACCAAAGAGTCCAACTCTGGCAAATCGTTTGAGAAAACAGATTTTTGAAAAGTAGTGCCAAACATGGACTGCTTTGCTAGATACAGAGTCGCCACCTAAATATTTTTTAAAATGGGGGAATTTAGGAAACCCTGACTCGGTGCCCAAGGCCACGTGTCCGTCATCACCAAAGTTGTCTTGGCTCAGGAGCTTGGGTACGATTGGGGAAGGTCAGCTATGAGCACGCCCTCTCGCCCAGTCCGAAGACCGGCCTCTACTAACCATGATATCCATTTTTGACAACTTTATGCGTTCTTATTCCGGTTATTAGCCTAGAATTACTATGTTATGCGCGCAGCAAACAAGTATAGACTAGATTGCCTAATTTGGAAACAAGCATTGCATATCCGTTTGTATGAAAAACAGTTTGGAATTTGCTACTCGCAAGTAGGCTAAAACACAGATTTCAACGAGTTTTCCCAACTCAAGCAATCCAACCTCCACCCACAGGCATTCAAGCAATTTATCTCATATAAGCACTTAGCCACATGGTAAGCATACTGTCATGTTAACATTCACACACATGCGAGATGCTAAAGCGTAAATACTTACATCGTACTCCGTGCCAAAAATAGGAAACTAGTTAGCAAACATGCATGACCTAGTTCATGTTAAGTGGCTAATGCAACGCAGGCAAGAATGCAATTTAGAGTAGGCTCGGCTAACCCTAAAATGGCATATGAAATGCAATCATTTGATGCACGTGTTCAAGTTGGAATTAGAATACAATGCGGTTTGCATGATGTACCGAGCCCGGTGCATGTTTAGACAAATGCATGGATGCACGCATGCATTGCATAAGGTATGCTAAAATAGGCGTGCCCTAATCTACCATCATAAGCAGGTAAATAAAAGGGAAGAAAGAGGTGGGGGTTGGAAAACATGCACACCACTCACACACCCTTATTACAAATTTGCCCCCACTCGGAGGGACCAAAATAATAATACAGATTAATTAACTACACAAGCTAATTAAAATATTACATTCCAACTAAATTAATTAAACAAATTAATTAATCAAATTAAAACAGTAAATGCCTCGGGAAGAGGGCCAGGTGCAATGCATGCTCGGGGCTTGCTCGGAATCACACTGCCATGCCTGATTTGCCTCTATTTTCCCTGATTTCCTCCTCTGAAGACTGCCAAAGTCTCAGGAATGCCTCCCAGGACACTGAGGGACATCATCGGCTGAGTAGGACTTCCACCGGCAGTAGAATGAGCTCATCGGCACTGAATTCATCCATCGACTAAAGATTGATTGCCGGTCGGCACTAAACACTGCCGGTCGGCACAAAATGCCTGCAAAACCTGCAACTCACAGCAGCAGAGGACAACAACTTGCATGGCAATGTGATTCAAAGCATTTATGCACCAAACACACTCCTTATCATGTTAATGACTCAAAGGAAGATGTGCCTCGATTCTCGGACCACCAATCACGCATTTCCATGCATGATGGCCCAAAGAACCGAGTATGCAACTTTAATTTCAAATGCATGCAAACCAAACAAACACAAACCAAGGGGGGCTTCTACTTCCATCATGACTTGGTCAAGAGGTAGAGCATGCATGCCAATGCAATGCAACCCTAAGCATGTTATCTAGCATGCAACATGGACTATGCAATATACTTATGCAAAGCATATAAGCAAGCATGCAAGGCAAGCACGCAAACCAAATAAAGGAAAGCCTCTAATCATGAATTAGGCAACTCCAAATAGTCCTAAAACAATGGCCAAAATGCTAAGTCATGAGGGCCAAACACATATACACACATGTACATGTTAAGGTACCAACTTAAGCATTGAACAAGCAACCTTTAAGCACACTTAAAGGGACACAACAATGGACAATTAGCATGCAATATAAGCTCTGAAAATCATGCAAAACATGGTGCCAAACCAAGTCAAAGTAGACCAAACAAAGCATGCAAATAGTCTAAGACTTAAGGCAAGTCAATGAGGCTCGAACCACACTTAGTACAACCACAAATGGTAATACTTAAACAACTAAAATCAGAGTTTTAACACATAAAACTAAGCCCAAAAGATCACCTAGATGGCATCTAAATGACATGAATTCAAAGGCATGCACAATGACCAAAACATGGAGCATTCAACACATGCTTCCAAAGCATTAAAGAGGCAACTAAGGCAAGCATACAAGCACACCAAAGGGACTAAAATAGCATGCTAGGTGGTTCCAAACCATTGAAATTAATGCAAGCATGGCATGCTACACATTCATGCTCTTAAGGCCAACAAGCCAAATGCAAAGAGGCTATATAATGCATGCTAAGATAGACCAAAACAACTTAGGACAGACCTAAAGCATGGCAAAATAAGCATAAAACCTTCATGAATCTAAGCCTAAAGCATGCTCAAACTAGGGTTAACAACCATGGGCATGTTAAGGCAATAAGGAGGCATTACAAAGCATCTATGCAAGACATGCAAGGAGTACTAAAACCAACTTAAAACTAAGTTAGATCATGGCATAATAAGCATGGAAAACAACCAATACATGCTCAACACACACTCAAGCACAATGCTCCCTCAAGAGGCAAAACTTGCCCTTTTCAAGGACATCAAGGAGAGGGGGTGGCCCTCTCCTTCTTAGGACTTTAAGGCATCATCTTCACCACTGAAATCCCTCAAGATTTCAGTGGTGAAGAGACCCAAACACCAAAATCCCGGATCTTAACAAAATAGCACAAAAATGGGACTTTTCAAGGCCTAAGGGTGGTCAAACCCTTCCAAACCACAAAACACTCTTAATAAACAATCAAGATGACTAAAAAATAGAACTTTTATGTGTTAAAGACTAAGCACAAAAACAGTTCAAAGATAGTCAAAAGTACAAAGCAAGAAAGGGGTAAAAAGGACTAGAGTTGTTACCCTTGTAGACCACTTCAACAATGGTGACCTTGTTGCCTTCCTTAGCTCCAAACCAGTCAAGAACTTCAAGAACAAGCCTCAAGAACCTCAGTTCCAAGAGGAAGGTGAAACACTAGGTGTTAATGAGCAATAGTATGGACTAAAGCACCTAGTGTACAAAACAAGGAAGAAAAAGAGAGATAGGATAGATATAGAACTTCTAACCTAAAACCAGAGCTTCTCCTCTGTCTAAAATGTCTAACTCTCTCCAACTTTTTCAACCCTTGAGCCAAGAGAAGAGCTCCTTCTCTTATAGGCACCAAAGCTTACAAGCTAAGGAAACCAAAGGCTCATCCCTCCATACACGTGTATGGAGGGGAAACAAAAGCTATACAGCTGTAAGAAAATATCTCCAAAAATAACTGTATAGGAGTCGGCAGGGCAAAAATGTCATTTTGACAAATTTGACTGCCGACCGGCACAAAAGAGTGCCGACCGGCACAATATAGTGCCGATGGCAACACCAACTAACCGGTGGCCTCTAGCCACTGCCGGTGGTGTGTGGGGATGCCTCACAAGGCATTCCCTGCCCCTCCAAGGCAAAGCACAAGTGTTTGGTGCAAAACCAGACACAAAACGGTCGAGTTCGGAGGTCCTGAGGCAAGGCGCGTAGCCGAGAACTCCGGGAACTCCAAATGAACACAAACATGGATAATCACCAAGTGTTCAAGCGATGACGTCCAAGTCTTGAGGACGGTCAAAAATGGGGTGTCTACAGTAACATGATACCTATATAAACGTAACGTAACGTAACGTGACCATATCAAATGCGACATTCAGATGCAAAAAAACACATTCGCATTGTAAAATGGTAAAACCATACATTGACACACTTTCATTAGCCTCCAATGACATTACATTTAGGTTGTTATGTTAACCCACATCTGTAATATTGTCATGTTTTGTGCGTGCTACGTTCGGGTGTATTTTTTCTTTGAATTTGTGTTGTGACGTTGTTATATTCAGTATTTACATACATATCACGTTACATTTCGCAAACTTACTAGGTTTTTTATTTTTTAAATTGAATGTGAAAATTTTTCTTGTTCGTGTATTTTGAAATTCAAATTCACATTCATATAGATATGATCTATGGTAACATTCAATTTTCTATATATGGTTTTGTCATTATAGGGTATAATAGTATATTAATACCATTTATTTACAACTCATAAGACCTTGTGGAATACATTCCTATTTAAATAGTACTTGAAACTCTATAAGAAATTACACAGGACTTCACATTGAATAAGTTCTCCTAATGGGACTTATAAATAATTTTTCCAAAAGTATATTTATTCAGATTATTTTAAAAAATAATAATAATAATTAATAACAATAATAATAATAATGGATATTGAGATGCAGAGTTCTACCATCTGACCTATGTTCCCTTTTTTTGATTTACTAATTGCACATATTTAGAATAATGATACATAAATTTTATATTAGATGTGAATTTTTTGTAATTTTTTGTTTCTTAATAAAAATACTTGTTATTGTGCTTATAATTTTTTAAATATTATTGATACATTATTATTATAAAAAGTTGTATAAACAGTGCTTGTAAATTATTTTTGATCGTTTACTTAATTAATTTTTTTCGTGATGGTCACACAATCCAAACAAGAGGGGGTATAGTGGGTAAAATAGTGTGGTCATGTGGCAAACAAATTTGAATCATCTATTTATATATGGTTGAGTTCTTTCTAAGTTCAAATATGAAATTAGAAGAATTTGAATAGCTATATACAGAGAATTTTATAAAATAATGGTTTAAATTATCAAAATGAAATTTATGATAACTTGACAAATCCCTTAAGTTGACTTCAAGGTTTCAAAAAACGATGCTACATAACGGTTGTGATGGTAAACTGTTAGAAATGGGCGCCCATGTAGCATGACCATTTTCAGCCTTTTGAACCTTGTCCAAATGGGTTTTGAATTTGAATTCAAACCTATTTGGATAACCACTCAGGATATATATCTATCATATCCTAATATGGATAGATGATATAGATATCAGATATTATCTCATATAACTAATATGGATAAATGAGATAAATAGATTATATATCTGATATATGGGATATGGGTGATTAAGAAAAAAATAACGTATGTTTTAGTTTTTCCCATATACTGACTCTCTCCCAAAAACAACGCCATTTGCACTATGGTTTGTGTGGGTGATATTCACTATTGTAATATCACCCCATTGCTGGGTTGATTGACCAGATTCAGGAAGCACGTGATTACCCACAAGATCCTTCAATTCAGACTCTATTTGAAAAGTATGACCATAATTTTTATTCCGCTGCGTTATACTTTGTTTACATTGGTATCAAAGCTAATATGTGTATTTTCGTGTTTATTTTTATGCATTAAAATATGTGTATATTTTTATATAAATATATATACATGATATATGCATGAATATTAATAAATGAGGAAGATGTCTTCATTTTTATGTTCATTAAATGTTATTTTTAATGCCATAAATGTTTTTATTGTGAAAATGGAGTCTGACAGTACAAAAATCGATCCAGAAAACACCCTGGAAGGCGGAGCGTGGGCCTCACGCACCACCTGAAGCCGTGGGAGGCTTCCACGCGCCTCCACGCGCCACCACGCCCTTGCATGCGCCGCCACGCACCAGACGCGATTCGACGCTTCACGCGACCGCCACGCTGCGCTGCCGACGCTTTCCACCCGCACCACGCGCGCCGTCTGAGCCGAAACACGTGTAAGCCGCTCATCGAGCTCGCGTTCAAGACGCCCTGAAGTCGCGCCAACTCATGGCTGAGTGCTATTTGACGCGCCGTTTTTCCTCTGCGGCTTGGTCGGCTTTCCGATGCATAAGGCTCTGTTTGTTCTGTGTTAAATTCTGAATCGCGTTAATGGTCATAATTAATTCGTTATAGCTTTGTTTTAAGCGTGGTTGGTACCGTTAAACTCAGAATTAAATTTTCTATCTTCTGTAAACTTTTCCAAATTTTATGAAAATAAAAAATATTTTTTCTGTGTTAATAATTCATGTTTTATGCTTTAAAATACTTTTGGTATTGCATAAATAATTTTCTGGGGTTGACATTTTTTGTTGTAGACTACTGAAAAGTTTTACTATTTACTGATATAATTGTTTGAGTTTATCAGATTCTGGATTTTTTATTTCTAATTTTATGTATTTTTATTAGTTATTTAAAATTTCAGAAAATACCAGAAATTTTCAGAAATTTTCAGAAGTGATATATTTTCTGTTATGGCATAATTTGGATATTAAATACAGCATATTATTTTGTTTGGGTTTCTAATATGTTGTAATTAGAATAGCATGATTAATTGTTATTTGTTTAAATTCTATTATTAATTGTGACATAACATGAGTTGGTTGTGAATCTACATTATGATGCTATTGTATGAAATTAGAATTTTTTATCATGCTTTCAGACATGCCATAGTCAGTGGGAGGTTGTTCGGTTGAGAGAAATCTTTGTAGATTTACTCCCGAAAACCAATATTTTGCGCATAAATTAAACTAAATTTCGGAAAATTGTCACATGTGGCGCAAGAGATGATTACGAGCATAGCAGATTTTCGATCTTGCGACTTGTGTAATATTGTCACTATTTAATTTAGATTTTTGTGGCAAAATTATATTATGCTAATCAAATTAATCTCAATGCGAATTTCTCTTTAAATTGATTTAACTTATGGAAGTTAATTGATGACCTAGACTTAGTAAAGATGTTCAAATGTGAACAATCTAATCCCTGAAGACATCTTCCTCCTTTATTAAATGAAGTAGGTCTTAACTTCGCAATCTTATAAGAAGTAGAATAAAGATAAGCTGTTAGGTGGATAATGGCACAACAGTGTTTCCCAATTGGGAATTGCACTAGTTTGTTGCCTATATCCCTAACTAAGTGCCCTCCATATCAGATTTTACACTCCATTTTGAGTAATGGGTTAGCAGAGAGCCATCTATGGGCGATCTCAGAATCATATGACTTATCTTTATTATACTTTTCATAAGATTGCGAAGTTAAGACCTAGGGTTCTATAGCGCATTATTGTATGCTGTCTTGTAAACACAAAGGGTCGTGTGGCGCATTATTGTATGAGGACATGCAAACCCTCCGGGTCATGTGCATATAGGTAAGCAGCTTTATGGTAGTGTAACTAAGTCACATAAAGTTTCTTAGTAAAGGTGACGTGAATAGAGTTTTGGAACTCTATAAGATAGAGAATTCTAAGCATAGCACTTTAGTAGCCTAGTTGAGGATGGAAAGAAATTTCCAATATCCTAGGGACAGTGGGAGCGATATGTTTACTAATGGATTACTCCATTAGAAAAGAATACTCTACATTCTTAGTTGCGTGGTAGCGAATGTGAAATTTTTTCACATCATCACTGGGTGATTGAGAAGGAAACATTCATGATTGCTCCGCAAGATGATAAAGAGCCTAGGATAATGCCAAAGGCTCTAGTCCCCTGTTTTTAGAAAGTGGATCAATATTGCGTAGTTTAGGACAAAGTCCTTGAGAATTAACCATTTCTATAATTTGGTTGACTTTCCATTATGACGCGAAATTGTTCTAAAGTTATGTGTAATTTGGATAGTCATTGTTGAGGTATAAGGCTCTCTAGATACCGAAAAGTCGCACCATTGAGGAAAGTGTAGACCATGAGTTAACTTCCTTCTGGGGAGTGAGGTTATTTTGACTTCCTTCTAGAGAGTGAGGTTATTTTGACTTAGGCTATGATTGACGTAAGTTTGGAACATTGATTTGTGGACATTGTGACCCAACTTTCTCGTTGGAGAATTGGATAAGTAGATCTGTAGGGATTTACCTTCTGCTTTTATGGTGAAAAGTTAGGAGTGCAAAAAGGTTGCTAGTTCCAATAAATCTTTTACAGCCTAAAACAATTATCCAAATAGTGGTTCTTAGATTTCGTCAAGCCATGATAGGCCAACGATGATCGATGAAGACCGCTGAGGCATGATCAATGGTCCAAAAGAAGTTTTTCCTTACTTAGTCATTATAAGCCAGGAATTTATAGGGTTGTCGCCACCTAGGGTGGGCAGTCCTCTGTTTTAGATATGATGGACATGGGTGATGTAATTTATATGCTCGGATGTACGATCCTTAGGGATTGTTTTGGGAGAATTCTTGTTTTGTCTTCGTTGACTTACATAAGGAATATCCTAGAACGATTCTAGATGCAAAATTGCAAACCCATTGACTTACCTATCGGTAAAAGCCAGAGCCTTAGCTATTGAGTGAATTCTCGGATTGTCTTTGGGAGAAATAGATGACCTATATTCCTTGATTTTCTTTGTTGTGGGAGCCTAAAGTACGCTATGTGGGCATATTCGGCATGATAAGTGTTATCTTTGGTAAATGGTCAACTGAGTTGTTTAGACATTCACCATGCTCATTAGATTGTGGATAAAATGCTTTACTAGTAGCATATTAATTTGCTCCTTGTAAGATTCAATGTGCTAGTTGGGCGCATCTGCGCTAGTTGGGCGCATTAAGAATGAACGCAAATTGGTCACCAAAATATCTTTAGAGAGGTTATTGCGCAAGAGGTAGTGATCTTAAATCACTTCATGTGAGGCGCACATGGTGGATTCCGTTGTACATACTTATCGCAAGAGGTGCTGATAAGGCTTATGTTTGGAATCTAGAGTAGTGATAGGATGCATTCATATGATAAGTATGAATCTGGAAGCATTAAGAATACACTTAACTGTTAAATGTGAACAACTAGGTGTTATAAGTTTATGAACTGCTTGCATTTCAAATTATTTGATTATGTATGCTCTTTAGTATATGCATACCTGTGTATCTTTTGTATAAAGTATAATGCAAATTTAATCAGATGGTAAGAACAAGAGGTGATGAGATAGAGGAATCTTCTACTGCCAGACTGGATAGAATGGAGAGACTGATTCAGGAAATGGCAGAGACATTGAGGCAATAGCAGGAATGGCAACAACAGTGGCAGCAGCCACATCCTCCACCTCCACCTCCACCTCCACCTCCGGCACCTCCTGTGCCAGATAACCAGAATGATGACCGAATCATAGCTCTTACCAAAGAGTTCAAGAAAATGAAACCACCATAGTTCCATGGTGGATTAGATCCTTTGACAGCTAAAGCTTGGGTCCTCGACGTCGAAAAACTGTTTGAGGTGTTCCCGTGTTCGGAGACACAAACAGTGCTTCTAGCCACCTTTATGCTAGAAGACGAAGCAAGAAGATGGTGGATGTTAATGCGTGAGAATTACAAAGATGCTGATTGGGCAAAATTTCTGGAAATTTTCTATAACAAGTACTTCCTGCAGTGTGTCGGGGATAGGAAGGTGGCAGATTCATGGAATTGAAACAAGACAGTATGACTGTAGCCGAGTATGAGGCCAAATTCACTGAATTGGCCAGGTTTGCACCACACGTGATTGATACAGACTACAAGAAGGCGAGACATTTTGAAGGCGGGCTCCGAAGCGACATTCTAGAGAGGGTGAATGTCTTGAAGTTGAAAACCTACATTGGGGTACTAGACAGGGCCATAATATCATAAGCTAACATAGCTAGGCAAACTAAACCAACAACTGACTGGAAGGGTAGTAAAAGGCAGGGCTTCTTTTCAAAGAAGAAGTTTTCAAAGAAGCAAAATACGGGCTCCCCGAATACTTCTAATTCTTCCCGAGATACAACCCCGTTGTGTCCTACTTGTGGCAACAGGTATCGTGGGGTTTGTTACCGTGTGTCAGGAGCTTGTTTTAATTGTGGTAAACAGGGGCATATGGCTAGAGATTGCAAATAGAACAGTGGAAAATTTGCTGCTAGTTCGACAGCATCAGTCCCAAAACCAGGAAATGCTATGAGATCTACTCCCGCCGGAGATACCGTGAGACAATGGAGAGTTTTTGCGCTTGTTCCAGGCGATACCAGGAATGCCAACGCAGTTGTCTCAGGTACCATCTCTATATGTAATCAGGATGCCTTTTTGTTAATTGACTCTGGATCAACACACTCATTTGTAACATGTGCATTTGCATCTAGACTGAATAGACCTCTAGAATTATTGCCATATCTGCTATGTGTGTCTGCTCCATCTGGGGAATCGGTATTGTGTGAATCTGTCTATCATTTTTGTGACATGCGAATTGGAAATGCTATTCTATATGTGGACTTGTTACCCTTGAACTTTAGGCACTTTGACATAATTCTGGGCATGGACTGGCTAACTAAATATTGTGCCACCATTGATTGTGTGACAAAGCGGATTGTGTTTAGACCACCAGAACAAGAAGAAATTGTGTTTGTGGATAACGAGGTAGTGCCTCCACCTTATTTGATATCTGCAATGAAAGCATGCAAATTGATCAGGAAGGGGTGTTAGGGTTATTTGTGCTATGTGTTGTCTGAACAATTTGTAAATGTTGAATTGAATGATATCCCTATTGTTAGAGAATTTCCAGATGTGTTTCCAAATGAACTACCAGGGGAACTAGTGGACATGGAGATAGAATTCACTATTGAAAGCAGATCGGTACCCAAATTTATTTCTAAAACTCCCTACAGAATGGCTAATGCCGAAATGAAAGAATTGAAAGAACAGTTGCAAGACCTGCTTGACAAGGGGTTTATTCGCCCTAGCACTTCGCCTTGGGGTGCACCGGTGTTGTTTGTGAAAAAGAATGATGGAACTTTGCGTTTGTGCATCGATTACCGGGAATTGAACAAGGTAACAATAAAGAACAAATATCCCCTACCCCGTATTGATGACTTATTTGACCAGTTGCAGGGATCACAAGTGTTCTCCAAGATTGATTTGAGATCCGGGTATCATCAGTTGAAGGTAAAGGCGGAAGATGTTGAAAAAACGGCATTCAGAACGAGGTATGGACATTTTGAGTTTCTTGTTATGCCATTTGGAGTGACTAATGCTCCGGCAACATTTATGGACCTAATGAACCGAATTTTTAAAATCTACCTTGGCGAATTTGTTGTGGTTTTTATTGAGGACACTTTGATATACTCTAAAGATAGATTTAAACATGAACAGCATTTGAGAACTGTCTTGCAAATACTTAGGGAAAGGAAATTGTTCGCTAAACTAAAGAAATGTGAGTTTTGGTTGGATGAAGTTGTTTTCTTAGGGCATGTGATCAACAAGGAAGGAATTTCAGTGGACCCACAGAAAATAGAGGCAATTGTGAATTGGCCTACACCGACCAATGTCGCAGAAGTCCGCAGTTTTATGGGTTTAGTTGGGTACTACAAGAAGTTTGTGAAAGATTTTTCGAAAATAGTTGTGCCTCTTACCCAACTGGCTCGCAAGGGGCAACCTTTTGAGTGGAACGATAAAAGAGAATCAGCCTTTCATGAATTGAAAACAAGATTGACCACTGCACCGATTTTGACACTACCTTCAAGTACGGAGAATTTTGTAATTTTCAATGATGCATCTTATAAAGGTTTGGGTTGTGTGTTAATGCAGAACGGAAAGGTTATTGCTTACGCCTCCCGACAGTTGAGGCCACACGAGAAGAATTATCCAACACATGACCTAGAATTGGCCGCAGTTGTTTTTGCTTTGAAAACCTGGCGGCATTATCTATATGGAGCGAAGTGTGAAGTCTACACGGATCACAAAAGTCTAAAATACTTCTTCACGCAGAAGGAGTTGAATATGCGACAAAGGAGATGGCTAGAACTGATAAAGGATTATGATTTAGAGATTCAGCATCACCCCAGGAAAGCTAACACAGTTGCAGATGCCTTGAGCAGAAAACCAACGGGGAGTATGGCTTGCTTGCTTACTGAACAGAAAGAGATCTTGCAAGATTTTGAAGGATCTGAGATTGAAGTGGTAATGTGTGAACAGGGCGGATTGATAGCCGCTATCACAGCCGAACCGGCAATCATTGAAGAAATTAAACAGAAGCAGAAGGAGGATGAATTCCTCAAGAAAGTGATTGATGAATTTGAGACAAGTCCGAAAGTAGAGTTTAGCATTGAGAATGAAGTGTTGAGATTTCGGAACAGAATGTGTGTCCCAGATATTCCAGAACTAAAGAAGAGGGTTTTAGATGAAGCCCACAGATACGTATTTGCTATGCATCCGAGTAATAATAAAATGTATCGAGATTTGAAACAAACCTATTTGTGGCCTAAAATGAAGAAAGTGATTGCAGAATATGTGTCCAAATGTCTTCAATGTCAGCAAGTCAAAGCTGAACATCAAAAACCAGGCGGTCTACTTCAACCCCTCCCTATTCCTGAATGGAAGTGGGAGCATGTGACTATGGATTTCGTGGTTAGCCTACCTCGGACTTCTCGAGGTATGGATTCTATTTGGGTTGTAGTTGATAGACTGACTAAATCTGCACATTTTCTACCAGTGAGAACCACGTTTAATGCTTATAGATTGGCTACTATTTATGTTGATGAGATTGTCCATTTACACGGAGTCCCAGTATCTATTGTGTCGGATAAAGATCCGAAATTTGTATCTAGATTATGGAAGAGTTTGCAAAAAGCTATGGGAACAGAACTAAGGTTCAGTACTGCATTCCACCCACAGATAGACGGGCAATCAGAACGAACAATACAAACTTTGGAAGATATGCTTCGGATGTGTGCTTTGGACTTTCAAGGGAGTTGGGAGGACTATTTGCCACTTGTAGAATTTGCATACAATAACAGTTTCCACTCCAGCATTGGTATGGCACCATACGAGGCTTTGTATGGTAGGAGGTGTAGATCACCTATTTGTTGGACAGAGGTCAAGGATAGAGCTTTGCTTGGGCCTGAAATTGTGCAAGATACTTCTGAGAAAATCAAGATTATTCGGCAAAGGCTCAAGACAGCTCAGGACCGGCAAAAGAACTATGCAGATGTTCGGAGAAGACCTCTTGAGTATGAGATTGGTGACCATGTATTCATCCGTGTATCTCCGATGAAGGGCCAAGTCAGGTTTGGAAAGAAGGGCAAGTTGTCACCCCGTTACATTGGACCGTTTCAGATTTTGGAAAGGCTTGGTCCAGTTGCTTATAGAGTTGCTTTGCCACCCGGATTCGAGAAAATCCATAATATATTTCACGTGTCGATGTTGAGGGGTTACCTCCGAGACCCGTTTCATGTGATTAATTACCACCGGGTAGCTATTAATGAAAATATGGAATACGCTGAATGGCCGGAACAAATTGTCGATCAGCAAGTGAAACAATTGAGGATCAAGTCCATCCCAATGGTGAAAGTAGAATGGAAAGAACACTATGGAATAGATGCTACATGGGAAAAAGAGGAGGAAATGCGACTACGCTATCCACATTTGTTTCCCGACGAAGGTAAATTAAGTTTGGAGGACCAAACTTCCTAAAGGAGGAAAGACTGTGATACCCCTGTTCCGTAGTGTGTTAATTGGTCCTTAATATGAACATGATTATGTGTTTAATATGATTTTGTGTGCCATTATGTGAAAATATGTGGTTTTGAATTTCTATCTGTTCACCGTAGGAATATCTGTTTGACTATCTGCTTTGGAAATTGAATTAAAGGCCTCATCGGCCACAGAACCCGAAATTGATTGCGCCATTGTGATTGGCATAATTTTTAGAGTCTACGGTGAAATTTAATTAGAAATTGATTTGGATCAAATTAATCAGATGAAATTAATGAATTAAGTGCCCAATTGTTTTATAATAAAATAATGGTTGAATGGGGGCCTTTATACACTCAATCTCTCTCTCCCTAGCCTCATTTTGGCTGATCATAAACTCAAAGAAGAGAAGAGAGGGGTCGGTTAGAGGAAGAGAGAGTAAGAGATTGAAGGTTTGGTCAAGAAACTTGGAGATTTTGGAAGATTACTCAAGAATTTGCTAGAGATTGGAAGGATTGAGCCTCTAGGTAAGTGAATTCATGAGTTTAATGTTGTAATTTGTAAATCCTAGCTTGATTAATGATCAAGAGTAAGGATTGAAGAGGATTTGAGTTGTTTATGTTGAATTGAAGGCTAATGTATGCATGCATGTATATAATTGCTATGAAATTGCATAATCTAGCATGTAATGTGTGAATTGTGAAGAATTGAGCATTGAAGTATACATGCAAGCAAGGCTTTATTGATTTTCATGTGTATGAGCATCATTAGTGCTATTTGAGAAGGAAATGAGGTTAAATTGTCATGCATGTTTGATTATGGAAGATATGAAGCTTATGTAAAGTTTGAATGTATGAGCATTGAGTTTACAAAGAAATGTGGATTAATTTGGATGAATTGGACCATGATTTTGAGAAATTGACCTCACCTTACTTATATGCTCATATTATATAATGTGTTTGCATGTTTTGGAACCAAATTTATGGGTTTTGAACCTTGGAAGGTCGGATTTGAGCTCAAGAACACATTCTGGAAAACCCAGAATTCATGGTGTCCGCTCGAGCGTAAAATACGAGCTCCCAGCATATTTTTGCAGACATGGAGTCCGCTCGAGTGGGAAAGTTCACGCTCGAGCAGGGAGCCATGTAGAGAGGCCTTCCGCTCGAGCGTCAGAATTCATGCTCGAGCGTAAATTTCACATAACCAATACTTTTGCAAGCCTCAAGGGTCCGCTCGAGCGGGGACTCCCACGCTCGAGCGGGGACCCTGCTTTCTGAAATTTTGAAAGTGCATTCTGTGTTTCGTTTTCCGTTCTCTTTCACTTACAAGCACTCTTAGGCATGCATTAAACATTGTAATTGAGTTAAAGAGATAAGAATAAATCCTAAAGAGGAATATGTGAATTTGGAATGGATTAAATTGTTTGTGACCCTTTTTGTGTTCATGGAATGTGTAGGGTCAGGCTCCAGGGAAAATCCACAAACCGATCACTGTGAGTAATATCTTAACAAGATATTTGAAATATGATGTTGTCCAATTGTTTACTTCTACGTAAGTTTTGTAAGTTCCTTAATATGAATGGTGGACACGACTGATATAAGCGATTGGGCCAAAGGCCAATTGACATGAATGATTGGGCCGAAGGCCGATTGACACAAGTAATTGGGCCAAAGGCCGTCTGCTATAACTATTTCAAAGATTGATTATGTAGCTTCCTTATTTGATATTATTCACTGGGCTTTTGCTCACACTCATTCATGTATATGTAGGTGAGCTAAGGGACGTCCAGAACCAGCCTCGGTGAAATTGTGAGAAACAGTCAAAGTTTTGAGGAGTCAGCCCAAACGTCTCACGCACGAGACTGTCTTCGCCTTGTCCTTTGTTCATGATTTTGTTATGTTGGCGAAAGCGTTGGACTACTTTTGTATATAAGTCTTGGGTTTGACTGACTTAAACTAGTTTGATCCTGTATGTACAGTGTTCTGTGTTAGTACATCTTTTGACGTGAGTTATTAACATATAAATGTTTGGAATGTTTTGGTGTGCATATAAGCACAGCTCTATGGACATAGTTTTAAATTTGCTTCCGTTTAGCCCCTTTACTCTGATGAGTTTTGTTTTACTTGGTTTGAGGCCATAGGTAATCTCCTGATTACTGGCCGGTTATGGCCTTAACCCATAGGGGCGGGTTCGGGTCGTAACAAGTATACTTGTATACTAACCCGTTTTGTCTCTTGGCAACTTGGGTGCGTTCTGTTTGAGCGCAGCCGAGCTTCCTTTGCAGGATTAGTTGGGGCTACGATGGTGACGTGGAATTACTATAGTGTTGGACTTGTCGTTTGGACTTCTTTTGTTTTCTTGAGCTTAAGGTTGATATTTGTTTATGTATTTATTACTATTTTCTTTTATGACTTTAGTATTGGGATAATTTGGCATGATTTGTAACCGTACATTATTTAAGTTATTTTGATTACGTATTGTTACTTTAATGTTAGAGGTATTGGTTAATTTTAAAATTATGGTGGATGGTTTGGTTGGCGTTTAGTTCTTTTTGTTTCACCTCTAGGATTTGGATGATGGAATATTAATTGGGAGTTTAGTCCTAATTTAATATTTAATTGTCTAAATTTTGGGGCGTGACAGTATGCGCCCAGGAAACTGAGCCTATTGTACTTGACCATAAGGTACACCAGTTGGTCAATCCGGGGCAATGGGAAGCTGTCTTTGGGGCAGGCTCTGTTGATTGTCTTGTAATCAACGCAAACTCACCAATTTCCATTCTTCTTCGACATAACAACCATGTTAGAAAGCCATCGGGGGTAGTGTACCTCTTAGATTGCCCCTACTTCAAACAAGTTTTCCACCTCTTCCGCCGCCACCTCGGCGTAACGAAGTGTTGATCGCCTTGACCTCTGTATGATTGGCCGAGCATCCGAGAAAACAGTAAGTTGGCGGAAAATGAAGTTCAGATCAATGCCAGACATGTTGTAAGGAGTCCACGCGAACACTTCAATGTTTTCCACCAAAACGTTCACGATTTCCAACCGTTCTTGGAGGACAAAGATGACCAGAGCAGAAAAAACTTGCTCGGGTCACTCTCGTCAATCCTCACTTCCACCAAGTCTTCAAAAACCTTATCTTCAGCCTTCTTGCCAACGTCCTTCAGGACCTTTTGATCCTCCGATGCCTCAATCATTTGCACAAAGCCCCTGGTTGCGCAACTTCCATCCACAACCATGAAACATTGTTTGGCCATGACTTGATCACCCCACACTTCTTCTATCATGCTGGTAGCAGAGGAAAACCTCATTACTTGGTGGTAAGTGGATGCCACCGCCTTCATTGCATGAAGCCATGCTCTGCCCAGGATCAGGTTGTAAGTTGAGGGCACTTTCAACACCCAAAACTCTACTTGCTTGACAACATACCTCGCTTTGACCGGTAGGACGATATTTCCAACCGCCCATTATGACTGTGAGTTGAAGCCGACTAGTGGCGAGGTTGCCAGGGCTAAATCTTTGTCTTCCAGCTTGAATTGCTTGAAAGCATCATAATACATTATTTCGACCGAGCTCCCTTGGTCAATCAAAATGCGTTTAACGTCGAAGTCTTTGACGCACAGCGTGATGACCAACGCATCATTGTGTGGGGTTTGGATTTGAAAGTAAGGACATCTTTTACTTCAATCTTGGATTTCTTCACGGCCGGTTGGACAGATAGGATTTCCCTCATATGCTACACTTTCTTGATCATCCTTTAGAGCTTGCATATCCACGCTGGCTCTATAATTCCATGGATCACATTGATTACATCTTGGGGAGGTGCATCTAAAGTGGCCAAGCCATTTGGCTTAGCTTGGGCTTAGAGCACAGCCTTGATGCCTCTTTTAATGTAACGATCCAGGTGGTCAGCTGCCACCAACTCCTTTAAGTGCTGCTTCAAAGGTACATAGCCTTCTATTCGGTGCCCACACTCATCATGGTAAGTGTAGTGATATCTCGGATTGAAGCCCCTCCGCGCATCCCCTAGCTTGGCCAGCCACCGGACGTATGTCTCGTCATGGATCTCGCTAAGGTTATGGTAGATTGGGATTTTAAAGACCGTGGTGATGCCTATTTGGGCGTTCAATTTTTTCTTGCAATCATCCACGGCATCATGGGGGTAATTCGTTTGGTCGTTTTTACGACCCTTACCCCAGCTATTACGGTTAGCACCACGATCCTGCTCTCTTTCACGGTTGTTTGAACGGTTTGTCTCATGTCCAACCGTATAAACCTTCCCAGCCACTTTTTTGTCTGCTGCCATCGGATTCACTTTCAAGGTGGCTGCGGTCACATCATCCTCAACTCAAATGTGTTCGTTAATGCGCTACATCAGTAGCTCTATGGTCGTCGGTTGACTCATGGTGAGCGAGTCTCTTAGTCTATGTCCGATTGGGAGACCACGCTTGTATTAGGTGATTGCTAGGTTTGCCAGGCAATTAAGAATCTCATTGAATGTTTCCCAAGACTTAGCATTGTACGCCTTTAGTGAGTTGCCCGGTTTCATCTTAATGCCCAGAAGGTGGTCGACTTCTTTGGGTGTTTTGGTGTTGGTCTTGAATTGGGTCACGAATGCCTCCGCCAATTACTGCCACCTCTCAATACTTTCTTCTGACAACCTCACGAACCATTTCAGGACCAACTCACCTAAACTTAATGGGAAAATAAGTGTCATGACCCAAACCCGCCCCTATGGGTTAAGGACATAACTGCCAGTAATCCTAAGATTACCTACGGCCTCAAACCAAAACAGACATAACTCATCAGAGAGAAGGGGCCAAACAGAAGCAAAAATTTAAAACTTTGTCCATAGAGCCGTGCTTATATGCACATCAAAACAAACCATACATATATGCGTTAATAACTCACAACATATACGTAGTACCAAAAAGTTCTGCACAGACAGGATCATTCGAGTCTAAGTCAACCCCACAACTATATACAGATATACACAAAGTCCTCGCCAACATGACAAAATATAATACATAACAAAATGGCAAAGATGGGTCTCGTGCGTGAGACACAAGGGTTGACTCTCCAAAACTCGGTTATTCCACACAGACTTCACTGAGGCTGGGTCTGGACCTCTCTTGGCTCACCTACAAACACATGAATGAGCGTAAGCGATAGCCCAGTGAATAATATCAAATACAGAAATTATACAAGCGGTAAGTAGAACAACATGCTTCAAACGGCCTTGGGCCCAATTCGTATTTCCACTTAACATATATATACACAATTTAAGTCGAGTGACTACAGTTCCAAACAAACTAGCCTTTGGCCCATTCATTCTTCATTTGCGTCAGAATGGCCTTTGGCTTATTCAGATAACAAATTGGCCTTTGGCCCATTCATTCGTTCATGCCAAAACAGCCTCCGACCCATCCATTCATGTCAAAACGGCCTTCGGCCCATTCATTCTTTTCAAAACGGCCTCCGGCCCATTCATTCATTGCAAAACGGCCTTCGGCCCATTCATGCATGTCAAAATGGCCTTTGGCCCATTCATTCATATCAAAACGGCCTTTGGCCCATTCATTCATGTCAAAACGGCCTTCGGCCCATTCTTTTATTCATATCAAACATTTGTCCATAATTCGAACTGGCAAACTCATAAGGCTCATAATGAAATAAGCAATTGGACAAATGACAAGTTTCAAATATCAATATTACTCACAGTGATCGGTTGGTTGGTTCGCCCTGGAACTCGACCCTACACATGCCATGAACATAAAAAGGTCACTAACAATTCAATCCGTTCAAAATTCACATTTTCCTCTTTAGGCTTCATTCATATCTCTTTAACTTATTTACAATGCTTAGCACATGCCTAAGAGTGTTTGCAAGTGAAAGAGAACGGAAAACGAAACACAGAACGTGCGAACAAAATTTCAGAAAACAGGGTCCTCGCTCAAGCGTGGACTTCCCCGCTCGAGCGGACCCATGAGGTCTGCAAAAGTGCTGGATGCATGAAAATTACGCTCGAGCGTGAAGTCTGGCGCTCGAGATAAAGATCTGTCTACAAAGCTCCCCGCTCGAGCGTGAACTCCTCCGCTCGAGCGGACATTCCAACTCTGTAAAAATACTAGAACACGAAATTCACGCTCGAGCGGCGGTTTCCCCGCTCGAGCGGGCATCAAACTTTCTGGAAATTCCAGAATTGTTCTTGGAGTTCAAATTCGATATTCAAAGGTCTCAACTCATGATTTTTGGTCAAACTTCATATATTTATGTACTAACATGGTACAAACACTAAATTACATCACAATGAAGCTCAATTTTGCTAATTAATCACATGCATGTTCCAAATTACATGAAACTCATGTCCAACATGATAAATTCAACCATTCAAACTCCTACTCCCCATGGATTGTACATGTATGTGACTTACCTCCCTCATTCCCAACTCGTATGATGGAAAGGTGGACAAATACATGGATTTCAACCAAATTGCAACATGAGTCATGTAATTCAAGCTCAAATATGCAAATTCCAAACAATTACATACATGCATGCATATATAGTCTTCCAATTCAACAAAACCAACTCAAAACATGCTCTTGACCATTAATTAACTTTGAACACACAAGATTACACATTAAACTCATGAATTCAAGAATCAATGCTTACCTAGAGGTTCAATTCCTCCAATCTATGGTCAAATCTAGAGTTGGCCTCCAAAATCAAGCTTCAATGATCAAACTCTTAATTTCTTACACTCCCTCTCTCTTAGCCGACCCTCTCTTCTTCTTTGAGTCCAAGAAAATCAGCCAAAATGCACTAAAGGAAGGAATTTGAGGGTGTAATGCCCTTACAACATAAACCACTAATGCCAATATAATAATAATAATAAAATAATTGGGAACTAATTCATCAATTTAATCGATTTAATCTGACCCGAATCAATTTTCAATTAAATTTCACCGTAGGCTCGAAAAATCATGCCAATCACAATGGTGTAATCAATTCCGGGTTCTGTGGCCGATAAGGCCTTCAATTTAATTTCCAAAGCAGATAATCAAACAGATATTCCTACGGTGAACAGATAGAAATTCAAAACCACATATTTTCACATAATAGCACACAAAATCATACTAAACACATAATCATACTCATATTAAGGACCAATTAACATACTACGGAACAGGGGTATCACAATAAGGCACATAAGTGCATCGTTTTGCCTGTGTCCAGCCATAATCTGTCGGAAGTGGCTTACGTGCATGTACGGATCGGTCTTTCTATTATACAACGTGAACTTGGGCTGGTGGAAGCCAGCGGGAAGTGGTGTGTCCTCTATCTCTATGGAAAAATGGGTGGCACTCAACCTTGCCAACTCCTTGTCTGGTAGTGCGTGTGCTGCTAGGCGAGGTGGAGACATTTCCACATTTTCATTGAATTTGCACCGACAGTCTACTAGGAAAACAAAGTACGCTTGCAAACTGTCATTACCATCTAACCTCCTATCATACACATTTACTCTGACTAACCCACTAGAATTGGGTGCGCAAAATGGGAAATATTTTATCAACCTTAATACTCTTTTGTTTGTATCTCAATCTCAACTCAGAAAATAAATTGTTCAAAACAAGTTCAATACAACTGAAATCACTTGCCGAAACACCTTCTACAACACCAGTTTTTATATCGTTCACCTCCATCAACCTGAACATTACAATTAAAAATACAAATTTAAACAGTTTTAAAGTACATTTGACTCCTTAATGTAATTTTACATTCTTTTCCACTAACAGTTGCAGCCACTAAATATATCGCACTCTTCTGAATAGTTCAAACATTTCCTAACAGCGTATCTTTGTAGTCCGTCCAAACATCAACTGGGAAGAACCGATCCACAACCTCTATTCCATGACAAACATACTCTTTGTCCTTGCCACCGACGAACTTGAATCTCATTTTCTTTAACATTCAAAACCTATCAGACTGGTCAGGATCAAAAGCTAAGGTGTCTGAACATAAGGGTTAGCAGAGGTAACAGAATTTGTAAAAGTGCTAGAATAAAAGAATTAGAGTGTTTTATTAAAAATAAAAGGAGTAGGAAGCAGCCAATATCGAACCCCCCTTACTTATCGGAGGTCAAGGACACCAACAATAACTAGATACAAACGTAGTTACCGTGGTCTCGTGTCTTTTAGAACGACATATGTTTGCAGACGATACATGCAAAATATTCCCTAATATATTAAAAAGACTCGTAGGGGAGTAAGGACGAAGATTCCCTATTCAATTAACAATTTAGGTAATTTATTGTTACAGAGAAGAATAGTTAAAAATTTCATCTTTTATGTTAATTAAAAATTCCAATAAAAGAATATTTATAATTTTTATGGACACTGACCCCCTTCCCCCACACACCAAAAAAAAAAAAAACTAGGATATGAGACTTGTATTAAAATATATCCTGAGTTTTTTTTTTTTATTTTCTCAATTTAAATTCATTAAGGTGACTTTGTGGTTTGAGTACAAACTCACCCTCTAGAACATTCATTAAGGTGACTTTGTGGTTTGAGTACAAACTCACCCTCTTAGGCCTTGTTTTGGCCATTTTGGTGCCCTTTTGGTAAGGCTTTGTTTGCTTGTGTGTTTGGATCTTTTCACCACTGAAATCCAGTGGATTTTCAGTGGTGAGAAGGTGGTTTGAAGTCGTGTATAGGGGAGGGACACCCCTCTCCCCTTTGTTCCTTGCTTGCCTTTGTCTTTGGCCTAAAGGATAACATGCATGAGTAGTTGCATTTGGCTTCATTTCAGATTTTTTTTTGGGTGTTTTGGGGCATGTTTAACCTCTGTCTAACGTAGGTTTGTTGGCCTTTGGCATGCCTTTTATACTTGCTTTGTAACCCTCTATCTTGCTTAGAAATGTGCCATGTGTTTAGCCTAGCATATCCTCATGTTTTAGCTTAGCATGTTGAAGCTTTTAGTCAGGTTTTGTCATGCTCAAGGTCTGTTGACCACTGATTTTGCCATGTTTGGCATGTTTGGTATAGTTGTTTTGCATGTTGGCTTGTAAGCTTTGGTTGCATGGGTCACTAGCATGCTTATCTTAGCTCTTACTCATGATTTGGCATCATTGTAGGTGATATTTCAGTCCTTATGCCATGCTTATATGTCTCCATTTATCACCTCTTTCTTGTTTTGAAAGGTTGGTCTCTTATGCCTTGAAATAGGCCTAATGCATGCTTGTATGTTTAAGGCATTTTGGGGCTGCCATGTGTGTGAGTTTTGGGTGTATTTTCGCATGTTAGAAATCTGTTTTTGCTTGTCTAATTTATGCCATGAGTGGTCATGTTAGTAGGTAGTGGAATGTTCCACTTTGTGCCTTAGCATTAGACCCTTTTTGCTTGCATATTGGTTGAGCTTTGGTCCACTTTTCAGTCCATTTTGGCCACTGTTTTGGGGAGGTTTGAGGTCTGCCCCATTGTGGTTAAGTCCACCATTGTATGTTTATCACATGCTTGTTGCATGTTTGGTCCATTAGGTGTTGTAGCATGATGATCCTATGCTTGATTGGCCCATGTTTGCATGACATTTGCATCTTGCATGCTCTAGCATTTTGCATGCTTAACATGGTACTTGCATTGCATTTGGCATGCCTTGCACCTTAGCATCATATTGCATTGTTAAGCCATGTTTGCATAACATGCATTGCATTGCTTGGTTTGGGGTGTCAAACCAAGTGTGAGAGATGAAAGGTGTTTGTACTTTAAGTGACAAAACACATTTCACTTCTCATGTCATTAAGGCCCTTGATCTTGACATGATGGGGTCTTGGTTCTCATTTTGTGTGTTGCATGCATATTTACATTGAATTGCACTTTTGGTCCCTTAGGCCATCATGCATCAAAAGGCATAATTGGTGGCCTAAGGACCAAGGACCATGCTTCCTTGAGTCCTATGCATGATAGGGGGCATTGGTCATGCATACATATGCTCAAAATCCCATACCATGCACTGCTGGTCTACTGTTGCTGTCAAAACTGTCTTCTGCAGGAATTTCTGTTTGGATAAAAATAAAACTAGCAATTACTAACTGCCAAGATTCAAATTGATTCAAGTAAATGAGGGTTTTAAGAAAATAAATCATCATTAGGGTCTAAGAAGTAAATACATATTTCAGGGGCCTTACAACAACATTACCCTCTCTCGGAGGGTCCGAATAAATAATACAAAATCGAATTAACTAACTATTACACAACACTAGCTAATTAACAAATTAACTAACTAACTAAGGAAACTAGCATGCAAATTAAACCAAATGGACTGCCTCAACTCTGTTTTGAATGATAGGGATGCATGCATACTCAAGTCGCCTTGTTCGGAAATCCTTTGTGATGCCCCGATTTGCCTCTGTTTGCAACTAGTCCCATAACACTGTACAAAGCTCCAGAAGGCTGCAGACCAGTTTTTGCTGCTGGTTTCCGGTTTGCTGCAATAGAGAGCGAGAAAGAGGCATGGCAAAGTATTTTCAACATATGTGTGCATGACTACTCTCCCTATCATTGCACAAGCTCCAAGGAGTGTAGTCCTCGTTCCTCGTGCCACCAATTACGCATCTCGATGCATGATGGCCGAGGAGTCGGGTTGCACGACTCGATGTAAAATGAATGCACATATAAACACAACAAAGCCTAAACTCCATCATGGGTAATCTAGAGTGTCGGCGACCGAGAATCGAGGCACGTTTCGTCACTTAGAGTACGGAACATCCATCGTTTCCTGTGTTTGGACTAAACCGTATTCCAAACACAATGCAATACACATGGCATGCATGAATGCGACTCTAACATACAACCTAAACACAATGCAACCTAATCATGCTAGCAGGCGAAGGATGATATGCAAACATGCAACTAGCATACACAATGCTATGAACTAAGAATGGCATACTCAATGCACATGAACTATATGGCATACGCAATGCACATACGAAGATGGACATACACAAAGACATGGACAAGGCATACACAATGCGACGATCAAGCATGCGACAACATGGATATGGCATACATAATGCAAAATGGACTTAAACTAAAATGAATAGGCCTCAGCCACACTCAAATCAGTGGCCAAACATGATGAAATTAAGGCAACAACACTTATGCAAACATGCACAATGCGAGGGACCAAACCTAAGGCACAAAGTGCAACTCTACTAAGGCATGGCAAGGGATTAAATATGGCATACAATCACATATTTTCCAGCTCTGAAATGTCATACAGAGTGGCTCCAAATCATGCAAACACCTCACACAATGCATACTAGATGGCCCGGATACCGAAACTAGTTAAGTGCATTACACTAGAGGTATGCAAAGCAATGCACAAATGACCAAACCAGCCCCAAACAGTCCCTATGTAGGCCCAAAACAGTAGGAAAATGGACTAGAATGATGACTCGAAAGGCATGGAAATGAAGCTCATGCGACGGTCCATAAATGAGGTATTTAAGCACGACTCTCAAACGCATTTAAAGAGTGGAAAAGGTGGGAATATGGCACAAGTATAGGCTCTGAAATGACATGCTCAATGACCTCAAAACATGAAAACACCACCATTCAAGCATGCAAGAAGCTTCAAAACTCAAAGCTAGGCATGGGCATTACACTACAAGCATCCATAGCAAGCATCATTCGACCAAGAGGCTTAAAAACAGAGCTAAGACAGTCCAAAACATGCACAAAATCAGTTTAAGGCATGGCCAAAAAGTGCTAGAATCAAAGGCCAAAGTAGCATGCAATGTAAGCTAGTAAAGAGGATTTGCACTACAAGCATGTGAGGCAATCAAGAGGCCACTAAACCAGTAAAAGTCAGAGGTATGACATGCCAAATAAAGCCCAAAAACCCACTGAAACATGGTTAATGCATGCAAGAATGAGATGCTCCTTTGATATGCTATGAAGAGGGTTATTCTACACATGCAAGATGGACATCAATATGGCAAAACAAGCTCCAAAAAAAGCCTATGCAGGTCCTAAAACTCATCAAAAATGGCCTAAAACCGGGCTTGGAAGCATGCAAATAAGGGCTCCTTTGTTAGGCCAAATATGCTAGAAATCAAAACAAGGAGAGAGAGAGAGTCACCCCTCTTTGATTTTGGCTCTCAAAAAAACATAATAACCACTGAAAATTCACTGGATTTCAGTGGTAAAAAGGGCAAACAAAGCTCAAAACAAAGGCCTCAATGCATGGCTCAAAACGAGGTGAAATGAAGCATGTGAGGGGGTAGATGACCCCCAACAGAAATGTAATGACCCCAAAAGTCATCCTTATTTAATTAGGGACTAATATGATTTAATTCAACTATATCTATTGGAATTGAGAATGTTTTTATCTATTTTGGAGTATTGATTGAGGTAGTGGTGTGATGGTAAAGTAAGATTGGACCAAAGAATATAATTCGGTTAGGTAATCTATGATCAGCCGTCACTCTTTTGCCCTTTTCTTTTTCCACACTTTGAATTTGGATGTGAGGTTGGAACCATTGGAAAGCTTATCTCCGGGGCTTCAATTTGACCACAAGAACGACCTAAAACGGAGTCCGGATGGGAGAGTTATGCCTGTTCAAAGTTTCGGGATCTGTGCTGAAAACAGGTCCGCTCGAGCGGGAATTTCTACGCTCGAGCGGGAATTACGGGACAGCAGCTTTAAACCAGAATTTTTGGATCATTTCTCATATTTCTTTTTCCCCTCTTCTCTCCTCTTGCCCTAGGTCTGAAAACCCTAGGATTTTGATCCCCAAATACTTCCATTTCCCTTAGGTTTGAGCAAGATCTTCCACCAAGAAGTGAAGAAGGCAAGAGGATGAACATTGTAACCGATTGGAATTCCGAAATTATGGAGGAATCTCACCAAGGCTTGCTTAATCCTTGAGGTAAGGAATCTTAAGAGTTAAATTGATGGATTAAAATGATGGGTCATGTATCCTAGGTGTATAATCAATGGAAAATTGGAATGAAAAGTGATGGGTTAATAAGTTTGAATTTTTCTTGAATTTAATGTTTTCTTGAAACCCTAGGTTGGGTAATGATGTTAATTAGTGATTTTGCCCAAATTGATAATAAAATCATGGAATTGAAGGGTTGAATTATTCGTGTATAAGTTTAATTGGATTTTTGAGATGTTTTGAAATTATGTTTAAAATTTGCGAATAAACTATGGTATAAACCTTGTAATTCATGCCGTAATGTGAAGGGAAAATTGGGGAATAATCTATTAATGATATAGATTATATGAACTTGGTTTTAGAATGTTGAAATAGGATTCAATGATTTATTTTGGAATTATGTTAAGTTGCAAGTGGTGTTAATGAACTAAATGGTATTGACTTTGTTGAACTATGTTGTGTTGATTACTATTGAATTTAATAGACTATGATGAATTATGTTTGACTTACGTGAATTGTGTAGGGTCAACTACAGGGGCGGACCAAGCATCTAATCACTGTGAGTAGTAGTACCGTGGTAGTATGTTTAATTACTGTTAATGAGTATTATTGATAACGTTCTGTTCCTTACAAGTAAGTGTGTTAATAATATATTGATTGGAAATCTAAAGGTATCATTGGGCAGTACATTCTGTATACTGTGTTTACTATTCATTAATAATTATTAGAACGTCCAATTAAACGTAAGTTAACTATGTTGACTCCTATGAATGATGCAACGATTACCATTGGCACTCTCTTAATTGCAAGCTAACTATGATACTGTATATGAACGACTAGATGATTGTGTATACTTTTGTATGCTAACGGTTATTAGCTTAAGTGAACTACGTCAGAGGATTTATGTTTATTCTGAAAAGATCGGCTTCTATGTAAATATGAAGGTATACTGTTTGTTACTAATGAACCACAGGCCATTCAATTACAAGTTATCAAGTAAGTGTGGTCACCCTAAATTTAAGTATGAATTCTGATTTGTTTATGATTCAAGCTTAATGACTATGCATGACTTTGTTTCCGTTTATATATGACATGATATGTGTGGTTTGGTCTGTAAAACCTATGAATTATCGGTATGGAGCAAAGTGCTGTACGGAACTAAGTGCTGCAATGCGAGTCACCTCTAGAATCCGTACGAGCCACCTCTTGAGTCCATACATAGGTGAACTAGGCTTTAAGCCGATATGAAAGTTATGAGGCCTGTGGCCGTTATGTGAAAGATACACTATGTCAAATTATGAAAAATATAGTTTGTGAAGATATGAAAGGCATAACCTTGTGAATTTATGAACTTATGGAAACATCCAAAGGGAATATGAAGTTATGAATGCTATGTGAGAAACATTGTGAAATTGTGAAAGCATCAAAAGAAATTGTGAATCTATGAGGCCGAGGGCCAATTTGTGAACTTGTGAATCTATGAGGCCGAGAGCCAATTTGTGAACTTGTGAATCTATGAGGCCGAGAGCCAATTTGTGAAATGTGAATCTATGAGGCCGAGGGCCAATTTGTGAACTTGTGAATCTATGAGGCCGAGAGCCAATTTGTGAAATGTGAATCTATGAGGCCGAGGGCCAATTTGTGAAATGTGAATCTATGAGGCCGAGGGCCAATTTGTGAAATGTGAATCTATGAGGCCGAGGGCCAAATTGTGAACTTGTGAATCTAAGAGGCCGAGGGCCAAAGTGTGAATGTGTGAACTCTCTAGGCCGAGGGCCAATCTGTGACTATGTAACCGACAAGATCAATCTGAACTTAAGACAGAATTAAATGGAGTGCTCTCTTTATTTATATAAGCATTGTTTTATTTAAGTATTACTATTCACTGAGCTTGGCTCACTTTATGTTACGTTGGTTCTGTAGGTATCCTACCTGGAGGTCAGTCTTAACCCATGGCGTCCACTTCTTTTGGTGTCAACCCCAGAGAGTCCAGGCACTTAAGTAAAGACAGCCATCTTATGGAGTTTTATTGAACTTTTGGTTTGATTCCCTGATTACCTATCTAAGGTTGAAGTGTATATAATTCTTTTCCTTTTTACTGTTTTTGCTGCGCCCAATTATGGGGGCTGAGTCTATATATGTATATGTCCATAGCTAAATTCTCCGATGCATACTACCGCATGTTTGTTTGCTTTATGTTAGTTTGTGATCCTGGCATAATCGAGGTCGCTCAATGGATATAGTTCTTTAGATATTCTTTTTTTTTTATGTTCGTTTTATTGTCAAATGCTTCCGTTCAGGCCCCATATGTTATGTATTTCAGGTTAATGTCCGTTTTCGAATAGGTCATGCCCAAATCTTTTAGGGGCGGGATTGGGGCGTGACAAGAAAAATGATCTGAAACAAACATGTTAAGGACCTCAAAATAAGACTTTTTTCAGTTTACACCGAAGCTCAAAAATGCTTGCAAGTATGGCTAAAAAATGGAGCAAAATAAAGCTCAAAAGAGGGAATAAGGTGTTACCCTTGTAGCTCAGCAACTCCAGCAGCTTATGGACCAAAAATGCAGCTCCTTAGGACCTCTCAAGACCCTCCAAGAAGCTTACGTTGGTGTTGGAGGTGTTAGGCTAAGAGGTAGTGTGTAGAGGGGCAAGAACTTAGCACTTTTGAACACAAAATATAGAGACAAGGGGGAGATATATGTGTGTATGCTTCAGCCAAATTTAGAACCCTCTACAAGGAAGGGAAGGCCTTCCTTTATAGACAAGGGAGGCTAAAGCTTCTCCAAGAAGCTTCAAACCAAGGGCAAACATCCTCCATACACGTGTATGGAGGATGCAGTCTGTGCCTCCCAACTGGCACAGCTGGAATCAACTCAGTGAGACAAAACTGAGGGAGGTAGGCCGACCAGTTCAAGTGGTCGGCCGATCAGTTCAGGTGGTTGGCCAGCCAGGTCAAAAGGGTCAACTCCATGAAAGGTGGTCGGTAGGCCCATTTGGTGGTCTCCCAACTAAATGCAAGCTAGTGGTATGGTGGGAGACTAGTAAATGTGGCCCAAAAACCAAGGAGACCAGCTTCCTGTCAAGAAAACCTGCCGGCGAAGAGAAAGGTGGTCTCCCACCCTTGTACCATCTTCTAAACAATGAAAATAGGGTCCATGCCAAAAATGAACCAAGACGGATGCAAAACGAGGGTTCGAGGGCCAAAACGCGCAGCCGGGTGCCCCGAAAACTGTCTGTTAAGCATCGAAAGTGGCGTGCGACCATGAAGGTGGTTTCCCGGGCCACAGTGTCCCTCTATAGAGAGGAAGCAAGGTGTGTGCCAAAAATCGTGCCAAACGGAGAAAGTTAAGCGATCCCAAACCGAAGCGCACAGCCGACGGCCCCGAAAATTGGAAACTGATCTCCAAACGGGAAAAGTGGCCTACGATCACGAAAAGTAGCCTACGGCCACTGAGAGATGGTCTACAAGACCTCTCCCTCCCTTCGAGAAGAGAAAACAAGACCTGGCCCGCAGACCGAGTCAAGGCACAAAACGTTCCGAGGCCCGGGGGCAAGGTTCTCAGCCGAGAACTCCGAAACCTCAGGACAAGCACAACATGCACCATCACCGAGGGCTCCATCGATGACGTCTGAGTCTTAAGGTTGGTCAAAAATGGGGTGTCTACACATGCAAGCAAGGCTTTATTGATTTTCATGTTTATGAGCATCAATAGTGCTATTTGAGATGGAAATGAGGTCAAAAATTGTCATGCCTGTATGATTATGGAAGATATGAAGCTTGTGTAAAGTTTGAATGTATGAGCATTGAATTTACAAAGAAATGTAGATTAATTTGGATGAATTGGACCATGATTTTGAGAAATTGACCTCACCTTGCTTATATGCTCATATTATATAATGTGTTTGCATGTTTTGGAACCAAATTTATGGGTTTTGAACCTTGAAAGGTCGGATTTGAGCTCAAGAACACATTCTGGAAAACCCAGAATTCATGGTGTCCGCTCGAGCATAAAATACGAGCTCCCAGCATATTTTTGCAGACATGGAGTCCGCTCGAGCGGGAAAGTTCACACTCAAGCGGGGAGCCATGTAGAGAGGCCTTCCGCTCGAGCGTCAGAATTCACGCTCAAGCGTAAATTTCACATAACAAGTACTTTTGCAGGCCTCAAGGGTCCGCTCGAGCAGGGAATCCCACGCTCGAGCGGGAACCCTGTTTTCTGAAATTTTGAAAGTGCATTCTGTGTTTCGTTTTCCGTTCTCTTTCACTTACAAGCACTCTTAGGCATGCATTAAACATTGTAATTGAGTTAAAGAGATAAGAATGAAGCCTAAAGAGGAATATGTGAATTTGGAACGGATCGAATTGTTTGTGACCCTTTTGTGTTCATGGAATGTGTAGGGTCAGGCTCCAGGGCAAATCCACAAGCTGATCACTGTGAGTAATATCTTCACAAGATATTTGAAATATGATGTTGTCCAATTGTTTACTTCTACGTAAGTTTTGTAAGTTCCTTAATTTGAATAGTGGACACGATTGATATAAGCGATTGGGCTAAAGGCCGATTGACATGAATGATTGGGCCAAAGGCCGATTGACATGAATGATTGGGCCGAAGGCCGATTGACATGAATGATTGGGCCAAAGGCCGATTGACATGAATGATTGGGCCGAAGGCCGATTGACATGAATGATTAGGCCGAAGGCCGATTGACACAAATGATTGGGCCGAAGGCCGATTGACATATGATTGGGCCGAAGGCTGATTGATACAAGTAATTGGGCCAAAGGTCGTCTGCTGTAACTGTTTCAAAGATTGATTATGTAGTTTCCTTATTTGATATTATTCAATGGGCTTTCACTCACGCTCATTCATGTATATGTAGGTGAGCCAAGGGACGTCCAGAACCAGCCTCGGTGAAATTGTGAGAAACAGTCAAAGTTTTGAGGAGTCAGCCCAAATGTCTCACGCACGAGACTGTCTTCGCCTTGTCCTTTGTTCATGATTTTGTTATGTTGGCGAAAGCGTTGGACTACTTTTGTATATAAGTCTTGGGTTTGACTGACTTAAACTAGTTTGATCCTATATGTACAGTGTTCTGTGTTAGTACATCTTTTAACGTGAGTTATTAACATATAAATGTTTGGAATGTTATGGTGTGCATATAAGCACAGCTCTATGGACATAGTTTAAATTTGCTTCCGTTTGGCCCCTTTACTCTGATGAGTTTTGTTTTACTTAGTTTGAGGCCGTAGGTAATCTCTTGATTACTGGCCGGTTATGGCCTTAACCCATAGGGGCGGGTTCGGGTGGTGACAAGTATACTTGTATACTGACCCGTTTTGTCTCTTGGCAACTTGGGTGCGTTCTGTTTGAGCGCAGCCGAGCTTCCTTTGCAAGATTAGTTGGGGCTACGGTGGTGACGTGGAATTACTACAGTGTTGGACTTGTCGTTTGGACTTCTTTTGTTTTCTTGAGCTTAGGGTTGATATTTGTTTATATATTTATTACTATTTTCTTTTATGACTTTAGTATTGGGATAATTTGGCATGATTTGTAACCGTACATTATTTAAGTTATTTTGACTACATATTGTTACTTTAATGTTGGAGGTATTGGTTAGTTTTGAAATTATGGTGGATGGTTTGGTTGGCATTTAGTTCTTTTTGTTTCACCCTTAGGATTTGGATGATGGAATATTAATTGGGGGTTTAGTCCTAATTTAATATTTAATTGTCTAAATTTTGGGGCGTGACAGTATGCGTCCAGGAAACTGAGCCTATTGTACTTGACCATAAGGTACACCAGTTGGTCAATCCGGGGCAATGGGAAGCTGTCTTTGGGGCAGGCTCTATTGATTGTCTTGTAATCAACGCAAACTCACCAATTTCCATTCTTCTTCGACATAACAACCGTGTTAGAAAGCCATCGGGGGTAGTGTACCTCTTAGATTGCCCCTACTTCAAGCAAGTTTTCCACCTCTTCCGCCGCCACCTCGACGTAACGAAGTATTGATCGCCTTAACCTGTGTATGATTGGCCGAGCATCCGAGAAAATAGTAAGTTGGTGGAAAATGAAGTTCGGATCGATGCCAGACATGTTGTAAGGAGTCCACGCGAACACTTCAATGTTTTCCACCAAAACGTTCATGATTTTCAAACGTTCTTGGGAGAACAAAGATGACCTGAGCATAAAGAACTTGCTCGGGTCGCTCTCGTCAATCCTCACTTCTACCAAGTCTTCAAAAACCTTATCTTCGGCCTTCTTGCCAACGTCCTTCAGGACCTTTTGATCCTCCGATGCCTCAATCATTTGCACAAAGCCCCTGGTTGCGCAACTTCCATCCACAACCATGAAACATTGTTTGGCCATAACTTGATCACCCCACACTTCTTCTATCATGTTGGTAGCAGACAGGAACCTCATTACTTGGTGGTAAGTGGATGCCACCGCCTTCATTGCATGAAGCCATGCTCTGCCCAGGATCAGGTTGTAAGTTGAGGGCACTTTCAACACCCAAAACTCTACTTGCTTGACAACATACCTCGCTTTGACCGGTAGGATGATATTTCCAACCGGCCATTATGACTGTGAGTTGAAGCCGACTAGTGGCGAGGTTGCCAGGGCTAAATCTTTGTCTTCCAGCTTGAGTTGCTTGAAAGCATCATAATACATTATTTCGACCGAGCTCCCTTGGTCGATCAAAATGCGTTTAACGTCGAAGTCTTTGATGCGCAGCGTGATGACCAATGCATCATTGTGTGGGGTTTGGATTTGAAAGTGAGGACATCTTTTACTTCAATCTTGGATTTCTTCACAGTCGGTTGGACAGATAGGATTTCCCTCATATGCTCCACTTTCTTGATCATCCTCTAGAGCTTGCATACCCACACTGGCTCTATAATTCCATGGATCACATTGATTACGTCTTGGAGAGGTGCATCTAAAGTGGCCAAGCCGTTTGGCTTAGCTTGGGCTTGGAGCACAACCTTGATGCCTCTTTCAATGTAACGATCCAGGTGGTCAGCTGCTACCAACTCATTTAAGTGCTGCTTCAAAGGTACATAACCTTCTATGCGGTGCCCACGCTCATCATGGTAAGTGTAGCGATATCTCGGATTGAAGCCCCTCTGCACATCCCCTAGCTTGGCCAGCCACCGGACGTATGTCTCGTCATGGATCTCGCTAAGGATGTGGTAGATCGGGATTTTAAAGACCGTGGTAATGCCTATTTGGGCGTTCATTTTTCTCTTGGCATCATCCACGGCATCATGGGGGTAATTCATTTGGTCATTTTTACGACCCTTACCCCAGCTGTTACGGTTAGCACCGCGATCCTGCTCTCTTTCACGGTTGTTTGAACGGTTTGTCTCATGTCCAACCGTATAAACCTTCCCAGCCACTTTTTTGTCTGTTGCCATCGGATTCACTTTTAGGGTGGCTACGGTCACATCATCCTCAACTCGAATGTGTTCGTTGATGCGCTGCATCAGTAGCTCCATGGTCGTTTGTTGACTCATGGTGAGCGAGTCTCTTAGTCTATGTCCGATTGGGAGACCACGCTTGTATTAGGTGATTGCTAGGTTTGCCAGGCAATTAAGAATCTCATTGAATGTTTCCCAATACTTGGCATTGCACGCCTTCAGTGAGTTGCCCGGTTTCATCTTAATGCCCAGAAGGTGGTCGATTCTTTGGGTGTTTTGGTGTTGGTCTTGAATCGGGTCACGAATGCCTCCGCCAATTACTGCCACCTCTCAATACTTTCTTCCGACAGCCTCACGAACCATCTCAGGCCCAACTCACCTAAACTTAATGGGAAAATAAGGCACATAAGTGCGTCGTTTTGCCTGTGTCCAACCATAATCTGTCGGAAATGGCTTACGTGCATATACGAATCGGTCTTTCCATTATACAACACGAACTTAGGCTGGTGGAAGCCACCGGGAAATGGTGTGTTCTCTATCTCTATGGAAAAATGGGTAGCACTCAACCTTGCCAACTCTTTGTTTGGTAACGCGTGTGCTGCCAGGCAAGGTGGAGACATTACCACCTTTTCACTGAATTCGCACCGACAGTCTACTGGGAAAACAAAGTACGCCTGCAAACTGTCATTACCATCTAACCTCCTATCATACACATTTACTCTGACTAACCCACTAGAATTGGGTGCGCAAAATGGGAAATATTTTATCAACCTTAATACTCTTTTGTTTATATCTCAATCTCAACTGAGAAAATAAATTAGGCAAAGCAAGTTTAATACAACTGAAATCACTTGTCGAAACACCTTCTACAACACCAGTTTTTATATCGTTCACCTCCATCAACCTGAACATTACAAATAAAAATACATAAAAATACAAATTTAAACTGTTTTAAAGTACATTTGACTTCTTAATGTAATTTTGCATTCTTTTCCACTAATAGTTGCAGCCACTAAATATATCGCACCCTTCTGAATACTTTCAACATTTTCCAACAACGTATCTTTGTAGTCCGTCCAAATATCAACTGGGAAGAACCGATCCACAACCTCTATTCCATAACAAACATACTCTTTGTCCTTGCCACCGACGAACTTGAATCTCATTTTCTTTAACATTCGAAACCTATCAAACTGGTCGGGATCAAAAGCTAAGGTGTCTGAATATAAGGGTTAGCAGAGGTAACAAAATTTGTAAAAGTGCTAGAATAAAAGAATTAGAGTGTTTTATTAAAAATAAAAGGAGTAGGAAGCAGCCAGTATCGAACCCCCCTTACTTATCGGAGGTCAAGGACACCAATAGTAACTAGATACAAACGTAGTTACGGTGGTCGCGTGTCTTTTAGAACGACATCTGTTTGCAGACGATACATGCAAAATATTCCCTGATATATTAAAAAGACTCGTAGGGAAGAAAGGACGAAGATTCTCTATTCAATTAACAATTTAGGTAATTTATTGTTACATAGAAGAATAGTTAAAATTTTCATCTTTTATGTTAATTAAAAATTCCAATAAAAGAATATTTATAATTTTTATGGACACTGCCCCCCACACAAAAAAAAAAAACCAAGGATATGAGACTTGTATCAAAATATATTCTGAGTTTTTTTTTATTTTCTCAATTTAAATTTCAATATTTTGATTTACTTTCAATTTAAATCATTCACTTATTTTTGTTAAGTAAAATTGACAGGAAAAATATCTTACTTATTAAATTCAATGTAAGTATACATAAAATGCCTAAAAAATTATTTTTTATTGAGTTTAACGATTGAAAGACAATTTTTCTCTGTTCATTTTACCTATGAAAATAAATAAATAATTTAGATTGAAAACAAATAAAAAGTTTAGGATTTAAATTGACTAAATTAAAAACACAAAGTTTAATTTGATAAAAGGATAAACCCTAAGATTTTTTTTTTTTTGTGATTTTTCCTTATTTTGTATGAAAATTATGTATAAATTTTTTGAAGTAAAAGATTAATAATGAATCATATCATTATATATAAAAATTTTATATAATTTTTTTATTTGTATAATACTATTATTTTTAAAATTATAGGAATATAATTTACGGTGATGCTAAGGACTTCCAGTGGGAGCACCCAGTAAGCCAAAAAAAAAATATTCTTTTTCCTTCCTTCCAAACACGCAGTGCCATGTGGCGGGGGTTTTCCTAACTTTATTCTATAATTTATATCTTAAATAAATATTAATTGTATGTTTACTTGTTCTTTTTTTTTTTTTTTTTGGGTGCCCTAGGGCACTTGCAAGTGTGATCCATCTCTATTTATAGATATCTCTCTGCGTATTCCCTCCCTATCTGAATTCCCATCCCCTCCTCTGCATCTTTTTTTATTTTATTTTATTTCTCTTTCTTGTTGGTTGCTTGAAGATCAATGGATACAGAAACAGATTTTCTGACTTATCTATCATCATTGCCGGATACATCTGATGATTATGTTGATGATGATGTTGATGATGATTTTAGTCTTCTTAAATTGTTCGGGTATGACGATAGACTAATGTGTATTCCTCCACCTGCACCACGACATGATGGTGATTATTATGATGATGGCCGTGATATGACCGATGATGAACGCCGGGTCTATTCGGATCAAGTTTCGAAGAGCGACGTGAGTGAAAAATTACATTTACATCCCTAATATCCCTATGTGCCCTGTTTGCATCAAAAGTACTAGTAATTCTTTTTGCTTGCTTTGCTTATTTATGTTTATGTATTTGTTTTTGTGTTTTTTTCTTGTTTGTTTGTTTGTTATTTTAGGGGTTTGATGTGGCCTGCATACCTGGCGTCAATGAGTTCCATCAAATTCATCCAATGGACATAAACCAAAACCTTAAAAATTACGAATCGTATTCGCAGCTTGCAGTTGACGAATACAACCGTCGCTTCAAGGTTTTTTTTTTTAATATGTTTTTGCTGAAACATTACATTACAGTCATTTAATTGATTATTTTATTTCAAGTTCTCTATATGTAATAGTTTTTAATAGTTTTTAATAATAAGTGTTCATCAGGACAGGACAACAGCATACATTGATTGTGATTGTGATTGTAGGACGCAAACAGAGAGTTGGAGTTTGTGAAGGTTTTGATGGCAATGGCTCAGCCTTCCATGGTATTCAAGTTTTATATGACCTTCAATGCCAAGGATCTTGCCGATGGAGGCAATATTAAGACATATCAAGCTCTGGTACTAATGGGGCTAGATTGTGAGCTGTCAGTATTATCTTTTAGGCTCAAACCTTCTCAGGATGAACAAGAAGGAGGTAAGCCAGATGCATTTTCTTCTTCCCAATTGCTTCCACCCCTTAAACTGTGCTGACTGAGATAACAAATAACTTCTTAGTTAGTTAGTTAGTTAGTAAGTTCATTTGATTAGGAATTATAAAATATGCCGGTGATTGTTGAATCTTTGTTTTTCTTTAGCTGGCACAATATTGGCTGCTATTTCATTTACCGTATTTATTTGTTTAGATGTTTGTTTGAAAGTTTAGTATCGAAGCTCCATTTGTTTTGGCAAATTTTTTTTCTACATTTTATGATGTTTCATATGACAGAAAATACAGAATTCAACAAAAAATATTTTCCATTCTCAATGGAAAACAAACGAAAAAATGTTTTCAATTTTTTAAATGTCGGAAACATTTTTCACACTTGTATCTTGCCAATCCCACTACCATTGTCACTACCCCTACACACCAGTATGCTACCACCACCACCACCATCTCCTTAGCACTCAAAACCTACGCATATGGCAGCTCCACCTTAATTGCTCCCTTGAAGTACTCATCAGCTATCTTTCAAAACGAAACAGAATAAAATCAATGACGAACAGCAACCCAACTTCAAATGATGAAATTAATTTGATCATTTGTTCATCGTTCCGTCTTCTAAAATAAAATCATTTGTTTGTTTAATCATTTGTTAAACAAACAAAACATTTCTTACGGAATATATTTTTCAGGAAACATTTTCGGCAAAAACATTTTTTTTTTTTTAGGAAAATATTTTTCTTAAAAACAAATGGAGTGTATTTGATAGTATATAGATATTTATCTAATTTTGAGTTTTATTTCTTCTTCTTTCAAGAAGGTTTAGGCAGTCATGAGAAAGAATGGTTCTGGAAAGATCAGCTTTGCCACGGTTAGTATGTTTGTTTCACGATATGAAAGCTTGATTTCAATTATTGAACTGATAATAATGTTTGTTATCATAGTTTGACTATTACTTTCTATATTGTTGGTTTAATGATGTGTGAGAATCAAATCAATTGCTAAAAATAAATGTGTGGATACCTTTTATAAATGTACTTGATGATGCGTGTTTGCGCGTGAATGAAATCAACAATCAATGAAACATAGTTTCAAGAACGAAGAAATAAGAACAGAGCTTAAGATCTGAAGAAAATTAAATGAGAGGGAGGGAGGGCCGGCCTTGGTTATTTTGTTAAGGGAATGCTTAAATTGAGGATCATTCAAGTAAGTGCACAAGTTTCTAGGCCTTTTGGCAGTCATTTCTATTGCATGTTGTCTCAATTGAGGTCCTTAAGGCACTACACGTGGTGCCTTGCCTCACCTGTATACCTAAAAAACAGCTTTTCTTTCTATTTATTTGTATCTGTGTCTGGAGGTGTTTGGACACATTCTAGCAATAACTAATTCCTCCTCTTTTTGTGGGTCAAGACTTGTCTTCTTTGTTTCTGCCTTCGCTAATTTAGGAGGAGCCAAATCCTAGTTTTGAACATTCTGGTACTATTGTAAATAAATGGTAGAATTGTTTTTGATTATTAAGTTATACACCCAGTGGATGTTAAACTCACAACCTTACCTGTATATCTTCGATGGGAGGAGATGCTATTTGAGATAGGACACTTTGGTTAGGGACAATTGGTTTGCTTCAATAAATAACTAAATAAAAGGATAATGACTGAAAATTTGATTTGTACAATGTTTGTGAGAAAAATAATGTTTCTTATGATAATTGGAGAGGACCCCAGCTAGCTCTAGATGTAAAAGGCTATTATAGACTTTAGCCCATTGTTGCCAACACATAGCTTCAACTGGAAAATAGATTTTGATCCTCCTCTATGAGTTGCCTTTGCTTTGCTCATATTCATTAGAAGGCCTAATTTGAAACAATGGATTCAATTGGAATTGCATTTTTTTTTTTTTTTTGCATCAACATTGGTACTTTAAATCTCTATCTATTTTGAAAATGAATTTGCTAAAAATGAAGTTATGTATTCACTACTGTGGAGATAACAATCAAACTTAAGTTGAAAACCAATTAATGCTTCAGCCATCACATTAGTGGCCACTGCATCAAATTGAGATTCAAAATGTCCACCATAGCTCCAAATTGTCTTCACTATCCAACACACTTCTTATCATCTCAAGAGAAGTTTGTTGGATAAACTTGATTTGTTGAGATTGGTTGGTCATCGGTGGGAGAAGGAAAAAGGATAGGGAAGGCTTGGGAAAATAGGGGAGATCAATTTGGGTCTCAGGCCCTGCACATTTGAGTTTCATCGTGCAGTTTGCCGACTTTGATGGAAGAATATTACAGCAAATTCATAAAAGAATTAAGTTAGATCAATTTGCGTCTCAAGCCCTTCACATTTGAGTTTTGTTGTGTAATCTGCCAGCTTTGATGGAATAATCTGACAACTCCTGGGTGAATTTTTTATTTATTTATTTATTTTTATTTTTTTTGGGGGGGGGTGTTTATTCTCACATTATTAACCTTTTTTCTGGTATTTTCAGGTGATTGTGTTGGAGTTTGAGAAGGTTGCATGCATATGAGGTTTGAGAAGAGTTTAAGAAAGTTGTTGGGAGTATATAATTTAGGACTGATTTGCTTGTGTGCTTAATCATTATTATGTGGATGTGGCTATCTACTACTATCTTACGAAATTATGCTATTGGCTTTTCCAATTTTATTTTGTGCTTCTTTTTATTTTTATCCTCCTTTTGGTAGACAACTGAATTTCATTAAAATGAAACTAATGGCCTTTTGTTTTCTGTAACCAAGTGCTTTTGCCTCCTTAAGTTTGCTTTAATTTATTGTCATAGGGAGTGGATATATTTATTTTGTTAGAGAATAATTTAAAGTATAGTTAAGGGTGCAAAAGCACCAAAAACAAAAATTAAATTCATCTAAAATAATAAATTACTCACTTTGTATAAAATCCATGAAATCATTTAGTAATATTTAAATGAGTAATGTTAGGAATTTCAAAAGTGTTACCAAATTTTTTTACCAAATACTCACAAGCGTGTGGAGTTTACACTCGTGTGAGTCTCATATATATGTGAATATTTTATATAAAATTTTGTAAAACTCTTGGCATCTCTAATATTGTTCTATTTAAACATACGTCACTTGTTCTCAAAATTAAATTCTAGAAAGTATAGTAGACACATCATCTAGATGAGGATTTGGAATGAGTGGAGAATGGCAATTAGTAAGGGTGGAGCTGTAGAGGCTAAGACTTGCTTTGGGTGGTGGGTGGGAAGGAAGTGGATGTTGGTTGTCGCGACAAACATGCAACGATTTGTTGTGGGTGAGGGAAAGAAGGGGAGAGGTTGTGTGCGACTGGACATGAAGAAACAGAAGAACAAGGGTGGGAGGTAGAATCAGCTATGTGAAAAAATAAAAAATAAAAATAAATAAAAATTGTGAGATTTAAATTTTTTGGTGTGGTGTCACTTATTGACCGATTGTCTGAGGAGAATAAAAGAAGGAATGAAAAATGGTACACTTTAATAATTGGATTTTACATATGTTAAGTAAATATATAGATAATTAAAATTAGTACATGTCAATGTCAATGTAAATAGATGAATGATAACAAAAAATTACTCTTTACATCTCAAAATATTAATCCTTTATTCCATTTTTCATTCTCCGAAAATATTAGTCTATTTTCAAAAATCAAGTATAAAAATAATATAAATTTTTTATTTTGCCATTCTTTTAAATTCATTAATAACATAAAAAGTACAATTATGACATTGATATTTTTAAAAAAAAATGTGCTATCAAAGGGTAAATTTGAAATTTTAATTTTTTTAAAGTGTAATAATTGTACTACTAAAAAAAGTTAGATTTCCTAAAAAGGACTATTATTTTGAAACGGAGGGAGTAGTTTCATTTTAAAATTATAGGATTTAATTTGAAATATTAAAAATTTAGGAATTAATTTTTACAAGGCTCAAATTTTATTTATGCATGTATTTATTTATATTTTTTGAAATTTGCTAATAAAACAAAAAAGAGATAAAAAGTAGGATATCGAAAAAGAATGAAGTAAAAGTTGGGCCGAAATACACAAATGAGTATGGATGCCACCAAAGTGGGGCTTCAGACCTAAACTAAACGCGTTGATGAAAAAGGAAGTTAGTAATAGGGAGTTTGTCTGGGTTGGGTGCCAGAGAAGAGAAGAGAAGAGAAGAGAAGAGAGGGTTTAGGAGGGTGTGATTTTGGTTTGTCGAGTCAGATGCAGAGAAATATTAATGGAAAGCAGTCGGTGCAAGTTCTGGCTCCCCAAGAAGAACAGATTCTGTGCAAACGTTCCTCTCACCAATACCTTGTATGTATGATAAAGCTCTCTCTTTCTTTCTTTCTTTCTTCTTTGGTTCAATCATTGATGATGATGATGACGACGATGATCCTTGATTTGTAAACTTACGGCTTAGGTTATGCGGTAACCACACCTCAAGATCTGATTCCCAGTGGATTGCATGCCCAATCGACCCTTCTCAGTAATCTCTTCTTCACCCCCATTTTCCTTTTTTTTTTTTTTTCCTTTCAATTTTCTTATCTTGCTGCTGCTACTACCCATAATGTTCATTCCATATCACTAATTTTTTTTTTTCTTCTTTCTTTCTTTTTAACTCCAATTATCTGTTTTGCTAGCACTGTTCTTGAAGAAAATCTCCAAGGACATCTTAGAAGATGCCCATTACTGAAACATGTTCAGTCCTTGTCTACCCAACCTTTCTACCAAATGGGCACCAATGCTGGCACAGATGAAGAAGAAGAAGAAGAAAAGGAGGAGATATTATTCAGACCCATGGGGGTCAAAGATTGTACCCCTTTGAATGACCTTTCTTCTTCTTCTGGGCCATTGGGGGGTATCATCACTTCCGAAATGAAGAGGAATGCTGTATATACTATGACTGCTACTCAACTCTCCGAATTAATCAGTAAAATATAGTCTGTTCATGCATGCATATGTAGAGATATTCAACACTCTTACAAGATACCGAAAGCTTGTTCTGTATGGATTAATCGACAAGTTGATGGGTATGCAAACGCACACACCCATTCAAAAATAAATATATTTGTTTGTACTGGGATTGCTTGTTGGTAAAAAGGAATTGTTATATGTGCAGGAAATTACCATTTCAGGAGAAACACGTTATGCAACAGGCGTCCATTCTTGGCAACCTTGAAGAAATCGGGGTGTTAAGGAATTCCGGTGGGGACATATTAAGGGATCATTACGAATGTGATGAGTCATCTGGTGATGACACTACTGTCCCTGCAGTGGTTGAGTTTGGAGCCGGGAGGGGTTACTTGACACAATTGCTCGCAGACTGTTATGGAATCAAGAAAGTCTTTCTGGTCGAGAGAAAGTCATACAAGCTTAAGGTTAGTTGGTTTGATTGAACTAAAAGGTTTGCTTATTCATTGATTTGCTGAACTCAACTTCACTTGTATACACTTTTAGTAAGTTAAAACATGAGGCTGAGTATTGGAGCACCTGATTGATGCGAATTTTAAGCTTCACTTAGATTGATCGAAACCTTATTTGCGTTTTATTGTCATGAAAATTCACTTCAAGGAAGATCGAAGTTTGAGACAGAAAGAGAGGTTGATATTAGAACGTTTGAGAATTGACAGTAAGGCTCTTCATAATCCTGTTGTTATGAAATTTTTTTTGCTTCTACGTTGATCTTTTTCATGGCCATTAATTTTTTATGATCTATTTTCAATAAATTCAACGAGGACAGATGGTTGATAAAGTATAATGAATATTCTTTTCAGTCTTTCTACAATATCAAACTAATTAAGAATGTACTGTGCATGGATGCTTCTGATAGATAATGTGATATGCAAAATAAATAAGGGCAAACTTCACTTTACCCACCTGTGATTTGGATCATATGCGGTTTACTCCCCTAACGTTTGGAAATGACCACATAACCCCCACATTGTTTGTGGACTAAAATGCACCGTTAATTTTTTCATTAAAGATGACAGAATGTAAGAGTCGCATGCCCCTAGAGAGAGTAGGTCAATTTTAAAGATGAAAGTATCCTCTCTATATCTTCGAATTTACATAAAATGCCATTTTCTCCATTTTTCTATTGGTTCTCTCTCTACACCTTTCTCTTCTTCTTTTCAGCTTCCTCTTCTCTCTTTTAACAGAACTTGCAACAATGGCCAATGAAGGAGAGAAGGAGACACAAGCAATTGGGAGTAAGAAGGAAGGTAATCAAACCCACCAATCATAAACAAAAATTGAACAAAGAAATCAAACCCACCACCATAAAATTAAATATCTAAACAGACCAAAAATCCCCCATTCTTATAAGAACCAAAGATCTAAAAAAAAAAAAAACAGATAGAAAGTTACAATCTTTAGTATAGATATATAAATCCCAACTCATTGTTTGTATACATGCACACACATGTTGCACTCATTTGGGCTCAACAAATCCCATCCTTCAACCATAAATATATATATATATATATATATGTATTCATATATGTCTTTTCTCCATTATTTTTTGTAAGTGTTTGATTAGTTAAAATTATATATATATATACATATACATCTTCATTATATATCTAGTATTTCAGAAGAAAAAAATAAAAATAAAATCTTCTCTAATTTAGTGAAAGATTGGTTGGGTGTCAATTAAAGTTGTAGAGTACAAGTGATGGCTAGCGATGGTGAGGAAGTGGTGATGGAGATGGCCAGAGGGAGTGGTTGGGTAAGAGAGGTGGATAATATGTGTGTGTATGTATATGCATCTATCTAGGTTCAATTCAGAAAATGAAGTTCACATGTTCTGTTAACGGATGTTAGTGTGTACTTTGGTCCACAAACCACATGGGGTTATGTAGTCATTTTCAAATGACAAGAGGGTTATCCACACATGGGCCAAACCATAAGGGGATAAAGTGGAGTTTGCCCAATAAATAAATCCACTAGCTTTATCATGCTTCTATGGCATGGATACAAACTTTATGAGGAGAAAACATGCATTGCTTCCTGATGCAAGACTGCCTATGACAAAGCACTTGCCTGTTCATTAACGTGCATGGCACACGAGTTTGCACAACTACACACTGAAATTTTGAATGGTGGATGTTACATTCAAACAATAAAATTGTGAAATTATGGGGCCACTTTTGTCTTTTGTAGTGGGTTTGTCTGTACCATTTACTTATTTGCTAGCTTCTAAGCTGAGGAATGCCTCAAGGATGTACCATTTACTCATTCACCAACCTAAACTAGAGCTTAAGCAGTGGAATAAAAAGAAGCCTTCATCAGGTTTTTCAGTGAAACTTTAACAAAGGGCCAGTAGTTGTTGGATTTTTTTGTTTTTTGCTAAGAACTCATGAAGAGTAAGGTAGCTAGAGAGCTTTGGAGTATGCTTTTCACTGTTCTGGGGTTCAGCAGATTACAGTCTTCAATTCTTGTGTAATGAGTTACCTGTGTGTTGGCACCAAGGATGTGCTAGGACGAAAGTGCCGGCTAGTTTAGTTTGTTGTGCCTCTTTGGCTTAAGTGGAGCAATAGGAGGGTATGCTTGATGAGGTGAAATGACTGACTATTTCCTGAAGAAGATTATGTTGAAGTCTTCCAATTATTTATGTTAGGGAAGTTTTCTGATTCTTTGTTTTCTTTTGTAGATCTTATTGGAGATTCAGATTTTCTAGGAGCATATTTTTTGTTAGCCCCTATATACTCTGCATATACATGTGTTGCTATCATCCTTGGCACCTTGCTGACTACCTTTGCTTATCAGAAAAAAAACAAAAAAACAAAAAAGTAGGGTGATATTTGGGATTTATTGGATACAAAAAGGGTTTCCTAGTTTGATGTTCTGAATTTGATTGAAAGATGACAAAACTAAAGTAATGGTTACAAATATGAAATTTAATGAACTTCAAAAACACACCTATTTTGATTTTCCGAATTTGATTGAAAAATAGATTGCAAATGTGCTAGTAAGTAATGGTTACAAATATGAAAAATAATAAACTCTTGTGTGTGTGGACACATACATAGAGAATGACTTTCTGTCCTAGGCTTGAGCTAGTTCTGAAATTCTGAGCCAGTGTAGGTTCGCTTGCCATTTGCATCCTCTTGGATTCTACTGCATCGTTGACCTTTACCCTTGGTTTTGGTTGACAAAGAAGCCAAACTTGAGCGACATTCATATAGGCTTATGTTCATTGAATGTTTGGCTTTGACTATTCAATATCAAGACACTAAAAGGATGTTACTGAGAGAATATACATTATTTAAATGTAATGTTCTATAAATGGTAGTGAGGAGTGATGAGGATTTGATCAAGCTTTTGGAAGCCATTACTACTAATTGAGGGTTTTGTCTGATGTCCACTACTCTCCTGTCAAGATAAATGGGGAAATGGTACGATAAAATTGCTTGATATTATACCTTTTTATGTGGTAGGATAATATCCACCATAATTTATTGTAGTGTTCATTAGTGCTAGTGAGGAATGATGAGGTTTTGAGCAAGCTTTTGGTTTTGCTTGATATTCAGCACTATCCTTTCAGAAATATGGGGAAATGGGATGATAGTATTGGTTCTTGTTAAATGAGATTGTCCCGTGCATCCCCACCCCCAACCCATCTCTTCATTTTCTTCCCTTTTATGCTAAATGTTCATAGGTTTGATTTAGGAGTTTATTGTGTCAAAATACTATTTTTAGTAGAGTTATAGGAATAAATTGCAGATTTAAGTTCATGTAATTACGTCAATATGGAACTTTGGCATAGCATGTAGGATTTTCAATTTTGCATTTACTATGAGTTTCTACTTTCTAGTTAGAAAATTTGATTTCATTTGCTTTTAATGTCATTTTTTTAAATCTAATTAAAAACATGCCACAATTGTGACATTATAGATGAAATACCTCAATTTTTATCTTTTCATCTAACATGTTAAAAAAAATGTGTTGTAGCTTTTGGTGGCACCAGCACAAAAAATACATTGTAGCTTAAAAAATGTGAGTTGCCCATACTTGTATTTGAGAACACAATCCTAATTAAGCATTTGAGAATGCAATGCACACCCAATCAGTGGATCGGAAAGAAGAAAGGAGAAATGGAAATTTCTCACATTCAAGAAAATTACATTGGGTATAGTTTTTGGCACCATCTCTCAACTTCATATGTATTTCAAAGTGATTGAAGTTGTTTTCATGTAGGATGAGCTAAGTTATCTAGACACTTCATTCGACAAAGTATGGAGAAAAGGCCAAACCACTTCGAAATTCAGCTTTCTCCTGTAGTACTATATTTGGTGGTTAAACAAATCTAAGGCCTAGACAAATACCGACACCTAACATGCCTCCCTGTTTGTATACCATATATTAGAATTTAGAATCACTGCTTAAGTTTCACATCATATTTCATTAATGTTCTTGCTTGATGAAAGGATCCGTTACCTTGTATAATGCGAGGCTGCTGGCAAATTTTCATACTTCTCATTACTCTCTGACATTTAATCATTTAACTTTTGCAGTTGAGGATTTGAACTTGAATGCTGTTGAGTCTTTGCAAGGAATACCTTATTTGGGAATTGGTAAACACCTCTGTGGCCCTGCAACAGGTAATCAAAATTTTGGTTCATTTAACTAGTGCTTAAAACCTTGACTTTTAATGTTCAATGTAATTGTTATAGTTGATCTAAATGAATCGGCAGTGCACAACACAACTATATGAATACATCAGTCGTCCAACAAAAGTGCAACTTTGTTGCAGATATGACTCTAAGATGTTGCCTTGCGGAACAACAACAGACTCGAGGTGATGATGCACAGTGCAGTGAAGGCTGTCACCTGGGAGGCCTAGCTATAGCAACATGTTGCCATCACCTTTGCCAGTGGAAGCATTACATAAGTAATCTCTTAATCTAGTTTCCTTGGCCCTAGCAAATACATATAATATTTATTTGGTGCAAGTTGTAAAATATTGTTGTTTTCTCTACTTGACTGTTTCACTTGGCCTAATTCTCTGCAGACAAGAAATATTTAACGAATCTGGGGATAAGCAAGGAAGATTTCCATGCTATTACATGGTTTACTAGCTGGGCAGTAGATGCAGATCATAGTTCAGATCTTTCTGGTGGTGTTAATTGTGCATCAGATATACAAATCGTTGGGATGGAAGATTGTGGGAAGGAAGCGTGTGGAGGAGTAGAAGACATTTTGAGGGATATGAAGGCTGTGGAGAGGGCTGTGCTTGGCTTTAGGTGCAAAGATATCATTGATATGGGGAGGTTGATGTGGTTGAAGGAACATGAGGAGCTAGAAGAAGCTAAGCTTGTCAAGTATGTCCCATCTCATATCTCTCCTGAAAACCATTTACTCGTTGCCAAAGGGAGATGACATGAACCCCACCTGTGTATGATTTGCATGGTGGCTGGAAGATATTTTGTTGCAATGGACTTTGCCCTGCGTATTTGTTCCGAGAGAAGCAGATGATATTGAGATCATATATGGTTTATGGAACTTTTTTATTTATTATTAATATTTCTAGTTTTCTACTGCTGGTCTCTTTATTGCAATTCCTTTTAAAAAAATATTATATAAATTTAGAAAAAAAAATTATAAATTTTCTTACCAACTTACATTATGTAATAAAAAATTATAATTTAAAATAAAATTTACTTCAATAATGTGATAGATCAAAAGATTTAAGTCCTGATTTCATAATCGAGGGCATAGTGAAGCACTATTTGATATAAATTAAATAAGTGTATTTATTTGGCTTACATTATCTTTTTAATTTATTTTTTATATATATTTTCATAAAAAGTAAAAAAAAAAATATAGGAAAAATTATTTATAAGTCCTATTAGGGAGACTTATGTTACATATGGTCCTACTAAAAAACTTATGTTCTTATAAGTCTTGTGGGAAGTTTGTTGACACATTTATCCGCAATATGAGTTGTTAATATCATAAATAATGGCAAAATCATAAATAAAAAATTAAATGTTATCATAGATCATATTTATATGAATATGAATTTGAATTTGAATTTTAAAATATATATTTACCCTCAATATTAGTTTGTTAATATCATAAATAATGGTAAAATCATATATAGGAAATTGAATGTTATCATAAATCATATCTATATGAATGTAAATTTGAATTTCAAAATACACGAACAAATAACATTTTCATTCAATTTAAAAATCAAAAACTTAGTAAATTTGCAAAACGTAGCATTGACACGTATGTAAATATTGAATACTATAACATTACAACACAAATTCAAAGAAAAAATACAACCGAATGTAATACGCACAAAGCATGATAACATTATAGATGTGGGTTAACATTACAACCTAAATGTAACGTTATTGGAGGCTAATGAAGGTATGTCAATGTATGGATGTACCATTTTTCATAAACCAGCAACATTTTCACATTGAATTAAGAAAATTAAAAACTCATTAAGTTTGCGAAACGTAACGTGACAAGTACATAAACACTTAATACAACAACGTCACAATACAAATTTAAAGGCTAATACAACCAAACGTAACACGCATAAAACATGACAACATTGCAAATGTGGGTTAACATTACAACCTAAATGTAACGTCATTGGAGGCTAATGAAAGTGTGCCAATGTATGGATGTACTATTTTTCATAAACCAACAATATTTTCACATTCAATTAAAAAAATTAGAAACCTATTAAGTTTGTGAAACGTAACATGATACCTACATAAACGTAACGTAACGTGACCATATCAAATGCGACATTCAGATGCAAAAAAACACATTCGCATTGTAAAATGGTAAAACCATACATTGACACACTTTCATTAGCCTCCAATGACATTACATTTAGGTTGTTATGTTAACCCACATCTGTAATATTGTCATGTTTTGTGCGTGCTACATTCGGGTGTATTTTTTCTTTGAATTTGTGTTGTGACGTTGTTATATTCAGTATTTACATACATATCACGTTACGTTTCGCAAACTTACTAGGTTTTTTATTTTTTAAAGTGAATGTGAAAATTTTGCTTGTTCGTGTATTTTGAAATTCAAATTCACATTCATATAGATATGATTTATGGTAACATTCAATTTTCTATATATGGTTTTGCCATTATAGGGTATAATAGTATATTAATACCATTTATTTACAATTCATAAGACCTTGTGGAATACATTCCTATTTAAATAGTACTTGAAACTCTATAAGAAATTACACAGGACTTCACATTGAATAAGTTCTCCTAATAGGACTTATAAATAATTTTTTCAAAAATATATTTATTCAGATTATTTTAAAAAATAATAATAATAATTAATAACAATAATAATAATAATGGATATTGAGATGCAGAGTTCTACCATCTGACCTATGTTCCCTTTTTTTGATTTACTAATTGCACATATTTAGAATAATGATACATAAATTTTATATTAGATGTGAATTTTTTGTAATTTTTTGTTTCTTAATAAAAATACCTGTTATTGTGCTTATAATTTTTTAAATATTATTGATACATTATTATTATAAAAAGTTGTATAAACTGTGCTTGTAAATTATTTTTGATCGTTTACTTAATTAATTTTTTTCGTGATGGTCACACAATCCAAACAAGAGGGGGTATAGTGGGTAAAATAGTGTGGTCATGTGGCAAACAAATTTGAATCATCTATTTATATATGGTTGAGTTCTTTCTAAGTTCAAATATGAAATTAGAAGAATTTGAATAGCTATATACAGAGAATTTTATAAAATAATGGTTTAAATTATCAAAATGAAATTTATGATAACTTGACAAATCCCTTAAGTTGACTTCAAGGTTTCAAAAAACGATGCTACATAACGGTTGTGATGGTAAACTGTTAGAAATGGGCGCCCATGTAGCATGACCCTTTTCAGCCTTTTGAACCTTGTCCAAATGGGTTTTGAATTTGAATTCAAACCTATTTGGATAACTACTCAGGATATATATTTATCATATCCTAATATGGATAGATGATATAGATATCAGATATTATCTCATATAACTAATATGGATAAATGAGATAAATAGATTATATATCTGATATATGGGATATGGGTGATTAAGAGAAAAATAACGTATGTTTGAGTTTTTCCCATATACTGACTCTCTCCCAAAAACAATGGCATTTGCACTGTGGTTTGTATGGGTGATATTCACTATTGTAATATCACCCCATTGCTGGGTTGATTGACCAGATTCAGGAAGCACGTGATTACCCACAAGATCCTTCAATTCAGACTCTATTTGAAAGGGATGACCATAATTTTTATTCCGCTGCATTATACTTTGTTTACATTGGTATCAAAGTTAATATGTGTATTTTCGTGTTTATTTTTATGCATTAAAATATGTGTATATTTTTATATAAATTTATATACATGATATATGCATGAATATTAATAAATGAGGAAGATGTCTTCATTTTTATGTTCATTAAATGTTATTTTTAATGCCATAAATGTTTTTATTGTGAAAATGGAGTCTGACAGTATAAAAATCGAACCAGAAAATACCCTGGAAGGCGGAGCGTGGGCCTCACGCGCCACGCGACGCTGGCCGACGCTTCCACCCACGCCGTCCGAAACCACGACGCTGCCAGCGCTGAGCCACGTGTGAGCCGCCATCGAGCGCTCCGAAAGCCGTCAAGACGCCGAGTCAAGGCCAACCGGCTGAAGGCTGAGCAGCGCCGAAGCCGCTGCGCCGCTTGGTGCCGGCTTATTGCTGATGCATAAGGCTCTGTTTGTTCTGTGTTAAATTCTGAATCGCGTTAATGGTCATAATTAATTCGTTATAGCTTTGTTTTAAGCGTGGTTGGTACCGTTAAACTCAGAATTAAATTTTCTATCTTCTGTAAACTTTTCCAAATTTTATGAAAATAAAAAATATTTTTTCTGTGTTAATAATTCATGTTTTATGCTTTAAAATACTTTTGGTATTGCATAAATAATTTTCTGGGGTTGACATTTTTGTTGTAGACTACTGAAAAGTTTTACTATTTACTGATATAATTGTTTCAGTTTATTAAATTCTGGATTTTTTATTTCTAATTTTATGTATGTTTATTAGTTATTTAAAATTTCAGAAAATACCAGAAATTTTCAGAAATTTTCAGAAGTGATATACTTTCTGTTATGGCATAATTTGGATATTAAATATAGCATATTATTTTGTTTGGGTTTCTAATATGTTGTAATTAGAATAGCATGATTAATTGTTATTTGTTTAAATTCCATTATTAATTGTGACATAACATGAGTTGGTTGTGAATCTACATTATGATACTATTGTATGAAATTAGAATTTTTTATCATGCTTTTAGACATGCATAGTCAGTGGGAGGTTGTTCGGTTGAGAGAAATCTTTGTAGATTTACTCCCGAAAACTAATATTTTGCGCATAAATTAAACTAAATTTCAGAAAATTGTCACATGTGGCGCAAGAGATGATTACGAGCATAGCAGATTTTCGATCTTGCGACTTGTGTAATATTGTCACTATTTAATTTAGATTTTTGTGGCAAAATTATATTATGCTAATCAAATTAATCTCAATGCGAATTTCTCTCTAAATTGATTTAACTTATAGAAGTTAATTGATGACCTAGACTTAGTAAAGATGTTCAAATGTGAACAATCTAATCCCTGAAGACGTCTTCCTCCTTTATTAAATGAAGTAGGTCTTAACTTCGCAATCTTATAAGAAGTAGAATAAAGATAAGCTGTTAGGTGGATAATGGCGCAAAAGTGTTTCCCAATTGGGAATTGCACTAGTTTGTTGCCTATATCCCTAACTAAGTGCCCTCCATATCAGATTTTACACTCTATTTTGAGTAATGGGTTAGCAGAGAGCCATCTATGGGCAATCTGTAACCGTTAAGCAGCTTATCTTTATTCTACTTCTCATAAGATTGCGAAGTTAAGACCTAGGGTTCTATAGCGCATTATTGTATGCTGTCTTGTAAACACAAAGGGTCGTGTGGCGCATTATTGTATGAGGACATGCAAACCCTCCGGGTCATGTGCATATAGGTAAGCAGCTTTATGGTAGTGTAACTAAGTCACATAAAGTTTCTTAGTAAAGGTGACGTGAATAGAGTTTTGGAACTCTATAAGATAGAGAATTCTAAGCATAGCACTTTAGTAGCCTAGTTGAGAATGGAAAGAAATTTCCAATATCCTAGGGACAGTGGGAGCGATATGTTTACTAATGGATTACTCCATTAGAAAAAAATACTCTACATTCTTAGTTGCGTGGTAGCGAATGTGAAAATTTTTCACATCATCACTGGGTGATTGAGAAGGAAACATTCATGATTGCTCCGCAAGATGATAAAGAGCCTAGGATAATGCCAAAGGCTCTAGTCCCTTGTTTTTAGAAAGTGGATCAATATTGCGTAGTTTAGGACAAAGTCCTTGAGGATTAACCATTTCTATAATTTGGTTGGCTTTCCATTATGAAGCGAAATTGTTCTAAAGTTATGCGTAATTTGGATAGTCATTGTTGAGGTATAAGGCTCTCTAGATATCGAAAAGTCGCACCATTGAGGAAAGTGTAGACCATGAGTTGACTTCCTTCTGGGGAGTGAGGTTATTTTGACTTCCTTCTAGAGAGTGAGGTTATTTTGACTTAGGCTATGATTGACGTAAGTTTGGAACATTGATTTGTGGACATTGTGACCCAACTTTCTCGTTTGAGAATTGGATAAGTAGATCCGTAGGGATTTACCTTCTGCTTTTATGGTGAAAAGTTAGGAGTGCAAAAAGGTTGCTAGTTCCAATAAATCTTTTACAGCCTAAAACAGTTATCCAAATAGTGGTTCTTAGATTTCGTCAAGCCATGATAGGCCAACGATGGTCGATGAAGACCACTGAGGCTTGATCAATGGTCCAAAAGAAGTTTTTCCCTACTTAGTCATTATAAGCCAGGAATTTATAGGGTTGTCGCCACCTAGGGTGGGCAGTCCTCTGTTTTAGATATGATGGACATGGGTGATGTAATTTATATGCTCGGATGTACGATCCTTAGGGATTGTTTTGGAAGAATTCCTGTTTTGTCTTCGTTGACTTACATAAGGAATATCCTAGAACGATTCTAGATGCAAAATTGCAAACCCATTGACTTACCTATCGGTAAAAGCCAGAGCCTTAGCTATTGAGTGAATTCTCGGATTGTCTTTGGGAGAAACAGATGACCTATATTCCTTGATTTTCTTTGTTGTGGGAGCCTAAAGTACGCTATGTGGGCATATTCGGCATGATAAGTGTTATCTTTGGTAAATGGTCAACTGAGTTGTTTAGACATTCACCATGCTCATTAGATTGTGGATAAAATGCTTTACTAGTAGCATATTAATTTGCTCCTTGTAAGATTCAATGTGCTAGTTGGGCGCATCTGCGCTAGTTGGGCGCATTAAGAATGAACAGAAATTGGTCACCAAAATATCTTTAGAGAGGTTATTGCGCAAGAGGTAGTGATCTTAAATTACTTCATGTGAGGCGCACATGGTGGATTCCGTTGTATATACTTATCGCAAGAGATGCTGATAAGGCTTATGTTTGGAATCTAGAATAGTGATAGGATGCATTCATATGATAAGTATGAATCTGGAAGCATCAAGAATACACTTAACTGTTAAATGTGAACAACTAGGTGTTATAAGTTTATGAACTGCTTGCATTTCAAATTATTTGATTATGTATGCTCTTTAGTATATGCATACCTGTGTATCTTTTGTATAAAGTATAATGCAAATTTAATCAGATGGTAAGAACAAGAGGTGATGAGATAGATGAATCTTCTACTGTCAGATTGGATAGAATGGAGAGACTGATTCAGGAAATGGCAGAGACATTGAGGCAATAGCAGGAATGGCAACAACAGTGGCAGCAGCCACATCCTCCACCTCCACCTCCACCTCCGGCACCCCTGTGCCAGATAACCAGAATGATGACCGAATCATAGCTCTTACCAAAGAGTTCAAGAAAATGAAACCACCATAGTTCTATGGTGGGTTAGATCCTTTGACAGCTAAAGCTTGGGTCCTCGACGTCGAAAAACTGTTTGAGGTGTTCCCGTGTTCGGAGACACAAACAGTGCTTCTAGCCACCTTTATGCTAGAAGACGAAGCAAGAAGATGGTGGATGTTAATGCGTGAGAATTACAAAGATGCTGATTGGGCAAAATTTCTGGAAATTTTCTATAACAAGTACTTCCTGCAGTGTGTCGGGGATAGGAAGGTGGCAGATTCATGGAATTGAAACAAGACAGTATGACTGTAGCCGAGTATGAGGCCAAATTCACTGAATTGGCCAGGTTTGCACCACACGTGATTGATACAAACTATAAGAAGGCGAGACATTTTGAAGGCGGGCTCCGAAGCGACATTCTAGAGAGGGTGAATGTCTTGAAGTTGAAAACCTACATTGGGGTACTAGACAGGGCCATAATATCATAGGCTAACATAGCTAGGCAAACTAAACCGACAACTGACTGGAAGGGTAGTAAAAGGCAGGGCTTCTTTTCAAAGAAGAAGTTTTCAAAGAAGCAAAATACGGGCTCCCCGAATACTTCTAATTCTTCCCGAGATACAACCCCGTTGTGTCCTACTTGTGGCAACAGGTATCGTGGGGTTTGTTACCGTGTGTCAGGAGCTTGTTTTAATTGTGGTAAACAGGGGCATATGGCTAGAGATTGCAAACAAAACAGTGGAAAATTTGCTGCTAGTTCAACAGCATCAGTCCCAAAACCAGGAAATGCTATGAGATCTACTCCAGCCGGAGATACCGTGAGACAAGGGAGAGTTTTTGCGCTTGTTCCAGGTGATACCCGAAATGCCAACGCAATTGTCTCAGGTACCATCTCTATATGTAATCAGGATTCCTTTTTGTTAATTGACTCTGGATCAACACACTCATTTGTAACATGTGCATTTGCATCTAGACTGAATAGACCTCTAGAATTATTGCCATATCTGCTATGTGTGTCTGCTCCATCTGGGGAATCGGTATTGTGTGAATCTGTCTACCGTTTTTGTGACATGCGAATTGGAAATGCTATTCTATATGTGGACTTGTTACCCTTGAACTTTAGGCACTTTGACATAATTCTGGGCATGGACTGGCTAACTAAATATTGTGCCACCATTGATTGTGTGACAAAGCGGATTGTGTTTAGACCACCAGAACAAGAAGAAATTGTGTTTGTGGATAACGAGGTAGTGCCTCCACCTTATTTGATATCTGCAATGAAAGCATGCAAATTGATCAGGAAGGGGTGTTAGGGTTATTTGTGCTATGTGTTGTCTGAACAATTTGTAAATGTTGAATTGAATGATATCCCTATTGTTAGAGAATTTCCAAATGTGTTTCCAAATGAACTACTAGGAGAACTAGTGGACAGGGAGATAGAATTCACTATTGAAACTGTATCGGGTACCCAGCCTATTTCTAAAACTCCCTACAGAATGGCTAATGCCGAAATGAAAGAATTGAAAGAACAATTGCAAGACCTGCTTGACAAGGGATTTATTCGCCCTAGCACTTCGCCTTGGGGTGCACCGGTGTTGTTTGTGAAAAAGAATGATGGAACTTTGCGTTTGTGCATCGATTACCAGGAATTGAACAAGGTAACAATAAAGAACAAATATCCCTTACCCCGTATTGATGACTTATTTGACCAGTTGCAGGGATCACAAGTGTTCTCCAAGATTGATTTGAGATCCGAGGTATCATCAGTTGAAGGTAAAGGCGGAAGATATTGAGAAAACGGCATTCAAAACGAGGTATGGACATTTTGAGTTTCTTGTTATGCCATTTGGAGTGACTAATGCTCCAGCAACATTTATGGACCTAATGAACCGAATTTTTAAAATCTACCTCGATGAATTTGTTGTGGTTTTTATTGAGGACACTTTGATATACTCTAAAGATAGATTTAAACATGAACAACATTTGAGAACTGTCTTGCAAATACTTAGGGAAAGGAAATTGTTCGCTAAACTAAAGAAATGTGAGTTTTGGTTGGATGAAGTTGTTTTCTTAGGGCATGTGATCAATAAGGAAGGAATTTCAGTGGACCCACAGAAAATAGAGGCAATTGTGAATTGGCCTACACCGACCAATGTAACAGAAGTCCGCAGTTTTATGGGTTTAGTTGGGTACTACAAGAGGTTTGTGAAAGATTTTTCGAAAATAGTTGTGCCTCTTACCCGACTGGCTCGCAAGGGGCAACCTTTTGAGTGGAACGATGAAAGAGAATCAGCCTTTCATGAATTGAAAACAAGATTGACCACTGCACCGATTTTGACACTACCTTCAGGTACGGAGAATTTTGTAATTTTCAATGATGCATCTTATAAAGGTTTGGGTTATGTGTTAATGCAGAACGGAAAGGTTATTGCTTACGCCTCCCGACAGTTGATGCCACACGAGAAGAATTATCCAACACATGACCTAGAATTGGCCGCAGTTGTTTTTGCTTTGAAAACCTGGCGGCATTATCTATATGGAGCGAAGTGTGAAGTCTACACGGATCACAAAAGTCTAAAATACTTCTTCACGCAGAAGGAGTTGAATATGCGACAAATGAGATGGCTAGAACTGATAAAGGATTATGATTTAGAGATTCAGTATCACCCCAGGAAAGCTAACACAGTTGCAGATGCCTTGAGCAGAAAACCAACGGGGAGTATGGCTTGCTTGCTTACTGAACAGAAAGAGATCTTGCAAGATTTTGAAGGATCTGAGATTGAAGTGGTAATGTGTGAACAGGGCGGATTGATAGCCGCTATCACAGCCGAACCGGCAATCATTGAAGAAATTAAACAGAAGCAGAAGGAGGATGAATTCCTCAAGAAAGTGATTGATGAATTTGAGACAAGTCCGAAAGTAGAGTTTAGCATTGAGAATGAAGTGTTGAGATTTCGGAACAGAATGTGTGTCCCAGATATTCCAGAACTAAAGAAGAGGGTTTTAGATGAAGCCCACAGATACGTATTTGCTATGCATCCGAGTAATAATAAAATGTATCGAGATTTGAAACAAACCTATTTGTGGCCTAAAATGAAGAAAGAGATTGCAGAATATGTGTCCAAATGTCTTCAATGTCAGCAAGTCAAAGCTGAACATCAAAAACCAGGCGGTCTACTTCAACCCCTCCCTATTCCTGAATGAAAGTGGGAGCATGTGACTATGGATTTCGTGGTTGGCCTACCTCGGACTTCTCGAGGTATGGATTCTATTTGGGTTGTAGTTGATAGACTGACTAAATCTGCACATTTTCTACCAGTGAGAACCACGTTTAATGCTTATAGATTGGCTACTATTTATGTTGATGAGATTGTCCATTTACACGGAGTCCCGGTATCTATTGTGTCGGATAAAGATCCGAAATTTGTATCTAGATTATGGAAGAGTTTGCAGGAAGCTATGGGAACAAAACTAAGGTTCAGTACTGCATTCCACCCACAAATAGACGGGCAATCAGAACGAACAATACAAACTTTGGAAGATATGCTTCGGATGTGTGCTTTGGACTTTCAAGGGAGTTGGGAGGACTATTTGCCACTTGTAGAATTTGCATACAATAACAGTTTCCACTAAAGCATTGGTATGGCACCATACGAGGCTTTGTATGGTAGGAGGTTGTAGACACCCCATTTTTTACCGACCTTAAGACTCAGACGTCACCGACTGAGTGCTTGGTGATGTTGCATATCGCGCTCGTCCAGGAATTTCAGAGTTGCGGCTGCGAGCCCTGCCTCCGGACTTCCGGACTCTTCCGCGCCTTGCCTCGGTTTGCGAACCAGACTTGGTTTTCTCTGTTTCTTTTCCTGAGGGGAGGGAGAGGTCCCGTAGACCATCTCTCAATGGCCGTAGGCTACATTTCGTGGTCGCAGGCCATTTAGCCCATTTTGGAGCCCGGTTCCCGATTTTCGAAGCCGTCAGGCCGTGTGCCTCGGTTCGGGACCGCCTAACTATCTCCGTTTGCTCCGGTTTTTGGCATGCATCCTATTTACTCCCTTTCAAGGGACACTGGGGTCTGAAAAACCCACTTCGTGGTCGAACGCCACTTTCGGTGCTTAACAGCCCATTTTCGGGACCCCAAACTGCGTGTTTTGGCCCCCCGAGCATTCGTTTTGCATCGGTTTTCGTTCATTTTTGGCAGGTACCTCTGTTTTATCACCAGGAAGGTCACTGAAGGGTGGGAGGCCAGCAATTGTCTCAGCAACCAGTTATATTCCTCCGGCGCCCTCCAACGCCCGTTTTTCTCACTTCCGAGCCAATGTTGACCATCTTAGTGTCACTTTCTTCAACCCCAAACCACATATTTGTGTTGTACACACATGGGAGGATCCTAATATTACATGGCCGGCCAGAAACTCCATTTGACCCTTTTGAAACTCTCCTAAAAATGGCTTGTTCTCTCTCTTGTTTTAGAGTTGCCAATTTTGAACCACATGGCTGTGTTGAGGGGACCTGGGAGGACACCAATATGCGGTGCTCGGCTAGAAAATCAACCTGACCTTTTTGACCCCTGGCCGACCGGCCATGGGGGGTAGCCGACCGGCCACCTGCAACTCAAATAACTAGCTGGCCATGATCCTCAGTATGAGTACATTACAGCTGTATATTGGTTTTTCCCCAAAAATATCTGTATCCGGGGGAACCTTTTGGAGGAAAACAAGGGGTCATTTCCCTCCACTTTTTCCCTCCCTTTTCTCCCCCTCTCTTGCCTATATAGCTGGCCTCCCAGGTCAAGAACAAAGGTTGGAAAAATTGCTTTGAGCATATAGATACATATCTCTCCAAATTCTCAAGTTTTGGCTCCATTGTCTTCATCATCATCAAGCACCACCACCACTACTCCATTCCAGCAGCAAGGAGAGGATTTCCAGCAGCTAAGAGACAACAAATTTGGTCCAAGAGGCAACAAAAGTATTGGTCTTCAAGGGTAAGTCCACTTTCCCCCTTTTGTAGCACAATTTTGCACCATTCTTCTAGCCTATTTTCTTATTGTTTTGGGCTCCAACCCTAACTGAAAGGGGCACTTTTTTGATCCATTTTACATGTTTGTTGAAGGGTTCAACCCTATTTGAGATCACCATCTTACCCTTGTTTCAATACCACCTTGTATGTCAATATTTTGCATGAAACATCTAGCCTATATATAATCTGTTTTGGAGCATTTCATGAACTGATATTGTGCTTATTTTGAGCCCCTCTTCAACATTGAAGAAGCGCTCAATATTGTTTCCATGCTCCATATTCCACTTGCTTTGAATCCATGTTTTACCCTTGTTTTTGCATGATTTTTAGCCCATTATGTTTTTGGTTTTGGCTCTTGGTCCGAACTGAAAGGGGTCATATTTTGACCCCCTTGACATGTTTCATTAAGAATATTTTGCTGTTTGGTGATTATTTTACATACTTTGTGTTATAGCCTCTTTTGAGCCTCATTTTGCATGGCATTTTGAGTGTTTGTATACTGTTTTGGGGGCTGCCATCTACTGTAAATAGCCATATTTTTTGTCCCTCTTCAGTGTTGTAGAAGGGTATTTTGCTGTTTGAATTTTGCATTTACCACTTGCTTCATACCCCTCTCTTGGCCCCCATTTTTGCATGCCATTGTTGCCCTATTTATGCTTGCTGTTTGGCCATGTTTAGAACTGAAAAATGCCTATTTAGGGACTGCCTAGCTTCTGTCTTTGCACTTCATGTCCATATTGTGCATGTTTAGTATAGCTATAGGCCATTTCGAGCGCCTAATTTTGCATTTCGGGACTATTTCATGCAATTGGTGTCATTTCGCCTCATTTCGGGACTGTTTTCCCCTACATTTCAGTGCTGAAAATTCATTTGCATGTTTGCATATCATATTCCATGCCATTTCATGCCTTAGGGCCATTGCCTCGGTTTGCGTGCCTGTGTGCACGCATTTCGAGGCACTTCATTTTCATCCATTGGCCTCTTATGCGAGTGTGGCTGAGGCTCTCTCATGCTGGTGTAAGCCCATATTGCATTGTATATGCCATTTTAGTCTCATTGCATTACGTATGCCATTTTCTCGGTTTGTGTGCCCGCGTGCACGCATTTCGAGGCATCTCTTTTTTATCCATTGGCCTCTTATGTGAGTGTGGCCGAGGTTCACTCGTGTTAGTATAAGTCCAATTTGCATTGCGTATGCCATTTCATGCCTTAGGATCATTTCCTCGGTTTGCGTGCACGTGTGCACGCATTTCAAGGCATCTCATTTTCATAGCATTGTGCATGCTAGGTTGTATCTTAGATTGCATTCATGCATGTCATGCATATTGCATTGTGTCCGGGGTAGGAGTTAGCCCGGGCACGGGAAACGAGGTACGTTTCGTACTCCGAGTGACGGAACGTGTCTCAATTCCCCAGTCGCCGACACTCCGGATTATCCATGATGGAGTTAGGTTTTAGTTGTATTTTCATGTGCATTCATTCTATATTGAGTTGTGCAATTCGGCTCCTCGGCCATCATGCATTGAGATGCGTGATTGGTGGCGCGAGTATCGAGGCATGCATATATTTGTGAAAATACATTGCTATGCCCCTTTCCTGCTCTCTGTTGCAGCAAAATGAAGAATCAGCAACTTTTCGGAGTTTGGCACGCATTTCGAGAACAGGTGCAAACAGAGGCTCATTGGGGCATCCCAGTGGATTTCCGCGCAAGGCAACCCAGACATGCATCATTCCTCACCAGAAGAAGAACCAAGGCAGTCCCTGGCTTGCATGCCAGTTTTATAGCTTTCTTAGTTAATTTGTTAATTAATTAGGAATTTGTACATATTTGGACTGTATTATTTGGACTGTACTATTTTTTTATTTGGGACTGTATATTTATTCGGACCCTCTGCGCGAGGGCAAAACTGTAATAAGTGTGCGTGCATGTGATGTATGTCTTCTAACCCCACGTCTTTCTTCCCTTTTATTTACCTACTTATGATGGTTAGATTAGGGCATATTTCAATTAGCATACAGTACGATAGCATGTTTGCATTCATTCATCTGTTTTGCATGCACCGGGCTCGGCGCATCATACTAACTGCATTTGTATTTCAATTCTAAGTTGAATACATGATAGCTGTAGCATTTCATATGCCATGTTTAGAATAGCCGAGCCTGCTATAGTTGCATTTTGCGTGTGTTGCATTAGGCATTTCTGTATATTTAGGATCATGCATGATTTCTAATGAGCTTCTGTTTTGGCTGGGAGTACTCGGTGAGTTTTATGCTTTAGCATCCTTGCATGCGTGTGAGTGACTGCCATGAATAGCATGCTTACCACGAGGCTATGTGCTTATGTGATATGACTGCCTTGAATGCTTGTGGGTGGAGGTTGAGTTACTTGAAGTGGAACAGATCATTGACTGTTTGTTTTAAGCCCACTAGATAGTGGCAAAATCATGTTTTTCTAAGCCCACTCGAGGGTGGCAAATCCACGTCTTAGCCTACCTGCGGGTAGCACCATCAAACCATTTTCAAACAAGCAAACATGAAATGTTTTGTTCCAATTCAGGCGACCCAGTCTATACTTGTATGCTGTGCGCATCACATAATAACCTTCCCCAATCGTACCCAAGTTCCCGAGCTGAGGCAACTTTGGTGATGACGGACACGTGGCCTTTGGCACCGAGTCAGGGTTTCTTAAATTCCCCCATTAAAAAAATATTTAGGTGGCGACTCTGTATCTGGCAAAGCAGTCCATGTTTGGCACTTCTTTTCTAAAAATCTATTTTCTCAAAACGATTTGCCGGATTTGGACTCTTTGGTTCAAGATTAAGAACCGTGACACAAATCGAGTCCGAGCTGTAGCGAGGTCCCCCGCGGGCTTGTTACAGTTTCTGGCGACTCTACTGGGGATTTAGAGAACTTGACTCGAACTCGTGATATCTGGTTTTGACTTCACTTGTGTGTTTCTTTGCATTGCATTTGCATTGGTGCGCCTAGGACACCGTGTTTGCCATCTGCTATTCCTGAGCGGTTTGCCGGAGGCTTGTCTTGTCAAGGCATGTCCATAAGGCTGACCGGTTACGGGCTCTGCCAATATGGGAACACAAACCCCGGTTTTACCGGGGCACCCTTTTTGACCATTCGACCTAGTACATATTCGGATCCATAGTGACCATTCCAAACTAGGACAAGCTGCTTACCCGATATAGGTTGTTTGAAATCGCTGCGTGCGTAGTGAAACCCTAGCTCCTGACAAAATAGGACAGGGAAACCCTACCCCAACATAGGGGTGTTTTGGCTCTCACTTATCTGTTATGTGCTTGTTAGAGTACGTCTCTACAGGGAATGCATGTATCAGTTTATGAGTTCGGGCATCAGGCCTGCGGGCACCAGTCAGTATTTGGGAATCAGTTATCTGCGGGTATCAAATTCAGTTTTGAGGCAGAGATTTGGGCAGAATTCAGTAGAGGGCACACTCATTCAACTATGCTCATATATGTTCAGGTAAAATCAGGCTGAGATGCTGTCTGTTTTCTCTTTTGCTAGGTAGTCTGGGAACCATAGCTTCAGAGAGCTCCAATATCCCCCGGGTACACCGAACTTGTGTTGATAGGCTTTGTCGGGTCGGAGATTCCATTCAAGGGCAATCAGTGTTCCTTTACCAGAGGCGGGGTAAAAAGGCCAGTCAGGGACAGTTATACCGGTTGTTCAGTTAGACCAGGGCAATATGGCAGGGATGGAGGAAATGATGTGTCAACTCCAAGAAAGTATGAAACTCATGCAGCAGGACGCTGCCCGTCAAGCGGAATTTGCCAAAAGCCAGGCCGAGATTATAGCCCAACAGGCAAAGACAATTGCCAGGTTAGAGCAGCAAACCAGAGCATCAGCCTCACATCAAGCTCCTCCTCCACCAAGGGTTCCGATACCTGAGGAGACACCAAATGTCCAGGTAGATACGGGCATCCCGACAGGGCCAGCTCCGCCACCAGTTCTACCCCAGCTATCCAAAGCACCGATCAACCTGCCAAGTTCACCCTTTGAGTTCGAGACGGACCCCACAGCATTGAAAGTGAGCAAGCTTGAGAAGTTGTTCAAAAAGTCTCAGGGGGCCCATTCTATTCCTGATATAGAGGATGGTTATACCAACTCAGTGGTGACATTACCAGATCGGTTCAAGATGCCGCATATCGATCGATTTGATGGCTCTGAAGACCCAATGGTGTACCTCCAACTGTTTTCTGATATCCTGAGACCAATGGGTTTGACCACAGCCCAGAAACTATCACTATTCGGCTGAACCCCGCCTCGATAGCCGCAAATTGCACGCGAAATTAGAGAGCTCTGAAAGTAATCGGAAGAGCTGGCTGAGGCTTTTATTGCTCAATACTCCTACAACACACAGATCGAGGTCACAACTCGTGATCTTGAAGTCACCCGCCAAGAGCCAAAGGAGGGTTTCTCAAAGTTCGTGACGAGATGGAGAGCAAAAGCCACAATGATGACCACTAGGCCCACTGACAAAGATCAGATTCGGATGATTGTACGCAATCTCCAGCCCAAGCTTATGCAGAAAATGATTGTTCTTCCCTTCCCTACCTTTTCAGATCTGCATGAGATGGGGGTTCAAATCGAGGATGCCATCAGACAAGGGATTTTTGCAGAAGATAATGAGCCTTTGAAGAGGAATGTTGCTCGCAGTTCCAATGCTACTACTGATGGTAGCACAGATGCGAAATGCTCAGAAGTAGACACTATCACCACTTCCCTCAATGGCTAAAAACCAACCACTTCAACTCGGCCCCAAGCCCGAAAATTCCATCCTCTTTATATGAGTCTCTTCCAAGCTTTGAAAAAGCTGCAAGAAGAAGGGCACCTAGAACTCCTAGGACCCCAACCCCTCCCAAATCCTCTTCCACCAAGATATGACCCAGCTAAATACTGTGCCTACCATCAACAGCACGGTCATGATACCAACCGTTGCATCCGCCTCCGTCATAAGATTCAGGATCTCATTGATGAAGAGACCCTAGCTCCACCCAAAGGACCTCAGGTTAGTACTGACTCATCACCCCCCCCACCTCAACCTCATCCATACACTATCATCCACCTATGACCCCAGCATATACATCACCCCAGCCCATCTACCCAAGCCTGAGGTGTTCATTCCAGAAAGCATGGACTTATGCATGATGGATGCACCTGGACCCCAATCATCTCAAACCCGTGAGCCCACTACCTCTGAGCTAAAGAGGATGATCGAAGATCTTCAAAGAACTGTGACAGATCTGGCCTCCGGGACATTGGCTCCATCATCGACCACAGCACATGCTAGGAGTTTCACGACAAAAGGCTCCCCAATCTTGGGACAGGCTGCATTTGAGGAGTGCCAATCCCTTAGCAAAGTGGAGGCGAGTGGAAAGAACAAGATAGGGGCGGACATGGATCCCCATGAACATCTTCTGTTGGCTATTGAGGCTTTGAAAGCCGAAGGACTGAACAAAGAGCAAGTTCTCGCAGTTGTTGCAAAAACTGTGGACGACATTTTCGCCACTCAAGTTGGGGGCAGTTTGACTCAATGGGCAAGCCGGGAAAAGGGTCGTTGTATCAGAAACATTCCTTTCAGCTATAATGTTGCACTCGGAAGAGATCAACAAACCAGGCCAGCACTTGCCAATCCCTTTACTGGTGCGTCGAGCAAAAATCCACAAGCCCGGAAGTACCAACCTCGAGGTCAAAGGGTCTTTCATGCCCTTTACATGCCTTTGTCCAAAGCTTTCCAAATCCTTGTTGGACAAGGCCATCTCAAACCCCTTGAGCCCCGGCCTCTTCCGAATCCTCCTCCGGCTACGCATGATGCTACCCAGTACTGTGCCTTCCATCAACAAACCGGTCATGGCACTGACAATTGCTTTCGTCTTCGCCACGAAGTACAAGATTTGATTGACAACGGGTTCATTGTCGCGCCAAGCTCTGCAAAGTCTATCGGCACTGGGTCAGTGAACTTGGGGGATAATGTTATGTGATCAGGAGATGAACCACCTGCGGGCGGCGCTCAGATTACTCCAGCTATGGTGAATGGCATGCACTGTTTTGAGCAATGTACAAATGTTGTTAATTTTGCATTCTGACTTGGGTATTAAGTCAATCTTGTTGTTGTATTTCGAGTTTGTCTTTTTGTTTTGAGTCGGTCTTTTGTTTCGGGTCTATCTTGTTATATCGAGTCGGTCCTGTTATATAGGAGTCGGGTGATTCCGGGGGTGTTACCTCGAGCGTCACCATTTTGTTTCGCGTTTGTCTTTTCGTTTTGTTTTGAGTCTGTTTCTACCAGGGAGCCAGTTATGCCAACAAATTTTGAATGAAACAGCAATGACTTTCATACTTCTGCCTTGTGCCAGTTATGCCGGAAGTTCTGAATGAGATGGCAGTATTTAACTAAGAACTCTGTCTTTTCTGTGCCTTGAAGTCATTGTAACGACCTAAGTTTTTCAAAACTTTTCGAACACTGCGGTGAAAACGAAGAGGAAGGAATTCCTCGGGATTTGCAAAACTTTGATCATTTGAGAGAAAGAGAGGCGTGCTAAGCCCTTAATGAATGAAATCATGCTTGTTAGCGTGAGTACTGAGAAGGACCCTGGTTTGATCCAGACTGGTTTCACACTATCTTCAGTGCGAGCGATTTGTCGCTTTCTTAAAAAATTTCAAAAACAAAATGTTTTGCGCGGTCCTGCGAAGACCTGTGTGGAATCGCTCTTGAGATTGTGCAGCCTAGGATCGTTCTCAGCCTCGAGACTCAACCCCTTTGCTTCCAAACCTTGAACTTGATTTCAGAAGGTTCAACGGTCAACTACGATGTGTGGCCTGTGTGGCCAGATTTGAAGCGGCCCTAGAACAAGAGGCACCAAAGTCAGATCAAGAAGATCAGAAGAAGCTTGCAAAGCTAGAACAGAACTACCCTTCGAACTAGGGGCAAAGATGTCAGACGTGCTCGAAGAGCCGAAGATGAGTCCTCTTGCAAATCAACAGCCACTCTTGTGGATACGGATGGCTTCAAAATCCTACAACCATTTGGCATGGACCAAGCCACACTTTTACCCTTGAGAGGCTCGCTGGGCCGAAAACCCGGAAGGGCGACCCAGGCAAAAGTTAGAGCAAGAAAAAGAACAAAAAGAATAAAAAAGGAAAAAAGAAGAAAAAAAAAAGAAAAAATGCAAAGAAAAGAAAAGAAAAGAAAAGAAAAAAAGAAAAAAAAAGAGGAAGAAATGAAAAGAATTGAAAAGAAAAGAAAAACATAGCTCGCAAGGTCGAAAACCTGCAACGGGCGCCTTGGCAAAAGTTAGAGCCTAAAAAGTGAGAGGTTAATACCCGAGTGTACCTTAACCCCGAACTACGTAAGGCTTGATTCCCATGTTTGGGATACGTAGGCAACTTCATCCTGAAGTCCAGCCCCCAACGCTTTCATAGTGACTAAGTCCATATAATGGTTTTGATCATCCTTACCTTCTCTATATCCGGGAGTTCGGTCACCATTGATGAAGATTGTCTACAATGCGCTACGGCAACATCCAAACAAGGGGCAACTCTCCGTTGCCATTCAGTGTGCTGCGGCGCCATTCAAACAAGGGGCAACTTTCCGTTGCCATTCAATGCGCCGCGCTGCCGTTCAAACAAGGGGCAACTTTCCGTTGCCATGCAGCTCCCCTGCAGCAAGGGGCAATTTTCCTTCGAATCTGAGGTTGTGCATCTCGAGAGTGGGTTTCGTGCTCGTTGAGCAATGGTCGTTTGCAAAAATAGTTTTTGAGAATTTTTACTGAGGTTGATTAATTCTCTCGAAAATTATTCCATCTTTTCCAAAACTGGACCATTTCTTGGACCCAAAAAAGGAAAATTTTCAGTGCTCATAACCTGACTTGCATGATTTCAAATCAAAAAGTTGAACAAGCATGTTAATCTAACTCTCATTTTGGTCAAAACTTTTTTAGTAGAAAGCAAAAACAAAAAATGGTCAAAATGATGAACTAGGGGCACAGTTGAGTCAGGTCCTCTGTCTTTTTCCCATTGTCAGCACACTTGCCAAGAAGGGCACTCTACCTGCTAGAAAAGGCACAATTGAAGGCGACAACAAAAGGGCAGAAAGCTCTCACATCCTCCAAGCAACGAGGTATCAAGCTAAGTGCAAAGCACGAACTGGAATGGGGCAAGATATTCCACTCCATCATCTGGACAGATCTGATCACGTCCAAACTCCCCAGTAGAGCATCGTCAATCGATGTCAACTGCAGATTTGCTACACACCCAGTTGTAGCACAACCCCTCTGTGGGAGAAACTCACTAGCTGCGTGCAGAAGAAGAAGAATCTAGCTGAGTGCTAGGGGCAAGAGCCTTCAACTTCCTGTTTATCCATCAACCACCCAGGGGAGGGATGAAAAATGAGAGATTAAAGAATAGAGAGATGTGCGATGAGAGAAAAAGTGAGAAAAAGGGCTTTTTCAGAAAAACAGAGCTCGAGTGCCGAGTGATGTGAGACACAAATAAGAAAGGGTGGGAAACAATACCCGGTGAAACAGGCTCCCTGTATACGTCTGTGTGTTAGGTCTTTTGTTTTGTTTGTCTCGATTCCTGCTTTGAGGCCGTCCCGAGCGTGTCTCGTTGTGTTTAGGTCGTTTACCTTTTGTTTTTCTGTGTTGAGTCGTTTTGGCTGTGGTCAGTTGTAGGTTCAATATGTCGATTGAGAATCCTTTTCTCATTTCAATTTCAAAAGAAAAATCATCATGTGCTTAAAAGTGTTGTACCATTCTCCACGTTTGTGCAAAACAAGATTCGTTCTTTCATAAAACCGCACGGTTCAACCTAGGTCACATGAGAATAGTAAAACCAGGACTTATCTGAAGCTACTTGGATTCCGGACTGCAAAGCAAAAGAAAAGAGGAAAAATGGAAGCATCTGAGTGTGTTTCACCTTCAGCGAATCTCGTGATTGTATTCCGGATGTACCTTTTCAAGCCTTGTCAATACTCTGAAGTATGAGTGTGCCTCTACCTCAAGCGTAAGATCAAGTCTGCTTCAAAGTTATGCACCCTTTCACCTGCATTGTTATGCACTTTTTCACTTGTATTGTCATACACACCATACTTGCATTTATTTGCATCCTGTGTTATCTTCTATCGTTTATCCTTTTACGCTGAGCAGCGTTTAGGATTGTTATCCTCTGGGACTTTCTCGGGTTGCGTTGTGTACGCGCCTGGGCGGTTGTTTTTGGACCTCATCTCACGATTTCAGCGTGGTTTGAGTGTCCCGTTCCTTACGCGATTTCAGCATGTTTGGAATTTTTCTCAGGTTTCGTTGTGTACGCACCTGGGCGGTTGTTTTTGGACCTCCTCTCACGATTTCAGCGTGGTTTGAGTGTCCCATTCCTTACGCAATTCCAGTGTGTTTGGAATTTTTCTCAGGTTGCGTTGTGTACGTGCCTGGGCGGTTGTTTTTGGACCTCCTCTCATGATTTCAGCGTGGTTTGAGTGTCCCATTCCTTACGCAATTTTAGCGTGTTTGGAATTTTTCTCAGGTTGCGTTGTGTACGCGCCTGGGCGGTTGTTTTTGGACCCCCTCTCACGATTTCAGCGTGGTTTGAGTGTCCCATTCCTTACGCGATTTCAGCGTGTTTGGAATTTTTCTCAGGTTGCGTTGTGTACGCGCCTGGGCGGTTGTTTTTGGATCTCATCTCACGATTTCAGCGTGGTTTGAGTGTCCCGTTCCTTACGCGATTTCAGCGTGTTTGGAATTTATCTCGGGTCGGGTTGCGTTGCGTGCGCACCTGGGTGGTTGTTTTCAGACCTCCTCTCACGATTTCAGCATGTTTGGATCTTATCTCAGGTTGCGTTGTGCGCGCACTTGAGCGGTGGTTTTCAGACCTCTTCTCACGATTTCAGCGTGGTTTGAGTGTCCCCTTCCTCACACGATTTCAGCGTGTTTGGAATTTATCTTAGGTTGCGTGGAACGCGCTCCTGATTAATTTTCTTTGTTCTTCCTCCACTCACGAGTCTAGCGTGGTTGGAGTATATCACCCTTTGCATCTGTTGTACTCTCTGTTGCATCACATCTATTATCTATCGCATCACATCTATTACATCCATTGCATCGTATCTGTTTTGTTGTCTGGTCTAAGAGACTTTAAATCCTCCGGTCTAAGGAGACCTTAAATCCTGCATCATCAGTCGAGCTGTTTTGCGCATCACACGTGCATTTATTCGCACTGTCTTGTGCACTCCTGGTCTAGGAGACCTTAAATCCTCTAAAGGTGCAATTCCTTTGGTGTTTGTCGTGCCTGAACGACTTCCAATGGTCTGGTATAGCCACCTGCCTGTGTTAGCGGTGAGTTCCTAGGAGACCAACTGAGACGGTGGAAACTAGAGTTCGAATGGCTTATGCCTAGAACGCAAAGGTTCGGGATTTCCGAGACTAAAGTCTGGTTTAAATACCCAGGTGTATATCCTCGGCTTGAAATCTGTATGGCAGCCCCATAGATTGAGATAGCATATGTGTGCACCTCAATTCTGGATACTGAATCAACCTAGTCTGTCACCCTGTTGGAGAATAGGGAAAGCTGCGACCATAGTCAGGGAGAAAAGTAGCACCTGTGGTTCAATCAAGAAGAAGCAAGAGATCCCCAGCACCATGAGGCACGATATTGTATGTACGGTTCATTTGAGGCTGGTGCGACCAGACGAACCGCGCAGGTATTGTATCTTCTCCGTGTGAGACGTGGCGAGAATTGAATGATTCTCTGCATTCCTTTCTGCATGAAATATAGTTGTTGCTTTGCATTCTTGCTTAAAACTGTTGCATCTATTGTGAATATGTGCTTCATTACAGCTTGCTGCATTCGCATGATCACGAGTTATGTTCGGCTTCTTGCATTGTCAATTGCATTTTGCCCTTGCCTTCAAGCGCATATCTTTATCTGTAGCTTGTATGTTTGTCTAAGTCTTCGGCCTTGTCAAAAATGGGTCGTCTCTGGGCTTTGACACTCACTCCCGTCATTGTTATGACTTCCGAGTTCTGTCAAAGAGGGGCAACTGTAAACACCCCATTTTTGACCGACCTTAAGACTCAAACGTCACCGACTGAGTGCTTGGTGATGTTGCATATCGCGCTCGTCCAGGAATTTCAGAGTTGCGGCTCCGAGCCCTGCCTCCGGACTTCCGGACTCTTCCGCGCCTTGCCTCGGTTTGCGAACCAGACTCAGTTTTCTCTGTTTCTTTTCCTGAGGGGAGGGAGAGGTCCCGTAGACCATCTCTCAATGGCCGTAGGCTACATTTCATGGTCGCAGGCCATTTAGCCCATTTTGGAGCCGTCGGCCGTGTGCCTCGGTTGCCGGACCGCCTTAACTATCTCCGTTTGCTCCGGTTTTTGGCATGCATCCTATTTACTCCTTTCAAGGGACACTGGTCAAAAAACCCACGTGGTCGAACGCCACTTTGCTTAATGACCCATTTTCGGGACCCCAAATGCGTGTTTGGCCCCCGAGCATTCGTTTTGCATCGGTTTTCGTTCATTTTGGCAGTACCTCTGTTTTATCACCAGGAATGTCACTGAAGGGTGGGAGGCCAGCAATTGTCTCAGCAACCAGTTATATTCCTCCGGCGCCCTCCAACGCCCGTTTTTCTCACTTCCGAGCCAATGTTGACCATCTTAGTGTCACTTTCTTCAACCCCAAACCACATATTTGTGTTGTACACACATGGGAGGATCCTAATATTACATGGCCGGCCAGAAACTCCATTTGACCCTTTTGAAACTCTCCTAAAAATGGCTTGTTCTCTCTCTTGTTTTAGAGTTGCCAATTTTGAACCACATGGCTGTGTTGAGGGGACCTGGGAGGACACCAATATGCGGTGCTCGGCTAGAAAATCAACCTGACCTTTTTGACCCCTGGCCGACCGGCCATGGGGGGTAGCCGACCGGCCACCTGCAACTCAAATAACTAGCTGGCCATGATCCTCAGTATGAGTACATTACAGCTGTATATTGGTTTTTCCCCAAAAATATCTGTATCCGGGGGAACCTTTTGGAGGGAAACAAGGGGTCATTTCCCTCCACTTTTTCCCTCCCTTTTCTCCCCCTCTCTTGCCTATATAGCTGGCCTCCCAGGTCAAGAACAAAGGTTGGAAAAATTGCTTTGAGCATATAGATACATATCTCTCCAAATTCTCAAGTTTTGGCTCCATTGTCTTCATCATCATCAAGCACCACCACCACTACTCCATTCCAGCAGCAAGGAGAGGATTTCCAGCAGCTAAGAGACAACAAATTTGGTCCAAGAGGCAACAAAAGTATTGGTCTTCAAGGGTAAGTCCACTTTCCCCCTTTTGTAGCACAATTTTGCACCATTCTTCTAGCCTATTTTCTTATTGTTTTGGGCTCCAACCCTAACTGAAAGGGGCACTTTTTTGAGCCATTTTACATGTTTGTTGAAGGGGTCAACCCTATTTGAGATCACCATCTTACCCTTGTTTCAATACCACCTTGTATGTCAATATTTTGCATGAAACATCTAGCCTATATATAATCTGTTTTGGAGCATTTCATGAACTGATATTGTGCTTATTTTGAGCCCCTCTTCAACATTGAAGAAGGGCTCAACATTGTTTCCATGCTCCATATGCCACTTGCTTTGAATCCATGTTTTACCCTTGTTTTTGCATGATTTTTAGCCCATTATTTTTTTTGTTTTGGCTCTTGGTCCGAACTGAAATGGGTCATATTTTGACCCCCTTGACATGTTTCATTAAGAATATTTTGCTGTTTGGTGATTATTTTACATACTTTGTGTTATAGCCTCTTTTGAGCCTCATTTTGCATGGCATTTTGAGTGTGTTTGTATACTGTTTTGGGGGCTTCCATCTACTGTAAATAGTCATATTTTTGGTCCCTCTTCAGTGTTGTAGAAGGGTATTTTGCTGTTTGAATTTTTCATTTACCACTTGCTTCATACCCCTCTCTTGGCCCCCATTTTTGCATGCCATTGTTGCCCTACTTATGCTTGCTGTTTGGCCATGTTTAGAACTGAAAAATGCCTATTTAGGGACTTCCTGGCTTCTGTCTTTGCACTTCATGTCCATATTGTGCATGTTTAGTATAGCTATAGGCCATTTCGAGCGCCTAATTTTGCATTTCGGGACTATTTCATGCATTTGGTGTCATTTCGTCTCATTTCGGGACTGTTTTCCCCTACATTTCAGTGCTGAAAATTCATTTGCATGTTTGCATATCATATTCCATGCCATTTCATGCCTTAGGGCCATTGCCTCGGTTTGCGTGCCTGTGTGCACGCATTTCGAGGCACTTCATTTTCATCCATTGGCCTCTTATGTGAGTGTGGCTGAGGCTCTCTCATGCTGGTGTAAGCCCATATTGCATTGTATATGCCATTTTAGTCTCATTGCATTACGTATGCCATTTTCTCAGTTTGTGTGCCCGCGTGCACGCATTTCGAGGCATCTCTTTTTTATCCATTGGCCTCTTATGTGAGTGTGGCCGAGGTTCACTCGTGTTAGTATAAGTCCAATTTGCATTGCGTATGCCATTTCATGCCTTAGGATCATTTCCTCGGTTTGCGTGCACGTGTGCACGCATTTCAAGGCATCTCATTTTCATAGCATTGTGCATGCTAGGTTGTATCTTAGATTGCATTCATGCATGTCATGCATATTGCATTGTGTCCGGGATAGGAGTTAGCCCGGGCACGGGAAACGAGGTACGTTTCGTACTCCGAGTGACGGAACGTGTCTCAATTCCCCAGTCGCCGACACTCCGGATTATCCATGATGGAGTTAGGTTTTAGTTGTATTTTCATGTGCATTCATTCTATATTGAGTTGTGCAATTCGGCTCCTCGACCATCATGCATCGAGATGCGTGATTGGTGGCGCGAGGATCGTGGCATGCATATATTTGTGAAAATACATTGCTATGCCCCTTTCCTGCTCTCTGTTACAGCAAAATGAAGAATCAGCAACTTTTCGGAGTTTGGTACGCATTTCGAGAACAGGTGCAAACAGAGGCTCATTGGGGCATCCTAGTGGATTTCCGCGCAAGGCAACCCAGACATGCATCATTCCTCACCAGAAGAAGAACCAAGGCAGTCCCTGGCTTGCATGCCAGTTTTATAGCTTTCTCAATTAATTTGTTAATTAATTAGGAATTTGTACATATTTGGACTGTATTATTTGGACTGTACTATTTTTTTATTTGGGACTGTATATTTATTCGAACCCTCTGCGCGAGGGCAAAACTGTAATAAGTGTGCGTGCATGTGATGTATGTCTTCCAACCCCACGTCTTTCTTCCCTATTATTTACCCGCTTATGATGGTTAGATTAGGGCATATTTCAATTAGCATACAGTACGATAGCATGTTTGCATTCATTCATCTGTTTTGCATGCACCGGGCTCGGCGCATCATACTAACTGCATTTGTATTTCAATTCTAAGTTGAATACATGATAGCTGTAGCATTTCATATGCCATGTTTAGAATAGCCGAGCCTGCTATAGTTGCATTTTGCGTGTGTTGCATTAGGCATTTCTGTATATTTAGGATCATGCATGATTTCTAATGAGCTTCTGTTTTGGCTGGGAGTACTCGGTGAGTTTTATGCTTTAGCATCCTTGCATGCGTGTGAGTGACTGCCATGAATAGCATGCTTACCATGAGGCTATGTGCTTATGTGATATGACTGCCTTGAATGCTTTTGGGTGGAGGTTGAGTTACTTGAAGTGGAACAGATCATTGACTGTTTGTTTTAAGCCCACTAGATAGTGGCAAAATCATGTTTTTCTAAGCCCACTCGAGGGTGGCAAATCCACGTCTTAGCCTACCTGCGGGTAGCACCATCAAACCATTTTCAAACAAACAAACATGAAATGTTTTGTTCCAATTCAGGCGACCCAGTCTATACTTGTATGCTGTGCGCATCACATAGTAACCTAGGCTAATAACCGGAATAAGAACACACAATGTTTTCAAAACTTGATATCATGGTTAGTAGAGGCCTTTGGCTTTGAATGGGGGTGCTCACGAAGTGACCTTTCCCAATCGTACCCAAGTTCCCGAGCCAAGGCAACTTTGGTGATGACGGACACGTGGCCTTTGGCATCGAGTCAGGGTTTTCTAAATTCCCCCATTAAAAAAATATTTAGGTGGCGACTCTGTATCTGGCAAAGCAATCCATGTTTGGCACTTCTTTTCTAAAAATCTATTTTCTCAAAACGATTTGCCGGATTTGGACTCTTTGGTTCAAGATTAAGAACCGTGACACAAATCGAGTCCGAGCTGTAGCGAGGTCCCCCGCGGGCTTGTTACAGAGGTGTAGATCACCTATTTGTTGGACAGAGGTCAGGGATAGAGCTTTGCTTGGGCCTGAAATTGTGCAAGATACTTCTGAGAAAATCAAGATTATTCGGCAAAGGCTCAAGACAGCTCAGGACCGGCAAAAGGACTATGCAGATGTTCGGAGAAGACCTCTTGAGTATGAGATTGGTGACCATGTGTTCATCCGTGTATCTCCGATGAAGGGCCAAGTCAGGTTTGGGAAGAAGGGCAAGTTGTCACCCCGTTACATTGGACCGTTTCAGATTTTGGAAAGGCTTGGTCCAGTTGCTTATAGAGTTGCTTTTCCACCCGGATTCGAGAAAATCCATAATATATTTCACGTGTCGATGTTGAGGGGTTACCTCCGAGACCCGTTTCATGTGATTGATTACCACCGGGTAGCTATTGATGAAAATATGGAATACGCTGAATGGCCGGAACAAATTGTCGATCAGCAAGTGAAACAATTGAGGAGCAAGTCCATCCCAATGGTGAAGGTAGAATGGAAAGAACACTATGGAATGGATGCTACATGGGAAAAAGAGGAGGAAATGTGACTACACTATCCACATTTGTTTCCCGACGAAGGTAAATTAAGTTTAGAGGACCAAACTTCCTAAAGGGGAAAAGACTGTGATACCCCTGTTCCGTAGTGTGTTAATTGGTCCTTAATATGAACATGATTATGTGTTTAATATGATTTTGTGTGCCATTATGTGAAAATATGTGGTTTTGAATTTCTATCTGTTCACCGTATGAATATCTGTTTGACTATCTGCTTTGGAAATTGAATTGAAGGCCTCATCGGCCACAGAACCCGAAATTGATTGCGCCATTGTGATTAGCATAATTTTTAGAGTCTACGGTGAAATTTAATTAGAAATTGATTTGGATCAAATTAATCAGATGAAATTAATGAATTAAGTGCCCAATTGTTTTATAATAAAATAATGGTTGAATAGGGGCCTTTATACACTCAATCTCTCTCTCCCTAGCCTCATTTTGGCTGATCATAAACTCAAAGAAGAGAAGAGAGGGGTCGGTTAGAGGAAGAGAGAGTAGGAGATTGAAGGTTTGGTCAAGAAACTTGGAGATTTTGGAAGATTACTCAAGAATTTGCTAGAGATTGGAAGGATTGAGCCTCTAGGTAAGTGAATTCATGAGTTTAATGTTGTAATTTGTAAATCCTAGCTTGATTAATGATCAAGAGTAAGGATTGAAGAGGATTTGAGTTGTTTATGTTGAATTGAAGGCTAATGTATGCATGCATGTATATAATTGCTATGAAATTGCATAATCTAGCATGTAATGTGTGAATTGTGAAGAATTGAGCATTGAAGTATACATGCAAGCAAGGCTTTATTGATTTTCATGTGTATGAGCATCATTAGTGCTATTTGAGAAGGAAATGAGGTTAAATTGTCATGCATGTTTGATTATGGAAGATATGAAGCTTGTGTAAAGTTTGAATGTATGAGCATTGAGTTTACAAAGAAATGTGGATTAATTTGGATGAATTGGACCATGATTTTGAGAAATTGACCTCACCTTGCTTATATGCTCATATTATATAATGTGTTTGCATGTTTTGGAACCAAATTTATGGGTTTTGAACCTTGGAAGGTCGGATTTGAGCTCAAGAACACATTCTGGAAAACCCAGAATTCATGGTGTCCACTTGAGCGTAAAATACGAGCTCCCAGCATATTTTTGCAGACATGGAGTCCGCTCGAGTGGGAAAGTTCACGCTCGAACGGGGAGCCATGTAGAGAGGCCTTCCGCTCGAGCGTCAAAATTCATGCTCGAGCGTAAATTTCACATAACCAATACTTTTGCAGGCCTCAAGGGTCCGCTCGAGCGGGGGCTCCCACGCTCGAGCGGGGGCTCCCACGCTCGAGCGAGGACCCTGCTTTCTGAAATTTTGAAAGTGCATTCTGTGTTTCGTTTTCCGTTCTCTTTCACTTACAAGAACTCTTAGGCATGCATTAAACATTGTAATTGAGTTAAAGAGATAAGAATAAAGCCTAAAGAAGAATATGTGAATTTGGAATGGATTAAACTGTTTGTGACCCTTTTTGTGTTCATGGAATGTGTAGGGTCAGACTCCAGGGCAAATCCACAAACCGATCACTGTGAGTAATATCTTAACAAGATATTTGAAATATGATGTTGTCCAATTGTTTACTTCTACGTAAGTTTTGTAAGTTCCTTAATTTGAATGGTGGACACGACTGATATAAACGATTGGGCCAAAGGCCGATTGACATGAATGATTGGGCCGAAGGCCGATTGACACAAGTAATTGGGCCAAAGGCCGTCTGCTGTAACTATTTCAAAGATTGATTATGTAGCTTCCTTATTTGATATTATTCACTGGGCTTTTGCTCACACTCATTCATGTATATGTAGGTGAGCCAAAGGACGTCCAGAACCAGCCTCGGTGAAATTGTGAGAAACAGTCAAAGTTTTGAGGAGTCAGCCCAAACGTCTCACGCACGAGACTGTCTTCGCCTTGTCCTTTGTTCATGATTTTGTTATGTTGGCGAAAGCGTTGGACTACTTTTGTATATAAGTCTTGGGTTTGACTGACTTAAACTAGTTTGATCCTGTATGTACAGTGTTCTGTGTTAGTACATCTTTTGACGTGAGTTATTAACATATAAATGTTTGGAATGTTTTGGTGTGCATATAAGCACAGCTCTATGGACATAGTTTTAAATTTGCTTCCGTTTGGCCCCTTTACTCTGATGAGTTTTGTTTTACTTGGTTTGAGGCCGTAGGTAATCTCCTGATTACTGGCCGGTTATGGCCTTAACCCATAGGGGCGGGTTCGGGTCGTGACAAGTATACTTGTATACTAACCCGTTTTGTCTCTTGGCAACTTGGGTGCGTTCTGTTTGAGCGCAGCCGAGCTTCCTTTGCAGGATTAGTTGGGGCTACGATGGTGACGTGGAATTACTATAGTGTTGGACTTGTCGTTTTGACTTCTTTTGTTTTCTTGAGCTTAGGGTTGATATTTGTTTATGTATTTATTACTATTTTCTTTTATGACTTTAGTATTGGGATAATTTGACATGATTTGTAACCGTACATTATTTAAGTTATTTTGATTACGTATTGTTACTTTAATGTTAGAGGTATTGGTTAGTTTTAAAATTATGGTGGATGGTTTGGTTGGCGTTTAGTTCTTTTTGTTTCACCCCTAGAATTTGGATGATGGAATATTAATTGGGAGTTTAGTCCTAATTTAATATTTAATTGTCTAAATTTTGGGGCGTGACAGTATGCACCCAGGAAACTGAGCCTATTGTACTTGACCATAAGGTACACCAGTTGGTCAATCCGGGACAATGGGAAGCTGTCTTTGGGGCAGGCTCTGTTGATTGTCTTGTAATCAACGCAAACTCACCAATTTCCATTCTTCTTCGACATAACAACCATGTTAGAAAGCCATCGGGGGTAGTGCACCTCTTAGATTGCCCTTACTTCAAACAAGTTTTCCACCTCTTCCGCCGCCACCTCGGCGTAACGAAGTGTTGATCGCCTTGACCTCTGTATGATTGGCCGAGCATCCAAGAAAACAGTAAGTTGGTGGAAAATGAAGTTCAGATCGATGCCATACATGTTGTAAGGAGTCCACGCGAACACTTCAATGTTTTCCACCAAAACGTTCACGATTTCCAACCGTTCTTGGAGGACAAAGATGACCGGAGCAGAAAGAACTTGCTCGGGTCACTCTCGTCAATCCTCACTTTCACCAAGTCTTCAAAAACCTTATCTTCGGCCTTCTTGCCAACGTCCTTCAGGACCTTTTGATCCTCCGATGCCTCAATCATTTGCACAAAGCCCCTGGTTGCGCAACTTCCATCCACAACCATGAAACATTGTTTGGCCATGACTTGATCACCCCACACTTCTTCTATCATGCTGGTAGCAGAGGGGAACCTCATTACTTGGTGGTAAGTGGATGCCACCGCCTTCATTGCATGAAGCCATGCTCTGCCCAGGATCAGGTTGTAAGTTGAGGGCACTTTCAACACCCAAAACTCTACTTGCTTGACAACATACCTCGCTTTGACCGGTAGGACGATATTTCCAACCGCCCATTATGACTGTGAGTTGAAGCCGACTAGTGGCGAGGTTGCCAGGGCTAAATCTTTGTCTTCCAGCTTGAGTTGCTTGAAAGCATCATAATACATTATTTCGACCGAGCTCCCTTGGTCAATCAAAATGCGTTTAACGTCGAAGTCTTTGACGCACAGCGTGATGACCAACGCATCATTGTGTGGGGTTTGGATTTGAAAGTAAGGACATCTTTTACTTCAATCTTGGATTTCTTCACGGCCGGTTGGACAGATAGGATTTCCCTCATATGCTACACTTTCTTGATCATCCTTTAGAGCTTGCATACCCATGCTGGCTCTATAATTCCATGGATCACATTGATTACGTCTTGGGGAGGTGCATCTAAAGTGGCCAAGCCATTTGGCTTAGCTTGGGCTTGGAGCACAGCCTTGATGCCTCTTTCAATGTAACGATCCAGGTGGTCAGCTGCCACCAACTCCTTTAAGTGCTGCTTCAAAGGTACATAGCCTTCTATGCGGTGCCCACACTCATCATGGTAAGTGTAGTGATATCTCGGATTGAAGCCCCTCCGCGCATCCCCTAGCTTGGCCAGCCACCGGACGTATGTCTCGTCATGGATCTCGCTAAGGATGTGGTAGATCGGGATTTTAAAGACCGTGGTGATACCTATTTGGGCATTCAATTTTTTCTTGCAATCATCCACGGCATCATGGGGGTAATTCGTTTGGTCGTTTTTACGACCCTTACCCCAGCTATTACGGTTAGCACCACGATCCTGCTCTCTTTTACGGTTGTTTGAACGGTTTGTCTCATGTCCAACCGTATAAACCTTCCCAGCCACTTTTTTGTCTGCTGCCATCGGATTCACTTTCAAGGTGGCTGCGGTCACATCATCCTCAACTCGAATGTGTTCGTTAATGCGCTACATCAGTAGCTTCATGGTCGTCAGTTGACTCATGGTGAGCGAGTCTCTTAGTCTATGTCCGATTGGGAGACCACGCTTGTATTAGGTGATTGCTAGATTTGCCAGGCAATTAAGAATCTCATTGAATGTTTCCCAATACTTAGCATTGTACGCCTTTAGTGAGTTGCCCGGTTTCATCTTAATGCCCAGAAGGTGGTCGACTTCTTTGGGTATTTTGGTGTTGGTCTTGAATTGGGTCACGAATGCCTCCGCCAATTACTGCCACCTCTCAATACTTTCTTCTGACAACCTCACGAACCATTTCAGGCCCAACTCACCTAAACTTAATGGGAAAATAAGTGTCATGAACCAAACCCGCCCCTATGGGTTAAGGACATAACTGCCAGTAATCCTGAGATTACCTACGGCCTCAAACCAAAACAGACATAACTCATCAGAGAGAAGGGGCCAAACATAAGCAAAAATTTAAAACTTTGTCCATAGAGTCGTGCTTATATGCACATCAAAACAAACCATACATATATGCGTTAATAACTCACAACATATACGTAGTACCAAAAAGTTCTGCACAGACAGGATCATTCGAGTCTAAGTCAACCCCACAACTATATACAGATATACACAAAGTCCTCGCCAACATGACAAAATATAATACATAACAAAATGGCAAAGATGGGTCTCGTGCGTGAGACACAAGGGTTGACTCTCCAAAACTCGGTTATTCCACACAGACTTCACTGAGGCTGGGTCTGGACCTCTCTTGGCTCACCTACAAACACATGAATGAGCGTAAGCGATAGCCCAGTGAATAATATCAAATACAGAAATTATACAAGCGGTAAGTAGAACAACATGCTTCAAACGGCCTTGGGCCCAATTCGTATTTCCACTTAACATATATATACACAATTTAAGTCGAGTGACTACAGTTCCAAACAAACTGGCCTTTGGCCCATTCATTCTTCATTTGCGTCAGAATGGCCTTTGGCCTATTCAGATAACAAATTGGCCTTTGGCCCATTCATTCGTTCGTGCCAAAACAGCCTCCGACCCATCCATTCATGTCAAAACGGCCTTTGGCCCATTCATTCTTTTCAAAACGGCCTTCGGCCCATTCATTCATTGCAAAACGGCCTTCGGCCCATTCATGCATGTCAAAATGGCCTTTGGCCCATTCATTCATATCAAAACGGCCTTTGGCCCATTCATTCATGTCAAAACGGCTTTCGGCCCATTCTTTTATTCATATCAAACATTTGTCCATAATTCGAACTGGCAAACTCATAAGGCTCATAATGAAATAAGCAATTGGACAAATGACAAGTTTCAAATATCGATATTACTCACAGTGATCGGTTGGTTGGTTCGCCCTGGAACTCGACCCTACACATGCCATGAACATAAAAGGGTCACTAACAATTCAATCCGTTCAAAATTCACATTTTCCTCTTTAGGCTTCATTCATATCTCTTTAACTTATTTACAATGCTTAACACATGCCTAAGAGTGCTTGCAAGTGAAAGAGAACGGAAAACGAAACACAGAACGTGCGAACAAAATTTCAGAAAACAGGGTCCCCGCTCAAGCGTGGACTTCCCCGCTCGAGCGAACCCATGAGGTCTGCAAAAGTGTTGGATGCATGAAAATTACGCTCGAGCGTGAAGTCTGGCGCTCGAGCTAAAGATCTGTCTACAAAGCTCCCCGCTCGAGCGTGAACTCCTCCGCTCGAGCGGGCATCAAACTTTCTGGAAATTCATGAACTGTTCTTGGAGTTCAAATTCGATATTCAAAGGTCTCAACTCATGATTTTTGGCTCAAACTTCATATATTTATGTACTAACATGGTACAAACACTAAATTACATCACAATGAAGCTCAATTTTGCTAATTAATCACATGCATGTTCCAAATTACATGAAACTCATGTCCAACATGATAAATTCAACCATTCAAACTCCTACTCATCATGGATTGTACATGTATGTGACTTACCTCCCTCATTCCCAACTCGTATGATGGAAAGGTGGACAAATACATGGATTTCAACCAAATTGCAACATGAGTCATGTAATTTAAGCTCAAATATGCAAATTCCAAACAATTACATACATGCATGCATATATAGTCTTCCAATTCAACAAAACCAACTCAAAACATGCTCTTGACCATTAATTAACTTTGAACACACAAGATTACACATTAAACTCATGAATTCAAGAATCAATGCTTACCTAGAGGTTCAATTCCTCCAATCTATGGTCAAATCTAGAGTTGGCCTCCAAAATCAAGCTTCAATGATCAAACTCTCAATTTCTTACACTCCCTCTCTCTTAGCCGACCCTCTCTCCTTCTTTGAGTCCAAGAAAATCAGCCAAAATGCACTAAAGGAAGGAATTTGAGGGTGTAATGCCCTTACAACATAAACCACTAATGCCAATATAATAATAATAAAGTAATTGGGAACTAATTCATCAATTTAATTGATTTAATCTGGCCCGAATCAATTTTCAATTAAATTTCACCGTAGGCTCTAAAAATCATGCCAATCACAATGGCGTAATCAATTCCGGGTTCTGTGGCCGATAAGGTCTTCAATTTAATTTCCAAAGTAGATAATCAAACAGATATTCCTACGGTGAACAGATAGAAATTCAAAATGACATATTTTCACATAATAGCACACAAAATCATACTAAACACATAATCATACTCATATTAAGGACCAATTAACATACTACGGAACAGGGGTATCACAATAAGGCACATAAGTGCATCGTTTTGCCTGTGTCTAGCCATAATCTGTCGGAAGTGGCTTACGTGCATGTACGGATCGGTCTTTCTATTATACAACGTGAACTTGGGCTGGTGGAAGCCAGCGGGAAGTGGTGTGTTCTCTATCTCTATGGAAAAATGGGTGGCACTCAACCTTGCCAACTCCTTGTCTGGTAGCGCGTGTGCTGCTAGGCGAGGTGGAGACATTACCACATTTTCATTGAATTTGCACCGACAGTCTACTAGGAAAACAAAGTACGCTTGCAAACTGTCATTACCATCTACCCTCCTATCATACACATTTACTCTGACTAACCCACTAGAATTGGGTGCGCAAAATGGGAAATATTTTATCAACCTTAATACTCTTTTGTTTATATCTCAATCTCAACTGAGAAAATAAATTAGGCAAAGCAAGTTCAATACAATTGAAATCACTTGCCGAAACACCTTCTATAACACCAGTTTTTATATCATTCACCTCCATCAACCTGAACATTACAAATAAAAATACATAAAAATACAAATTTAAACAGTTTTAAAGTACATTTGACTCCTTAATGTAATTTTGCATTCTTTTCCACTAACAGTTGCAGCCACTAAATATATCGCACCCTTCTGAATACTTCCAACATTTCCCAACAACGTATCTTTGTAGTCCGTCCAAAAATCAACTAGGAAAAACCGATCCACAACCTCTATTCCATGACAAACATACTCTTTGTCCTTGCCACCAACGAACTTGAATCTCATTTTCTTTAACATTCGAAACCTATCAGACTGGTCAGGATCAAAAGCTAAGGTGTCTGAACATAAGGGTCAGCAGAGGTAACAGAATTTGTAAAAGTGCTAGAATAAAATAATTAGAGTGTTTTATTAAAAATAAAAGGAGCAGGAAGCAGCCAGTATCGCACCCCCCTTACTTATCGGAGGTCAAGGACACCAACAGTAACTAGATACAAACGTAGTTACCGTGGTTGCGTGTCTTTTAGAAAGACATATGTTTGCAGATGGTACATGCAAAATATTCCCTGATATATTAAAAAGACTCGTAGGGAAGTAAGGACGAAGATTCCCTATTCAATTGACAATTTAGGTAATTTATTGTTACATAGAAGAATAGTTAAAAATTTCATCTTTTATGTTAATTAAAAATTTCAATAAAATAATATTTATAATTTTTATGGACACTGACCCCCTCCCCCCACACAAAAAAAAAAAAAAAAAACCTAGGATATGAGACTTGTATCAAAATATATCCTGAGTTTTTTTTTTTATTTTCTCAATTTAAATTTCAATATTTTGATTTACTTTCAATTTAAATCATTCGCTTATTTTTGTTAAGTAAAATTGACAGGAAAAATATCTTACTTATTAAATTCAATGTAAGTATACATAAAATGTCTAAAAAATCATTTTTTATTGAGTTTAATGATTGAAATATAATTTTTTTTTGTTCATTTTACCTATGAAAATAAATAAATAATTTAGATTGAAAACAAATAAAAAGTTTAGCATTTAAATTGACTAAATTAAAAACACAAAGTTTAATTTGATAAAAGGATAAACCCTAAGATTTTTTTTTTGTGATTTTCCTTTATTTTGTATGAAAATAATGTATAAATTTTTTGAAATAAAAGATTAATAATGAATCATATCATTATATATAAAAATTATATATAATTTTTTTATTTGTATAATACTATTATTTTTAAAATTATAAGGATATAATTTACAGTGGTGTTAGGGACCCAGTAGGACACCCCAGCACCCTTAGTAGGTCAAAAAAAATATTTTTTTATTTTTCTTTCCTTCCAATCACGCAGTCACGTGGCGGGGGGTTTCTTAACTTTATTCTATCATTTATATCTTAAATAAATATTAGGAAAAAGATTGAGGCCTCGAATTTTCGAGGCGCGAATGGCGCGAGAGAGAGATAGAGAGAGAGAGAGGGCCTCGGTCAGCCGTCGCCGCCGTCCGCCGCTGCTCCTCGCCTCCCACCGCCATTTTGATGGCCCCCTCCAGTTCCTCCTCCCTCTTCCCTCCTCCCCCCCTCCTCCTCCTCCTCCCCCTCCCCCTCCTTTCTTCCTCTGGTTTCAGAAAACGAAGAAGAAAAAGAAAGAAAGAAAGAAAACGAAGAAGAAGAAGAAAAGAAAGAAAGAAGAAAGGGCAAAAAAAAAAGAAAAAAATAGAGCCAAAACGACGTCGTTTTGGCCAAAACGACGTCGTTTTGGTTTCGAGGCAGATTCGCGCCTCACAGTCTCGAGGTCTCTATCACGGCTCTAAATATTAAGTGTATTTTTACTTCTTCTTCTTCTTTCTTTCTTTTTTTTTTATTTGTGCCCTGGGCACTTGCAAGTGTGATCCATCTCTATTTATTGATATCTCTCTGCGTATTACCTCCCTATCTGAATTCCCATCCCCTCTGCATCTTCTTTTTTATTATATTTCTCTTTCTTGTTGGTTGCTTGAAGATCAATGGATACAGAAACAGATTTTCTGACTTATCTATCATCATTGCCGGATACATCTTATGATTATGTTCATGATGATGTTGATGATGATTATAGTCTTCTTAAATTGTTCGGGTATGACGAAGACCTAATGTGTATTCCTCCACCTGCACCACGGTCTGATACACATGATGATGATTATAATGATGACCGTGATATGACCGATGATGAACGCCGGGTCTATTCGGATCAAGTTTCGAAGAGCGACGTAAGTGAAAAATTACATTTACATCCCTAATATCCCTATGTGCCCTGTTTGCATCAAAAGTACTAGTAATTCTTTTTGCTTGCTTTGCTTATTTATGTTTATGTATTTGTTTTTGTTATTTTAGGGGTTTGATGTGGCCTGCATACCTGGCGTCAATGAGTTCCATCAAATTCATCCAATGGACATAAACCAAAACCTTAAAAATTACGTATTCATTCGCAATTGATTTAATTCAAGGTTTTTTTTTAATATGTTTTTTTGAAACATTACATTACTGATCATTTAATTGATTATTTTATTTCAAGTTCTCTATATGTAATAGTTTTTAATAGTTTTTAATAATAAGTATTCATCGTGACGACAACAAAGATACATTGATTGTGATTGTGATTGTAGGACGCAAACAGAGAGTTGGAGTTTGTGAAGGTTTTGATGGCAATGGCTCAGCCTTCCATGGTATTCAAGTTTTATATGACCTTCAATGCCAAGGATCTTGCCGATGGAGGCAATACTAAGACATATCATGTCACGCCCCTAACTGGCCCCTAAAAGTTTGGGCATGACCCATTCGAAAACAGACACTAAACCTGTTATACATATCATACGGGGCCTGAACGGAAGCATTTAGTATCATTTAATAGCGTAAAATAATATCCATTGAGCTACCACTATTATGCTAGGATCACAAACAGAACATAATGCAGATAAATATACAATGACGTGCATCTAGAGATGGCTAAATACATTTACATATACAGACCCAGCCCTTAAGATCGGGCGTATAACGAAAACATGGGAAGATATACGGATTACATACACATCAAGCTTAAAAGACATTTAGGGTACAAATTGATAATTTAGTAAAACTCCATAACATGAGCGGTCATCTTCTAAGGGTTTAGATACTCAGGGGTTGACAACTGGGTGACGGTAGCCCTAAGGTGACCTCGTGTTGAGTGCCTACAGAGACAGACATAAAATAAAGTGAGTCAAGCTCAGTGAATAATAGCACATAACAATTCAAAGCTCAACACGAATTATAATATATATCCGTGCATTTATCAATAAAGAACACATACGGTTAACTACATCCTGTAATTAAGTCACCGACAGTCATGGGTCCAGTTTTCATAACAGAATGACTTTAAGCCCAGTAGGTACAGAAGATGCAGGACGGCTATAGGCCTAGAAATAACATCATTCCCAACCATAACAGAACGGCCTTAGGCCCAATAATAACAATAATAATGACCTCGGCCCAATAATAACAATACGTAAATACCGTAACTAATGTAAATAAGAAGACTTATGCATACTTGAACTTGCCACATATATAAACTTATAACATTCTTGAGCTTGTAACATACTTGACTTACAACATATGTAAACTTGTATCAGACTTACACTGACAACATATATGGATAGTCATTCCTTGAGTCATAACATAACTTATCAGAAAATGGAACATTTCTTGTTATATCAAGTTAATACCATGCGCTTAATAAGCAGAATACTTCATATTCTCATGTGGGTTGCATACTGATGGTAAACCTTCACATTCATATCATAGATTCTAACAATCTTGGGTTCATTCGTAATATAATTGAATAATCTTACTTTCATACAAATATCATTCTTTAAGGATGAGCATAAGTTCTATTTATTCTTTCAGAGATGACATGTATGCGAATAATAACAAAAGGGCTAATATTCGTTATTAACAGAACATAAGGATTCCTGAAATCATACCGACGCGTGCGAATCTTTCAGCGTTCATATAATTTCACCTTTCTCTCCAATTGTCATAATGTTCACATAATACTTACAAAGAACAGAGCATTAGTGATCATAATTATCAACAATGGACAAAATGTACATTTTGTACTACTACTCACAGTGTTCAGATACTCGGTCCACCCTTGTAGCTAACCCTACACAATTCATCATAATACAACACCATTCAATTTCCAACATTATTCAATACAACATTATCCAACAAAATCAGCATCACTTGGTTCATCAATACTATTTACAACTTCACACAATTCACAATAAATCCTTGAATCCAATTTTAACATTCTAAAACCAAGTTCATATCATCTATATCCTTAATAGATTATTTCCCTAATTTTCCCTTTGCATGATAGCGTGAATTCCAACATTTATAACAAATTCATTCGCAAATTCTAAACAAAATTGTCAAACATTCCCAAATCCTAATTCAACTTGAACACATATAATTCAACACTTAAATTTCATTACTCTACTTTCCACTTGAGCCAATTCATTGGTTATCATCATTATTCAACCTAGGGTTTCCAAGGAAATTGGGGGTTTTCCTCTTTTCTTAGTGAAATCGCCAAATCAACAATTACTATATGCCAATATGCTAAAACCCTTCAACATCCTTTGAGAAGTAGAGTGGAAGCCCCAATTGTGAATAAACATTAAACCATAAGTGTCCCTAACCCATAATTAACTCAAGATTCCAAAATGTCACCAAAATCTCAAAGTACCACGAAATCACTTTGAATCATAAACATTCAAGGCTGAGAGAACCCCTTACCTCGAAATTGGAAGCAAAGAAGCTAGGTTGAACGCATCCTCTCGAAATCCCAAAATCCAATTGGTTGAGAAACAGTCAAATGGCATGCGGAACCCCGCTTATGATATGTGTCTGTCTATGAAGCACTCGCAAAACAATAGAGAATCATAAATTCGTTATCACATCTAAATGATTGATATTTTGATAAGTTACTGCAAGAATTAGAATCTTACTTCTGTGAAGTAATAATTTATGATTGATGAATCATTTCTGTGATATAATTCTGTGTAGATATGACAAGTTGTCAAACTAATCCCTATTTCGTATTTAAAGGCCCTAATGTAAACTGTTCTACATGACACTGTGAAATATCTGTATGAAAATTAATTCAAGGCTTGTCCCTTTAATGTGATCTGTAAACGAGTGATTGTCGGCATGAAACCTATGCGATCTGTGTTATTTATAGATGTCATACCATTAATTAACTTGGGTACTTCCGACATAGATGAATAAAGTATAACCTTGTGTGAGTTGACCATGGGCCTAAATGAGTAATGATTTGGAAATAGCTATGCTATACGCTATTTAAGGAAATCCATATCGTGGGTTACGAAATGCTTTACATGATTAGTATTTTCTGAAATGATAAAAATGTTATGAACTCCTGATACATTTATGATATGATAAGCTTTCCGACTAATTGTTCCAAATTGACTAGATACGCTATGAAGCTCCGAATGTGCAAGATATGGTAAGTTTTCTGAAGGAATTATTTTGCTATGTATGAATAAGTCCTTCAATTAATAATTAATGAAGGCTCTATATTAAGCTTCAAGCTATTCTGTCTTATCTGTTGTAAGTTGGCTTGGAAATTGTTCTGTCAAAGTTTACATCAGTTTAATACTCTTGAGAATTAATTCCTTGTCTGATATCTTTGAAAGGTATGATAAATTTCTGAGTACTGTCTCTGAACGACGTGTTAAGTGTAATTACGAGATACATAGTCAAATATCATGATGAATGTATTATGTGCTTGATGTCATGATATTGACGTTAAGATCTTCCAAGCAAACATGGATTTCAAATGGGTATACCATATTGTAGTTTACCTTGAACACGTAATTCCTTGATATGAGAGTTGAGTTGTTATTTGGAGTCTGTTGGAAATTTGATTTGGCCTGATAAATCTAATTCTGATAGTGAGCAAAGAGCCCCAAAGTCATTGATTTAGAACGTGTTTGTGAACCTAAAGAGGTTGAACCAAGTATGACAGCTTATGAGTCACATGTGGTCGAATACTTGAATAAAACCCATTTCTGAATGCCTTTAAGTTGATATAGTATTTGGAAGGCATGACCTTTGGGTCAACAAATTGAAATATACGAGGAATGTGAATAATGAGATGAAGCTTTGGTGTTATTGAAAATGTTAATGGAAATTTTTAGAACTATTGAGGAAAAGTAATTGAAATTGAGGTTTGGGCGTTCATTAGATGTGGTCCGTTTAGTTGTTAATTGAGAAGTTGTTATGGACCTTGGAATTTTAAATGGCTCCTTGCCGTTGAATCCTGATACGTGTATGTTGATCGAAGGTATTTGTGACTCTTTCCTATCTCAAGTGTGGATCTAGTTTTGGAACATTACAGAATGTGTTTCCGTTTATGTTTGAACTGTCTTTATTTGGTTTTCTTCAATTTCGAGGACGAAATTTTTTTAAGGAGGGAAGGGTGTGACGACCCAGAACTTTTTCCCTCCGCTCGAGCGGAAGAGTTAACGCTCGAGCGGACTTTTGGCGTTTTCAGCAATTTTGCAGACGGCCTGAGATTCTGGGAGTTGTGATTCTCTGCTCGAGCGGGGGAGGTTACGCTCGGCGCAAGGATGGGCGCTCGAGCGGGCCTCTAGGTTGAGTTGTACTTCTGAGACACATGGACTCATTTTTGACATTTTATTAATGTATTTGGAATGTTCTTATCTTATTTTGGGGTATTGGTTGAGGTGGTAATATGATGGTAAAGTAAGATGGGACCAACGAATTTAATTCGGATAGTTACCTTACGATCAGCCGTCACTCTTTTGCCCTTTTCTTTTTCCACACTTTGAATTTGGATGTGAGGTTAGAACCATTGGAAAGCTTATTTCTGGGGCTTCAATTTGGACACAAGAACGACCTAAAACGGAGTCCGGATGGGAGAGTTAAAATATATCTTATCAAAATATTCCAATACAGTAGCTTTTCAGAATTACTGATCTACACATTGTTACAGCAAGGGAACAGAACAGGCCATAAGGTAACACACATATAACATTTCCTTTAATCTTAGATATATCTGATACTTAAACTTTAATCAATTTACTCAAATAAGTGTAAAACAGCACAATTATATCTCCATCATTTTCCACAGATAATGATTAACCAATAACAAACCATTTATATATAAACTGACTTACCAATCAATTCAAATTCTTACCACACCTCTGCAGTGCAACATTGTTAACTTCATCTCATCCGCATGTCTTGCTTTAGTCACCAATCTATATAAGGTAAACAGAGGCAATAAAAGAATATGCAACAAACATAGATTATAATCTTCAAACATAGCAAATACAACATATACATTTAACGTTGCCATCAGTCTACTCTCAGAATGTTATGCATGACGCCTAAGTCTTGCTAGACATCCTAAAGCTCAATGGATTCGTGTGTGAGATGGCAACTCGTGCTCTGATACCACTTGTCACGCCCCTAACTGGCCCCTAAAAGTTTGGGCATGACCCATTCGAAAACAGACACTAAACCTGTTATACATATCATACGGGGCCTGAATGGAAGCATTTAGTATCATTTAATAGCGTAAAATAATATCCATTGAGCTACCACTATTATGCCAGGATCACAAACAGAACATAATGCAGATAAATATACAATGACGTGCATCTAGAGATGGCTAAATACATTTACATATACTAAGATCGGGCGATAAAAACATGGGAAGATATACGGATTACACACATCAAGCTTAAAAGACATTTAGGGTACAAATTGATAATTTAGTAAAACTCCATAACATGAGCGGTCATCTTCTAAGGGTTTAGATACTCGGGGTTGACAAGCTGGTGGCCAGCTAAGGTGACCTCCAGGTTGAGTGCCTACAGAGACAGACATAAAATAAAGTGAGTCAAGCTCAGTGAATAATAGCACATAACAATTCAAAGCTCAACACGAATTATAATATATATCCGTGCATTTATCAATAAAGAACACATATGGTTAACTACATCCTGTAATTAAGTCACCGACAGTCATGGGTCCAGTTTTCATAACAGACTGACTTTAAGCCCAGTAGGTACAGAAGATGCAGGACGGCTATAGGCCTAGAAATAACATCATTCCCAACCATAACAGAACGGCCTTAGGCCCAATCATAACAGAACGGCCTTAGGCCCAATAATAACAATAATAACAGAACGGCCTCGGGCCCAATAATAACAGAACGGCCTCAGGCCCAATAATAACAGAACGGCCTCGGGCCCAATAATAACAGAACGGCCTCGGGCCCAATAATAACAGAACGGCCTCGGCCCCAATAATAACAGAACGGCCTCAGGCCCAATAATAACAGAAATACAGAAATACCAGAACTAACAGAAATAAGAAGACTTATGCATACTTGAACTTGCCACATATATAAACTTATAACATTCTTGAGCTTGTAACATACTTGACTTACAACATATGTAAACTTGTATCAGACTTACACTGACAACATATATGGATAGTCATTCCTTGAGTCATAACATAACTTATCAGAAAATGGAACATTTCTTGTTATATCAAGTTAATACCATGCGCTTAATAAGCAGAATACTTCATATTCTCATGTGGGTTGCATACTGATGGTAAACCTTCACATTCATATCATAGATTCTAACAATCTTGGGTTCATTCGTAATATAATTGAATAATCTTACTTTCATACAAATATCATTCTTTAAGGATGAGCATAAGTTCTATTTATTCTTTCAGAGATGACATGTATGCGAATAATAACAAAAGGGCTAATATTCATTAACAGAACATAAGGATTCACGAAATCATAATCTTTCCATATAATTTCACCTTTCTCTCCAATTGTCATAATGTTCACATAATACTTACAAAGAACAGAGCATTAGTGATCATAATTATCAACAATGGACAAAATGTACATTTTGTACTACTACTCACAGTGTTCAGATGCCCGGTCCACCCTTGTAGCTAACCCTACACAATTCATCATAATACAACACCATTCAATTTCCAACATTATTCAATACAACATTATCCAACAAAATCAGCATCACTTGGTTCATCAATACTATTTACAACTTCACACAATTCACAATAAATCCTTGAATCCTATTTTAACATTCTAAAACCAAGTTCATATCATCTATATCCTTAATAGATTATTTCCCTAATTTTCCCTTTGCATGATAGCGTGAATTCCAACATTTATAACAAATTCATTCGCAAATTCTAAACAAAATTGTCAAACATTCCCAAATCCTAATTCAACTTGAACACATATAATTCAACACTTAAATTTCATTACTCTACTTTCCACTTGAGCTAATTCATTGGTTATCATCATTATTCAACCTAGGGTTTCCAAGGAAATTGGGGGTTTTCCTCTTTTCTTAGTGAAATCGCCAAATCAACAATTACTATATGCCAATATGCTAAAACCCTTCAACATCCTTTGAGAAGTAGAGTGGAAGCCCCAATTGTGCATAAACATTAAACCATAAGTGTCCCTAACCCATAATTAACTCAAGATTCCAAAATGTCACCAAAATCTCAAAGTACCACGAAATCACTTTGAATCATAAACATTCAAGGCTGAGAGAACCCCTTACCTCGAAATTGGAAGCAAAGAAGCTAGGTTGAACGCATCCTCTCGAAATCCCAAAATCCAATTGGTTGGAAAAGTTAATCTTCACTTCTTCTTCACCCTTGATGTACAATCCATGGTGGATTGTTGTTAAAAATAGAGGAAATCAAGGATTTGGGGCTAGGGTTTCGGACTTAGGCAAAGAGGAAGGCAGAGGGAAGAAGAAAATACATGAAATGATCTCAAAATCTCGTTTTAAAAGCTGCTGTCCCGTAATTTCCGCTCGAGCGGACTGATTTCCCCTCGAGCGGACTCCGCCTCAAAGAAAACTTTGAACAGGTATAACTCTCCCATCCGGACTCCGTTTTAGGTCGTTCTTGTGTCCAAATTGAAGCCCCGGAAATAAGCTTTCCAATGGTTCTAACCTCACATCCAAATTCAAAGTGTGGAAAAAGAAAAGGGCAAAAGAGTGACGGCTGATCGTAAGGTAACTATCCGAATTAAATTCGTTGGTCCCATCTTACTTTACCATCATATTACCACCTCAACCAATACCCCAAAATAAGATAAGAACATTCCAAATACATTAATAAAATGTCAAAAATGAGTCCATGTGTCTCAGAAGTACAACTCAACCTAGAGGCCCGCTCGAGCGCCCATCCTTGCGCTCGAGCGTGCAGACCAACAAATCCGTCCGCTCGAGCGTAAACTCCCCCGCTCGAGCAGAGAATCACAACTCCCAGAATCTCAGGCCGTCTGCAAAATTGCTGAAAACGCCAAAAGTCCGCTCGAGCGTTAACTCTTCCGCTCGAGCGGAGGGAAAAAGTTCTGGGTCGTCACATATCAAGCTCTGGTACTAATGGGGCTAGATTGTGAGCTGTCAGTATTATCTTTTAGGCTCAAACCTTCTCAGGATGAACAAGAAGGAGGTAAGCCAGATGCATTTTCTTCTTCCCAATTGCTTCCACCCCTTAAAAGATAACAAATAACTTCTTAGTTAGGTAGATAGTAGGTTCATTTGATTAGGAATTATAAAAGATGCCGGTGATTGTTGAAGCTTTGTTTTTCTTTATTTGGCACAATATTGGTCGCTATTTCATTTACCGTATTTATTTGTTTAGATGTTTGTTTGAAAGTTTAGTATCGAAGCTCCATTTGTTTTGGCAAATTTTTTCTACATTTTATGATGTTTCATATGAGAAAATAGAATTCAACAAAAATATTTTCCATTCTCAATGGAAAACAAACGAAAAAATGTTTTCAATTTTTTAAATGTCGAAACATTTTTCACACTTGTATCTTGCCAATCCCACTACCATTGTCACTACCCCTACACACCAAGATGCTACCACCACCACCACCATCTCCTTAGCACTCAACACCTACGATATGGCGGCTCCACCTTAATTGCTCCCTTGAAGTACTCATCTATCTTTCAAAACGAAATGAATAAAATCAATGACAACCCAACTTCAAATGATGAAATTAATTTGATCATTTGTTCATCGTTCCGTCTTCTAAAATAAAATCATTTGTTTGTTTAATCATTTGTTAAACAAACAAAACATTTCTTACGGAATATATTTTTCAGGAAACATTTTCGGCAAAAACATTTTTTTTTTTTAGGAAAATATTTTTCTTAAAAACAAATGGAGTGTATTTGATAGTATATAGATATTTATCTAATTTTGAGTTTTATTTCTTCTTCTTTCAAGAAGGTTTAGGCAGTCATGAGAAAGAATGGTTCTGGAAAGATCAGCTTTGCCACGGTTAGTATGTTTGTTTCACGATATGAAAGCTTGATTTCAATTATTGAACTGATAATAATGTTTGTTATCATATTTTGACTATTACTTTCTATACTGTTGGTTTAATGATGTGTGAGAATCAAATCAATTGCAAAAAATACATGTGTGGATACCTTTTATAAATGTACTTGATGATGCGTGTTTGCGCGTGAATGAAATCAACAATCAATGAAACATAGTTTCAAGAACGAAGAAATAAGAACAGAGCTTCAGATCTGAAGAAAATTAAATGAGAGGGAGGGAGGGCCTTGGTTATTTTGTTAATGGAATGCTTAAATTGAGGATTATTCAAGTAAGTGCACAAGTTTCTAGGCCTTTTGGCAGTCATTTCTATTGCATGTTGTCTCAATTGAGGTCCTTAAGGCACTACACGTGGTGCCTTGCCTCACCTGTATGCCTAAAAAACAGCTTTTCTTTCTGTTTATTTGTATCTGTGTCTGGAGGTGTTTGGACACATTCTAGCAATAACTAATTCCTCCTCTTTTTGTGGGTCAAGGCTTGTCTTCTTTGTTTCTGCCTTCGCCAATTTAGGAGGAGCCAAATCCTAGTTTTGAACATTCTGGTACTATTGTAAATAAATGGTAGAATTGTTTTTGATTATTAGTGGATGTTAAACTCACAACCTTACCTGTATATCTTCGATGGGAGGAGATGCTATTTGAGATAGGACACTTTGGTTAGGGACAATTGGTTTGCTTCAATAAATAACTAAATAAAAGGATAATGACTGAAAATTTGATTTGTACAATGTTTGTGAGAAAAATAATGTTTCTTATGATAATTGGAGAGGACCCCAGCTAGCTCTAGATGTAAAAGGCTATTATAGACTTTAGCCCATTGTTGCCAACACATAGCTTCAACTGGAAAATAGATTTTGATCCTCCTCTATGAGTTGCCTTTGCTTTGCTCATATTCATTAGAAGGCCTAATTTGAAACAATGGATTCAATTGGAATTGCATTTTTTTTTTTTTTTTTTTGCCATCAACATTGATACTTTAAATCTGTATCTATTTTGAAAATGAATTTGCTAAAAATGAAGTTATGTATTCACTACTATGGAGATAACAATCAAACTTAAGTTGAAAACCAATTAATGCTTCAGCCATCACATTAGTGGCCACTGCATCAAATTGAGATTCAAAATGTCCACCATAGCTCCAAATTGTCTTAACTATCCAACACACTTCTTATCATCTCAAGAGAAGTTTGTTGGATAAACTTGATTTGTTGAGATTGGTTGGTCATCGGTGGGAGAAGGAAAAAGGATAGGGAAGGCTTGGGAAAATAGGGGAGATCAATTTGGGTCTCAGGCCCTGCACATTTGAGTTTCATCGTGCAGTTTGCCGACTTTGATGGAAGAATATTACAGCAAATTCATAAAAGAATTAAGTTAGATCAATTTGCGTCTCAAGCCTTGTGTAATCTGCCAGCTTTGATGGAATAATCTGACAACCCCTGGGTGAATTTTTTATTTATTTATTTATTATTATTTTTGGGGGGGGGTGTTTGTCACGACCCAAACCCGGCCCTATGGGTTTAGTACCGTAACTGGCCAGTAATCCGTGATTACCAAAGGCCTACTTAACAATCAATCGATATAAACAGAGTTCAGGGCCTGGCGGAAGCCAAAACAATAAATGAATAGTGTCCAATGAGCTGTGACAATCTGCATGCCAAAAAGTTTTTCATTCATATGCACATAAAACAAGATCAATATGTACATATCCATAATTGGTAAACTGGCTTAACCCTTAGACGATAAATATACAATGGTCCCACAATAGTACAAAAAGACAAACAGGGAAGGTACAAAGACCCCAAAGCCATAACATGGCAACAGGAACCTCATTTGAGGCACACAAAGACCCACGCTCCTAGCTAGAACCTACATATATATATAACAGTGAGCTAAAGCCCAATGAATAACATAATGTGTAAAGAGGTTATGAATGAATGTCCTTACGATACAGTAATGAAATCAATTCATTAAACAATATTTCAATCTTTCAATATTGAAATCAATCAGTATTTCGATCAATCGGTATTTCAATCAATAGCATTTCAATCAATCAGTCATATGTGGTACATCCATTAGCCTATAACAATAGGTCCAAAAGGACCGGGCACCAACAATAGTGATGGCCATCAATCAGTAACAATATGGTTCCACGAGGAAACCTACAGAGCTCTGTACAATCAATAACAATGGGTGCTAAGGATGCCACAATATAGTTCGAAATACAGGACATACATTCATTCAATAAACAATATCATTTCAATAAACATTTCAGTTCGGTATTCAAAAGATAACCATTTTGAACATATCTTTACACAATCTGTTACTCACAGTGATTGGGCTATCAATAGCTAGAGCGTGTCCCCGAGAGCCAACCCTAAACAATTAAACAATTGAACACACACTAAGTTTAAATTAACTTCCTAATATGCCTCGGTGTGTTCTACATCAATAACCTCATTAAGGTGCCTTAAACTAGGCCTAAGAATGCCTAGAATGGAATGAGGATGCAAAATTACACTTAGAAAACATTTTCGCACTTTTTCAGAGTCCTCCCTTTCGGCGTAAAGGCTAAAAACATTTCCGCCGGCGTGAGTTCTTCCGCTTCGGCGTAAATGTATCGATGCTCGCAAACCCCGCTCGGGCGTAAAAACCTCCAAATTTGCAAAAAAGCTTGATTTCTCCGCTTCTTCCGCTCGAGCGGAAGCTCAAATTCTGGAAAACCCAGAATTGTGTTCTGAGTTCGAAACTCAAGTTTGGGATACCAAAATCGATCCTCTTGGGCCCATTTTCTGGAAAACCTTTGCAAACACATAATATATCATGTTTCAAACCTCCATTTAAGAAATCAAGGCCCAAGGGTGTTTAATTCAAACCAATTTCATACTAGTTTTCATGAATATGCATGAACATGCTACAAAGTGACATGCATGAGTTTTTAAACCAAAATCAATCTTCAAATCTTGCTCCAAAGAGCTCAAAAGTTGGAAAACAATCTAAAAACATGGTCTTTGATACAAACATGCACATGCATGTACAATCCATGATGAATCCAACTTCAAAATGCACTAATTTAAGCATATGTGACATTTGAGCTTCAATACACCATTATGGGCAATTTCATGACTTACATCTCTACAACCATGATGCATGCAAGATGAAACTTAGAAATGACAAGATGATGATGATTTTCACTCACCTAAGTCTTCAATTCCTTGACTAGAAGTCCAACTTAGCAATTTATCCTACAATCTTCAAGGTCTTCTAGCAACTTCAACAATTTGAGCCTAATCTCTCAAGATGAAATCTCTCTCTTTCTAACTTCTTGTTTGGTCGGCTAGGAGGAAGGAAAAGGGAGGAAATGTTGTGAATTAAGTGTATAGGCTCAAATGATAACAATAAACAATGGTCCACTAAAGGTGGCCTTTGGTAATTAAATCAAACTAGGCAATTAACTTATTTTAATCTAGTTTAATCATTCCTAATCAATTTTCAATTAAGTATACCATAAAATCACATTAATTATGAGGGTCATAAAACACTAAACGATTCCTAATTGATAAGGCCTTCATTTAGCGATTTAAATGCATAAACATGAACAGATATTTTTATCGATCAAACAGATGCAATATGCAATTCAATAGATACACTCATTCAGTTTCAGTTTCGATTTCAATCGTTCTATTCAATACTTCAATCATTTCAATTATCAATCATTATCAATTCGGTTTAGCAATAATCAGTATATAATTCGAGGTCCCTCCTTAAAATGAGTTTAGTCCTCTAAACTCGAGTTACCTTCATTCTGAAAGAAAGCAGGATCCAATGGAAACAAATCAGGATATTTTCTTAACATATCATCTTCCCTTTCCCAGGTGGCATACACACCACCATGATTCTGCCAATCAACTTTCACTAACGGAATCTCTTTGTTCCTCAATTTCTTGATCCGTCTGTTTACAATCTGTATAGGCCGCTCCTCATAAGTGTAGTCATCACTCAACACTATCTGAGTAGGCTCAATCACATGAAACGAATCCCGAAGGTAGTCTCTCAACATCGAAATGTGGAAGACATTATGCATATGCTCCATTTCAGGAGGAAGCGCAACTTGATACACCACCGGATTGATTTTCTCAATGATCTCATACGGTCCGACAAACCTCGGCGCTAACTTACCCTTGACTCCAAAACGAGTCTGGCCTTTCATTGGTGTCACTTTCACAAAAACGTGATCACCCACTTCATACTCTCTCGACATCCGCGTAACTTTTCTGCAATTTTATCAATTTCACTTTCTCAGTCGTTTCATATACAATCTCGGGCCCAAGCAAAGGCCCATCTCCAACTTCTGCCCAGCAGATTGGAGATCTACACCTTCTGCCATACAATGCCTCGAAAGGCGCCATACCAATACTCGAATGGTAGCTATTGTTGTAGGCGAATTCAGCCAATGGCAAATGGCTTTCCCAATTTCCCTGGAAATCAAGAACACACATTCTCAGTAGATCTTCCAAGGTCTGGATTGTCCTTCCGGATGATAGGCACTACTCAATTCGGCTCGCGTAACCTCGATGTAAACTTCGAATCCCTGTCCGAAACAATAGATACAGGTACTCCATGCAATCTCACAATCTCATCAATATAGATAACAGCCAATTTATCTGCATTATAAGTTGTCTTGACAGGTAGGAAGTGTGCAGACTTAGTCAATCTATCAACAATAACCCAAATAGAATCCATACCTGACCTGGAGCGCGGTAATCCAACGATAAAATCCATCGTGATGTGCTCCCATTTCCATTCTGGTATGGACAAGGGTTGCAGTAATCCCGCGGGTCGTTGATGTTCCACTTTGACTTGTTGGCAATGAAGACATTTAGACACAAAGTCGGCAATTTCCTTCTTCATTCCTGGCCACCAGAAATTTTGTTTCAGGTCTTGGTACATTTTCGTATTCCCCGGGTGAATAGACAATTTCGAATTGTGGCCTTCCTGCAGAATTCTCCTTTTCAATTCACTGTCATTCGGTACACACAGTCTTTCTTGAAATTTCAATACATTGTTCTCAAATTTGTAACCCGGTCTCGGTTTAGACTCTCTTTCTTCGATGATCTTTTTCAAAAAGTCATCCAGTTGCTGTTTCTCTTTAACTTCCTCAATCAAGGCTGGTTGGGCAGAAATAGTAGCTATTATTCCACCTTGTTCTCTCGAAACAACTTCAATATCAGATTTTTCAAGATCATGAAGCAATTCGTTCTGTCCAGTGAGCAAACAAGCTAAGTTGGCAATTGACTTTCGGCTCAATACATCGGCAACAGTATTGGCTTTTCCCGGATGATACAATATCTGCAAATCATAGTCTTTTATCAGTTCAAGCCATCTCCGCTGTCTCATATTCAGTTCTTTCTGTGTGAAGAAGTATTTCAAACTCTTGTGGTCGGTATATACTTCACATGTTGCCCCATACAAATAGTGACGCCAGATTTTCAATGCAAATACTACTGCGGCAAGTTCAAGATCATGGGTTGGGTAATTCTTTTCATGCGGTCTCAACTGTCGGGAAGCATAAGCAATAACTCTCCCATTCTGCATCAAAACACATCCCAAACCCTTATGAGAAGCATCACTAAAAATAGTGTAACCATCCGTACCTGAAGGTAAGGTCAGAACTGGTGCAGTCACAAGTCGGGTTTTCAATTCTTGAAATGCTGATTCTCTTGGGTCAGTCCAGTCAAATAATGTCCCCTTCTGTGTCAATTGAGTCAATGGTAGGGCAATTTTGGAGAAGTCTTTAACAAACCTTCTGTAATATCCAGCCAATCCCAAAAAGCTTCGGACTTCGGTCACATTGGTTGGTCTAGGCCACTTCAATTTTGGATCAACAGAAATTCCATCTTTGCTAACAACATGTCCCAAAAACATAACATGGTCAAGCCAGAATTCACATTTAGACAGTTTAGCATACAGTTTCTGTTCTCTTAAGGTCTGCAAAGCAAGTCTCAGATGATGTTCATGTTCTTCTCTACTTTTAGAATAAATCAATATGTCATCAATAAATACCACAATGAAATCATCAAGGTATGGTTTGAAAATTCTGTTCATAAGGTCCATAAATGCAGCTGGGGCATTCGTGACTCCGAATGGCATAACTAAAAATTCATAATGGCCATACCTCGTTCTAAAAGCAGTTTTAGCAATATCTTCCGGTTTTACCTTCAGTTGATGATACCCCGATCTGAGATCAATCTTAGAAAACACTTGTGCACCCTGTAACTGATCAAATAAGTCATCAATACGCGGTAATGGGTATTTATTTTTCACAGTTACCTTGTTTAGTTCACGGTAGTCAATACACAATCTCAATGAGCCATCTTTCTTCTTCACAAACAAAACTGGTGCACCCCACGGTGAAGTACTGGGCCTGATAAACTTCCTGTCTAACAGTTCCTGCAATTGTACCTTCAGTTCTTTCAGTTCGGTTGGAGCCATTCTCAGAGGAGCTTTAGATATCGGGTCAGTGTTCCCAGATCACCTCATCAGAATTCAATCTCCCTGTCAATCAAATCCCCTGGTAGATCATCTGGAAACACCTCTGGAAACTCTCTGACTATAGGAATGCAATTCACATCAGTTTTAACACTATCAGTAGACACAGTCAATATAGAACAGAAATACCCTTTACACCCCTTTCTAATCAGTTTCATGGCTTTCACAGAAGAAATCAAGTACGGGGGAGGTACTACTCCAATTCCACTAAACACAAATTCAGGCAAACCAGGTGGACGGAAAATAACTTGTTTTGTCACACAGTCAATGGTAGCATGATATTTTTGTAGCCAATCCATCCCCAATATTACATCAAAATGATCGATATTCAATGGCAGTAAATCGATAAACAAATGTGCATCCCCAACAATAATTTCACAAGCAGGATACATATATGCACATGTCATAGATCCCCCAACAGGTGATGATACGGCTAGCAAATAATTCATGGGTTCTAAGGGTCTATTCAATTTTCTCGAAAAAGCATATGACACATAAGAATGTGTAGACCCTGAATCAATCAATACATATGCATTTTGAGTGCAAATAGAAAGAATACCTGACACGACGGTCTCGGTATTTTGAACATCTCCTGGCACTAAGGCAAATACTCGGCCTTGCCTCATAGGCTCTTTTTCCAGAGTCTACAGGTTAGGCTTTGGTGTTGCGATTGATCTTGCTTCGCTTGGTGCACTTCTTCTTTGGATTGCGGGTTAGAGGGACAGTCTTTAATTCGGTGGCCCACCTTGCCACACTTGAAACAAGCTCCAGAAAGCTGATAGCAAACCCCTTTATGTTTGTTGCCACACACAGAGCAAGGTGGAGTGAACCCACTCCCTTGGCTGGGGCTAGTCATTGACCCCGTGTTCTGTTTCTTATTCGATGAGTTGTGCTTGCCTTTCTTAAATTTAAAACCTTGCCTTTTCCCTTGCCACTCAGTGTTTGGTGTTTCAGACTGTTTCACTGCTGCAATATTTACCTCGGCCATCAAAGCCCGATCAAGAACACCCACAAATGTCGGCATTTTCAAAACACTGATTCGGTCCAGTATAGCAGCATTAAGGCCTCCTTCAAATCTCCTGGCCTTCTTGTAATCGGTATCCACCATGTGTGGGGCATACCTAGCAAGTTCAGTGAACCTCTTTTCATACTCGGCAACAGACATTTTGTCTTGTCTCAACTGCTCAAACTCAGTTACTTTCCTATCCCTGATGCACTGAGGAAAGTACTTTTCAAAGAAGGACTCTTTAAACTGAGCCCAAGTCACCACGGCATTGGCGTCGCGGATCAACATCCACCACCTTCTAGCCTCTTCCTGCAAGGTGAAGGTGGCTAGCAACACTTTGTGCGCTTCCGAGCACGGAAACACTTCAAACAATTTTTCAGTCTCAAGTATCCAAGCCTCAGCCTTCAACGGTTCTAAGCCTCCCTGAAAGGACGGCGGTTTCAGTTTGCTGAATTTATGAGTCAATGCAATAATATCCTCCTCATTAGCATTCACATTTGCATTCTGTACATTCTGCTCCGGTTGCACCGGAAGAGGAGGAGGCTGTGGATTCTGTTGTTGTTGGTCCAGCCTTTCAATTATTAGTCCCATCATTAGTTCAAGTCTGGCCATTCTGGCCTCAGTTGATGAAGATCCAGGTTCATTTGCATTTGTGTTATCCATTTCTCTATAAACAGTTATAGTAGTTATAGCAATTATAACTTAAACAGTTATACACTTAAGCAGTTATCACATTGACATGTATTCAATCATATCATAATCACACACTTTTCATGTTAATGCAATGTCCTAATCACTTTCCTAGGACACTCTATAGCTCATTTGAACACGTGTGTGCGGTATAACTCGTGGTTAAGTATCGCTCTGATACCACTCTGTCACGACCCAAACCCGGCCCTATGGGTTTAGTACCGTAACTGGCCAGTAATCCGTGATTACCAAAGGCCTACTTAACAATCAATCGATATAAACAGAGTTCAGGGCCTGGCGGAAGCCAAAACAATAAATGAATAGTGTCCAATGAGCTGTGACAATCTGCATGCCAAAAAGTTTTTCATTCATATGCACATAAAACAGTACAGTACAATACGGCATACAATATGTACATATCCATAGCAGCTAGGCGGGCTTAACCCTTAGACAAGACAAAGGGCGATAAAGCAATATACAATGGTCCCACAATAGTACAAAACAGTGAGACAAACAGGGGAAGGTACAAAAGACCCCAAAGCCATAACATGGCAACACGGAACCTCGCTGTGAGGCACACAGGCTGGCTGACAAAACTGGGGACTGACCCACGCTCCTAGCTCCGATCAGGCTGCTGAGAACCTACATATATATATAACAGTGAGCTAAAGCCCAATGAATAACATAATGTGTAAAGAGGTTATGAATGAATGTCCTTACGATACAGTAATGAAATCAATTCATTAAACAATATTTCAATCTTTCAATATTGAAATCAATCAGTATTTCGATCAATCGGTATTTCAATCAATAGCATTTCAATCAATCAGTCATATGTGGTACATCCATTAGCCTATAACAATAGGTCCAAAAGGACCGGGCCTTAACAGACCCAACAATAGTGATGGCCATCAATCAGTAACAATATGGTTCCACGAGGAAACCTACAGAGCTCTGTACAATCAATAACAATGGGTGCTAAGGATGCCACAATATAGTTCGAAATACAGGACATACATTCATTCAATAAACAATATCATTTCAATAAACATTTCAGTTCGGTATTCAAAAGATAACCATTTTGAACATATCTTTACACAATCTGTTACTCACAGTGATTGGGTTATCAATAGCTAGAGCGTGTCCCCGAGAGCCAACCCTAAACAATTAAACAATTGAACACACACTAAGTTTAACAGTCGGGGAAGTACAGTAATTAACTTCCTAATATGCCTCGGTGTGTTCTACATCAATAACCTCATTAAGGTGCCTTAAACTAGGCCTAAGAATGCCTAGAATGGAATGAGGATGCAAAATTACACTTAGAAAACATTTTCGCATAAACCCCGCCGTAAATACTCATACTCGCCGAGCGACAAGACAAAATTTGCAAAACTGCTGGAAGCTTGATTTCTGCGCTCCAGCGCTACTTCTTCCGCCGGCGAAGCTCAAATTTCGAAAACCTGCATTGTGTTCGAAGTTCAAACTCAAGTTTGGGATACCAAAATCGATCCTCTTGGGCCCATTTTCTGGAAAACCTTTGCAAACACATAATATATCATGTTTCAAACCTCCATTTAAGAAATCAAGGCCCAAGGGTGTTTAATTCAAACCAATTTCATACTAGTTTTCATGAATATGCATGAACATGCTACAAAGTGACATGCATGAGTTTTTAAACCAAAATCAATCTTCAAATCTTGCTCCAAAGAGCTCAAAAGTTGGAAAACAATCTAAAAACATGGTCTTTGATACAAACATGCACATGCATGTACAATCCATGATGAATCCAACTTCAAAATGCACTAATTTAAGCATGCATGTGACATTTGAGCTTCAATACACCATTATGGGCAATTTCATGACTTACATCTCTACAACCATGATGCATGCAAGATGAAACTTAGAAATGACAAGATGATGATGATTTTCACTCACCTAAGTCTTCAATTCCTTGACTAGAAGTCCAACTTAGCAATTTATCCTACAATCTTCAAGGTCTTCTAGCAACTTCAACAATTTGAGCCTAATCTCTCAAGATGAAATCTCTCTCTTTCTAACTTCTTGTTTGGTCGGCTAGGAGGAAGGAAAAGGCTGAGGAAATGTTGTGAATTAAGTGTATAGGCTCAAATGATAACAATAAACAATGGTCCACTAAAGGTGGCCTTTTGGTAATTAAATCAAACTAGGCAATTAACTTATTTTAATCTAGTTTAATCATTCCTAATCAATTTTCAATTAAGTATACCATAAAATCACATTAATTATGAGGGTCATAAAACACTAAACGATTCCTAATTCGGCCGCCGATAAGGCCTTCATTTAGCAGTTTAAATGCATAAACATGAACAGATATTTTTATCGATCAAACAGATGCAATATGCAATTCAATAGATACACTCATTCAGTTTCAGTTTCGATTTCAATCGTTCTATTCAATACTTCAATCATTTCAATTATCAATCATTATCAATTCGGTTTAGCAATAATCAGTATATAATTCGATAATCGGTAACGAGGGTCGTTACAGTGTTTATTCTCACATTATTAACTTTTTTTCTGGTATTTTCAGGTGGTTGTGTTGGAGTTTGAGAAGGTTGCATGCATATGGGGTTTAAGAAGAGTTTAAGAAGGTTGTTGGGAGTATATAATTTAGGACTGATTTGCTTATGTGCCTAATCATTATTATGTGGATGTGGATATCTACTACTATTGGCTTTTCCAATTTTATTTTGTGCTTCTTTTTATTTTTATCCTCCTTTAGGTAGACAACTGAATTTCATTAAAATGAAACTAATGGCCTTTTGTTTTCTGTAACCAAGTGCTTTTGCCTCCTTAAGTTTGCTTTAATTTATTGTCATAGGGAGTGGATATATTTATTTTGTTAGAGAATAATTTAAAGTATAGTTAAGGGTGCAAAAGCACCAAAAACAAAAATTAAATTCATCTAAAATAATAAATTACTCACTTTGTATAAAATCCATAAAATCATTTAGTAATATTTAAACGAGTAATGTTAGGAATTTCAAAAGTGGTACCAAATTTTTTTCACTCGTGTGAGTCTCATATATATGTGAACATTTTATATAAAATTTTGTAAAACTCTTGGCATCTCTAATATTTTTCTATTTAAACATACGTCACTTGTTCTCAAAATTAAATTCTAGAAAGTATAGTAGACACATCACCTAGATGAGGATTTGGAATGAGTGGAGAATGGCAATTAGTAAGGGTGGAGCTGTAGAGGCTAAGACTTGCTTTGGGTGGTGGGAGGGAAGTGGATGTTGGTTGTCGCGACAAACATGCAACGATTTGTTGTGGGTGAGGGAAAGAAGGGGAGAGGTTGTGTGCGACTGGACATGAAGAAACAGAAGAACAAGGGTGGGAGGTAGAATCAGCTATGTGAAAACATAAAAAATAAAAATAAATAAAAATTGTGAGATCTATGATTTTTTGGTGTGGTGTCACTTATTGACCGATAGAATAAAAGAAGGAATGAGAAATGGTACGCTTTAATAATTGAATTTTACATATGTTAAGTAAATATATAGATAATTAAAATTAGTACATGTCAATGTAAATAGATGAATGATAACAAAAAATTACTCTTTCCGTCTCAAAATATTAGTTTCTTATTTCATTTTTCATTCTTCGAAAATATTAGTCATTTTTCAAAAATCAAGTATAAAAATAATATAAATTTCTTATTTTTCTATTCTTTTAAATTCATTAATAACATAAAAAGTACAATTATAACATTGATATTTTTTATAAAAATGTACTCTCAAAGGGTAAATTTGAAAATTTAATTTTTTTAAAGTGTAATAATTGTACTACTAAAAAAAGTTGGATTGCCTAAAAGGGACTATTATTTTGAAACGGAAGGAGTAGTTTCATTTTAAAATTATAGGATTTAATTTGAAATATTAAAAATTTAGCAATTAATTTTTACAAGGCTCAAATTTTATTTATGTATGTATTTATTTATATTTTTTGAAATCTATATATTAAGGAAAATGGTCTTTTAAAACCCAAGACTTGTGGAAACTCCAACATGTCAATCCTAATTTCTTAATTTTTTAATATTTTTTTTTTAAAAAAAAATTGACTTGGTGATTAGTGATTAGTTCAAAGATTGTAATAATTACACTATTGATTACAATAAACACTTAATTTATAATAATTACACTTATTAAATGAATATCAATAAATGAAATCCTAATTTCCTTACTTTTTGCATCCCAAGAGACCCATGTAATTATTGTGTAAATGCCTCTTAAATAAATAAATAAACACTTATTAAATTCTTTCAAACTCCTCGGTCAAACCCCATGTATTTGATTTATATATTAAAAAATCCTAATTTCCTGATTTTTTTATATTTTTTTTTTAAAAAATTGACTTGGTGATTGGTGGTTGGTTCAAAGATTGTAATAATAACACTATTGATTACAATAAACACTTAATTTATAATAATTACACTTATTAAATGAATAACGCAATAAATGAAATCCTAATTTTCTTACTTTTTGTATTCCCAAGAGACCCATGTAATTATTGTGTAAATGCCTCTTAAATAAATAAATAAACACTTATTAAATTCTTTCAAACTTCTCGATCAAATCCTATTTATTTAATTCATATATTAAAAAAAATAAAAATAAATATAAATATTTATAATTATTCCGTGCATAGCACGGGTGATAGGCTAATTTGCTAATAAAACAAAAAAGAGATAAAAAATAGGATATCGAAAAAGAATGAAGTAAAAGTTGGGCCGAAATACACAAATGAGTATGGATGCCGCCAAAGTGGGGCTTCAGACCTAAACTAAACGCGTTGATGAAAAAGTTAGTAATAGGGAGTTTGTCTGGGTTGGGAGCCAGAGAAGAGAAGAGAGGGTTTAGGAGGGCGTGATTTTGGTTTGTCGAGTCAGACGCAGAGAAATATTAATGGAAAGTAGTCGGTGCAAGTTCTGGCTCCCCAAGAAGAACAGATTCTGTGCAAACGTTCCTCTCACCAATACCTTGTATGTATGATAAAGCTCTGTCTTTCTTTCTTTCTTTCTTTCTTCTTTGGTTCAATCACTGATGATGATGATGATGACGACGACGACGACGACGATGATCCTTGATTTGTAAACTTACGGCTTAGGTTCTGCGGTAACCACACCTCAAGATCTGATTCCCAGTGGATTGCATGCCCAATCGACCCTTCTCAGTAATCTCTTCTTCACCCCCTTTTTCCTTTTCTTTTTTTTTTCCTTTCAATTTTCTTATCTTGCTGCTGCCTACCCATAATGTCCATTCCATATCACAATTTTTTTTTTTTTCTTCTTTCTTTCTTTTTAACTCCAATTATCTGTTTTGCTAGCACTGTTCTTGAAGAAAATCTCCAAGGACATCTTAGAAGATGCCCATTACTGAAACATGTTCAGTCCTTGTCTACCCAACCTTTCTACCAAATGGGCACCAATGCTGGCACAGATGAAGAAGAAGAAGAAGAAAAAGAAAAGGAGGAGATATTATTCAGACCCATGGGGGTCAAAGATTGTCCCCCTTTGAATGACCTTTCATCTTCTTCTGGGCCATTGGGGGGTATCATCACTTCCGAAATGAAGAGGAATGCTGTATACACTATGACTGCTACTCAACTCTCCGAATTAATCAGTAAAATTCAGTCTGTTCATGCATCCATATGTAGAGATATTCAACACTCTTACAAGATACCGAAAGCTTGTTCTGTATGGATTAATCGACAAGTTGATGGGTATGCAAACACACACACCCATTCAAAAATAAATATATTTGTTTGTACTGGGATTGCTTGTTGGTAAAAAGGAATTGTTATATGTGCAGGAAATTACCATTTCAGGAGAAACACGTTATGCAACAGGCGTCCATTCTTGGCAACCTTGAAGAAATCGGGGTGTTAAGGAATTCCGGTGGGGACATATTAAGGGATCATTACGAATGTGATGAGTCATCTGGTGATGATACTACTGTCCCTGCAGTGGTTGAGTTTGGAGCCGGGAGGGGTTACTTGACACAATTGCTCGCAGACTGTTATGGAATCAAGAACGTCTTTCTGGTCGAGAGAAAGTCATACAAGCTTAAGGTTAGTTGGTTTGATTGAACTAAAAGGTTTGCTTATTCATTGATTTGCTGAACTCAACTTCACTTGTATACACTTTTAGTAAGTTAAAACATGAGGCCGAGTATTGGAGCACCTGATTGATGCAAATTTTAAGCTTCACTTTTAGATTGATCGAAACCTTATTTGCTTTTTATTGTCATGAAAATTCACTTCAAGGCAGATCGAAGTTTGCGACAGAAAGAGAGGTTGATATTAGAACGTTTGAGAATTGACAGTAAGGCTCTTCATAATCCTGTTGTTATGAAATTTTTTTTGCTTTTACGTTGATCTTTTTCATGGCCATTAATTTTTTATGATCTATTTTCAATAAATTCAATGAGGACAGATGGTTGATAAAGTATAATGAATATTTTTTTCAGTCTTTCTACAGTATCAAATTAATTAAGAATGTACTGTGCATGGATGCTTCTGATAGATAATGTGATATGCAAAATAAATAAGGGCAAACTTCACTTTATCCACCTGTGATTTGGGTCATGTGCGGTTTACTCCCCTAACGTTTGGAAATGACCACATAACCCCCACGTTGTTTGTGGACTAAAATGCACCGTAAATTTTTTCATTAAAGATGACAGAATGTAAGAGTGGCATGCCCCTGGAGAGAGTAGGTCAATTTAAAGATGAAAGTATCGTCTCTATATCTTCGAATTTACATAAAATGCCATTTTCTCCATTTTTCTATTGGTTCTCTCTCTACACCTTTCTCTTCTTCTTTTCAGCTTCCTCTTCTCTCTTTTAACAGAACTTGCAACAATGGCCAATGAAGGAGAGAAGGAGACACAAGCAATTGGGAGTAAGAAGGAAGTTAATCAAACCCACCAATCATAAACAAAAATTGAACAAAGAAATCAAACCCACCACCATAAAATTAAATATCTAAACAGACCAAAAATCCCCCGTTCTTATGAGAACCAGAGATCTAAATAAACCCAAAAATAAAATAAAATAAAATAAAATAAACAGATAGAAAGTTACAATCTTTAGTATAGATATATAAATCCCAACTCATTGTTTGTATACATACACACACGTGTTGCACTCATTTTGGCTCAACAAATCCCATCCTTCAACCATAAATATATATATATATATATATATGTATGTATGCATATATGTCTTTTCTCCATTATTTTTTCTAAGTGTTTGATTAGTTAAAATTATATATATATATATATACATATACATCTTCATTATATATCTAGTATTTCAGAAGAAAAAAATAAAAATAAAATCTTCTCTAATTTAGTGAAAGATTGGTTGGGTGTCAATTAAAGTTGTAGAGTACAAGTGATGGCTGGCGATGGTGAGGAAGTGGTGATGGAGATGGCCGGAGGGAGTGGTTGGGTAAGAGAGGTGGATAATATGTGTGTATGTCTATGCATCTATCTAGGTTCAATTCAGAAAATGAAGAACATGAGGATATAAATGTCATTTCACATGTTCTGTTAACGGATGTTAGTGTGTACTTTGGTCCACAAACCGCATAGGGGTTATGTAGTCATTTTCAAATGACAAGAGGGTTATCCACACATGGGCCAAACCATAAGGGGATAAAGTGAAGTTTACCCGATAAATAAATCCACTAGCTTTATCATGCTTCTATGGCATGGATACAAACTTTATGAGGAGAAAACATGCATTGCTTCCTGATGCAAGACTGCCTATGACAAAGCCCTTGCCTCTTCATTAACGTGCATGGCACACGAGTTTGCACAACTGCACACTGAAATTTTGAATGGTGGATGTTACATTCAAACAATAAAATTGTGAAATTATGGGGCCACTTTTGTCTTTTGTAGTGGGTTTGTCTGTACCATTTACTTATTTGTTAGCTTCTAAGTTGAGGAATGCCTCGAGGATGTACCATTTACTCATTCACCAACCTAAACTACAGCTTAAGCAGTGGAATAAAAAGAAGCCTTCATCAGGTTTTTCAGTGAAACTTTAACAAAGGGCCAGTAGTTGTTGGGTTTTTTTGTTTTTTGGTAAGAACTCATGAAGAGTAAGGTAGCTAGAGAGCTTTGGAGTATGCTTTTCACTGTTCTGGGGTTCAGCAGATTACACAGTCTTCAATTCTTGTGTAATGAGTTACCTGTGTGTTGGCACCAAGGATGTGCTAGGACGAAAGTGCCGGCTAGTTTAGTTTGTTGTGCCTCTTTGGCTTAAGTGGAGCAATAGGAGGGTATGCTTGATGAGGTGAAATGACTGACTATTTCCTGAAGAAGATTATGTTGAAGTCTTCCAATTATTTTTGTTAGGGAAGTTTTCTGATTCTTTGTTTTCTTTTGTAGATCTTATTGGAGATTCAGATTTTCTAGGAGAATATTTTTTGTTAGCCCCTATATACTCTGCATATACATGTGTTGCTATCATTCTTGGCACCTTGCTGACTACCTTTGCTTATCAGGAAAAAAAAAAAAAAAGTACGAAGATAAAGGAATAAGCATTTTCAAATTGGGTGATGTGAGGGAAGATTTGTGCTGGATTGTACGGCCGAGCAACGATGACGGCAGACTTGACGGAGTGTACGGCGCCGGGCTAACCCTCACGTCGGCGCGGCCAGCAGCCTGACTCGCACGGTCGGGGATATTGGCCGGACAGACACCAATTGACGTTGCCGAGCTGCGGCTCGCACGAGGAGAACGGAGCTCGAGGTTACGGATGATTGCGCCGAGCTAAATGGTGCCCGGGCTAGACTTGAACCGCGGTAGCGCCGGTGTGTGCCTAACCGGCCGCTTGAGATAGGCGGCGTCCGTGTGACCGAGATGGATGGTTGAACGGTTGGAGGCCGGCACGCCTCGCAACCGGTCGATCCTGATGAATCGGTTCAGGAGCAGCTCGGCCGAGAAGGTTTGTCTTTCACAATGATCACAAGGGACAGTCCGGCGGTTTATAGCTCGGTTGTGTACGCGTACTGGAGATCTTCCACAAGTAATAGGCCGGTTGTGGTACCTCGGTCAAGGGTGCCACCTGGGCCAATGGTGTGGAGGAGAGGACATCTGCTCCACGAACGCCTCAATACCGTTAGACAGTTCAGTGTGTACTGGTGAAAGGACAAAACCTTTACACGCGTAAGGTGGTGAGAGGCGCGCACTGCCACCTGTCCAGGGAAGGACAGCAGAGGTAGTGCGCGCACGACCTTGAGGCTGCTTGGCAAGCCTAGAAACAGGGGAAGGGACGAACGTTGGAAGTATGCGAACTCACTCTCACAAGCACTCGCTCTCTCTTCTCATGGTCTTCTTCCTCAGTGAACTGACTTGAGCGTCGGAGGGTTTTCCCGGCACACCACCGCGGGGCAGCTCACCGTTTTTGTGTTGCAGAGTCAGACGCCGTTACCAGAAGCTTGACGTTCAAGGCGTACGGAGAGCAAAGGATATTTCGCCTCCGTATAATTGGCGCCGTCTGTGGGAATATTTGATACTCAACCCTTGTTCTGTAAGCTTCTCTGACCATTTCCATGGCCAACAACGACGAAGTTCCGCTGTCCGTCGTCGATGGTGTCACTCCAGAGTATGTGCGAAGGAGAGAAGGCCCCCCTAATGTTCCAACCATGGCGGGCCTAGAAACCTCTTCGCGATGAGCGCGCGACAAGCGTGGGAGGAGTCCTGATCGTTCTCAGGGTCCAGAAGGCCGCCGGCGCCGGGGGGAGTCCCGCGAGGAGCGCCTGGAGCACAAACTCAAGGATCAAGAAGCCCTCATTCGTAGGATGGCGACGGAGATGGAGCTGCTGAAGCGCCAAGTGAGGGGGAAAGGTGTTGCTGGAGAGGGCAACCTCAGTGAGCGCACCCCCTCCCCTCGTTCTAGCAGCCGCCACCAGAGGAGGACTCATTCAATCTCCATCACCAGGAACTATGAAGTTGGAGATTCCGACCAGTGAGAGGTAGGAATGGCAACGGGGCGGAGCGGGGCCGGGGATCACCCTCCCCGTCCCCGATCCCCGATGGTGGAAACTCCCCCCATCCCCGGTCCCGACCCCGACGGGGAGCCTATCACCACCCCCGTCCCCGTCTCCGTCCCCCAACGGGGATCGGGTTTCCCCGACCCCGATAATTCCCCGACTAAAATTAAAAAAAAAAATCAGTCCATACAGATCTGAACTGTAAAATTAGTCCATAAAAATAAAAAATAAAAATTAGTCCTTCAAAATAGTCCATGAAATGAGTCCATATATTCACACACTCATCAACAACAACAACATTATCAACAGATCTGTGAGAGATCGGCGTAAAATAAAAATAAAAAATAAAAATTAGTCAACAACAACAACATTATCAACATTATCAATCAATCCATAAAAATAAAAAATAAAAATCAGTCCATAAAAATAAAAAATAAAAACTCTAACACATGATTTTCTTCAACTTCATCTTCATCAGATCTGGATCGGGGAAACTAGACAGAAGCAACGGAATGGAGGACGACGGCGATCGGAGGGAGGCACAGAGATCGACGTGAGGCAAATCGGAGGGAGGAAGAGAGGTCGGAAGGAGGGAGATCGGAGGGAGGAAGATCGGCGTGAAGGAGTGATGGAGGAGATGGGAGGGAGGGAGATGGGAGGGAGGGACATCGGAGAAGGAAGGGGAAGGTTTGAGAGAGAGAGAGGGGCTGAGACTCAAAAATGAAATGAATCGAGTAAGAGAGGCGGCAGAGCAGATATGATGTATATGATATTATAAATATAATATAATATTATATAACCTAAACAGAACCTAAAACATATATAATAATATTATATAAATAGATATAATATAATATAAACATATGTACACATACGGGGATGTTTCGGGGAAAATTGCGGGGCCGGGCCGGGCCGGGGCCGGGGAAGAAAAATTTATCACCGTCCCCGGTCCGAAATTGATCGGGGATTTAATTTTGAATACCATCCCCGTCCCCGCGGGGGTATTTTTCGGGGAAAAACCATTCTATTCGGGGTCGGGGGATCGGGTCCCCGTCGGGCCGGGTTTAAATTGCCATCCCTAGCGAGAGGGCAGATCCGTTACTCGCGACAGCACTTATCGCCCCTCACGCCCATCGTCAACGTCGCGATACTCTGCCTCCTCCCGCTCCAGGGATCTCAGGGACGTGCTGGAGGAGAGAGCGCGCCGTCGGGAGGCTCAGAGGGTGCCGGCGCTCCAAAGATTGAGTGCCCCAGTTCATTGCAGTGAAGAAGTGGTGATGCCAGCACCCAGAAACATAGCCCCAGCACCGGTGGACAAAGAGCTGGCGAGGCTTACAGCCACGCCGTTATCCCCAGAGATTAAGAGCACCCCACTCCCCGCCGGATTCCACCAGCCAAAATTCACCTTGTACGACGGCAAGACGGATCCGTACATGCATGTGAGTCATTATCGGCAAGTGATGGCTGGCCACCGGCGGAACGATGCCTTGATGTGCCTCATATTCCCAGCAAGCTTGGGAGTGTTGGGCTTGAAGTGGTTCGAAAGGCTCCCGGAGGGGAGTATCGAGGCGTGGCAGCAACTAGCGGAAGCCTTCGTCACCAGATTCAAGACTAACACTCGAACGCCGAAGGAGGTAGACCATCTCCTGGGCATCAAGATGGAGTCTGGGAGCTCACTGAAGGCATACAATGCGAAGTACTGGGAAACTTACAACGAAATTCTCGACTGCCCTACCAATCTGGCGATCACTCAGTACAAGAGGGGTCTCCCAGTCAGACATAGGCTGCGAGACTCACTCACGATGCATCAGCCCACTACCATGGAATCTTTGATGCAGCGGATCAACGAACACATCCGTGTAGAAGATGACGCTGCCTCTGCAACCGAGAAGGGTAATCCGGTCGCAGTAGACAGAAGGGTAGCGGGGAAAGTTCACTCGGTCGGGCAGGAGGAAAACTGCTCTAGTGACCGATCAAAAGATCAGCGTCGAGGGACCGGCCAAAATGACAGAAACAAAGGCCGCAGAAACGACCGGGCTGATGCACCTCGCGACGCGGCGGAGGATGCCAAGAGAAAACTAAATGCGCGGACAGGGGTTACCACGGTCTTCAAAATTCCCATCTACCGCATTTTGAGCGAGATCCGGGGGGAGCCTTTTGTCCGTTGGCCAGCCGAGCAACGATGACGGCAGACTTGACGGAGTGTACGGCGCCGGGCTAACCCTCACGTCGGCGCGGCCAGTAGCCTGACTCGCACGGTCGGGGATATTGGCCGGACAGACACCAATTGACGTTGCCGAGCTGCGGCTCGCACGAGGAGAACGGAGCTCGAGGTTACGGATGATTGCGCCGAGCTAGATGGTGCTCGGGCTAGACTTGAACCGCGGTAGCGCCGGTGTGCGCCTAACCGGCCGCTTGAGATAGGCGGCGTTCGTGTGACCGAGATGGATGGTTGAACGGTTGGAGGCCGGCACGCCTCGCAACCGGTCGATCCTGATGAATCGGTTCAGGAGCAGCTCGGCCGAGAAGGTTTGTCTTTCACAATGATCACAAGGGACAGTCCGGCGGTTTATAGCTCGGTTGTGTACGCGTACTGGAGATCTTCCACAAGTAATAGGCCAGTCGTGGTACCTCGGTCAAGGGTGCCACCTGGGCCAATGGTGTGGAGGAGAGGACATCTGCTCCACGAACGCCTCAATACCGTTAGATTCGGTGTATCGGTGAAAGGACAAAACCTTTACACGCGTAAGGTGGTGAGAGGCGCGCACTGCCACCTGTCCAGGGAAGGACAGCAGAGGTAGTGCGCGCACGACCTTGAGGCTGCTTGGCCAGCCTAGAAATAGGGGAAGGGACGAACGTTGGAGGTATGCGAACTCTCTCTCACAAGCACTCGCTCTCTCTTCTCATGGTCTTCTTCCTCAGTGAACTGACTTGAGCATCGGAGGGTTTTTCCGGCACGCCACCGCCGGGCAGCTCACCGTTTTTGTGTTGCAGAGTCAGACGCCGTTATCAGAAGCTTGACGTTCAAGGCATACGGAGAGCAAAGGATATTTCGCCCCCGTACAGGTGATATTTGGGATTTATTGGATACAAAAAGGGTTTCCTAGTTTGATGTTCTGAATTTGATTGAAAGATGACAAAGCTAAAGTAATGGTTACAAATATGAAATTTAATGAACTTCAAAAACACACCTAGTTTGATTTTCCGAATTTGATTGAAAAATAGATTGCAAATGTGCTAGTAAGTAATGGTTACAAATATGAAAAATAATAAACTCTTGTGTGTGTGGACACATACATAGAGAATGACTTTCTGTCCTAGGCTTGAGCTAGTTCTGAAATTCTGAGCCAGTGTAGGTTCGCTTGCCATTTGCATCCTCTTGGATTCTACTGCATCGTTGACCTTTACCCTTGGTTTTGGTTGACAAAGAAGCCAAACTTGAGCGACATTCATATAGGCTTATGTTCATTGAATGTTTGGCTTTGACTATTCAATATCAAGACACTAAAAGGGTGTTACTGAGAGAATATACATTATTTTAATGTAATGTTCTATAAATGGTAGTGAGGAGTGATGAGGATTTGATCAAGCTTTTGGAAGCCATTACTACTAATTGAGGGTTTTGTCTGATGTCCACTACTCTCCTGTCAAGATAAATGGGGAAATGGTACGATAAAATTGCTTGATATTATACCTTTTTATGTGGGAGGATAATATCCACCTGAATTTATTGTAGTGTTCATTAGTGCTAGTGAGGAATGATGAGGTTTTGAGCAAGCTTTTGGTTTTGCTTGATATTCAGCACTATCCTTTCAGAAATATGGGGAAATGGGATGATAGTATTGGTTCTTGTTAAATGAGATTGTCCTGTGCATCCCCACCCCCAACCCATCTCTTCATTTTCTTCCCGTTTATGCTAAATGTTCATAGGTTTGATTTAGGAGTTTATTGTGTTAAAATACTATTTTTAGTAGAGTTATAGGAATAAATTGCAGATTTAAGTTCATGTAATTACGTCAATATGGAACTTTGGCATAACATTTAGGATTTTCAATTTTGCATTTACTATGAGTTTCTACTTTCTAGTTAGAAAATTTGATTTCATTTGCTTTTAATGTCATTTTTTTTAATCTAATTAAAAACATGCCACAATTGTGACATTATAGATGAAATACCTCAATTTTTATCTTTTCATCTAACATGTTAAAAAAAATGTGTTGTAGCTTTTGGTGGCACCAGCACAAAAAATACATTGTAGCTTAAAAAATGTGAGTTGCCCATACTTGTCTTTGAGAACACAATCCTAATTAAGCATTTGAGAATGCAATGCACACCCAATCAGTGGATCGGAAAGAAGAAAGGAGAAATGGAAATTTCTCACATTCAAGAAAATTACATTGGGTATAGTTTTTGGTACCATCTCTCAACTTCATATGTATTTCAAAGTGATTGAAGTTGTTTTCATGTAGGACGAGCTAAGTTATCTAGACACTTCATTCGACAAAAGTATGGAGAAAAGGCCAAACCACTTCGAAATTCAGCTTTCTCCTGTAGTACTATATTTGGAGGTTAAACAAATCTAAGGCCTAGACAAATACCCACACCTAACATGCCTCCCTGTTTGTATACCATATATTAGAATTTAGAATCACTGCTTAAGTTTCACATCATATTTCATTAATGTTCTTGCTTGATGAAAGGATCCGTTACCTTGTATAATGCGAGGCTGCTGGCAAATTTTCATACTTTTCATTACTCTCCGACATTTAATCATTTAACTTTTGCAGTTGAGGATTTGAACTTGAATGCTGTTGAGTCTTTGCAAGGAATACCTTATTTGGGAATTGGTAAACACCTCTGTGGCCCTGCAACAGGTAATCAAAATTTTGGTTCATTTAACTAGTGCTTAAAACCTTGACTTTTGATGTTCAATGTAATTGTTATAGTTGATCCAAAATGAATCGGCAGTGCACAACACAACTATATGAATACATCAGTCGTCCAACAAAAGTGCAACTTTGTTGCAGATATGACTCTAAGATGTTGCCTTGCGGAACAACAACATACTCGAGGTGATGATGCACAGTGCAGTGAAGGCTGTCACCTGGGAGGCCTAGCTATAGCAACATGTTGCCATCACCTTTGCCAGTGGAAGCATTACATAAGTAATCTCTTCATCTAGTTTCCTTGGCCCTAGCAAATATATATAATATTTATTTGGTGCAAGTTGAAAAATTTTGTTGTTTTCTCTACTTGACTGTTTCACTTGGGCTAATTCTCTGCAGACAAGAAATATTTAACGAATCTGGGGATAAGCAAGGAAGATTTCCATGCTATTACATGGTTTACTAGCTGGGCAGTAGATGCAGATCATAGTTCAGATCTTTCTGGTGGTGTTAATTGTGCATCAGATATACAAATCGTTGGGATGGAAGATTGTGGGAAGGAAGCGTGTGGAGGAGTAGAAGACATTTTGAGGGATATGAAGGCTGTGGAGAGGGCTGTGCTTGGCTTTAGGTGCAAAGATATCATTGATATGGGGAGGTTGATGTGGTTGAAGGAACATGAGGAGCTAGAAGAAGCTAAGCTTGTCGAGTATGTCCCATCTCATGTCTCTCCAGAAAACCATTTGCTCGTTGCCAAAGGGAGATGACATGAACCCCACCTGTGTATGATTTGCATGGTGGCTGGAAGATATTTTGTTACAATGGACTTTGCCCTGCGTATTTGTTCTGAGAGAAGCAGATGACATTGAGATCATATATGGTTTATGGAACTTTTTTATTTATTATTAATATTTCTAGTTTTCTACTGCTGGTCTCTTTATTGCAATTCCTTTTTAAAAAATATTATATAAATTTAGAAAAAAAATTATAAATTTTCTTACCAACTTACATTATGTAATAAAAAATTAGAATTTAAAATAAAATTTACTTCAATAATGTGATAGATCAAAAGATTTAAGTCCTGATTTCATAGTCGAGGGCATAGTGAAGGCACTATTTGACATAAATTAAATAAATGTATTTATTTGACTTACATTATCTTTTTAATTTATTTTTTATATATCTTTTCGTAAAAAATTAAAAATCAAAAGTATATTTATTTAGATTATTTTAAAAAATAATAATAATAATAATGGATATTGAGATGCAGAGTTCTACCATCTGACCTATGTTCCCCTTTTTTGATTTACTAATTGCACATATTTAGAATAATGATACATAAATAAGACTTTCGTACATAAATTTTATATTAGATGTGATTTTTTTTCAATTTTTTGTTTCTTAATAAAAATACTTGTTATTGTGCTTATAATTTTTTAAATATTATTGATGCATTATTATTATAAAAAGTTGTATAAACTGTGCTTGTAAATTATTTTTGATCATTTACTTAATTAATTTTTTCGTGATGGTCACACAATCCAAACAAGAGGGGGTGCAGTGGGTAAAATACTGTGGTCATGTGACAAATAAATTTGAATCATCTATTTATATATGGTTGAGTTCTTTCTAAGTTCAAAAATGAAATTAGAAGAATTTGAATAGCTATATACAGAGAATTTTATAAAATAATGATTTAAATTATCAAAATGAAATTTATGATAACTTGACAAATCCCTTAAGTTGATTTTAAGATTTCAAAAAGCGATGTTACATAATGATTGTGGTGGTAAACACTACTCATTACACTCGCTTTTAAGGTATAAAAGAAATTCACATATGTAACGGTCGTAACGATACCGTAACGGCCCGTTACACACCGTTACAATATTCTAAATCGTTTCATTTTTACAAAATATATATATATATATCTTACAAAAAAAAAAAAAAATACTCAAGTGATCAAAGCTAAAAGAAAAAACCTTATATGAATTTTTTTTCTTTATAATTTATTTTTTAATTTTTATTTTATTACATTAGCATTAGGGCTGGGTATAGGATTATTCAAACCGCACAATCTGCTCAACCCAAACCGATCCGCATACAAATGGGTGGTTTCGCAAACACAATGCAAGTAGATGTTGTTTGGAATATGACATGATTACAAGTTGCGAGTGAGTTGCAGGTTTAACCCGTATCAGCAAGAACCCACCCACACTTAGAATTTTTTTTATTTTTTTATTTTTTAAACCTAAACCGTTATTATTTTATTATTGCATTTTGAATGAATGTAAAAGTTAATGAAGAATTACTTTTAGGTAAGCTTTTGGTTTTAATGATTTTACTTTAATTGTATTGTTGGGTAGTAGATAGTGAATGAGATTTACGATCTAATTTAGGATTTTAAAAGATGTGCTTATGTTTATTTATGATTTGATTTAAAAGTTTAAGATTTTGAATGATTTGTCCATGTTATAAATTAATTTTGTTATATTTTTAATTTTATAAGTTTTAATTCATTAATTATTAATGTTTGAGCATTTTAGAAAATGAGGGAAAAGGGGCCCAAAATAAATATTTACAAAATGGAAAGAAAAAAGAGCAAATTACACAAATAGTCCCTATAGTTTGAGACTTGTGTCACTTTGGTCCTTGACTTTTCAATTGTGATACATTTGACTCTGAATTTTGAATCTTGTTCCAAATAAGGACAATTGAATATATAATTAGATTTTTCAAGAGTAAAATTGTTAATTTGATAAAATATAAACTAATTTGACAAAAATAAATGTCAAACAAATATTTTTGAAATTTTAAAAATTATTACTACCTACTAAAAATAAAATTATGTAAAATTGATAAATCTTTTAGACATTTTTTTTTTTGCCAAATTAATTTTTATTTTGTGTTTGGATGATGATCATGTAAAATTAATTTTAAAAAATTAATCATGTAATTTTTATTAATTTTACATAATTTTATCATTGGTGGATAAAAATAATTTTTTAAAAAATTAAAAATATTTTTTTGATATTTATTTTTATCAAATTAGTTTATATTTTATCAAATTGACGATTTTACCCTTGAAAAATCTAATAATATTTTCAATTGTCTTTATTTGGAACAAGATTCAAAATTTAGGGTCAAATGTGTCACAATTGAAAAATCAGAGACCAAAGTGACACAAGTCCCAAACTATAGAGACTATTAGTGTAATTAACCGAAGAAAAAAATGTTCCAAAATAATTTTTAAAGAAAAAAGTCCAATCCGCAAATCGTCCGCACATCTGCAAATCCTATCCGCACAAATCGCAACTTGCACTATGAGCGATTGTGGGTTGAATTTTTTTCAAACCGCATACATGTGGGCGGGTCCAAACCGATCCGCAAACTATCCAAAACTGAATTGCTACCACCCATAATTAGCATTTTAATTTTAGTTAGTTCAAATATTAGTCAAAAATAATTTTATACACATTTAAAATCAATTATTCTTAAGATCATTGACTATTGAAATAAAATATAAAAAATTTCATTTTATAGTGATTTAAAAATATAAAATAAATTGAATTATATTTAAAAACTAACAAAAATTGTTCAAAATCTATTTTAAACCCTAATAAATGTAATTTTGAAAAAAAAAATGTACGAATCAATAATTTTTTTTCAAATTATGTGAAAAATTAAAAAATTCACAATTTTAATTATCACAACCATTAACACTTCTGCAACTACAACCATGCCACTGCAATCACTTTTCACAATCTTAATTGTCTTAAATTTAGATTTTAGCTTAAACCTAGCTTTATTGAGGGTTAATTTGAAAAGTGAGTTGATTTTTTGATTTTTTAATTATTTTAGTCTAGGACTAAAAAAATTTCATTTGTGATGATTTTTTGACTTTTTAAATTTTTTTGAGAGAAATAATATAATGATTATAAATTAAATGTGATGTTTTGTTTGTGAGTAGTACTTCACATCATAAAATAAATATTATGTAAAAGTTCATGAAACTAATCTAAGAGTGATTGCATAACATGCAATAAAACACTACTAACACTATAAATTAATCTAAATGTAAAAAAATTTTGTGAAGACTTTTCATTATACCTAATATTATTATTTATTTTATTAGATTAAAAATTCTACTTTTATTTATTTATTTATTTTTAACTATTCTAACCAGAAAACCACAAACCTACCTTCCCAAGCAAGCACTGAAATAATGAATAATCCAAATGTGAACGGAATAATGTTTGAAACAAGAAATGGATTGGTACGGAATTATTAAAATTAAAAGATAACAAAAATATATGGTTGTAAGATTGGTCCAAAATGTGTAGGGCCTCGTACACAGATAATGATGACTGACATTTTGCAAAATAAAAAGAAAAAAATCACAAATTTTAAATTTTATATATCTCACTGGCGTAGAATACAAAAAATTGTGACTTCACTTATTTATTTATATGAAAAATGATTTATGGCTCTAAAACTGCTGGCACTAATGGCATTAATTTCTTATTTTGGTAATTTTATTTTATTTTTTTTACTTGATATAGAAATTAGTGCCATTAGTGCTCAAAAAATTAGTACCACAAATCACAATTGTATTTATATTGTGTTTGACTAAAGAATTTGAGAAAGAGTTTAAAAAAAATAATAATAAGTAAGATAAAAATAAAATTTATATATATTTCAATTAATTTAATAATTTTTTTTTATCCAACCACGACGCGTCACCTCATTTTGGATTGACTCCCAACAAAAATCCGAAGCATTTTTCATAAAAAATTTAACATTCCTATCATTACACAAATAAAAAAATTACACACAAGATAATGATACACGAATAAAGTTGCTCATTCTTGGTGTACAAGTTGGTTGAGACGTCATGTCATACGCAAACGCATGGGAATTCAAAACCAAATCGTCCTCCTCGATTGCTTTTATTAATTTACCGGGCAGTATCGCCGATTCCTTCTTCGTTATAAGACCGGACCAGACCCAACCCCGCGAGGAGACCATTACCCGTCATCTCACTCACTCACTGCTCTTACACTTAATGGATCTCCCCAAAGGAACAATCGTCTTCTCCACCGTTGGCAGATCACAGTACGGATTTGACGTCTTCTCCGTCTCTATTCTCGACCACCACCGCCCGCCCGTCCAAGAACACCGCCTCACCGATGGAGTCTCTGTTAATTTTAATGGTCAGTTCCTCGACGAAGACCAAACCCTCGTCTACGTCTCTGAGAGAACCGGATCTTCTCGAGTCTATTTAACCACTAAGTCTAAGTCTATGCCGAACCAGCAGCTACCGTCCCCACCTCAAAGCCTATTCCTCGACCGTCCTATTGTATCTGTATCAAACAAACGCCTCTACTTCGTCTCAGCTCACGAACCTCCCACTGGCGACAAACTCTTCAAAAGCTGGTCTGCTCTCTATTCAACCGGTCTCCATGACGAAATTGACAATAAGGAAATCCTCCGCCTTACCCCTTATGGCTCAGTTGACTATAGTCCCGCCATCTCTGCCTCCGGCAAGTTCATCGCCGTCGCATCCTACGGCTCTCGCCCCTGGGCTTGCGACGACTTTCATGACCTCCACACCGATATTGTCGTCTTCAGAGAATCCGACCCCACTAAGCGCACGGTTGTATGCCAACACGGAGGCTGGCCCACTTGGTCCGGCGACGCCACCATTTACTTCCACCGCCAAGCTGATGACGGATGGTGGAGCATTTTCAGACTCGATTTGCCCCTTGATGATTGTGACCCCTCCTCCACCATGCCATTGCCAACCGCCCCTACCCGAGTCACCCCACCGGGACTTCACTCCTTCACTCCGGCGGCTATGCACGACGGTAACCGAATCGCCTTAGCCACTCGACGGCGTGGTAAAAATTTCCGTCACATTGAGATTTTCGACTTGCACTCACAGAAATTTCACCCGGTAACAGAGTTACTAAACCCTAACCTCCACCATTACAATCCGTTTGTCTCGCCGGATTCTGGGTTTCTTGGTTATCACCGATTCCGAGGTGGTGGTGGTGGTGGCGGCTCAATAATTCCATGCCTCAGTTACATAATGTCTCCCGTAAAAGGACTCCGAATGTTGAGGCTCAATGGGAACTTCCCTTCCTTCTCTCCCGACGGTGATTTGATTGCATTCAATCCCGACTTTGATTCGAATTCCGGCTTAAAAATCGTTAAATCAGACGGTTCAAAAAGATGGACATTGTTCCAAGGCCGAACAGCGTTCTGCAACTCCTGGAGCACAACGGAGAAGAATGTGATTTTCACATCACTGGGACCGATCTTCGAATCAGTGAAAGCGACGGTCCAGATAGCACGGATCTCAATCGATCTAGCAAGCCTTGACGATGACCATCACGAAGCTGTCCCTGTCCCAGTCGATATAAAGATTCTCACTAGAGAAGATACAGGTAATAACGCGTTCCCGTCGTGCTCGCCGGACGGAAAGTTTGTGGTGTTCAGGTCAGGCCGTTCCGGGCATAAGAACCTGTACATAGTTGACGCCGTTAATGGGGAATTTGAGGAGGGCGGCATACGTCAATTGACGGAGGGGCCAGGGATTGATACGATGCCCAGCTGGTCACCGGACGGCAAACTGATAGCGTTTTCGTCGAATAAACACAACCCATACAGAGTAGACACGTTCAGCATATACGTCATCCATCCAGACGGCACGGGTCTCCGGAGGATCCACGTGGCGAGTGAGGTGGACAAGGAGAGGATCAACCACGTGTGCTTCAGTGCGGATGGGGACTGGCTGCTGTTCACGGCCAACTTAGGGGGAGTGACAGCGGAGCCGGTGTCGCTGCCCAACCAGTTCCAGCCCTACGGCGACCTGTACGCGGTGAGGTTGGACGGGAGTGGGTTGCGGAGGCTGACGTGTAATGGATACGAGAATGGTACGCCAGCATGGCACCCCAGGGCTGAACCGGATATCGATATCGACATCGACATGGGGCGTCTCACTCTGGGCTTGGGTTGTCAGGTTGGAGATGAGTTGAAGGGTCAATTCGAAGAACCCCTCTGGATCCATTCCGCCTACTGCTTTTTGGGTTAAATAATTGGGGATAAATTATATTGGAAAAATAAATCAACCCACTTTTTTTTTTTTATCATATTTTGTTAATCCTTATTGATAAGAATCAATTTGAGTTATGTTCTCATGTTTACTAAATAATTACATATCTATCTATATATTATACTAACATATCACTCATGTTATGTAAATAATAAAATAATATATTATTTAGTACTTGTTTGGTTTCTCTCTTGGGGTTAAAAAATCACAAAATGATAAAAAAAAAAAGTCAAAAAATTACAAAAAGACAAAAAAATTTGTCATTCCAAAGTTAAAAAAGTCAAAAAATCCAAGCTAGAAAACCAAACAACCAAAAAGTTACTAAGTTAAAATAGTCGCAAAAAAAAAAAAAGTCAAAAAATTAACTAAAAAATTTATTGTCAAACGACCCCTTATTAAAAATACGATAATTATTTTTTCGCATTTAAATATAATTATCATATTTTTAATAAAAAATATATTACTTTATTATGTGCATAGCACGGGTGATATGTTAGTTTTGGCTATATTAATAGGAATATAAGATTCACTTTATTTAAGTGGAACAATTCGCTGTTTCCTTCTTTGCTCGATGTATGATTATAAAATAAAAGTTAAATGTAAGCTAGTCAATTAAGATTTTCTAAATTGTTTAAAAGTTAACAATTGTTTTGGTGGAAAGTTTATTTCGAATCAAGTAATCTTAACCGTTTAATATTTAATTAGTTCAATCTTTAATTTATTTCGAATCAAACAAATTTAACCAATATATTTTGATAAAATCACTAAAATCATAATTAAACTAGCAAATCAGTCAAATCGAAAACGGTTCATCCTATTGGCTAATCAAAGGACCAACCAACTTATACAAAAATTAATTAATTAAAATTTTTAAATTTTATTTTAATTTTAAAATTTAAACTGTCTTAAACTAAAACATATACAACATTACAATATTAAGAGGTACTTACGTGTAGGTCCTAATAAGCATACTTATTGTCCAATAGGACCTATCGAAAAAATTATCACAAAAAACGTAACTAATTATAAGTTTTAATGACAATTTATAAAAATCATGACAAAATAGTCATTAATTGTCAATTTTTAGTGACGTATGTAAAAAATTATCATAAAAAAATTATTTTTAGCGACAATTTTATCAAGACTTATTTTCAATAGGACTTGATGAAAATTAAGGCTAGGTTTGGCATGTTCTAAATAAGTCAAAAAGTCAAAAAGTCACTATCTTATTTAAGTCACATCATCATTTAAATTAAATCTAACTATTATGACCTATTGGTAGTTTACCCTTAAATGGGAGCATAAGGGATTTCTAATCCACAAGTCTCGTGGTAGTTCTAAGTTTTCAATCTAAATTTTATAATTTTTTGATTTTTAAAGTTGAAAAATATTCAAGTAAAAGTAAATAAATAAATAAAAATTAATATTCATTTATTTATGACTTTCAAATGGAAAGTATATTCATTCTAAAAAAAATAAAAAAGTATATTAATCCATTTCAAATTTTAAATTTGAAGGTCACTAAATATAGAAAACAATCAATTAATTTAAATTTAAAATTGACACAATATAAATTTAAAATTATAATAATCTATCCCATAATTTATAAGTTTTAAATACCAATTTAAAATTATCATAAATAGCTCAGAATTTTTGTATTTAAGAGCAATAAGAGTAACATTGAGATTATTTATATATGTTACAAAAGAATACTTTTAAGAAGAGATATTATGAAAGTTTCAAAATGGGAATTTTTTTTTTTTTAAGGTCCCTATTATTAAGATTTTATAACATAAAAGACATTCAATATTTCAATAATGTCTACGGTCCGTCAAATTGATCCAGAGAAAATTCGACTTCATAGAGAAAATCTCACCAAAATTTCTCTGACCTTCCCTAGACTTCTCACTCTCCAAAGAAATTTTGGAAATTTCTCTAACTTTCTCTTTTTTCTAGAGAAATTTTCTTTCACTAGCCTTCAAAGAAATTTCCCATTCTATAGAGAAATTTTGATTTCTCTAGCCTTCCCTTCTTTCCAGATAAATTTTCCTTCTCTGGCCTTCGGAGAAATTTCCCACTTTCCAGAGAAATTTAAAATTTCTCTAGCCTTCTATTCTCTTTAGAGAAATTTCCCTTTTACTAAACCCAGAGAAATTCACTCAAACTAGAGAAATTCCCCCTCTCCAAACCCAGAGAAATTTCCCCTTACAATCTTTTTTGGTTGAAAATCATAAATCTTAGACAAAATGTGATCCATGATTCATACATTGGCTGGGGTGTTACAAGATCTGTCAACAGTACATTGGGAAATTTAAAAAAACAGAAGCAAAAATTATAGCTGCAGAAATTATAACGCACAACATGCCCCCTATCTATGTCACTTCCCAAACCAATACATACGCACATATATATACACACACAAACATAATATACGTATACACGTATATGTAGTGACAGAGAGAAATTGATCGATTGTTGCCGAAAAACCTAATACTTGTGACCTAGGATCGCTTTCGTGACGATCAACCTTCCCAAATCTCTGAACTTGCTAACGAAGCCGATGATGACGGATCTGGCAAGGGCTTTCAAGTCCATTGACGCCAACGACTCTGTTCGGGTCATCATACTGTCAGGTTCAGACCGATCTTTCTGCTTCGACGTTAACTTGACTTAAGCTGAGAACCTCTCTTATCTCTCATAAAGACAGGACCAAAATGAATCACTCAGTGGGTGTGGCAATGAGTGAAAGTGAGAGTGGAGGCAACGGTTCATGGTTAATCGAATCAGAGAGAGAGAAATTGATGAATAGAGGTTAGGTCAGTGAATCGGAGAGAGGAAATAAGAAATTATTGGGTAAAAAGGGAAAGCGAGAGAGTGAATTTTCTCTAGGATATATGGGTATAGGGTCAAGGGACTTTAGATATTACAAAAAAATATTGTGGATATCTTCTATTACAAAAAATGAGAGCGGGACCTTAGCCTAATTTTCCCTTTCAAAATCTACTTACTATTATAATTGAAAAATGTTATTAAAGCTTAAAGTTGCAATTTTTTTCTTTTTTTTATTTTTTTAAATTTTTATTAATATGTGTCACAATACGATTAGTTTATAAATTAAATTTATATTCTTAAAATAAAATTTAAAATTTAGATTTTTCCTTAAATTATGTTACCAGAATAAGATCAATATTCGCTTCTTAATTTATGCATCTTTTATTAAATTATAAAATTAAATTTTAAATTTAAATTCTTTTTTAAATTATGTTACTACAATTAGAATGTGATCAATATTTACATGTGTCATATGATGTGTCATAATATTATTGGTCTAAATATAATATGTTATTAAATACACGTAGTTAAATTATTAATTACTTTTTATTTATTTTTTGTCATTTTTTGTTATAAAATTTATAAAAAAATAAAAAATAAATAAAAAATTATGTCCTTCTAAACTAGAAGGACTTAAACAATAAATTTTTTTAATACAAATATATTTTTTTTTTAACAAAATACAAAAATATTAAGAAAATGAATGACTTTTTTAACAATTGCCAAACATAATGGATTCTATTATTTTTTTTGATCTCATTTGTCAATTAACTAAATTAAAATAAAAATAATTTTTTTTGGCTTAAATAGTTAAGAAGTGACTTTTGCTAAAATCAAATAGAAATAACAAAAGAAAATTTCAGAAAATTTCTATTAAAAGTGATAGTTGATGAAACTTTTTTTTTTATAATAAAAAAATGGCAGTGATATGTGATAATTTATTATTCCAGCAATTAATGCTATAGACCAACACTTTCACCTACAATGATGTGACAAGAGAGTTGTGTCCTATGTCATTGAGTATAGATTTGGGATGGCTGCTGTGCAAGGGTGCACAACAATCACTGTTGTGTAGCCAAATGGGCCCATTTCGATATCTAGTTTGATAATTCGAACCGTTCACATTTTAGAATATATCAAGCAGAACATACCTGCAAAAAATCAAGTTAATCGGATATCGTTTACCCTTTCATCCACTCACATTTCTATTCATTTTAATACTTTAAATCACAATTGTTATTTTTTTTTATAGATACAAATATGAGTGGATGAAAGAGTAAACGATATCTGATTAACTTAGATTTTTACAAATATGCTCTACTTGATGTATTCCAAAATATGAATGATTTGGATTATCGAAATAGGCCCCGAAATAGGTCCATTTAGCTGCACAATAGTGGTTGTTGTGCAGCCCCGCACAGCAGCCATCTAAAATCCCATTGAGTATATAGCAAATCAAGAATTGACAAACATGATACAACATCACTGTAGATATAATTGTGGGTGTTTTTTTATGGGTCTCAGACATTTTTCTTATTATTTATATAGACTTTTTTAGCACTTGTAAAATATGGTGGATCCTGCTAAATTTTATTTTATTTTTAAATCTCAGCTGTCAATTAAACAAATTAAAATAAAAAATAATTTTTTGGGGCTCAAATTGCTAAGAAGTGAGTTTTCCTAAAACAATTAGAAATAAATGTTATTTTTCTAATAAAAGTGATTGTTTGTGAAATATCTTTTTATATTTTAAAAAAATGAAGGTCATAGGTGATAATTTATTGGTTATCTATAATTATTTTCAGATCAAATAGGAATACTACTCTAATTTTCTTCTTACTTTTTTTTTATACAGATACTTTTATTTTGAAGAAATTTAATTTAATTATATTTAAATATTTTATTGTAAGTTTTAAATTAAAAGTAATTTTTGAAAAATCATATTTAAATTATTTTATACCATTATAAAATATAGGTCAAGTTTGGGAAGTCTCAAAAAGTTACTCAAAAAGTTAAAAAGTTACTAAAAAAGTTAAAAAATTATCATTATTCACCAAAAGTCAACAATTACGGCTGCACAACTCTCAATTCTAATTTTCCTCTACAAACCAATTTTTACAATTTTTTATTACACATTTTTCTATAAAAAGTCAAAAGTTAACCCAAACATTCATATTTTCAACCTCAACTTTTTAGTCTAAAAAGACAAAAAAGTACACTTATTTAGAACACCCCAAACAACCTCTATAATTTTTTTAATATCAATTTATTTAGTAATCCCTTTCTAAAAGGCCTATTTGCTTTTATTCATTAATATTAAATTTTTATTTAATCTTATTTATTATTAAAAAAATAAATTAGCAAATAATTTTATATATTTTTATATATAATTTTGTTTCAATTGCCCAGGTTATTTGGTGTCATTGTCCAAGTCCATTCAAATTTATTTGAAATTTTGAATTTTACATAAGTTTTCACTGAATTAAAAATTATGTTGTACAATCTTTAAAAATTTATAGGCTTGACTCGAGTTGCTTGGATTCAACCAGCCCAAATTTACAACTTTAGCAAGACAGTTGAAAGTTTACATTATTGAAGTTGCGACAAATTAAAAATTGATACATAAATTGTGATAAAATTGTAAAACTTAAATTGTAAGTTTCAATATTTTTTTATTTTCATAATCTACATTCAAAAATCTAACTATTTATATTATTTCATATAAATATATTTTATTAATTTTTACATATCCCGTACATAGTACAGGTTTTCATTAGTGTATATATATATTAATAAAATGATTTGAGTTACTTGTGAGAAGCTATACCCCGATCAAATTTAATTTAGATTGATAATTTTGTCATTCATATTGAAGATATCTTTGATGTCTTAACCAATGTTTTGAAACCGGACCGGTGAGCAAACCGGAAAAGGGACTGGGTGGATGGGTCACCGGTTCAACCGTCGGGTCAAAGCGGTTGAACCGTGACGTCATAATTAATATTATATAATTAAAAAATATAATTAAAAAATTATAAATATATATAAATACTCCAATAAAAATAAAAATTGTTGTATAATATTTATTAATAATATTTAATAAAGTCATAATTGATAAAAAAAAGTCACTTGTTTTAAAGAAATTAAAATTTTTAAACATTCCCTCCAAACAAATTGATTCAATGTTAGGTTTAATTTTGGAGGGAAATGAAATTTTCAACTCTCCCTCCCATCAATATGTTTCAAATAATTTGGTTGAATCCCACATAGAATTTTGTAGGTTCTTTTTGAAAATTTTTTTCCTATAAATAGGAATAGACTTTCATAATCTTCTCCAACTTCCAATGAGACTCTTCCTTATGAGAGGAGACTCTTGAAGTAAGAATTTTTAGTCAAAATTTTTAAATATATTTATAATATATATATATATATAAATATAAATATATAAGAAAGAAAGAAAGAAAAGAAAGAACCCGCCAAAACCAGGTCCGAGTCACCGGTTATCCCGGTTCAACCGCCGGTTCTGGCGGTTTTCAATTTCGAGCGGTTTGCTCACAAGGCTCGGAGGTTGGACGGACGAGCTGCCGGTTCGGTCCAACCGATTCGACCGGCCGGTCCGGTCCGGGTTTCACAACATTGGTCTTAACCAATGGTAATTTGAAATCAGTTATAAAATAAAAACAAAATGAGGAAAGTTAAGAACATTCACTTACACTTATATTTATTTGGAAGTGTAAGTGAATTTGTTCCCAGAATAGTGATTTTTTTTTTTTTTTGGGTGGGGGGGGGGGGGGAGTAGTTCCTAGCATAATTGAAATCAAGTTTAAAATTCATTCCAATTTGAATTTTTTTTTTTTTGGGGGGTAATGATCCAATTTGAATATTTGCAAACATAAGTTTTGTATGAATTCACATAATAAATATTGTGATTGGTTGTGGTTCTTTTATTTTAAATAAAAATGTCATTATTAAAAGGTTTAAATTAATTTTTTTTTGTTGAAAGATCCAATTCAACATTTGTTAAAAGGTTCATGTTTATTTAAAATTAAATTTTATTAACATCTCCAATTCAAATAATTATTAAAAAGGTGTAATTTATTTAGTGATTTTATAATAATATAAAAATCGGTAATGCTACATCGCTCGAAAAAAGTCCCCCCGAATCCCTCTAATCCCAGAAACGACGTCGTTTCTGCATTTTTTTTTTTTTTTTTTTCCTGGTTCAATCAGAAACGAGTGAGAAGAAAAAGAAAGAAGGAAGAAGAGAAGAGAAGAGAAGCAAGGAAGGAGGAGGATGAGGAGGAAGAAGGAGGACTGGAGGGGGCCATAAACACGGGGAGGAGGAGGCGGAGGCGGGGCCGGAGTCGAGGCAGAGGCGGTGTAATACCCCGACTCTCGTATCTGATTCTGCATTCTGTTTGATCCTCTGTTCTGTGTCATTGAATGTTTAATGCGAAAGTCTGTGTGAAAATGTGATAAACATGCATGGAATTTAGGAATATGAGTTTCTATCTGTTGAGTTGAAACTTATCTGTCACAAGTGAATCACCTAAATCTGAAATTGAGCACTTTAGAGATTTTATTTGCAGAAACTGATTTGATATTTGAGACCTACATGATTTTTAGGTTATAATGAGATTTTCTGTGTAATTTTCATTTCGGCACCCTAAAGCGAATGGTTTTCGTCTTTTGTGCTCATATATATATATGTTGTTATATTATCTAAGTGTGGAGCTTTTGATCATAAACGTGGGTCACTTTTGGGAGAAGGAAAAAGAGAGAAAGGAGGAGAGAATTTGGGGGAAAATTCGTGGGTCATTAAGGATACTACTCAACTTGTTGATTTGGGTGATTATTCAAAGGTAATTGAATTCTAGCTTAATCTCCAAGAATTTTATCTCATGTTTGTATGATTGATGGATAATCCATGTTTGATTCACTAGGGTTTCTTACCATTTGAACATGTTGGCAATAATTTGAGTATTGTATGAAGATATGCTTAAATCCTTGAATTATAGCATCAATCCATGTATATATGTTGAAATCATGCAATATGTTTGAAGAATGTGAAGTTAGATTGAATTTGTGGAAGTGTTGACTTGACAAAGCTTCTAACTTGGTTTCAATTGGTATGATTAAGCTTAGATTCATGTTTTGGGGTTGTTAGATGAATGTGTTGCATGAATTTGATCTTTGAATCTATGAAAAATTGGGTTTGATTGATGATTTTGGGATGAAATTAGGCTGCCCAATTTGGTCGACGTCGGCCGAAAGGTCATGTCCGCTCGAGCGTAGAATTACACCTCCAGGCTTTACGAAATTTTGCCTTTGTCGCCGAAGGAAATGTACGCCGGCGGAGAAATCGACCATCCAAGATTTTTTGATCAAGATTATTGTCCACGCCGAACAAGCCCACGCTCGAGCGGAGGACTATTCAACAAGAAAAATATGATTTGTTCTGTTTCTCATGCTGGGCACTTTGGTGCTATTCGAATGTTTTTCTGATGAGTTTTTAATAGAGATATTCATATCCTTAAAGCTGTAGTGGCATATGGAATGACTATTAAGGATTTGAAAAGAGAAATACTAATTGATCAGTGTCTTGTGCGAGGCACACCCGTAAGAACTAGTACGCCACCATAACGCTGTAAGTAATAGTGCATTACATATATATTTATGTATCTGTTCTGTAAGACATTATTGTAAATAATGTACTGATTTGAAAATGAAATCTGTTGTCTTGAAAGGCTATCTGTCTTAGAAAGGCTATCTGCGCCGTATAAGGCTATCTGTCTTAGAAAGAAGGCTATCTGTCTTAGAAAAGGCTATCTGCGCCGAAGGCTATCTGTGTAAATTTGAAAGGCCAATCTGTTTACTTTGGAAATGTTCAGTTATGTCTTGTAATTTAATTAATCAAGTACTATTATTCACTGAGCTTGTCTCATTCTGTAATTTTTGTCCGACTCAGAGGAAGTCGCTTGGAGAGGACCGTTTAAGCGTTGTTCATGCATTTTGTCACCCCAAGGCGATCAAGCACTCGAAGAAACCCTTGCACTTTAGACCAGCTTTTGTTTGTAACATACTTTTGTGTACCATAGTAGTATGGTCGTGGTTGTTGTAACTATCATTTTGTATGCCTAATATCTGGCCGGTTTTGTAACCATAACGGTTTATATAACTTAACTTTATGTACATATTCGCTTTGTGATGAATGTTTAGATGGTCTGGTTTTGGTAGTTGCTCAATGGATGTCTCTGTATGTCGTCATTTAAATTTAATGCTTCCAGCCCCGATACCTACTATAGCAGTCATTCTGCAGTTCTGATTAGGTCATGCCCGAACCTCACTAGGGGCGGGTTAGGGGCTTGACAAGTGGTATCAGAGCACGAGTTGCTATCTCACACACTGATCCATTGAGCGTTAGGGTGTCTAGAATGTAGTAGGCATCATAAAGGAAAAAAAAATAGAATTGATAGCAACGTGATATGATTTTGCTAACACTAATGCTGATGATTGCATTTTGTATACCTTTGTGTATGTTGGCATGATTTGTTTTGTAGACTATGGTGAGAACAAGGGCTGACGAGCCAGAGGATGCTACCTCAGTGCGGTTGGACAGGATGGAAAGAATGATGAGAGATATGGCTGAAACTTTACGGCAACAACAACAAAGAACAAATTACCTCACCACCACCGGTACCTCAACCTGTAATGCAAGACATTCATGCCGAGGACCGCACAATTACACTGACAAGGGAGTTTAAAAAGATGAAACCACCTTCGTTTAAAGGGGGGATTGAACCGATGAAGGCGGAGGCATGGGTGCTCGGGATAGAGAAGTTATTCGAAGTCTTCCCTTGTACTGAAGTTCAGAAGGTGCAGCTTGCTGCTTTCACTCTTGAAGATGAGGCACGGAGATGGTGGATGCTTACCAGAACAATGAATCCGGGATTGACTTGGGATAGATTTTTGGTGCTGTTCTATGATAAATATTTTCCCCAGAGCATGCGAGACAGGAAGGTGACTGAATTCGAAACGTTGGGGCAAGGAAACAAAAGCGTGGTGAGTATGAAGCCCAATTTATGAATTAGCCCGGTTTGCACCCCACATGGTGGATACGGAGTACAAAAAGGCACGGAAATTCGAGGGAGGACTGCGGAGTGCCATTCAGGATCGGATCAATGTGTTGAAGCTACCGACTTATGTTGACATTTTGGAGCAGGCTGTCATAGCAGAAGGGAATCTTGCTACGCAGACCCGAATTTCAGAGTGGAAGGGAAAAAGGCAGAATACCCAGTGGTCTAAAGGATCTGTTACTCCACCAAACAAAAAGCAGAATTCTGGAATTCCCAATACTTTTACTTCTCCTCGCACTCACCTACAAGATGCCCCGAGTGTGAGTGAAACATCATGGGGTTTGTCATCGATTAACCGGAGCATGTTTTCAATGTGGTAAAATGGGACATCTAATTAAAGATCGCATAAAGGAGCCAACAATCTAATAATAAAGTCACCACAAGTTTGGCAGGATCTACACCAACTCCTAGTGCTAAGTCAACTACACAACCTGCTAATAATAAGAGCACCACAAGGCAAGGTAGGGTATTTGCATTGGTTCCGGGAGACGTACGGAATGCAACAACAGTGGTCTCAGGTACATTTATGGTTTATGGCCATTCTGCCTATGTTCTGTTTGATTCTGGCTCTACCTGTTCTTTTGTGTCAAAACAATTTGCAAAGAATTTAGATAAACCTGAAGTAGATTTAGCCTATGTGTTGTGTATTACCTCACCTATGGGGACTTCTCTGCTCTGTACTTCTATTTATCCTACGTGTGAAATTCTCATTGGAGATGTCTGTGTTTATGCTAACTTAGTTCCCCTTGATATGACTTTATTTGACATTATTTTGGGGATGGATTGGTTGGGTGAAAACGGGGCTACCATAGATTGCCTTAGGAAACAAATTAGATTCCGGCCACCGGGTCAGTCAGAAACTATTTTCCAGGGGCAAGAAGTGACATCACCATCATATGTGATCTCTGCAGCTAAGGCCTGCAAATTAATCCAGAAGGGGTGTCAGGGGTACCTATGTAGTGTTTTGAAAGAGCCAGTCGGGAATGAGAATATTGATATGATTCCAGTTGTCTGCGAATTTCCAGATGTCTTTCCGAATGAGTTGCCAGGAGAGTTAGTGGACCGTGAAATTGAGTTCACAATTGATGTGTTACCCGAAACTCAGCCTATTTCTAAAACCCCGTATCGAATGGCACCAGTTGAGATGAAGGAACTAAAAATTCAGTTGCAAGATTTAGTAGATAAAGGGTTTATTCGTCCGAGTGTTTCTCCCTGGGGTGCACCAGTCCTGTTTGTGAAAAAGAAAGACGGAACACTTCGGCTATGCATAGACTATCGAGAGCTCAATAGAGTAACAATCAAGAATAAGTATCCCTTACCGCGAATTGATGATTTATTTGATCAACTACAAGGGGCACAGGTCTTTTCTAAGATTGACTTGCGGTCCGGGTACCATCAATTGAAGGTTAAAGCAGAAGACGTTGAGAAGACGGCCTTCCGAACCCGATATGGTCATTATGAATTCTTGGTTATGCCCTTTGGCGTTACAAACGCATCAAAGACTTTTATGGATCTGATGAACCGAGTCTTCAAACCATACCTGGATGAGTTCGTAGTGGTCTTCATAGATGACATCCTTATTTATTCTGAGAATGTAGAGGCTCATGAGAATCATCTTCGCCGAATTCTCCAAACCTCCGGGAAAAGAAGTCAGACGCGAAAGCAAGAAGTGTGAATTTTGGCTACACGGCGGCATTTGGGGCATGTTATCACTAAAGAAGGAGTTTCCATTGATCCGAGTAAGATAGAGGCAATTGTAAACCGCCAACCCCGACTAATGTAATGCAGTCGTAGTTTCATGGGATTAGCTGGTTATTATCGAAGATTTGTCCAAGACTTTTCTAAGATTGCTGTACCACTTACTCAGCTAATGAAGAAGGGTATTACATTTGAATGGACTGAACAGAGAGAGTCTGCCTTCCGGGAATTAAAAACGAAGTTGACTACAGCACCAATCCTTGCCTTACCATCTAGTACCGAGGGATTCATAATTTACAGTGACGCTTCTCATAAAGGGCTTGGTTGTGTTCTTATGCAGAACGGAAGAGTTATCGCCACGCCCCGAGCCTTAAACCTCATGAGAAAAGTTATCCCACACATGACCTTGAATTGGCGGCAGTTGTCTTTGCATTGAAGATTTGGCGGCATTATCTGTATGGGACATCTTGTGATATTTATACCGATCATAAAAGCCTCAAATACCTTTTCACCCAAAAGGAGTTGAATATGCGCCAACGACGATGGCTTGAACTTATTAAAGACTATGATTTGCAGCTCCATTATCATCCGGGAAAAGCCAATACAGTAGCAGACGCACTCAGTCGGAAAAATGTGGGAACATTGGCGAACCTATTGACAGAAGGTAAAGAACTGATAGATGATCTGAATAAGATGAAGATTGATCTAATATTACCTGGGCAAAGAGCAACAATAACAGCACTGATGGCCCAACCAGCACTACTGGAGGAAATTAAGTTACGTCAAATGGAGGACGATGCTCTCAAGAAAATATGTAACGAAATGGTGACAAAACCGAAGTTGGGGTTTACTTTGGCAGATTCCGTACTCAAATTTCAAAATCGAGTGTGTGTTCCTAATGTGGTAGAACTTAAACGGAAGTTGATGGAAGAAGCACATGCCTCGAGAACCTCAATACATCCAGGGAGTACCAAAATGTACCGAGATTTGAAGCAACATTTCTGGTGGCCAGGTATGAAGAGGGAAATCGCAGAGTTTGTATCTAAGTGTTTGCAGTGTCAACAAGTTAAAGCGAACATCGAAACCCGCAGGTCAATACAACCCCTTCCAGCCCGGAGTGGAAATGGAGCATCTAACGATGGATTTTGTTGTAGGGTTACCACGACGCCTCGGGAATGAATTCAATATGGGTCATTGTTGACCGATTAACTAAGTCCGCCCATTTCTTGCTCAGAAGACCCAATACAACGCCGACAAACTTGCTTTTGTCAGATATAGATGAAATTGTAAGACTTCACGGATTCCAGCTCAATTGTGTCCGCCGAGATCCAAAGTTTGTGTCCAGGTTTTGGCAGAGTCTCCAGAATGCAATGGGTACAGAATTGAAATTTAGTACAGCTTTCCATCCTCAAACCGATGGACAGTCCGAAAGAACGATTCAGACGTTAGAAGACATGCTTCGAATGTGTGTTCTGGATTTTCAAGAGAGTTGGGAGACTCATCTACCATTGATTGAATTCGCGTACAATAATAGCTACCATTCGAGTATTCAAATGGCACCTTATGAAGCTCAGTATGGTCGCCGCTCATTGTGTAATGGCGAGGTAGGAGATAGACCTTTGTTAGGGCCAGAGATTGTCCAATTGACTACTGAGAAAGTGAAAATTATTCAAGAAAGGCTGAAAACTGCTCAAAGCAGGCAGAAGAGTTACGCTGATAATCGACGAAGGAATTTGGAATTTGATGAGAATAGTCATGTCTTTGTGAAAGTCACCCCAATGAAGGGCCACCCAAGATTTGGAAAGAAGGGTAAGCTCACGCCCCGATATGTTGGTCCTTTCGATTCTCGCAGAAAGTTGGGTCAGTAGCCTACCGAGTTGCTCTTCCGCCACATCTAAGTCAGGTTCATAATGTATTTCATGTTTCTATGCTCCGAGAGTACCTTCCAGATCCGTCCCATATTATTGATCATCATCAGATTGAGTTAACCGACAAGTTAACATATGAAGAAAAACCACTTCGAATTCTGGACCGTCAGGTGAAACAGCTAAGGAACCGGGAAATTCCAATGGTGAAGGTGGAGTGGCAAGAGCACTACGGAACTGAGGCGACTTGGGAAAAAGAGGAGGAGATGCAAAACCAATATCCACACTTGTTTACATCCTAAGGTAAAAGCAAGTTTGGAGGACCAAACTTAAATAAGGGGAGAGTGTAATACCCGACTCGTGATCGATTCTCAGATTCGCTTGATCCTCTGTTCTGTGTCATTGAATGTTTAATGCGAAAGTCTGTGTGAAAATGTGATAAACATGCATGGAATTTAGGAATATGAGTTTCTATCTGTTGAGTTGAAACTTATCTGTCACAAGTGAATCACCTAAATCTGAAATTGAGCACTTTAGAGATTTTATTTGCAGAAACTGATTTGATATTTGAGACCTACATGATTTTTAGGTTATAATGAGATTTTCTCGTAATTTTCATTTCGCACCCTAAAGCGAATGGTTTTCGCCTTTTGTGCTCATATATATATATGTTGTTATATTATCTAAGTGTGGAGCTTTTGATCATAAACGTGGGTCACTTTTGGGAGAAGGAAAAGAGAGAAAGGAGGAGAGAATTTGGGGGAAAATTGTGGGTCATTAAGGATACTACTCAACTTGTTGATTTGGGTGATTATTCAAAGGTAATTGAATTCTAGCTTAATCTCCAAGAATTTTATCTCATGTTTGTATGATTGATGGATAATCCATGTTTGATTCACTAGGGTTTCTTACCATTTGAACATGTTGGCAATAATTTGAGTATTGTATGAAGATATGCTTAAATCCTTGAATTATAGCATCAATCCATGTATATATGTTGAAATCATGCAATATGTTTGAAGAATGTGAAGTTAGATTGAATTTGTGGAAGTGTTGACTTGACAAAGCTTCTAACTTGGTTTCAATTGGTATGATTAAGCTTAGATTCATGTTTTGGGGTTGTTAGATGAATGTGTTGCATGAATTTGATCTTTGAATCTATGAAAAATTGGGTTTGATTGATGATTTTGGGATGAAATTCGAATTTGCCTGAATTTGGGTCGGCGTCGGGTCATGTCCGCCGAAAGGTAGAATTACACCTCCCAGAAGCCGAATTTTGTAATCGTCCGCCGAAAGGAAATGTACGCCGGCGAGAAATCGACCATCCAAGATTTTTTGATCAAGATTTGTCGCCCACGCCGGACAAGTCCACGCTCGAGCGGAGGACTATTCAACAAGAAAAATATGATTTGTTCTGCTTTCATCTTGGGCACTTTGGTGCTATTCAATGTTTTTCGATGAGTTTTTAATAGAGATATTCATATCCTTAAAGTCAGTAGTGGCATATGGAATGACTATTAAGGATTTGAAAAGAGAAATACTAATTGATCGAGGTATCGTGCGTAGGCACACTCGTATGAACTAGTACGCCACCATAACGCCGTGAGTAATAGTGCATTACATATATATTTATGTATTCGTTTCAGAAGACATTATTGTAAATAATGTCTTGATTTGAAAATGAAATCACAGCCGAAGGCTATCTGCCGCAAGGCTATCTGCGCTTAAAGGCTATCTGGCCGAAGGCTATCTGTCTAAAGGCTATCTCAGCCGAAAAGGCTATCTGTGTCGAAGGCTATCTGGCCGAAGGCCAATCTGCTTACTTTGGAAATGTTCGTTATGTCTTGTAATTTAATTAATCAAGTACTATTATTCATCGAGCTTGTCTCATTCGTAATTTTTGTCCGACTCAGAGAAGTCGGCTTAGAGGACCGCTTAGCGCCGTTTCATGCATTTTGTCGCCCCAAGGCGCCAGCACTCAAGAAACCCTTGCACTTTAGACCGCTTTTGTTTGTAACATACTTTTTGTGTACCATAGTAGTGGTCGTGGTTGTTGTAACTATCATTTTGTATGCCTAATATCTGGGCTGGTTTTGTAACCATAACGGTTTATATAACTTAACTTTATGTACATATTCGTTTGTGATGAATGTTTAGATGGTCCTGGTTTTGGTAGTTGCTCAATGGATGTCTCTGTATGTCGTCATTTAAATTTAATGCTTCCGCTCAGGCCCCAGATACCTACTATAGCAGGTCATTCTGTCTGGTTCTGATTAGGTCATGCCCGAACCTCACTAGGGGCGGGTTAGGGGCTTGACAGGCGGGGGCTGCCGGAGACGACGATCGGGCAGAGGTGGGGGCTGCCAAAGATGACGATCGGGCAGAGGCGGGGGCTGCCGGACACTACGATCGGGCAGAGGACGACGATCGAGCTCCTCCTCTTCCCTCTCTTCTCTTCTCTCTCTCTCTCTCTCTTCTGAACTCCTCCTCTTCCCTCTCCTCTCTTCTCTTCTCTTCTCTCTCTCTCTCTTCTGAAATTAGGGGGATTCGGGGGAAGAAATTAGGAGAACAAATCATTATTCTATAAAAATAATAGTTTATATATGTTAAGTTGCCGAGTTCCACATTTTAATGTGTTTAGAAATCACATGTATACTTTTACTGTACAAATCCTCTCAAACTTGGTAGGATTGCAAGCAAGTAATCATTTATTTAAGTTTGACTTTAAAATTTAAGGACAAAATATAAATAAATTTTTAAAATTTACTTAAAATATGAATTGTCTTATGTGATTTCAAAAATTACAAATATCCAGTGTCATAATTATTTATTTAACAAAATTAATAAAAAATAATAAAATTTCTAATTACTTTTCTATACAAGAATAAAATTATTTGAATAATTAATCGAAATATATTTGTGGAATAATTAAAAATTGTTAATTGATTTGATGATTTATTAATAAAATATGTTATTTGTTATGTGATTATAAACTACATAGGATAATCCGTATTTTAAGTAAACGGTAGAAGATATAATTATAATATACCCAAAATTTAATGATAGCTGACTAGCAAATTGTTTAAGTTTGAGTAAGAACTTAACGAGTTTTAAAATGTATTTTAATCTGACTTATTTACTTAGCAAGATAATGCTAAACGAATTTTAATGAATTAAACACAATCAAACTCAAGTAACTTAATTAAGGCAATGCAATAGAAATTATTTAATTAATAAGATCACAAATACAAAAATAATCACATAAAATAATAAAATAATATTATTCATACATATTACATGGTGACCCTCACTCATTATAGAAGATACATATTTTTTTTTAATTTATATTAATTCACTTATATTTTAGATGAATTGGTTCTATACCAATAACAATAATAATAGTAAGTGTGTTTAGTTGCAGTTTTTTGAATTTAGTTTTTTTTAAATTGAGTTTTTTTGTTTTTAATGGTTTTTTGTTTTTAGTGAATATTTTTGAAATTTTAAGCAATTTTTTTACTTTTTTTGATACATCTTACTTAGATGTATCTAAATAATAAAATATTTATAAAAAATATTTCAAAAAATTAATAAATACACAAAAATATAAAAAATATATTGAATTTTGTTTTTTTTTTTTTAATATATTTTTGGTATTTAGTAAATTTTTTTCACAAATATTATACTTTTTAAGTATATTTATGTCAGGTGTGTCTAAAAATTTTAAAAAAATTGCTTAAAATATTTAAAAATTCATTGAAAATAAAAGAAAAAAGAAAAAAAAAAGTAAGGCTGTGTTTGGTAAGACTTTCAAAACTTAATTCCACCTTTACATTCGAATAACATGTTTGGTAAGAATTTTCAAATCATGATTCAATTTCAAAACATATTTTGAAAGGAAAATGTTTGAGGGCCCGAAATACTGTTGGCTCGAAAGGCCCGAATGCCCAAAACGACGTCGTTTTGGGCATTCCGTTTTTTTTTTTTTCGCCATTGTTGACCTCTGCAACTCAGTTGCAGAGGAAGAGGGAGAGAAAGAGAAAGAGGTTGCGTCGACCTCCGCCGATCGCGTCGCCGTCCTCCTCCTCCGATCGTGCCGATCGTCGGCCTCCGCCGATCGCGTCGCCGTCCTCCTCCTCCGATCGTGCTGATCGCCTCCTCCTCCTCTATTTTTTAGGCCCCCTCCCTCCTCCCTCCTCCCTTCGCCTTCCTCTCCTTTCTTCTCAAAAAGAAAAAATAAAAATTGGGGCATTAAGCCCCTCAGAGCACCACTGATTTTGAAAACATGTTTGATAAGAGTTATAAGTTTTGAATTTTGAGTGTACTCGGTCATCCGTCCGATTAACAAGCTGGTTGACCGGAACAGTATATATATATATTTTTTTTGCAATAGTCAATTGCCACCTGTTATTTGAAAAAAATAAATAAATATATTTGTTTTTGATATTTTTTAAATATAGAAATTATTGTTTTAGACAAAAATGATAAATTATTTTTTTGAATTGAATTTTAAAAAGAGTTTGATTATGAATTTTGAACAGAGTTTTGAGTAGTGTGTTTGATTATAAGTTATAAGTTTTTTAATTAAGTTTTGAAAATTATTTTTAAAATTCATAACCAAATAAATTTTCTTATTTAATATGTCATATCAAAAATTTCAAAACTTAGGTCTCGTTTGGGAACAAATTTTTTTAGTAATTCTTTGGCTTTTTGGCTAAAAGGTGATGTAAAAAAAGCTAATATGTTTGAGATGACTTTTTGATTTTGTACGAAAAGATGTGCAAAAAGTAGAGAGAAATTTTTTTTTTTGACTTTTTGGTATGTGTTGTTGGCATTTTTAATTTTTTTAGTGACTTTTTGACTAAAAAAATCACTTATCAAACGAGACCTATAATTAAAAAAAATTCTCTTTTTAAATTATAATTTCAAAACTCACAAATTCAATATATAATTTTAATCTCAAATTATAATTTTAAAATTTTATTATATATTATTTAAAAAAATTTAAAAATTAAAACTAAACAAGCTGAATAATAGTAGAAAAATTGTGAAGCCAATTTTGTTTAATAATGTCAATAGTTCCATCCAAAAAAATTGTGGTTTCGTGGTCGACAAGGGAGGAAGGGACTGCCCTTTTTCCCACATGAGCAATCAAAAATGACCGACCTTCCATAGAGACTAATGACTCACCAAACCCAACTCCTCGCTTTAATAATAGAATAATTTTGGGTAAAAGGCTAATCGAAAGGAAGAGGAGGTTTCCGAATCCAATCGTTCGCTAATATCTGTCTCTCTCTCTCTCTCTCTCTGAGAAATTCATATTAAAAGTACATCTATCATCTATTCCCCACCCAACCCCAGCCTGGTGTCCGCCCGTAAAACCTAATCAATCTTTTCTTCTTTTATTTATTTATTTATTTATAATAATCGTGAGCCGTGTAAAAACCCTAGATCGTGTCTCCGTCTTCTTCAATTCAACCTTGGGTCTGATTTTGATTCGATTGGTCTTTTGATCGTTTAGATAAGATAGAGAACAGACACAGACAGACGGAGAGAGAGAATGGACGATAGCTGTGCGGTGTGCGCAGAGACTCTGGAATGGGTAGCCTATGGGGCGTGTGGTCACCGGGAGGTGTGCTCGACCTGCGTCGCTCGACTTCGCTTCATATGCAATGATCGTCGTTGCTGTATCTGCAAGACCGAATCCAACGTCGTCTTCGTCACCAAGGTTCCCTACCCTAGATTCTTTTTCATGATTTTTTATTATTCACTCTTTCCAATTTATACAACTTACTTCTTTCCCAATTATTTATTTTACAGTCCCTTTTCGAATTTCGGTATTAATAATTGGATTCTTGTGTTTGTTTAGTTTTTTTTTTTTTTTTTTTTCTTTTTTTGTATTGTATGTACGTACTACGGATAGGGATACGGAAATGTTCTTGTCTTGTTATTAACCAATGAATTTGGCATGACTACTCCACCTTAGAGGTTGGTTACCAATATAATTTTATCATAATATCTATTATGTATTGTATAATTGTATTGTTATTCAAATTTACTTGTATTTTTTGAAACTCTTGATGTTAAATGTACAGCTACAAAGAATTAGTAAGATTGTTAGACAGGGCTACCTTAGAATTCAGGACACTTTGGTGGGGGTTTAATTTCAATTGAAAGACCAATTAGATTAGATTAGTTTAGACTGACTGACTGGTCACAATGTGCAAGCAATTGAGTTCAGCATGTGATGTTTTGCAGGCCCTAGGAGATTATACAAGGATGATCAGTGATTTTGCAGTGTTACCATCTGAGTTAAGGGAAGGTCGAGTGGGATCATACTGGTACCATGAGGGCATGCAAGCATTCTTTGATGATTTGGACCACTACAAGATGATCAAAGCAATGTGCAGGCTTTCCTGCAGTGTTTGTGACAAGATGGATGAACATTCAAATGATGCCTCCAAGAGACGTGGAAGGTTTAGGAACATTGACCAGTTGAAGGGCCATTTGTTCCACCAACATAACCTGCGTATGTGCAGCCTGTGCCTCCAAGGAAGGAAGGTGATGTCTCTATATTTGTATGATCCTTTACAGTCTTCTTTCTCAATCTATTTATCACCTTATTTGTTTGTTGGTTGGATTGAGTGTTGCACGGGTCAATTCAAACGTGACATCATTGGGTTTGCCTCAAATTTATCTGTGAATAATCGTCTTTCATAGACGTGTTACACTTTCAAATTTTAGAGCACTTTCTTTGTCAGGAACACATCAGCTTGAGTTTAAAAGTATATTGCTTTAGGGGCCATGCACAGATGATTCCAAATTATTTATAATGTACAGCAACAGCATCTTTTTGTACAGACTACACACACACACCTATTCACATAATGGCACACTGCATGTACAGATGTATTTGCATATGCATACATATGATGGTCAAGCATCAAACTTCAGATTCTTTAAACTATATTGATATGCTGATGTGGTAATTTTCAAAAAAATAAGACACAATAACTCAGTAACTTAAGAGATCTTTGAATGCCTCTCCCACACTCCACCAACACCTCAGTTTTTTCTCTCTCACCATCCCCAATGAATTTGAATGATTTCTGCCCAAGTCATAACACACCTTGTTCTTCATCTGGCAACATCACCATTCCATATCAATATAATCTCAAGAGCACTGAATCCAAGTGGGTTCTAACTGAATATAGAAATTGACAAAATCAAAGCACCATATTCAGATTTTACTGTGATTTTGAGACAATTCTCCACATTTGTTATACCTAGATTTTATAATGTCTCAATTCATACAAACCTGTTTGTATTTCAGCCCTCGACACAACTTACCCTAATAATTCAAAGACCAGGTTACATAGGAACAAAATATAATTAGAGTATGCAATGTATTGGGGCTATCATTTGGGGGTTTTGACAAGGACGGACTGCAACTTATGGAAGATATTGACAAAAGTTGGAGTCATGAGGCTAACAACGGTAGGAAGAGTAAAGTAGGGGCTCAATTACCACTAGAAAGGAGAGGAAATTGAAGAGGTTGTAATGCTCAATCAATTACCATTGTATGAGTGGTATTGATGATTTAGATATTGTGAGCTATTGAAGGGTTTTTTTTTTTTCCCCCCCCCACTTTGATTTTATTCTATTATTGGATCTCAAGTGATTTTCTTCAAATTTGTAATGTTTTTCACGGGTCTGTAAGTGTGATGGACATATTTCCCTCTTAAGTGTTTGAAGCATGTTAGGTTAGCTATTGTGATCCGTTGAAGGGTTTTTTTCTTTTTGTTCTGTTCACTGTTTGTTTCCTTTGATTTTATCTCATTATTGGAACTTATCAGATAGTGTCATATTTTGCTTATTTTATGTTGTTATTATTAATATTATTTGACATGGTTAACTGACTGGACTAATTTAAAATGGATCAGGTATTTGTCTGTGAACAAAAGCTATACACTAGAGCACAACTGAATCAGCATATAAACACTGGTGACTCGGAGGTGGATGGAACAGAGAGTGAAAGAGGTGGCTTCATGGGGCATCCTTTGTGTGAATTCTGTAGAACCCCCTTCTATGGGGATAATGAACTGTACTCGCATATGTATACTGAACATTATACCTGTCATATATGCCAAAGGTGAGATATGCAGTTTCTTATTAGAACTACATCATCTTTGTTTCCCATTGAAAATAAGTAAAAGCTCACATCATCCTTCCACCGTTCTTTGCAGGCAGCATCCTGGACAGTATGAGTACTATAAGAACTATGATGATTTGGAGGTATGATATTTATCAATATTTTAGCTGATTTGAGATCGACGTTATCTGTATGAATAAATTCAGTTTCCTGTAACAGATCCACTTCCGCCGAGAGCATTTCTTATGTGAGGATGAGGCCTGCCTTGGCAAAAAATTTGTCGTCTTTCAGTCTGAAGCTGAAATAAAGGTGACTTCTCAGAGCCTATTTGATGAATAGTGTGCAAAAATATGGTTATGTGGATTTCATTCACTTAATAAATTTTCTCTTTCAATTTCAGAGACATAATGCTATGGAACATGGAGGTCGTATGTCACGTTCTAAGCGAAATGCTGTTCTTCAGGCACGTTTATCATTCTAACTCTAGTGGTCTAGTCCTTGTAAAGACGTTCTATTTCTTTCTTAACGCCCTTTTTTCATGTTGCTGTCTTTTTTATTTGCCTGGAAGCTGTCATCAATTTCTATCCCATATATTTTTGTATTTGTTGCTAGGCATTAACAAGCTGTGCTAACCTTTTTCTCTTCCATTCAGATACCAACCAGCTTCCGTTATCAACGAAGTAACGAACAAGATAACCGCCGTGGAAGGGGAAGGGGTCGGACATTTCATCGTGATTATTCTGAAGATCAACTTTCTATGGCCATCGAAGCCAGTTATGAGATGGCTAATCCAGATGGAACATTTCATGATCCGTCATCATTCAGAACACAAATAGTTTCCGATCATGGAGAGACGAGTGATATTGATCCAATTATTCAACCATTTGAATCGTTCAGTACAACAGATTCTGAGCCATCAAGATACCTTCAAGCATTGTCACAGAACTCAAGGAATGCACCAATAGTAGAGTCTTCCTTTCCTCCCCTCCCAATGGCACCTGCTAGCAGTCAACAAAAACCCAAACATGAACCTGAAGTTTTACCCAGGAATACTATGGCAACACATCTACGTCGCCAAACAAACAGAAATGTGACGCTCCCCAATTCAGCTCAGGCATGGCCAGCTGCAAGTCGTGCACCTGTGCTACCAGCAACTGGTCCAATCCATACTTGGCCTACAGAAAGTGGGGCAGCTGGATTATCATCTAGTTCTGGTCATACCAAGGCTAAAACAGACAATGGACCTGCACCTTTCAGTTATTCAAGTTTGGCCCAGGCTCAACCAGCAGCAGTTCATGAACCTTCACCCGCTGGTTTTTTGAGTTCAAGAAAAATGGGCAGTACCAGTAGGATCATCCATTCCACATCTGCCCCAAACCTTGCTGACAGTTCATCTTTTGACCTTTCTGATTCTGGGTTTCCTCCAGTTTCTGCAACACAGGTGCGCAAATTGCCCACAAGTGGCCAGTCTAAGCTGAAGGTGGAAGATGTTCATACTGCAAACAAGTCTTTGGTAGAAAGAATACGATCTGCTCTAGATTTTGATGAAGCGAAGTACAGTGCATTTAAGGATATATCAGGAGAATATCGACAGGGCTTGATGGATGCAGAGACTTATGTAGGTTATGTGAATCAGTTTGGCTTGTCACATCTTGTTATTGAGTTGGCTAGACTCTGTCCTGATGCTGAGAAGCAGAGAGCACTTGTTGAGACCTATGATGCAACTTTGCGAAACAATGGCCCACAAGAAAATGGTTGGAGCAAGGACAGCTCACGTATGAAAGATGGTAATGGTTCCAAGAAAGGGAAAGGGAAAGGGAAGTGCTTAGATGCTGAAGACAATAGTTCAAACAATAACTTAGTAGATAGCGTTATAGATACTGTACAGAAATTGCAGTCAAGTTACAAGCCTTCAGAAGAAGAGGTGGTGGAGGTGTTGTCAAAGGATGGGTATAGGGCTGCCAAAGGCAAATCGAAGGTGGAGGTCAATAAGCCACAGGCAGAAATGAGTTCACTTAGTCAACCTTCTGCAAAGCTGAAAGGTGAAAATGATTACGGCTCTGTTGGTGTTGGATCTAATCAAAATTTGGGGGATGCTGGTGGAAAAAGTAAGCAGCGGAAGAAAACCTCGAAGTTTCACAGGGTTCGCCTTGGTGATGGCTCAGTGGCGGCACTTTTGGATCTCAAATATTCAGATCCAGATCCGGATCCAGATGTAACAGAGGCAGCATCAGATGCATCCAAGAACCCCAGTGAAGGGCTGCCTGTGCGTGGTGTTTGGCAAAAGGGTGGAGGTCAGAGACTGTTGGCAATGACTGCTAGAGATTCCAAAAAGTAAATTCATTTTCATTATCAGTTGCAAAAAGGTTACTGCGATGTGTGATTAAAGCTGGTGTTTTCCATGGTAACTTGCATCTTTTGCTCCCAGGGCTTTTTGGCATATTTCGAAGTTCAGATTGGCTTTATCCAATCTGTGTGCTCAATCGATGGATTTTTGTTGTGTCGGGACAGTGTTGCTGCGTTCAATGGGGCTAATGCCTTACTTCTACTAAATCGTCCAGGGAATCATAGCTCTTTTCTTTTATTTTAGGAAGGAAAGGGAAAAATTTTAATGTCCAGGGATTCGGTGGTTATTTTCTTTTATAATTTATGATTATACATGGGCATCAATCCATTAGATTTCCAGTGTTTTGTTGTTTGTGTTAAAATGAAGCAGTGTTGGGAGTACATTTGGAAAGTGTCATCACTTAGTGGTGGGTGTGTATGTATGGTGCAGAGACATAGTAATAATAGGTGTTCAATTTGATAAAATCTAATTATAAAATAAGCATTGCTCAATCATATGGAATATGCACAAGCTACTCATCAATGCTCGCTTAGATTCAGATTGGATCATTAAGAGTATTTTCCTTCTTTTTTTTATATTTTATTTATAATAATTTCTCTCAATTTATTTTCCAAGCCCTAAATGCAAGACTGCTGGTGCATTTCAATGATTTTATGAAGCAACGTTGGGTTGAGTTTGTTCTTTACAGTCTGCTCGTGGGGCATTTGGTCCAACAGACACCCTTCAATGAGAGATACAAGATGCCAGAGGAGGTATAATGCCAGGTTCACCCCATCAGAGCATTTGCAAGAATTTTCACTCAGGTCGACAAAGAGGTCGTAAGAATTTTTTCTTAGAGCTCAGCAAAGAGTTGTAATTCATAATGGCAATGAAGATAATGGTATGGAGGGTTGTTACAATGTAAATTAGTGATGAAATTTACGTACTTTAATAATTAAAATCATATACTTTTCCATGAGTTAGTAATTATTTTTGGAATAAAACAGTGACTTGTAAGTTCCCTTTTAAATATCAGCACGGGTAGCGCCTTGTTATCAGAGTTTTATCAAGGAAAGTGCTTGATGTAACAGATACTGATTGTGTTTGTGTTGTGCTCAAGGCTGTGCCTTTTATGAAGAAACAGGGGTCGGCAAAATGTCTGTTTGGATGGGACCCTCACTGAATGCTGTTAAAGCTGTGGCTGTGTTTGGCCAGTATGGCTTCTACAAGTTTGAATTCCCCCTTGATTTTGGATGGAGGAGATTCCTCCTCTCATCCCTCTTGTAAACTAAAAAAATAGTCTCAAATAAAAATAGTACTATTTGTAATAAATTCAAGATCATTTCCAATCTGAAGAATTTACAGAACCAATTATAATGTGCGGCAGTTTAATACACATAAATACTTCATTATGTTTCAAGCATCAGAATAGGAGCAGATTGCCAGAATTTACAAAGAAGTGCATCCGCATATCTGGGAATTACCACAACCAAAGGTTTTCTCACTGCTGTAGCACATATACAGGAACCCATCCTCCTCCTTGAAGGTTTTATAGACAGATTCCATCAGACTTGCTGCAGAGAACAGTAAAAAAAAAAAAAGTAGATAAAAAAAATTAGCATATGGTCCTGAGTCTCTTGACAAACCCTCAAAAAAATCCAAAGATATTGGTGAATTTACATGTTTGAGGTAAAGTACTATTCACAAATACAAAGAGAGCTTTCCCAGGAGCCAGACGAAGCCTGCAGCTCAGGATGTGAATGAATTGCCCAACAGACATGTCTCGGGGTACCAGGTATCTATTTCAAACACAAAATAAGAAATACAAACATTAAAACTAAGTTGATCAATCTCCTTAAAAATGAGAAACAAAAGTAAGATGACAATCACACAGGAGCAAGTTTGAGCTCAAAATATGTTCGTATATATTATCCATTCCTCCATCGCTAGTTCACCACATAAAAACAATCACACAGGAGCTCAATGAAACCTAATATGAGTTCAATTACTGGATACTCCACCACTCCACAGAAATGCTTCAAAGATGACAAATGTGTTTCAAAGCAACCTTTTATTTCAAATCAGAATTCTTCAGCCATGCCAACCTAAATAGTATGTACCAGCAATGGTAGACCAGTCATTATTTAACGTTGTGATAAGGAGATCCACCTGTGCTTAAACACACACACACACACACACAGGGAGATCATATGATTCAAAAAGTGACCCTTGTTTCAGTAGATTGACAACAGCTAATAAATCTCCATACCATGTGACTAAAGGTTACTTCTGTCTTCCACTCTCATCGTTCTATTTTTATTAAGATTTATTCTATATTTGCTAAAAAACCAGAGTGGAGTTAATGTTAGACTAAAACCTTTTAAGCATTTTATAGCCCATCTGGCTCACTAAAATTTCCAATGCAACAACAGAACCAAGCCGATTTGGGTTTGGTTCCCAGTTGAACCAGACGGTCTACAAAGCACAGACACCTCTCCAAAGGCAGCATATGGGTGTCCGACACGAACACGTGTTGGACACTATACCTTTTTTTCCACTCTTTTCCTTTTTCCCATTTTTTTTGGATATTCTTGTTTACTAAACATTAACATAAATAGAATAAAGGGAAAAACTATGGCGCGCAGCCTTCAAAGGGTGTGTACCATATGTACCTTATAACTAAAAACAAAAATGACATAACTTCAATTTTCTAAGTCATAACTAAAAAAAAGAAAAAATATCATAATTAAACACAATATGAAACATAACTTAAGAACTCATGAGCTATAACTAAAATAATGCCATGACTACAAGAAAATTGGTCATAACAAAAGATGAAAATGATATAAATAGGGGTGCATATCGTACACCATTTTTAAAAGGGTGTATATTAGAATTTCCCTAGAATAAATTATTTTTATTTGTAGAAAAAAATTAATTTGTGAATGATATTTGATATTAAAGTAAATAAATAAATAATATATTTTTTAAATTTTACATATAATAAATAAATTATATATATTGAGCGTGTCCCCACCCCAGTGTGTTGAGTCCTCTATTTTTTGAAAATTTGCATATCTATGTGTTCGTGTCGTGTCCCATGTCCGTGTCTCATAGCAGACGGTTCAATTCGGTTTTGATAACACTGACTACAAAGCTCAACTAGCTTTTTTATCAGTTTTTTTGAAAAGAACACACCTTTAATGCTCACAATTGGGGTATGTTTGAGGTGCGATCATAGCAATAAGGCTAGAAGGGCATATGAAATTGTAGAACATCCTATTAAAGAGCACCATAAAATTTACATCTTTCATATCACTCAATTTTAACAGACTGACATCTTGCTTGAAAATGGATGAAGGAACAGATTCTTATGCTGTATTTGGTTTGGGGATTTGAGAAGGGATTTGGAAAGAGAAACGGAAAAAATAGGTAAAATGTGAATAAAATATAACTACATTTCATATAATTTCACACATTTTTTTCCTTTCCCTTTCCACTTCCAAATCCCTTCCTAAATCCCCCAACCAAACACAACGTTAAAGTTACACAGCATTTCAAACATAATTATAAACATTGTGGATGAAGAAAAAGGGGGTTTGGATAGCGTGATGCTAAGTCCTCGATGTGGCTATGAGACTTAATACAGGAATGCACGCATAGAAGAGCAGCACAAAAGGGAAAACTAATTTATATTTGTCATTCAAATTTAACCAGCATCCTGATCTCCACAAAAATTGATTACACCAAAAAAGAATAATGCTCCTCTATTAAGAGAGCTGATGGAATTGGTCAATGAGTTGGGCATGATACCGCTAAAACTATAATTCATGATCTAAAGAACAATGGACAAAGAAAAGCTGAGAGGGCATACATTTAATTGAACTAACAGAGTGGATGATTAGACATTAGCAGTTTGATTTTATCCACGTACAAAAAGAGGTAGGAAACAAAAAACTGGAAAGGAAACTCATCTACAACACCTAAATATCTAAACACAATAAGTAACTGGTTCAGGTAACAAGTAATGCTCCTGCTCCTGCTCCTGCTCCTGGACAAGTACATTTTCTGGGAAGTCAAGTGAATGAATGAAGGACTTACTTTTTCTTTTCTATCTCAGGGAGGTCTGTGTTTGAATACCTTTCAACCACCGCCTGCAGAGTAACATTCTTCAAAACATCATCATAGTGATAAATCAATCAAGTAACTTTGCAATCCTTTATTCCTTCTTTTAAGAGCAAATTAAGGTAACACAAGAATAATAAGTGTCTCTAATTTATTTATTTATTTATTTATTTATTTTTTAAAGCACAAGCACATTTGAAATGTTACTAAAACAGAATCCGTTGATAAGATGGGTTTTCTGACAGTTGCTATTTATTTGTGAAGAGAAGAATGCAAGCATTTCGAAAAACATTAAATAATGACTTAATTATATTATAGCTAAGCCAATTAGTAGCCAAGTACAAGAATTTCCTCCTAAGAATATAAGATAGATATACCCCATCCATCTCACAAATATAAATTAAATTATAATGCAGTGCAGCCCTCGCTTGTTTTAGGTATCTTCTAATCGAAAAAAATAATAATAATAAAATCTCTTTGAGAAATTGTCACAAAAATCTGAAACAGATACGAACTCGATATCAAATGCCATAGAAAACTACAAGTACACCTGATCTGAGATCAAATTTGAATTCCCATGCACAACATGATATTTTATATGAATTAAGTGAAAATCAAAACACTAGAAGAAGACGAAGATCAAACGGATTTTCGGATCCTTTCATAATAATAATAATACAAACTGAGATGAGTTACCAAAATAGAAAAAGAAAAGAAATAAAGATGATATTATATGAAAGGAAGAGTCAATGGAGAGAAAAATATATAAGAAGCAAGCAGAGTTTGGAGAGAAAGAAGGAAGGATGAAAATATAAGTGACGATTGATCCAGACGGGGGGGACTTACGGGGACTCGATCAGGATATTTGGCGATCATATCTCGCGACTCCTCCAATCGTTCCTCTGAATTTTTTTTTATTTCAGAATTATTTTATTATTATTATAAAGAAATAAAAGGGAAGTGAAAACGATAGAGAAAAGAAAAGAAAAGAAAAGAAAAGCAAACCGAATGAAAACTCCTGTTTGAAAGATCTCATCTTCCCCATAATATTTGAGTCTGTAATATGTGCCTTTTCTTCACCGCCGATCCGACCGGATAAACTCCCCCAACTCGCCTCGGAGACGACCGAGCCGACTGAAGAGAGAGAGACAGAGAGAGACAAATTATTAATTAATTGTTGGGCCTCCTCCGGGGGTGGATAAGGAAGGAGGTTGAAAACGTGAAATAAAATTGATTGACGAAAAGGGTAAGGTACTACACCGGCCCACGTCTCCTTCAATTAAATTACTAATTAAATGCTGAATTGCCAATGGAAAGCTGCATACAGCATTGTAATGGTATATTAATTTTTGGACAAATTATATTAATAATTCTTATAATTTAGGTTCGTGTCATTTTAATTTTTGACTTTTTAATTGTGACACATGTAATTTTAAATTTTGAATTTTATTTCAAATAAAGACAATTGAACATACCATTATTTAATTTCAAGGGCAAAATCGTCAATTTGATAAAATATAAATTAATTTGACAAAAATAAATATCAAAAAAATATTTTAAAATTTTTAAAAATTATTTCTACCCACCAAAGATAAATTATGTAAATTTGATAAAAATTAATAAAAATTACATGATTAATTTTACATGATCATCATCCAAATACATAATAAAAATTAATTTGGTAAAAAAAATAAATATCTAAAAGATTTATCAATTTTATATAATTTTATCTTTAGTAGGTAGAAATAATTTTAAAAAATTTAAAAATAATTTTTTGACATTTATTTTTGTCAAATTAATTTATATTTCATCAAATTGACAAATTTGCCCTTGAAAAATCCAATAGCATATTCAATTATCCTTATTTGGAACAAGATTCAAAATTTAGGGTCAAATGTGTCACAATTGAAAAGTCATGGACTAAAATGACACAAACCCCAAACTATAGGGATCGTTGGTATAATTCACCCTTAATTTTTTTATTAAATTTGAATAAAAAGTTCTTTGATATCAAATGTTTCAATGTAGAATTTTGAAATTTCATTAAACCATTAGTTGGTCGGTGACAACCGGCCGGTTGACCGGTCAGTATAATTTTTTCATAAATTTTTGTCTAGAAGTGGTCATTAGGAGACGATCAGGAGGACATCCGATGGACATCCGACAACGACAATGAACAGTTATTTAGGTAGTGTTTGGTAACGTTTACATTTTTTGTTTATGTTTACAAAAATTTTAGGGTAAACTACCAATAGGTCCTACTTTTGAGACTTATTACCCACTAAGTCCTATTGATAAATTTATTAAGTGATAAAGATAAATTTATCAGTCTTTTATTTTTATAAATAAATTTATAGTGATAAATTTATCAGTCTCTTTGTTTTTATGAATAAATTTATAGTGATAAATTTATCAATTTCTTATTTGTATAGTGTTGAATTTATTAGTAAGGACCTGTAGGTAAATAAGTCTAGTCAATAGGACTGATTGGTAAGTACCCCAAAATTTTATACACTGGTTTTTGTTTATTTTTAAAAAACATAAATTATAAACCCATTTGGTTTGAACAAAATATTTGAAAATTTTTTAAAATATAAACTAAAAAATATGTTTATTCAGACTTAAAACATTTATATTTATTTTTTATTATTTATGACAATCGGATCATACACATTATAATTGAAAAAAAAAATTTAAAAAACTAATTGAAAAAAAAAATAATTGAAAAAAATTGTTTGAAAAAAAATTATTTGGAAAAAAAATTAATTGAAAAAAAAAATTGTTAGTCAAATTTTTAAATTTTGTTTAAAAATTAACGTAAAAATGAGTTTACGTTTTTTACTCAAATTTACAAACTGAGACAATCATTTATAAATCAAAAAAATTATCAAACAAGTTTTATGATAGTTTTTAAAATTTTTGTAAATATAAATTGAAAACTAAAAAAAAAATGGTTACCAAACAAGTAGGGGTGAGCATGGTTCGGATTAGACTGGATTGGGATAAAACCAGGACCAATCCGTTATCTACAGTTCCTGAAAAATTGGAACCAATCCAATCCGTTTAAATCATAGAACTAATCCGAACCAATCCATTTAAATATGGATTTGATCGGTTTAGGACCACGGATTCACATAATTAAATAACGAATATATATATATATAATACTTTAATTTCATAAAAATATAAACATAGCGCTATATTAGTTCCACAATAGCAACATGTTTTTCTATAATAGTGACATACTGTTTTAGAATTTAAAGAACTATAAAAAAACTGGTTTCACCATAAGTATTTAGACAATTACAAATTAAAACTAAAAACTAACAAACAAAAGTAATAAAAGAAGATATTATACGGTTTTAATTTTGAGTTTAGATTTTATATAGAATAAGAGAAGATACTATGGAGGAGGATGTATAATAAAAATATAGACTATTTATATACGGTCCGAATCGGTTCCAATTCGGAACCAATCCGTGGACTACGGATTTTTAATTTTTCAATCCGGAACCGAGCCGCGGATTCAAAAAACCAATCCAAACCTATCGGATTGGACTGGACTTGATCGGATTACGGATTTCACGGATTTTTTGCTCAGCCCTACAAACAGGCCCATATAAAAGGCATATTGGTCCTCAATTTGATGAAATAAATCTTCAATTTGATACCTATTTGATAAAACTGTTAGAGCAGAAAAATAAGTTATTTTTTTATCAAATTTAAATTTAATAAAAGGTTTGAATAATTATTGAAGATGGTTTTAGGCGTGTAAAAAGTAAAATAAGGCCAAATAATTATTAAAATTTTGAATAATATATTTAGTAGTTATTTGGCATGTGTTAAAATAGCATATGCTATTTTTAGCACATCATTTAATTTGAGTTACATTCATCTTTTTGAGTCACATCACTTTTTTATTGAGTCACATTATCTCTCTACCACAGGATTTCTAACCCAACCCATATTTCACATTTTTTTATAAAAAGTCAAAAGGTATAATAATTTAACACTTTCCAAACAATCCCTTAGTAAGTGTTTGGAGTAAATTTAAAAAATGTATTTTTTTTTACTTACATACACTTATTTTGGTCACATCTATCAACATATCTTCTTTATTTTTTTTTTGGACTATTTTCTTTTCTTTTCTATACATTTTTTTATTATAAAAAATAAAAAAATACACTTATTTAAAACATTCCAAATCATCCTAATTGATTTGATACTTATTTATTTTTTTGACTGCTATATTTAAATTGATTTGATACTTATTTATTTATTTATTATTAGATTACATATAATTCAAAATTCCGCCTGATACTTTTTACTGTGATGTGACTATTATTTAAAAAAAAAACAAATTTAATATAAAATTTATTCATAATATATATAAAAAAAATTATATATATCTTAAGGTAAAAGTTAGGAATTCAGATTTACAATCTTAAAATTTATTCAGAATTGATTTGTGTGATAAAGATCAATTTGTTAAAATTTAAGATCCGTTAGTAAAATGAATTACAACTATGGATTGTTATTTCTATTCTAAATAAAAAAAAATTTAAATTTGTGATAGCTCTCATATTTTAAAGAGTGAATCATGCAATTTGTATCCGCAATGATGATCTAGAAGTCAAACTAATCTACAAACTGAGGTTGGATTTTGGATCATCATACGATGATACAATATTTCTTTTAATCTAATTTTGTCACTCTCTCTTTTAATGGCACAATTTGATTAATATTATCCATTGCGTTTAATCACCCCCACAGTCTGACCATTTTAAAGCATCCGCATGTTATTCTTTGTGGAAGAAAAATGCTTGGGACCTCTAATTTAGAGGTATTACTAGTGATGTGGCAATGGATTATCAGTCATGTGTCTTGATTTTTTTATTTTTTATTTTATTTTTTCCCTTTTCCACCTCATTAGAGGTGTGTTTTTAGAGGTCTCTAGCATGGTTGTTTGTGGAATGACTCATCTTAGCTTTGACAACATTTTGATGGTATTGTATTTTATGTCGTCTTTTTTATATCGACTGATCAAGTAGAACTTAAATAAAAAATTGAGCGTGTTATATGACTCTCATTTTTTCTCTCTCTAAATTTTTTCTCTCTTAGGATTTTTAGTGAGTGTGCTGCTTGGGAGGGATAGGGGGGTTCCGGCCTCCCTCCGGCCACCTCCCTCCTCTCTTCTCTCTTTTTTTCTTCTACTTTCTGCAAAATAATTTTTGGGAGATCTTTCTTTCCAATCTCTCCCTCCTTGTGAGGTGTTTCTTCCCCCTAAGGTGGATGTTTTTGAGTTTTCTCCTCTTCCCTCTCCTAGCCGAAGCCGCTTCTTGCTGCCATCACCACCACACCACAACCGGATCTACCACCCTTTGCCGTTTCTCACCGCAGAAACCACCATCACCACACTGCGGCCATCCTCCACTAGATCTGATAACTTCCTCCTTCTGGATCTATGTTTTTAGTTTGCTTTTTGAGTTTTATTTTTGTTTTTATTCTGTATTTTTGTTTGTTTGGACTCCATGGGTGTGTTATTGATAGCTTACCCCCTCTGGGGTGGAAGCTTTTGTGTTATCTTTGACTAGTCCTAGTGTTGATCTCTTATGATCGCTTCTGCGTTACAATACGGGTTAGGATCTTGTATGATTATGTCTTTGATACTATTTTAGCTGTGCCTATGTGCCTCTTTACTCATTTTTCCTTTATTTAGAGTAAATTCTATTTGTGTTAACATGGAGTCCATTGAAAATGCCGTTTGACTTCTCTTTAATGGATTTTACTCCGTTCAAAAAAAAAATAAAATAGTTAGAACTTAAATCAACCATCACATGGACCACACCTCATTCTAGACTTCTTGAGAGCACTAAATTTTAATTTAAGGTTATCCGAACTAGCTTATGCACACTTCGATTAAACCTTAAGATTCTAAAATTAAAAATCGAACAAACCTCCAGTGACTCCAAAGTTTTGAATGTTTAATTTTTATGGATTTGACCTACCTCTTGGTAAGCCATTTGGTTATTTTCTTTATCACCAAGCCAAATCCCTTGAGGACGAAAGATAAACAAACAAGTTTAAAAACAAGTAAGCCCCTTGGCGAGTGCTAATTTTCACACGAGTTTAAAAACAAACAAACAAAACAAGAATATACTTCTTCATAAGCATCAACGAGCTTGGCAACAACCTCAATTTCAGAATTAAAAAAATGAAGAAGAAGAGAGTTCCATAACAGTCAATAAAAGCTTCCCTTTCTCGAATGGCTTATTCCTGTATTCTCAAAGAGACATCTACTATCTATTGTTGGTATAAACCATAACAATAGCAGGTTATTCAACAAAACTGTATCATCTTCCATTTTTTGGTCAAGTTGGCTTGGCTATCCTCACAATTCTCAAACATTAAAGCCTTCAGCACGAAGGCATTTAAGGTGAGCATCAATCCATTTTGAACAAGCAGCTTCACCATGCTCAATGATGCATTCATCTCTCAGCTTCTTAGTGTTGGGGCAAGCGCAACAGATCTTCTTCTTTGGCTTCATATCTGCCCCAGATGCTGTGATGGTGGGCCCCCGGTCTTTTGATGACCCCGACAATGCTAAGGCAGAAGAAGGGTTTTGAACTGGCAGCCCACCCATTCTTCTCACCAGTACCTGGAGAATACAGAATATAAAGTAGGCAGCAGGTGCAGAAGAACAGAAAAAAACAATGAAGAAAATGCAAACACCAGGGAAATGGTTGAATCTACAAAATATACAGAACAAAAGGTGAAAAAAACACAGATGATTAAGTGTACATCTACAAAAGTAGACTTGCATAAATAAATAAAAACCAACCCTTACTTATTGTCATAGTCATTTCAAGAATAAAAATACTATTGTGTAAAGCATATAGATGACGTAAACAACGCAACAGCCTTTTTCAGCATCAGCTCTATATAGGGCCATGCACTTCATGAAAATGTAAGGCATTTTTCTAGCACAACATTGCATCCTAAAACCAATACTTGAAGGGAGAAAAAAAGACACGGACTTATCCACGTGTATAAACAGCTTACAAATCCAGCTTTTAAAAATAATAATAATAATAATAATAAGTTTTTGAGCTGAAAAGGCAAATAAGCTGAAAAACTAGAAAGCTTTACCAAGCACCCTAACTTTTCAAAGTACAATTGTTTAAGCACTAAATTTCAAATTTTAAGAAAAAAAGGGTGTCTCGTGTTTGAGTACTGCAAGCTCCTCTCAATACACATCCTTATGACCCTTTACATATCCTCATATCAGACTTGGTGTTGCCACATTAGTATAAAAATTTTGGCCAATCCACCTTCTGATGATGAGTCTAGTCAAATACATTCAATTCAAATGGTGTCTACAATAGCTTCAAGTTGCAATTTTGGTTGAGTCGGCGAGATGCCAACTTGGCAATGTAACCAATGTGACACATGAAATTGCAGGTTAAACATGAAATTTCAGAAGTTGAACCCGTGATTTCAACTAGTTTATACACAACCCTTCCGTACACTACGCACAACAAAGAGCACTTCTAACACATAGAGAAAGAGAAGAGTCCAATATATATATATATATAGAGAGAGAGAGAGAGAGAGAGAGAGAGAACACAAGGTTGTTCATAGGAGTTCAACAGGTGATGAGGAAGTGCCACTGCCACTGTTCAAAAGAGGGTTTATTGTTGAAGGGTCAAAAGGTGTGTTTATGAGTTTTTATTCAATTTTACCTGATACTTTGTCTCCAATTTTTTTGCATAGAATTTGTGTATTTGAGCACAAGGAGGATGGATGGGCAATGGCTTGGTTGACGTTTGGTTGGCCTCTGTATGTCTAGGATGCTTTCAATGTAAATCAAAATGGCAAGAAAATGAAATTTCAATAATGGATTTCATGTCTACATATTCAATTTTTGCATCAAACTATGCAGACAGGACAAAAATTGAAAATTACAAAGAAGGTGTTCCAGTTGGAGAAAATCTGGTTGACTTTAGACTTGATTATATTTATGGGACTGGAAGTTTTTATTTATTCATTTTCTTGTTTCTTTTCACTTTGATAATACATTAATCCTTATACATAAAATACCTAAAATAATTGGAAGAGACTATGAACACAAAGAAACCAAATGATCAGATTATTGGACAAAGGGAAAATGGTACAAGAATATGAAAAACTATGGAATACACTCTAGTGGATCAAAAAGTGGTACAAGGCTATGGAAAACTACCATATTTTTCAAGTGAAATAGAATGATTGCCTCACGTACGGTGAACATTTTTGTGAAGAATAATACTAGGAATCATGAAAAATATATCATGAAATGCTTCATGAAGATTTTTCATCATTTGATTAATGTGTGGTATTTTATTATATGTGTAATCTAAGGGTGAAATTTTTTTCATGATTATCTTCATGATATTTTTTTCATGATCCCTAGCATTACTCTTTGGTGAATCTGTGGCAATTCCGACATAATTGTTGTCGGCAATTGTATTCCAGCCTTCCAGGGTCTCGTAGTGGTAGAAGGAAATGTGGGTGCACAAGGTTGAGCAAAGAGAGAAACAGAAGGTCCAAAGAGAAAAGTTTGGATTTGTGTGCTGCTCTGTTCTTCTGGAAAATTTTAGATCTGAGATTGGTCATAATGACTGAAGAAGGGAGAGGGTTAAAATTTATATAATGAACAGCTAACCAGATTAAACCCCTTTTGTACAGTAGTATATATATATTTTTTGATAAATAATCAAACTTTATTAGAAAGCATCACCCTTTTGTACAGTACTATTAACATTGTCCTGCAATTGCGTCAATTCATGTTACCCAAAGGTATAAAACTAGGGAGAATAAGGGATACACACATATCATGCAAAGGAGCAGGATAGTTTGTCGAAGTCCAACATAGGTACTATGAGGTAAGTGAGAGGTTTTTACAACAAATGTTGCTAAAGATATGTACAAGAATAAATAAAAAGGAAAAATAAAAGAACGAGGCAGTCCTACATTTCCTCTCTATATTCTTCGTATTTTGTTTATTTCTTTCTAACTCCATAGTTTTTTGGAGAGAAGTTCCCTTCCCTCAATATCATGATTGGATGATTTGAGAAAGGATTTGGAAAGAGAAATAGAAAAAATAGATGAAATGTGAATAAAATATATTTATATTTCACATAATTTTTCATACATTTTTCTTTTTTCTTTCCAAATCCCCCAACTAAAGTCAGCGTAAAAGTTTTTCCTAGGAATAATGGAAATAGAATTCTATGTTTTTTAATTAATTGCCCATAATATTTACCCAAAAAAAAAAAAAAAAAACTCAGACATGGCAATGAATGGGTAACAATCTACATGTGTTACTCTAGTACAATAGTGTCTGATAAATATATCATAGTGGGTCACTAAACAATGTAAAAAAACATAAATTTATAACGTGGAATCGGACAATCGAAATTCATAGAAAAAATGCCCAGCCCAGCCCAGAGCTTTGTCAATTTCTTGGTAAAAAAGACACTTATTCAAGAATCAATTGGATCTTCAATTTACGAAGATGTTAAAAAACATAAAATGACATCAAATAAAAAGGAGAGAAGCTAGAGAAGGAAAGAAAGTAGAAACAATCTAATGGACTTACATAGTCTCTGGCGATTTGTAGTCTGTAGAACAGTTTTCTTTGTATTTGATTGAAACAAAAAGAACGGAATTAAGACAAATTTTTTTTTAAAAAAAATTTAAAGCAAAGAAAGGAGAAGATAAATGAACGAACTCGTTGACGGATAGAATTGAACGAACCGAATGGAGAGCTGAGCTCCTTTTCTGCAAGATTGACAAAAACCCCCCTAATTATATTATACAGAAATGAAATAAAAAAGAGGGCAAAAGTTCTTGCTCCCCTTCAAGGAACGAACAAACTGCGGCCAAACGTTGTAGGTAGAATACATAGAGAGCAGTTCAATATATACATATAAATATATAAAAACTTCGCCTCTATTTCATCAAGCGGGGATAGCTCAGTTGGGAGAGCGTCAGACTGAAGATCTGAAGGTCACGTGTTCGATCCACGTTCACCGCATTTTTACCTTCTCTCACTTAATTTACTAGCCTTGTTTGTTTTGCTTTTGAAAAACAAATTTTGAAGAAATTTTTTCAAAATACACAATTAAACAAATCGAAAAAAATTCTAAATTCTCTCCTAAATTTTGTTTGAAAATTTATCTTTCAAAATCAAACTAAACACTAACAAATTTAAATTCCAAATAAAAGTAAAATAAATTTATTATACTCAATTTGCAAAATAAAAAAAAATTTACTTGTAATCGTTTTGGCCATGACATAGGCTATTTTAGTCATAAAAAGATAAAATATATTAAAAAATTAATAAAATAAAATGTCACATTTAAATTATAATCATTTTATTTTTTCTTTTACATAAGTCAAAAAATCTATCTCAAACGAGACTTCTTAGCCTCACGCTAATAATCAAAAAATCAATTCATATCACAAACGAAGGCTTAATTTTCAATAAATTAGCTTATCTCACTTAATTTATTCTTTTGCCCAACAACAAATTCAAGTCTCAAATAATGCCTTTATTTGTATTTTACAAAAATAATATAATAATAATAATTATTTTTTTAAGTTGACTGCTCTTATAAGAAACGTGTGACAAATGAAAAGGATGACTTTAACAAAATAATACAATATAAAAAATTTAGATAAGCTTCAATCTTTATGTTTAGATTTTATGCTTATGAAGAAAACTTAAATAATGAAAAAATAAAAAGAAAGATAACATGACAAAAGCTACATGTCTTTGTTTTGTTTGTTTCAAATTGAGAGAGGAACAATGAAATTAATAAAAATTGGCAATCATGTACCAAATTTTATTTGTCAACAAAGACAAATTTAGAAAAGCAAAATATATATACATATATATTATTATTATTGTATATATTATACTTAATATACAAAACGTTACAATTGTCTAGCAATTTTCTTCAATATTATTATATATCATGATTCATGGTTAAGATAACTCAAGTAAGAGAATTATGTTATGAATGATGATCTTATTGCACGATTCAGAGAGTACATGTGTAAAGAATTTCATCATCTGTCCATAACAAATTGATGAAGTATATATTCGTATCATAACATATTAAACCTAATTTCAATAGAAAAATATATTAAAATAACCTAAAATTACAATATGAAATAAAATTTGAACAACTTCTAGCAAACTATTACTTAAAATTACTTTTTATTGCTTTTTAAATTGAAAATTTATTAACTAAATGTACATAATATAAGATTGCACCACTTTTAATGGTTTATTTATTTATTTTGGGCCTAATTACGTAAAACAATATATTTTTTAAAAACTAGTATGAGAGCCAAATTGTTTTGGGAGCCCTACATGTATAATTTTAAAAAATATATATATATATATACATATATCCTATTGGTTGTGATCTTACTTGCCGTTGCTAAACTCTTCTTCCTCCCCTCGAAAAAAATGAAAAGGAAAATCAACACAAAGCCAAACAGACACGCAATTAAAACGTCGTTTGTTAACATTTTTATTTATTATGTTTTAGTTTTAGTTTTTTTTTTTAAAAAAATTAAAAATGGAAATTTGTTTGGTACATTGTTTTCTTTTTAAAAAAAATAAAATTGATTTGAAAGTTTTCAACATTTTTGAAAATACAAAAAAATTATTTTCATTCATTTTTAAAACAAGCTTTTACTCTCTTCTATCACCTACCACCTTTGACCACCACTCATCACCACCTCCCATTGCTCGTTGGGGTCGAGCTCCAGCCAATCTCCGACGACTCTCCAGTGAGTGCACAGTCACGGTTGTGATCTTCAGACACCTTTTGGTGTCCTTTTGACTATCTTGTGTCCTCCAACAATATTCGACAATTAAGTTGAAAAAATAGTTTGGAAACCATTAATAGGTGAATGATAAATTGATTCCAAAGTGCACCATTTGAGTATGGTATTAAGACAAAATTCATTTAATTTAAATTTAAAGTTATTTGTTATTTTTTTGAGTCAAAATTGAATCAGATTCGAACAAAATTCGAATATGTTTGAAAGAATAATCATGTCTGTTCTTTGCACCTATTCCATGGAAGAGTTATGTCTATTTTTTGCACCTATTTCATGGAAAAATTGTCTCTTCATGGATGTGTCTCTTCATTGAAAAGTCACCATGACCTTTCGAAGAGTTACTAATTCACCTATATAAAAAGACCTCCATTTCATTCATTCATAAAATTGAATTCATCTTGTGTGTGTGTGTGTGTGTGTTTTTTTTTTTTTTTTTTTTTTTCTGCACTCTGTATTTTCTGTAAGAGAATTCTGCACAGTAAGGTTCGTCAGACTTGCCGTGATAGTACTACTTCTGTAAAATTCGATCGTTGTATCTTGGGAGACCAACATCCAACAAAAACTCATGAGCACCATAGCAGAGAACAGATTTGTCATAAGGAAATTGTGTTTAACATAAGCCTCGATCACATTTGGTTTCGTTTCTAGATTTTTAAAATTGTTTTGTAAGTTTTCTACTTCTCTGTAAGTATTTCTGATTCTCTGTATATGGTTTGTGTTACCCAAAAGACAATCTAATGGGGGTGAATTAGATTTTTATAAATAAAAATAATAATACCCTAATAAAAATTATGACTAACATAATAGATAAATATAGTTAATGAAATAAAAATAATTAAAACAAGTGTTCTAACAACTATGTCAGTTAATGATTTTAACACAATGAAAATGTGAAATATAGTTATGGCAATTTAAATAAAATAAAAAGATAAGGGAGAGAGAGGCAAACAAATTTATAGTGGTTCGGTTTCAACTCGGCCTACGTCCACTCCTCAAGCTTTACTTGAGATTTTCCACTATATTCTACCTTCACAGGGTGCTAGCAACCTTTTCACAGATGGAGCAATCTCCACAGATTTTACATAGACTTTCTAAGTCAATAACACTGAGTGTACTACACTGTTACAAGGTTTAAAAGAATGTGTTTTTGCTTTCACAGAAAGGTACAAGAATTATCTCTCAAAGATAGATATAAAAATAAAAATCTAGTTTTTCTGTAAACCTCACACAAGAAAGATGGGCTTAAAGCTATACGTCTCAGTGTATAATTTCTGAAAGAGGATGTAAACAAAAATTGAAGAACACTTCTTAGAGAATTTTTCAAAAAATAGATGTGAGTGATTATAGATTAAAGAATATTTTCTGATTTTTTTTTGTAACTTGTTTACATTAGAGGCTTTGGTATATATAATAAAACTTATAGCCGTTTATAACCTTTGTATTCATTTGAATATCTTCTACTCCATCATTACTAATTTGAATATCTTCCACTTAAACCTTTTGAACTGCTACTGTGCTGGACTGTTTGAACCTCTGTTTTTGGGTTGTTTGAACTCCTGATTTAATCAAATATTAAATACATTCTAACAACATTTAGGATAAAGGTTTAGGTGAGAAATAATGGGACAAAATAAATTTTGATTTTATTTTTCTCTTTCAAATAAATTAAAATATAATTAAATAAATCATCAAAATAAATGTTGATTCTATTTTTCTCTTCTAAATAAATTAAAACATAATTAAACAAATCATCAAAATAAATAAGTCTAACAGTTTGGTTTAGTTTTACCCAAACAATTTAAATTATATTCAACTTATAATTTTTTTTTATATAATTTGGTAATATATTTAGTGCAATAATTACGTGTTTCACACAGTATATATAAGGAGTTTTTTCCTACAACTTAAGACAAATTTGGTATTGTATTTTTACAGATTTCAAGTTATTTGGTTAAAATCTTATTTATGTTTTCATACAGACTATATTTTCTGGTTTGATTATTTGAAAAAAAATCTTTTATTTTATAATTTAATTAATTTGTTATGTACTGTGTGTTATCAAATCTGTTTGATACCGTCAGTAATTTCTTTCACTACCAAATGTAAAACGTCACTTACCATCGAAGTAGGCAATTTATAAGGGAAATTTAGCTTCCATTGGACCCTTGCTTGTTAAAAAGTAGGAAAATTTACCCATAAGTCTTAGTTTTTGAAACGTTGAACCATTTAGTCTTAAAAGTTTTTTTATACTCCATTTAGTCCCAATTTTACATCAGCATGATGTACATGATGTAAATGATCTGATGTTTCATTCTATAATTTCAAAATTTATTGAAATCTGATAAACATTAGATGTTTTTCATCATATATTTTCAAACATTATTAAAATTTGATGAACATTAGATGTTTGAAATCTAATGTTTGTAACATGACTCTGATGTTATTAACATTGTATCTAATGTTATTAACATTGTAATGGGACCTTTCAGTCTATAAGAAAACTTTTAGGACTAAACAGTGCATAAGTTATTAATTTGGGATTTATTGGTGCATCACCCTAAAAAGTATATATCAATTTATTTTGCTTCATAAATGCTTAAGGAGAAAATATATAATTGAATAAGGATAAAATAAAATATATATTTTTTTTTCTTAAACAATATTGCTAGAATAACATGTTGTTATTACTGTTTACATCTATTTCAACGGCAATAATTTTTTTTAAAAAAAATTTCATAGTTAGCATGAATCTTATTTGATAGATCTTACTGAGAGGATTCTAAAAATACTAATTTGATTAAAAACTAACATCTATATCAAAAATTATATTATTTTAAAATTTAATATTTTTTTTCTGTGTTTGTCCTTAATACATTCAAGTTTTATTACGAAGAGATTTTGACTAAATCTCTAAATTTATAACTTTGACTTGTGGTGTTCACAAATCACGGCAATTATATGAACAATTTTGGTTTTAGTTTTCATACATTTGTTATTTTCTATAACCACAATTATATGAAAGTCACACTATGCATACTTTTTTGTAAGTATTTATCCCCTGGTTGTAATTGGAAGAACCATCTTTAATATATTTGTGGTGAACCTTATGGATTGACTTGAATCTGTGTATCATAATATTTTACAAATTTTAGTTTTTTTGGTTAAATTTATAAGAACAGAAATTTCGTATTTACAAATTTCATATTTGTTTATGGGTTTAACATAATTTTTTTTTTTTTGAATCTATTATATAAATCGTGCATGTTATCATCTAATATTGGTTAGTTTTTCCATGATTAGTTTGATACGACTTACAGATTTATGAAATTATGATTATAAATATTTGTAGTGATTGTCTTACAGATGGTGGGCATTGTTTTGAGTGATGGAATTTTTATATGAATAGTTGCAACTCCTCTGTTCGTGACTTTTGAAATTTTCAAATTTGGACTATTTCATGTTATTGGGAAAATTGATGTATTGGCTTTGTAAATGAGTGTATTAATTTGAGTATTTTTAATTAATTTGGAATGAGTTTTTATGACATCACGTTGCCATGAAATTTTTAGAAGCTGATTTAATTTCAGTGTTATGTATGAGATTTAAATAAAATTTATTTTAAAGTTTGTGAAATTGTTAAGTAATTTGTGATTGTGATGATGATTCTAGAGTACTATATGAAAAGGTATATTTCATTTGTAAATATTTGCTTGTGGTCATTGTATTCTTGCAATGTCGAAGTAATTATGGACATTGAATAAGTTTAAACATGATGATTTAAGTAGTGATGTTGTTCCATTTAATTGGAAGTAGTGAGAAATCTTTTGTATTGACTATTCTTTAGTTAAAAGTCAATTTGAAAGTAATTTTTTAAGTAATTTTGAGTATTGTGACATAAGTTGTCATCAATTATTATCAAATTTGTGAAGTAGAGTTGGTTTATATGTTTTATTGAGCAGTCAAGTATAGCAGAGTTACATATGGGATCCTCCAGCAGCTCTAGCCAGAGTAATGGCTTTACTCCAAACTGTCCCAATTGCAAGAGGAAGTATAAAGGCTCGTGTCACCGTGCCTCGGGTGCGTGTTTTCGGTATGGCAAGACTGGCCACATGATTCGAGATTGTCCGCTGAGATTTGATAATGCTAACTGCCTTACTGCAATTCGCTCCTACAACGAGGACCAATGTAAGAACTAATACTAGGGGTAATACCGAGACTGAAATGCTAAGATAAGGGAGAGTGTTTGCATCAGTGCCTGGAGATATGCAAAACACTGAATCTGTGGTGTCAGGTATAACCTCTATCTGTGCTCAGAATGCCTATGTGTTGATAGATTCTGGTTCTACACATTCATTGGTATCGCATGCTTTTTCACAGAAGTTAACTAGACCATTAGAACCTATGAACTGTTTACTATCTGTCTACACCATCTGGAGGTTCCATGATATGTGCTTATGTATACCCAGCATGTGATATTGTGATTGGTGATGTGACATTGTATGTTGATTTAATGCCCTTGGGAATTGATCATTTTGACTGTATATTGGATATGGATTGGTTAACAAAGTACTGTGCAACTATTGACTGTGTGAATAAGTCTGTTATATTTCTTCCACTTAGTATGCCCAAGTTTGTTTTTACTGGAATTAAAGTGGTCCCTCCACTATACTTGTGTGGGGGCCGAATATATGGAAAAATCAGAAGGTGCGTACCATTAGAAGACTGATGTTAATCGGCTGTATTCTCCGAGAGTGGGAAGCCGAATATGATATATGTGCCGAATAAGTGTAAGTCCTTAGGGCCGAATAAAAGAAAGGACAATGATTAAAAAGTAGGCCCTGGCCCCGAGGACTAGAAGGAACGAGTATAAATACAGGAACAACGGGTATAGAAAGGTATGTAAGAATCACTTCACTTAACTGAGTAAACAAGCTATCCTGAGGGCCTGAACTAACTTGTCCGTCGGAGTGCTAATTCCGGCATCCCCGACTGGAGTGTTTGTATCTTTTCAGGTGACTAGCTGAGGATCACTAGCGTCTACCAGGATCTGAAGAGTATTTCCAAACCACTTTTTCACAATTGGCGCTGTCTGTGGGAATACTCAAATACATCCATGGCAGGCGTGACTGAAGATCCTCCGGTAGCCATTGACGAGACCGCACAGGGAGATGACCTCACTCCAGCAAATATGCTCGGAAAAGAAACCATCGCTGCAAGACGCGTCTTGAACTTCGATTCACCAACGACTTCAGCGCAAGAGACAATGCAGGCGATCATGGAACAAGCAAAGCAGAACGAACAAAGGCTGGAGAACATGATCGCTGAAAATGAACGTCTCCGTCAAGATTTGGCCCTCGAAGTCGCAAAATCGAGAGAAGCCATGCGCCAAGATCTCAAACGACCTCCGAGGGCTGGTGGACAACGACCTCGAGCCCGACCAAAGGATACCGATAGCGACTCCAACTCATTACCCACGAAGCTCATCAAGAAGGGACGATCCGAAACTTCCAGCTCCTCCGAAAAGAGTCTACATACAAGGAACAAGCGCAAGAGGAGCAGTTCAGATGAAGAAGACCAGCACGATCTTTTTGTACGACGGATTGCAAGGGCGGCCCTGCCCAAGAAGTTTAAAGCTCCGTCATTCACTCTTTACGATGGAAAATCAGACCCCACTGATCATATCTGTCATTATAAGCAGGCCATGACATTGCATGCAGACAACGAAGCCCTTATGTGCCGAATATTCCCTAGCAGCCTGGGGTCATTAACTGTCAGGTGGTATTACAAGCTGGAGCCGGCCTCCATCAAAAACTTCCATCAATTACAGAAATCGTTCAGGGCCAGGTTCATTACCAACGAGGTACAGCCGAAGCAGGCCGACTCTCTCTGGGCTATGCAGATTCAGTCAGGAGAAACGCTCAAAGCGTATTCAGCGCGCTATTGGGAGTGCTTCAACCTCATCGACGATGCTTGCAACGACTCCATGGCCATCACCGCCTTCAAAATTGGACTACATCTTGATAGTCCTCTTCATAGTTCCTTGACCAAAAGACCCCCCAAAACAGTCTGGGCATTGATGAAAAAAGTTGAGGAGTATTACAAAATGGAAGATGATGCCTTGAGAATAAAAGCCGGCCAAATGTCCAACAAAACGGCCCCCCCTGAAATTGCTCAACCAATAAGTTCCATGCCACCTTCTAGCCCAGAGCCTCGGCAACGCGCTAAACGAGACAAAAGGTGAGATACTCGCCAATCAAGCGATTAATGCTCCCACCGGACGAATGAGCAACTGCAAATCGACAGCAGGCGTTCGAGGCATGTCGACAAAAAGTACACAGAGTTATCAGAACCAATCACTGCAATAATGACCAAAGTCCAACACCTTCCATTCTTCAAATGGCCATCAAAGATGGTGGGGCCGCCCGACACGCGAAGAAGGGATAGACGGTGCGAATATCACAAAGATCACGGCCACGAAATAGAGAGTTGCTACGCATTAAAAGATCACCTGGAAGAACTGGTGCAAGACGGCCAACTGCAATAGTATGTGAGAAAAGGGAAGCCAACCAAGGCACTAGCTTTCAGGTAGGACTCTCCTCCACTTGGCGTGATCCATGTGATCTACAGTCTGCTTGCACCCCCAACCGTGCACACAATTCAATCGCATCCAATCCCCCAGAAGCAACGTATTCTGACTGAATGGCCCAAAGAAGCTCCGACAATTACTTTCAATGACTCCGATCTTAGTGGCACAACAGCTTTCCACATTGATCCGTTGGTCATTAGATTACACATAAACCGGTTCACCATTGAACGCATTCTCATAGACCTGGGGAGTACTTCAGAGGTTATGTATTACCAAACCTTCATCAAACTCGGCCTCAACGAGTCAGATCTGTCTCCGACGCCTCATCTATTGTTCGGCTTTAATATGAATCCCGAATACCTGTTAGGGAAGATCATACTACCTGTTCAAGCGGGCTCCAAAACGGTCGAAGTAGAATTCCTGGTCGTAAAGCTCCCTTCGCCGTATAATGTCATCATGGGGCGAACCTGGATACATATTATGAAGGCCGTTCCAAGCACTTATCATCAGCTTGTGCGCTTCCCGACAGCCCATGGCATTGAAGAGATTTGTGGCTTTTCCCAATCGGCACAAGCAGAGATTTTATGAAAACCCTATCACTGACCTGACTTGTGGGCTTTGATACTTGTATATATTTCACTTCTGCAATGCAAACCATTTTTCTTTGTCGCTTAATTCATTTCACAAACCCCATTGTAACGTTCGTCATGATGACGATTCAGAGCCCCCTTTGGTGCATGTCACCTTAGGGCCGATTAAGTCTCCGGATTCGGAGCCCCCTTTGGTGCATGATGCCTCATGGCCGATTAAGCCTCCGAATTCGGAGCGCCCTTCGTGGATATCACGATTGGCCACATTAAGTCTCCGAATTCGGAGCCCCCTTTGGTGCATGACACCTTAGGGCCGATTAAGCCTCCAGATTCGGAGCGCCCTTTGGTGCATAACGTCTTAGGGCCGATTAAGTCTCTGGATTCGGAGCCCCCTTTGGTGCATGACACCTTAGGGCCGATTAAGCCTCCAGATTCAGAGCCCTCTTTGGTGCATGTCACCTTAGGGCCGATTAAGTCTCCAGATTCGGAGCGCCCTTCGTGGATATCATGATTGGCCACATTAAGTCACCGGATTCGGAGCCCTCTTTGGTGCATGACGCCTTAGGGCCGATTAAGCCTCCAGATTCGGAGCACCCTTCGTGGATGTCACGATTGGCTACATTAAGTCTCTAGATTCGGAGCCCCCTTTGGTGCATGTCACCTTAGGGCCGATTAAGTCTCCGGATTCGGAGCCCCCTTCGGTGCATGACACTTTAGGGCCGATTAAGCCTCCGGATTCGGAGCCCCCTTTGGTGCATGTCATCTTAGGGCCGATTAAGTCTCTGGATTCGGAGCCCCCTTTAGTGCATGACACCTTAGGGCCGATTAAGCCTTCAGATTCGGAGTGCCCTTCGTGGATATCACGATTGGCCACATTAAGTCTCCGGATTTGGAGCCCCCTTTGGTGCATGACACCTTAGGGCCGATTAAGCCTCCGGATTCGGAGCGCCCTTCGTGGATATCACGATTGGCCACATTAAGTCTCCAGATTCGGAGCCCCCTTTGGTGCATGTCACCTTAGGGCCAATTAAGTCTCCGAATTCGGAGCCCCCTTCAGTGCATGACACCTTAGGGCTGATTAAGCCTCCGGATTCGGAGCCCCCTTTGGTGCATGTCACCTTAGGGTCGATTAAGTCTCCGGATTCGGAGCCCCCTTTGGTGCATGACACCTTAGGGCCGATTAAGCCTCTAGATTCGGAGCGCCCTTTGGTGCATGACGCCTTAGGGCCGATTAAGTCTCCGGATTCGGAGCCTCTTTCGGTGTATGACCCCTTAGGGCCGATTAAGCCTCCGGATTCGGAGCCCCCTTCGATGCATGACACCTTAGGGCCGATTAAGCCTCCGGATTCGGAGCCCCCTTTGGTGCATGTCACCTTAGGGCCGATTAAGTCTTCTGATTCGGAACCCCCTTTGGTGCATGACACCTCATGGCCGATTAAGCCTCCAGATTCGGAGTACTCTTTGGCACGAACAAAACAAAAATCGCCAACATCAGAAATAAGGTGCTTGACTGAGCATATAAAAAATTCAGAGCAAGACGCAAATAAGGTCCTTAACTGAGCATATCAAAAATTTAGAATAAGACGCAAATGTTTGAAATAAAGCTTTTTATTCGATCAAACAGTTGTTACATAAACGCAACTCGCATTTGAGCATTACAATTTTTATTTAATCAGACAGTTGTTACATAAACGCAACTTGCATTTGAGCATTACAATACCCATTTCCAATCTCAAAAGCTAAAAAGGGGAGAAGATACATTGGTAAAGCGGCAGCGCCGAATCAACTCCCGCCACCCGGAAGTCCTCTGCGGTTTGCAATGCCTTGAGCCAACTGTGCCCAAGTCCTCCCCTGATATCATTGACAATGTCAAGGCAAAGATCCAGGACAAGGAGGGATAAACCCAACGGTCGTTGCCTTTCCTTTCGGGGTGATCTGCTTCGACGACTTGAAGATTCATGCCAACTTTCGGACGCCCTACTTCCCATACGGATGGATCCTCTGCCACGATCCATGGCAACACCAAGTTCGGCTGAACTCCAGCCTCTAACTAACATCCCCACTTATCCCACCTCACATAAGCGATTGTTTATCTGCGCAAAGCGCCCACTCCTTTTATTTTCAATACTGGCAGCGATCTCGAGACCATAATTCCGAGGCGATTTCACTAACACTAAACTCCATGAGAAAAACGTCGGTTGACATTCGCTACGGCGTAGTTATCCAAACGAATTTTTGAAGCACGTGCACTGGCCAATAATCTAGGCCCCGAGCCGAGTTGAATTTGCCAAAGCCACTCTACCCACTGGCTTTCGGCTTCTTCAGGTTACAATAGCCTCATTCAGGAGTAAACGGCTATCAAGTATGGATTGATCCTGCTGGTCAACGCTTATTCATTCATTCAAACACAATAAAACGAAACACATACATGCCGAATACGAACTGCAATAATTTATTTGTAACAGAACATTTTTTATTCAATAAAACAAGCAATAAATTACATAGTTTTGAACATGATCTGCGTTTCAGCCTTACAATAAATATACTTATACGGTGTCACCCTCATCATCACTCTTCTCGACTTCAAAAGTAGAAAATGAAAAATGTTTACTGTGGTAGAGTGGCGATGCCGAATCAATGCCTGTCGCTCGAAGCGCTTCTGCGGCTTGAGATGTCTTGATCCAACCGTGCCTAAATCCACGATTCTCACATCGGTAAACTTCTTTGGTAATTTTTTCCTTGGTCTTCTCGATTCCAACTTTTCGGCCTTCATGAAAATCTTTCTCATAGGCCCTCCCCTTCGCGCTCTCCATTGCGAACATACTCGCCGTCTCACGATCGGCAAGCGCGGTACTGATGAGCCGACTGGTAACCCTTTCTTCCACGATTGGGTTTCCTTGCTCGGCAGCTTGTGCCTGGGCCGCCTTGATCTTCCTTAACTCGCGCTCAGTCGCCTCCGCACGAGCCTCCAAACTTTAAATACGTTCATCCTTCTTCTCCATTTCTCGGCGGGCAGCACGCAACCGCATGCTGATTTCATAGGCAGTGTATAGCCCCTTCACTGCCCCGTGAACGCCTTCACGAAACACTTCGTAGTCTTGACGACCTACCATTGATTGCTGAACCTCAGGCGGGAAAATTTATCGAGCAAACTCGACCGTTACATTTGGGTCTCGAACGATTGAGTCCGCCTCTGTCATGGGTCTATTCCCCACAAACACCGCAAAGCTTAATGGGCACGGATTCGAGTTAGATCCCCTCTTGACTCGAGGTTGAGAAGATCTGCCTTGCGACTGCTTGTCCGGCCTGGACGACCTGCTTCGACGTCGAGGAGACTGACGCCTCTCTCGATCCCTGAAACTCCTACCCCCTGTGCGCGAAGGGTCACCACCTCGATTCATGTCTCCACCCAGCTCAGCTAGCGTCCTCGCTTCCCCTCTGCTGTTAAAGAAAAGTCTGTCCGACATTCATACGATACCTTCAAAACCTGGAGTCAGTCGTTTACTGTATTCATAAAAGTTGTACCCTTAATCATTTATCCTTTACAGAGGTAGCACCCTCGAGGCAATCTCATTAATTGTAAAAACCTCAATCGCCCGGCGCCGATTGGCTCGACCTCAAAACTCCTAAGTTCGTCTCTTCCGGTGCTCGAATGATCATGCACCGCCTGGGGCAAGGGCGTAATAGATTTATCAAGATATTTGGCTTAAGTGCCCTAGCCGGCTCATGAATCAAATGTAGAATGATCATGCACCGCCTGAGGCAAGGGCAGATTAATCAATCTTTTCGGCTTCAGTGCCCCAGCCGGCCCATGAATCGACTTGAAAATAATCATGCACCGCCTGGGGCAAGGGTGTGATAGATTTATCAAGATATTCGGCTTAAGTGCCCCAGCCGGCTTATGAATCGACTTCAGAATGATCATGCACCGCCTGAGGCAAGGGCATATTAATCAATCTTTTCAGCTTAAGTGCTCTAGTCGGCCCATGAATCGACTTGAAAATAATCATGCACCGCCTGGGGTAAGGGCGTGATAGATTTATCAAGATATTCGGCTTAAGTGCCCCAGCCGGCTCATGAATTGACTTCAGAATGATCATGCACCGCCTGAGGCAATGGCAGATTAATCAATCTTTTAGGCTTAAGTGCCCCAGTCAGCCCATGAATCGACTTGAAAATAATCATGCACCGCCTGGGGCAAGGGCGTGATAGATTAATCAATCTTTTCGGCTTAAGTGCCCCAGCCGGCCCATGAATCGACTTGAAAATAATCATGCACTGCCTGGGGCAAGAGCGTGATAGATTAATCAATCTTTTCGGCTTAAGTGCCCCAGCCGACCCATGAATCGACTTGAAAATAATCATGCATCGCCTTGGGCAAGGGCGTGATAGATTTATCAAGATATTCAGCTTAAGTGCCCTAGCCGACTCATGAATCGACTTCAGAATGATCATGCACCGCCTGAGGCAAGGGGATATTAATCAATCTTTTCGGCTTAAGTGCCCCAGCCGGCCCATGAATCGACTTGAAAATAATCATGTACTGCCTGGGGCAAGGGCGTGATAGATTTATTAAGATATTCGGCTTAAGTGCCCCAGCCGGCTCATGAATCGACTTCAGAATGATCATGCACCGCCTGAGGCAAGGGCATATTAATCAATCTTTTCGGCTTAAGTGCCCTAGCCGGCCCATGAATCGACTTGAAAATAATCATGCACCGCCTGGGGCAAGGGCGTGATAGATTAATCAATCTTTTCGACTTAAGTGCCCCAGCCGACCCATGAATCGACTTGAAAATAATCATGCACCGCCTGGGGCAAGGGCATGATAGATTTATCAAGATATTCGGCTTAAGTGCCCCAGTCGGCTCATGAATCGACTTCAGAATGATCATGCACCGCCTAGGGCAAGGGCAGAGTAATCATTCTATCTAAGGTAGTGAAAAATACCAACGAACTATTAGGCATACGAATGATAAGTCTAGGGTAGTGAAAGGCAAAAATTCTATCTAAGGTAGTAATCATTCTATCTAAGGTAGTGAAGGGCAAAAATTCTTAACCAACATAACATCACAAACTGCACATAAGTAGTAGTGAAACAATAAGATAATTTTCATGTAAGGTAGTAATCATTTTATCTAAGGTAGTGAAAGGCAAAAATTCTTAACCAACATAACATCACAAACTGCGCATAAGTAGTAGTGAAACAACAAGATAATTTTCATTAATAAATTGAGCACAGACAGTAGCCAATTTATACATGAAAACTACTTGGAACCAACAAAAATCCTCAAAACAAAAACATACAATTAAAAGGGAAAGCATTTCATAAAATTCGAATGACTCCCAGATTACTCCTCGGGGTCAGACTCAAGTGGCTCAACGTTCACCTGCTCATAAGGAATTGGCAAGGCCAATGTAACCCCAGCAGCATCAAGGGCCTTGAGCCACCTGTGTTTGAACCCCCGATTTTCAAACTTGGGGACTTCATCTACGTATTCTTTAAAGGCGGTGCCTTTTCCTGCTTCGAATGTGACGGAAGCCTCAGATTCTGCCTTTTCCTTGGCCGCCTTCAATTCTGCTAACTTAGTCTTCATCTTCTTAAGTGCCTCCTCGGCTAGCCTAAGCGATTCTTTGCTCATGGCCTATCTTCGACATCGAGCGGGCGATCGGCGGCATGAGCCCTTTCCACTTTGGCCGGCTCATGCCCATATAGCGGATCTCATCATCTCAAACTCGGCCCTGCTCTTTTGATTGACCACTTCTGACTGCAAACGGTCAACCCTCTAAAGGGCATCGTGTAGGCAGTGGCCCAAGTCGGCGATCCTGCCGACCGTCTGCAAAACGAGTTGGGATTGTTAGATGCCATAGGCAACCAAAATTAAAACAAGTCAAAGTTCACCTACCAAAAGGGCCGACTGTGCAGATAGGGCTATGGCCATCAAATCCGGCATGGCTTGAAAGGATGCCTTATTAGCTGGTAGGGAGATTGACGCCGCCAGGGTCAAGGCTATCGCTAGGTCGGTAATAATGGATGCGTCAGAAGGAATCGACGTGTCTCTGATCTTTGGTTGACCAATAAAAGGAACGACCACGTCTGATTCTTCTAAGTAAGGCCTTTTGTCGGCAAGACTATCTTCTGAACCAGCCTCTCCTTCGGCGCTACGTTTCTTGCGCCACTCTTCCGGAATCAACCGTTCAATGACCGGTTGTTCAACCTCTTTCACCGTTTCAGCCGCAACAATCTTAGGTGACTCTTCAATAACGGGTTCGAAAGAGTCAACCAAGGCAGGCCCAGAACGGGCGGCCTCGGCCTTTTTTCGTGTGGCCATACGCTCGGCATTCTTCTTTCGAGCCATCTGCGTGAGGCTTTCCCCAGCCATACCTTCAAAAAAATCGCTAGGTAGGTCTCCCAATCCTCCAAAGATATCTCCAGAAAAAAACTCCGCCCGGCCCGAAGTGGACGGCGAGGTAGGCTGACTACGTCTGGCTGCCGCAAACGCCGAGTTTAGGGCCTCGTCAACCGCTTTGGCCTCCTCAATGAACTCTCTGTTTGGTTCAGCGACTACCTCTATCACCGGCTCGATGTCTTGCCCCGAATCAGAAGCCTCGAGACCAACTTGCCTAAGGCTCTTGAAGCTAGGGAAGATAAGAGCTGCAAGCTGTTGATCGCCGGATGGAATTGGAATGTTGTCAGCAGCCGAAAAAGTAGTGTAAGTAGGCTCGTACCGAAGAAGTATGTGGGCCGCCCTCCCTTGCTTCTGTACGTTTGGATGGTCGAAGTATCCGAGTGCAGTCGCAATCTGCGCAAGGACCGCGTCGTCAGTAGAAACCATAATCCTCTTCAAATTACTGCGTGCAAAGACAAAGGGTTAGACACGGAGGGAAGGCCGAGTGAAAAAAAAGTTCAGTAAACACAAGAGGACACACGGCAACCTGGTTTACCCCTCCGTCTAGGAATAGGGTCTCGGCGACCCTCGCCTTCGCTGAATTCCCAGTTCTCTCGGATATTGACCATTACGTCATCCACATGCTTGCCAGAACTGGCGAGCATGGTTACCAAATGATGGTCAGTATCCTTGGCCCTAAGAAAGTACCGCCCAAGCCGACCGTAAGATTTGGCTAAAACATAACAATGCCGAATGGCCGGAATCTCAAGATTGATCCTGAGGTGCCGGTTCAACTCTACGATCCCCATTACGATTCGAAAAAAGTTCACGTTGGGCTGAGTTTGAACAACTGAAAAGTGACTGAATTTGAACAACTGAAACAAGACACTATATCCGTAGCTGAGTACGAATCGAAATTCACTGAACTCGCCAGATATGCACCACACATGGTGGATACCAATTACAAAAAGGCCAGGAAGTTTGAAGGCGGCCTTAATGTTGAAATCCTCGACAGAATAAATGTTCTGAAGTTATTGAAATACGTGGATGTTCTTGACCGAGCAATAATGGCTGAGTCGAACATCGAGGCACTGAAACAGACTGAAACACCAGCGACTGAATGGCGCGGTAAGAGACGGGGTTTTAAATTTAAGAAAGGCCGGAACAGCCCCTTGAACAAAAAGCAAAATACGGGGTCAACAACTAGTTCTAGTCAGGGAAGTGGTTTCATACCGCCCTGCTCCGAATGTGGTAAGAAACATAAAGGGATTTGTTATACAATTTCAAGTGCTTGTTACAGGTGTGGCAAGGTGGGCCACATGGTCAGAGATTGCCCTTCTGCTCCTCAGGGCAATAGTAAAGCTGCAGCCAGCGCCACAGCATCAACTGTTGCACCAAAACCTAATCCCAAAGCTACTAGAAAAGAGCCTATGAGGCAAGGCCGAGTGTTCGCACTCGTACCGGGAGATGTACAGAATACCGAGACCGTTGTATCAGGTATACTCTCAATCTGTACTCAAAATGCTTATGTTCTAATTGATTCGGGGTCTACATATTCATATGTATCGCATGTTTTTTCGCAAAAATTAAATAGACCACTGAAACCTATGAACTATCTGTTAGCTGTATCTTCACCTATTGGGGGATCCATGACTTGTGCTTATATGTACCCTGCATGTGAGATTATTGTTGGAGATGCGCATTTGTATATTGATTTACTGCCATTGAACATTGACCATTTTGATGTAATATTAGGAATGGACTGGTTAACAAAATATCATGCCACCATAGACTGCGTAACAAAACAAGTTGTTTTCCGTCCACCTGGATTGCCTGAATTCGTGCTTAATGGAGTTGGAGTAGTACCTCCATCATATCTGATTTCATCCATGAAAGCTTTTAAACTGATTAGAAAGGGTGTAAGGGGTATCTATGTTCTGTATTGACTGTACCTACTGATGCTCACACTGATGTGAACAGTATTTCTATAGTCAGAGAATTCCCATATGTTTTTCCAAATGATTTGCCAAGAAATTTGATTGATAGGGAGATTGAGTTCACCATTGATGTGATTCTGGGCACACAACCAGTATCTAAAGGTCCTTACAGAATGGCACCGACTGAATTGAAGGAGTTGAAAGTTCAGCTGCAAGAACTGTTAGATAAGAAGTTCATCAGGCCCAGTACTTCACCGTGGGGCGCTCCAGTTTTATTTGTGAAAAAGAAAGACGGCTTATTGAGACTTTGCATTGACTACCGCGAACTGAACAAGGTAACAGTGAAAAACAAATATCTATTGCCTCGTATTGACGACGTATTTGACCAGTTACAGGGTGCTCAAGTGTTCTCCAAAATTGATCTTAGATCTGGATACCACCAGTTGAAAGTCAAGACAGGAGACATTGAAAAGACTGCCTTTCGAACGAGGTACGAACATTACGAATTCTTAGTCATGCATTTCGGAGTTACCAATGCACCTGCTGCATTTATGGATCTTATGAACAAAATTTTCAAACCATTCCTAAATGAATTTGTAGTTGTTTTCATAGATGACATTTTGATTTATTCCAAAAGCATGGAAGAACATGAACATCATTTGAGAACTACCCTACAGACCCTAAGAGAACAAAAACTGTATGCTAAACTGACAAAATGTGAATTTTGGCTTGACAATGTTATGTTTTTGGGACATGTAATCAGTAAAGATGGTATTATAGTTGACCCGCAAAAAATTGAAGCAGTAGTGAATTGGCCCAGACCGTCTAACGTTACAGAAGTTCGAAGTTTCTTAGGCTTAGCCGGGTATTACAGGAGATTTGTGAAAGACTTCTCCAAGATTGCCTTACCATTGACTCAGTTGACTCAAAAGGGGATATCATTTGACTGGACCGATCAGAGAGAATCAGCTTTTCAAGAGTTAAAGACTCGACTTGTGACTGCACCAATTCTTACGCTACCCTCAGGTACGGATGGTTTTACCATATTTAGTGATGCTTCTTATAAGGGTTTGGGATGTGTTTTAATGCAGAATGGTAAAGTGATTGCGTATGCTTCCCGACAACTGAGACCACATGAAAAGAACTACCCGACCCATGACTTGGAACTTGCTGCAGTAGTGTTTGCACTGAAAATCTGGCGCCACTACCTTTATAGGGCAACATGTGAGGTGTATACAGACCACAAGAGTTTGAAGTACTTCTTCACACTGAAAGAACTGAACATGAGGCAGCGGAGATGGTTAGAATTGATAAAGGATGATGATTTGCAAATTTTGTACCATCCAGGGAAAGCTAACACAGTTGCCGATGCACTGAGTCGGAAATCGATTGGAAATTTAGCCTGCTTACTTACCGGGCAGAAAGAATTGCTATGTAACCTTGAAAAATTTGAGGTTAAGATTGTTTTGCGTGAACAAGGTGGAACCTTAGCCACTATTTCTGCTCAACCGGCACTGATCGAGGAGATTAAAGAGAAACAACAACAGGATGATAATCGAGGCCGGATTTTAAATTTGAGAACAATGTGTTAAGATTTCAAGGAAGGTTGTGTGTACCGAGTGATTCTAAACTAAAAAGAAGAATTCTGCAAGAGGGCCACAATTCCAAACTGTTTATCTATCCTGGAAATACGAAAATGTACCAAGATTTGAAACTGAATTTCTGGTGGCGGGAAATGAAGAAAGAAATTGCTGATTTTGTGTCGAAATGTCTTTATTGCCAACAAATCAAAGCCGAACATCAACGACCCGCAGGCTTATTACAACCCTTACCAATACCATAGTGAAAATGGGAACATATCACTATGGATTTCATTGTTGGTTTACCTCGCTCCAGTAAAGGTATGGACTCAATTTGGGTTATTGTTGATAGATTGACTAAATTTGCTCACTTCTTACCTGTCAAAACAATCTATAATGCGGACAAATTGGCTATACTCTATATTGATGAGATTGTTACATTGCACGGAGTGCCTGTGTCCATTGTTTCTGATAGAGACTCAAAGTTTACATCAAGATTCTGGCAAAACCTACAGACAACATTGGGTACTGAACTGAGACTGAGTAGTGCATATCATCCTCAGACAGATGGCCAGTCAGAAAGAACCATCTAGACTCTGGAGGATTTACTGAGAATGTGTGTCCTTGATTTTCAGGGAAATTGGGAAAGCCACTTATCGTTGGCTGAATTTGCCTACAATAACAGCTTTCACTCGAGTATTGGAATGGTGCCTATAGAGGCTCTGTATGGCAGGAAATGTCAGTCTCCTATCTACTAGGCAGAAGTTGGAGATGGGCCTTTGCTGGGGCCCGAAATTGTACAGAAAACTACTGAAAAAGTGAAACTAATTCAACAGAGACTGAAAACCGCACAAAGCCGACAGAAAAGTTATGTAGATGTCTGAAGGCAAGACAAAGAGTACGAAGTAGGTGATCATGTTTTTGTTAAAGTGACACCGATGAAAGGCCAGACTCGTTTTGGAGTCAAGGGCAAGCTAGCGCCGAGATATGTCGGACCGTATGAGATTATTGAGAAAATCAATCCGGTGGCGTATCAAGTAGCACTTCCTCCTAAAATGGAGCATATGCATAACGTGTTCGATATTTCAATGTTGAGGGATTACCTCCAGGATCCCTTCTACATGATTGAGCCTACCCGTGTAGTGCTAACTGATGACTACACTTATGAAGAGCGGCCTATTCAAATTGTAAACAGACGGATTAAGAAGTTGAGAAACAAAGAGATTCCGTTAGTGAAAGTTGACTGGTAAAACCATGGTGGCGTGTATGCCACTTGGGAAAGGGAAGACGATATGATCAAGAGATATCCTGAACTGTTCCTTCTGGATCCGGTATTCTTCCAAAATGAAGGTAATTCGAGTTTGGAGGACCAAACTCTTTGTAAGGAGGGGAGACTGTGACAACCCTCACCACAGTTTATTGATAATACCACTGATTAGTGCTAATCTATGATTAAGCATGTTAAGTGACTGATTGATTGAAATTCTGACTGATTGATTGAAGTGTATTAGTTTAAACGCATTTTTATCTGTTTGACTGTTAATTAATCTGTTCATGTTTTATGTTTTAAACTGCAAATTGAAGGCCTTATCGGCGGCCGAATCTGAAATTGATTAGTGTTTCATGTTAATTAGAATTTATGTGATTTTATGGTATGTTTAATTGAACTTTGATTTGGAATAACTAAATTAGATTATTTAATGGTAAATTACATTAGTTGGACTTATCTACCATTTTGCCATGTTAGTGGGCCACCTTGTCAATACTTGTTTGGACTTGATTAATGCACATTTGGCATTGTATCTTCAGCCATTTTGAAGGCAAAACCGAGAGAGAGAGAGAGAGAGAGAGAGAGAGGTAGGAGAAAATTGGGTCCATCTAGAATTCTTGTTTGAATTTGGAAGGATTGAAGTGTAGATAGCAATTTTGAGCTAGCACATTTGAAATTGAAGACCTAAAGTAGGATATTCATCCTTTGGTTTATGAATTTAAGTTGTGTCTTGCATAGTCCATGATAATTTTGAAGTCTAGAGTCAAGATGTGGCTTAAAGTGTTGAATTGAGGCTTAAATCATGCATGCATGTTCTTATATTGAAGTTTTGAGGTTGTTTTCATGGGTATTCCTACATGCATGTTTACATTTTGGTTGAAGTCCATGAATTCATCATGTTTTTTAGAGAATTGGCTCTTTGAAGCGTGTATTAGAAGCTTTGAACTCATTAGAACACATGCATGTTATATGTTCATCATGTTCTTGAAGTGTTCCTTAAAATTGTGTTTAATTGAACTACCTTTGGGCTTTAATTTTGCAAATTGATCTTTGAAACATGTCATATTATGAGTTTTAAAGTGTTTTCAGAAAATTAGTCTAAAAGGATCGAATTTGATGCTTCAAAAGTTGATTTTGAGCTTGGAGGTTCAATCTGGAAATTCCAGATTTTGGACTCACGCTCGAGCGTAAGACTTCACGCTCGTGCGTACACTTTGAATACATGCAATCCGCTCGAGCAGGGAAAGTGACGCTCGAGCGTGAAATGCGTGTATCTAGTGCTTTGCATGTGTTTACAGTCCGCTCAAGCGAGGACTTGTGTCTCACGCTCGAGCGGGGGTCGAGCGCCCGTCGAGCGTGAATTTATTACATCTAGTACATTTGCAGTCCGCTCGAGCGAGGAGAGTCGCGCTCGAGCGATGCTCTTTTGTCTGCATGTCCGCTCGAGCGGAGAAAGCTACGCTCGAGCGAGACCCCTGTTTCAGCAAAAATTTGAGAAGTGTTTTAAAGTACATCTTTGCATCCTCGTTCCATTCTAGGCATTCCTAGGCCTAGTTTAAGGTATCTTAATGAGGATAATGCTATAGAACCACACCGAGTCAAGATAGGGACTAAGTTATTGTTTCCCAAACGTGCAACTTAGTGTGTGTTCATCCTGTAACTGTGTAGGGTTGGCATCCGAGGAAGCTCACTAGCCTATCTGTAGCCCAGAACTTTGTGAGTAACAATGTTGTAAAGATATATTCAATCATGAATATTTTTTGAATGATCAACTGTACTGCTTTCTGAAATGATATTTCTTACTGAATGAATGCTTGTCCTATTTGCGAACTGTATTTGTGGCATCCATAGTAATTTACTGTTACTGTACTATATTGCTACTGTCACAGAGATCTCTATCGATTCCCATGGTTGGAACCACTACTGTTTACTGATATGATGGCCATTAGTTGACTGTTCGGTCTGTTAAGACATACTGTATTGTTGGTATTGGATGTACCACGTATGACTGCTATGATCGAATAACTGATATACTGTTCAAATGACTGTTTTAAATACTAAAAGGACATTCATTCTTAACCTCTTTACGCATATGTTATTCACTGGGTTTTAACTCACTGTTTATATATATATGTAGGTGTCCAGGCACCTGATTGGAGCTAGGAGCATTGGGTTAAACTCCCTTTTTGTCAAGCCAACCATCGTGCTTCACTGCGAGGTTCCAAGTGTGTTCAAGCTTAGGTTTTTTGGGGTGTCTCAGTTCACCATTCTGTCCCTACTTTGTAATACTGTATAGACTGGTACTGTACTGCTATGGTAGGGATTTGGTCCCTAACCTAAATGGCTGTAAATGATGTTTGTACATACTGTTTTCGTTCTTATTGTGAATATTTATGAAAAGTCTTTTTGCATACAGACTGTCACAACTCATTGGATATCTTTCATTTACTGTTTTGGCTTCTGCCAGCCCCTGTACTCTGTATTACTGTTATTACTGTTAAGTAGGCCATCGGTAATCACGGATTATTGGCCGGTTACGGTGCTAAACCCATAGGGGCGGGTTTGGGTCATGACACTTGGGGTGCTCTAGTCCTATTTGTTAAGAAGAAAGATGGATCTTTAAGGCTGTGTATAGACTATCGGGAGTTCAACAAAGTGACTGTCAAGAACAAGTACCCACTACCCTGAATAGATGACCTATTTGACCAACTTTAGGGGGCACAAGTGTTCTCTAAGATAGACCTTAGATCCGAGTATCACCAGTTAAAAGTTAAGGCAGAAGACATAAAGAAAACTACATTCAGAACTAGATATGGGCACTACGAGTTTTTGGTAATGCCGTTTGGGGTAACTAATGCATCTATTGCGTTTATGGACCTAATGAATCGGGTTTTCGAATAATTTCTAGATGAATTTATAGTTATGTTTATTGATGATATTTTGATTTATTCCAAAAACAAGGAAGAACATGAAAATCATCTAAGAACTGCATTACAGATTTTAAGAGAGAATAAGTTATATGCAAAACTGTCCAAATGTGAATTTTGGCTTGACAATGCAGCATTTCTGGGACATGTGATCAACAAAGATGGCATATCGGTGGATCCATAGAAAATTGAGGCCAATGTAGGCTGGCCAAGACCAACTAATGTGTCAGAAATCAGAAGTTTTCTGGGGCTTGCTGGCTACTATCACAGATTTGTGAGAGACTTCTCTAAGCTTGCCATGCCATTGACACAGTTGACCCAAAAAAATGTACCATTTGATTGGAACGATCAATGGGAGATAGCTTTCCAAGAACTGAAAACTAGATTGGTAACTGCACCAATTCTGACCTTGCCAAATGGAACTGATGGGTTTTAAATCTATCGTGATGCTTCCTACAAAGGTTTGAGGTATGTGTTAATGCAGAATGGAAAGGTAATTGCTTATGCCTCTCGACAACTCCTATGACCTTGAACTCGCCGCTGTGGTTTTTACACTGAAGATTTGGCAACACTATTTATACGGTGTAACTTATGAAATATATACGGATCATAAGAGTCTAAAATATTTCTTTACTCAAAAAGAACTGAACGTGAGACAGAGAAGGTGGTTGGAATTGATCAAAGTCTATGACCTGCAAATGTTATATCATCTAAGGAAGGGAAATACCGTTGCAGATACTCTGAGCCGAAAATCTATTGGGAATTTGTCTTGTTTACTCACTGGCCAGAAAGAATTGTTATGTGACCTAGAGAGGAATGGAATTGAAATTGTGTTACGTGAACAAAGCGGGATCTTTACCACTATTTCTGCTCAACCTGCAATTATTGAAGAAATTAAGGAGAAACAACACGAAGATGAGTTATTGAAGAAATTTTTTGATGAACTTGACTCAAAACCAAGGCTGGGATTCGTGATTGAAAATGATGTGCTGAAATTTCAAACTAGACTTTGTGTCCCAGATTGTTGTGATTTGAGAAAACGTGTTATGACTGAAGCCCATAATTCCAAATTTGCTATGTATCCGGGAAACACAAAAATGTATCATGACTAGAAACAGAATTTCTGGTGGCCAGGAATGAAGAAGTGTATTGCTGATTTTGTGGCTAGATGTTTGCATTGCCAGCAAGTTAAAGCCGAACATCGACGACCCACTGGCTTGCTTTAGCTGCTTCCAATATCGGAATGGAAATGTGAGCATATTGGACTGCCTCGCTCCTCCCGAGGTATGGATTTTATTTGGGTTATTGTTGATCGTTTAACTAAGTCTGCCTATTTTCTACCTGTTAAACTATTTACAATGCGGACAAATTGGCCAATGTTTATATGAATGAGATTGTGAGGCTACATGGTGTACCAGTATCTATTGTATTTGACAGAGATTCAAAGTTTATGTCAAGGTTTTAGCAAAGTTTACAACAGGCTTTGGGGATTGAACTGAAGCAAAGCAGTGCTTATCACCCACAAACAGACAGTCAAATAGAACGAACTTATCAAACTTTGGAAGACATGCTACGGATGTGTGTGTTGGACTTCCAAGGTAATTGGGACTTACCTCCCTTTGGCCGAGTTCGTATACAACAACAGCTATCATTCAAGTATTGGGATGGCTCCCTATGAAGTTTTGTATTGTAGAAAGTGCTGTTAACCGATATGTTGGGCCAAAGTAGGTGATAAACCTTTGTTAGGACTAGAACTTGTGCAAGAAACAACGAAAAAAGCGAAACAGATCCAACAACGCTTGAAAACTACACAAAGTCGCCAAAAGAGTTATGCGGATGGTCGAAGAAGAGACAAAGAATATGAAGTTGGGGATCACATGTTTATCAAAGTGACTTCAATGAAAGAGCAAACGTGGTTTCGTGTGAAAGGTAAATTGGCATCGAGATATGTAGGGCCATATGAGATTCTTGAAAAGATCAATCCGGTGATGTATCGGGTAGCCTTACCGCCTGTCATGGAACATATGCACAATGTTTTCTGTATTTCAATGCTTTGAGACTATCTGAGGGACCTATTACATGTTATTGAACCGATACATGTATTGCTGAATGATGACTACGCATACGAAGAACGGCCAATCTAAGTTGTAAATCGAAGAATCAAAAGATTAAGAAACAAGGAAATTTCGTTGGTAAAAGTCAATTGGCAAAATCATAGAGAAACCTATGCAACTTAGGAAACGGTGGAAGAAATGATGAGAAGATACCCTAATTTATTTCCATTGGACCTAGTGTTCTTCTAAAACGAAGGTAATTCAAGTTTGGAAGACGAAAATCTTTTAAGGGGGAAAGACTGTAACAACCCCAATTCATGCTTAACCGTTAAACCATGATTAAGGATGCTAATAAGTAATTAAGATGGAATTCTGACTTAATTGCATATGTGTTACATTATTTGTGTTTCTATCTGTTTATCGTAGAAATATCTGTTTGTATTTTTGTTCTGTTTTGCGGATTGAAGGCCTTATTGGCATCTGATCATGAAATTAACTTGGTATACATATTATTTGGCATTTTTAGAAATTTATGATAGGGTCGATTGAAATTCGTTTCAGAACGAATTAATTAGACTAAATTAATGGCCATTGCTTATACTAATTAAAGCTTGATTAGCTAACTCTAAACCAAGCCTAGATAAGGCTCCTTGATGTCAAAACACTCTCATTTTTTGACTCTTGGGAGCAAAAATGTAAGAGGAGAGGGAGAGCAAAAACTTGAGCATTAAATTTAACAAACAAGAAAGGATAAGGAGAATTTAGAAGGAGAATTGGGAATTGGCCTCCTAACTTAAGGAATGGAACACCTAGAGTACACTTGATCACTCAAGGTAAGAATTCTAGCCTTTAGCTTTATAATTTAGTTGATTAATGCATGGAAACAAGTGAGGTAGGTGAATTCATATGAGAATTGAGCTAGAAATGAAAGAAGTTCAGTCATTCCATACATGCATGCATATATCATAGTGTAGACACCCCATTTTTGACCGTCCTCAAGACTTGGACGTCACCGCTTGAACACTCGGTGAATATCAATGTTTGTGTTCGTCTTGAGTTCCCGAAAGTCTCGAATACGCGCCTTGCCTCAGGATCTCTCGATTCGACTGTTTTGTGTCTGGTTTTGCACCAAACACTTGTGTTTTGCCTTTGAAGGGCAGGGTAGGGCTTGTGGGCCATCCCCACACCTCACCGGCTATGAGTTGAGGCCACCGGCCCTATTTTCTTGCCACCGGCCATTGGTGATGGCCGGTCGGCACTATTTGTGGTCGGCCGGCACCTTTTGTGGCCGGTCAGCATCTTTTGTGGTCGGTCGGCCATCTTTGTTGGCCGATTGACTCTTTTTCTGGCCAAGCCCTTTTCTTAAGGGGGTTTGAACCTTTTGAACCCCCTGTTTTAGCTTCTTGAGGAAGCTTGAACCTTTTGAACCCCCTTGGTTTAGCTTCCCCAAGAAGCTTGAACCTTTTGAACCCTTGGTTCTAGCTTGAACCATTTGAACCTTTGCTCTAGCTTCTCCAAGAAGCTTGACCCTTTTTAGCTTCTCCAAGAAGCTTAAACCTTTTTAGCTTCTCCAAGAATCTTGCACCTTTCTAGCTTCCAAGAGAAGCTTGCACCTTGTTAGCTTCTCTTGGAAGCTTGGCACCTTGCCTTGTCTATATATAGAAGAGCTCCTCTTCCATTTTAAGGGTTCCAAGAATTGGTCTAAGGCATACAAGAGTTGTATCTCTCTATATCTCTACATCCAAGCTCCATAAGTGTTGGTTCTTGGCCCCTTTGCACACCACCTCTCAACCACACCTCTCCATCATCCATCTAAGCTTCTTTGAGGCCATTTTCAGAGGCTAAGGAACTGGTTTTTGGGACCAAAGGCTGCTGTCCCCGTTGGTCTACAAGGGTGAGCATCTAACCCTCTTTTATTCCCCGTTTTTGCACAAGCTTTTAGCCTATCTTTCTTGCTGTTTTGAGCTTTGTGTATAACATAAAAAAGTTCTATTTTTTTTGTGTTTAAGATACTTCATTAAGGTCACTTTTGTGTTTGGGGTCGTTTATCCTCTCTTAGGCCTTGTTTGGCCCCATTTTGTGCTATTTTTGGTGAACTTCGGGACCACCTTGTTTGGGCCTCCTCACCACTGAAATCTTGAGCGATTTCAGTGGTGAGGATGGTGGTTTAAGGTCCTAAGAAGGAGAGGGTCATCCCCTCTTCTTGTTGTCTTCAAAAAGTCCCATTTTAGCCTCATGTGTGAGCACCTTTTTTAAGTTCATGTTGGCCATGTCTTAAGTGTTATTTGTGCTTATTTTGCCATGATATAGCACTGTTTTTAATTGGTTTAGACACACCATGCTTGTTTCGCATACTTGTTTTGTAATGCCATGAAATTGCCTTAACATGTATCTAGTATTTGGACCACCATGCTTGCGTATTTTGGCTTAGCTTTGTGAAGTTTTTGGTCATGTTTTAACATGCTTAAGGTCTGTCTTGGGTCTTTGGAGTCATGCTTTCCATGTTTTGTATAGCTTCTTTGCATTCTAGCTTACTAGCCTTGGGTATGTGGATCACTAGCATGCTTTACTTGGCCTATTCTCATGATTTGGCATCATTGGAAACCATATTTCAGTCCATGTCCCATGTTTGCATACTTGCATTTTCCATCATTTTCATGCTTTGAAGAGTTGATGGCTATGCTCTATGTTTAGGCCCTTGTGCATGCATGCTTGTGTGTGTGTTTTCATGCTTTTGTTGCATCATTTTGGACACTGTTTTGGGCCTACTTGAGGACTGTCCATTTTGGTTCAAGACCATCCTAGCATGTTGTTGCATGCTTGCCTTCTATGTTGTTGCATATTTGGCCTTGTTCCATGTTTGTTACATTGCATTTTGCATGTTTGACACATTGCACATTTGCATACTTAGCCTCCATGCCTAGGTTGCATTGCATAGAGCATGCATGCTTTGCCTCTTGAATTGAGTATGATAGAGGTTGGGCTTTATGTGTTTATTTGGTTTGCATGTCATTTGAAATCAAAATGCATACTTGGTTTCTTGGGCCATCACGCATTGAAATGCGCAATTGGTGGTTCGAGAATCGAGAACCATGTCCCTTTGAGTCATAAACATGATAAGGGATGTGTTGGTGCATACATTTGCTTGAAATGCATTGCCATGCCTTGTTTTGCCCTCTGTTGTTGTCAAAACAGGTTCTGCAGGAAGCTTTGGCCGGCCGGCCATCTATACTGCCGACCGGCCATCCATTGTTGGCCGATGGCTTTACAAATGGTCGATGACCATCCGGACATGGCCGGTGGTGTTCTGTCTTAGCCGGTGATGTTCCATAGTGTCCATAGAGTGCTCCCTGGGACTTCTGCAATTTTCAGAGGAGCAAAGCAGGGAAAACAGAGGCAAACTTGTGCATGGCGTTGGATTTCCGAGCAAACCCGAGCACGCGCGCATTGGACCCTCTTCCCGAGGCCTTTACTGCTTTCTTAGCTTAGTTAATTTGCTTAATTAATTAGGTGGTCTGTAATAATTAATTAGCTTGTAGGTTAATTAATTTGTATTATTCTTTTGGTCCCCTCCGAGCGAGGGCGAATTTGTAATAAGTGTGGGTGCGTGTGTGCATGTCTTCCAATCCCCACTTCTTTCTCCCTTTTACTTACCTGCTTTCGATGGTTAGTATTAGGGCATATTAATTTAGCATACATTATGCTATGCATGCGTGCATCCATACATTTGTCTTGCATGCACCGGGCTCGGTGCATCATACTAACTGCATTATATTTCAATTCCAAGTTGAATACGTGTTAGTTGTAGCATCATGATATGCCATCTTAGAATAGCTGAGCCTATTGTAGTTGCATCTTGCATGTGTTGCATTAGCCATCTTGACATGAACTAGGATCATCCACATGATTACCAACTAGTTTCTGTTTTGGCTCGGAGTACGACATAAGTATTTATGCTTTAGCATCTCGCATGAATGTGAATGTCAACATGCTTACCATGCAGCTAAATGCTTATTTGATATAAACTGCCTGAATGCCTGTGGGTGAAGGTTGGATTGTTTGAGTTGGGACAACTCATTGAAATCCGTATTTTAGCCTACTTGTGAGTAGCGAATTCCAAAGCGTTTTCCAAACAAACAGATATGCAATGCTTCGTTCCAAATTAGGCAATCTAGTCTATACTTTTGTGTTATGCGCATCACATAGTAATTCTAGTTAATTAACCGGAATAAGAACATGTAATGTTTTCAAAACAAGATATCACGGTTAGTAGAGGCCGATCTTCGGATCGGGCGAGAGGGGGTGCTCATAGCTGACCTTCCCCAATCGTACCCAAGTTCCCGAGCCAAGGCAACTTTGGTGATGACGGACACGTGGCCTTTGGCACCAAGTCAGGGTTTCCTAAATTCCCGCATAAAAAATATTTAGGTGGCGACTCTGTATCTGGCAAAGCAGTCCATGTTTGGCACTTCTTTCAAAATCTGTTTTTCTCAAAACGATTTGCCGGATTTGGACTCTTTGGTTCAGATTAAGAACCGTGACACAAATTGAGTCCGAACTGTAGCATCGAGGTCCCTCGCGGACATGTTACACATAGCATCTTGAGTTAGAATTCAAAGAATCCCCACATGCATGTATTTATCTTGCCTTTGTTTTGAGAATTCATCAAGTTTCATACCATTTGACCTTAATTGATTATGTCTTGGAAGCCTTGAAGCCAAATCATCTCATGCATGTTATGTTTCCAAGTTGTGAGTTTGAATTGTGCACAATCCACATGTTTTTGAGCCTTGGTTTCATGAAATGATCTTTGATTCTTCATACTTTACAAGTTTACATATGTTTTCTCAAGTTTTGGGCCCAAAAGGATGTAAATTGTAGCTTTAAAGTCGAGTTTTGGATTTGGGAGTGCAATATGGAATTTCCAGAATTTGACCTCTCCGTTCGAGTGACAGATTCTAAGCTCGAGTGACCACCTTTATTTTCACACTTCCGCTCGAGTAACCAAAAGTTGGCTCAAGCGTAAAATGCATGCTCCTAGAAGTTCACATGTTTTGCAGACCACTTGAGCGATAAGAGTTACGCTCAAGCGAGGATCTGAGTCTTATGCTCGAGCGAGCGTCGAATGGAAAAACCAAGCAACCAATACTTGTGTAGAGTTTACAAACCGCTCGAGCGACAAGAGTGACACTCTAGCGAGCACTCACATTTTGCATGTTTGCTCGAGCGAAGGAAGTTGCCCTCGAGCGAGACTCCTGTTTTCAGCAAGTTTTGTTAAATGTGTTCAAGGGCATTTTAGCATCCACATTGCATCCTAGGCATTCCTAGGTCAAGATTAAGACATAATAATAAGCATAAGAAGTAGAAACACACCAAGATAAGAAAGGATTACGTTAATGATATCGAGTGTGTAATTCAGTATGTGTATCCGTTCTGTATCTGTGTAGGTTATGCGCCACAAGATATCTGAGTTGTTTACTCTGTCTGTTTGCTCTGGAGCCAACCGTGAGTAATAACTTAGTAAAGTTATGTTCAGACTTTATGTATTTCCTTTAAGATGCAATAAGATCTGCTTTATGAAATGTTATGTTTTGTCCAATGAATGATTGTGTATATATATTGAAAAGTATTCATGACAATAATTCCATGGCTCAAGTCTGTTATCCGTATTCGGTACTAGAGGTTCCTTATGGAACCGACAAATTATCCATACTCAGTACTGGAGGTTCCTTTATAAAATTGACAAGTTATCCGTACCCAGTACTGGAGTGGAGGTTCCTTATGGAACTAACAAGTTATCCGTACCTAGTGCTAGAGATCCTTTATGGAACTGACAAGTTATCTGTACCCAGTATTGGAGGTTTCTTTATGGAACTGACAAGTTATCCGTACCCAGTACCGGAGGTTCCTTATGGGACTGACAAGTGTGACCTGTTATACTCTGTATTTGATCTGTTAGCACTAATGGATATGCCAAGTATACTCAAGTATGAATTCTGATTTCTGTTTTGATTTGATCAAGAATGTGAATATGAATCTGTTTCTGTTTACTGAACTTGCTATGGGACATCATTCATGCAAACCCCTTTACTTTGTTATTATTCACTGGGTTTTCGCTTACTATTTATATTATGTATATAGGTGAGCAAGCACGTGACCAGGCCTAAGCTGCTGCCTGGAAAGTTTTGGAGTCAACCAGCCATCGTGCCGCCCAAGGAGGTTCCTGTATATAGAAGTCGAGTTTTATGGACTCTGCTAAGATTTATTTTTTTTTAATGTGAAAAATGGTTATGCTTTATTTTTGTTTTTGTTGACTTGTACATTAGGCTAAGTCTCTTTTGGTGGTGCATACGGTGTTGCGAGACTTATGCAAATATGATGTCATATATGTATATTTTATATAAAGTTTCAAATTTTTGTCCCATATATGTCAACACAACTCAATGTACTACGTATATTTTGTATATTTGCTTCTGTAGCCCTAATTATGTGTTATTCTGTTAAGAGGCTTTTGGTAATCCAAAGATTACTTCCCCGTTACGACGCTAAACCTATATGGGCGGGTTTGGGTTGTGACATTGTGTCTAACACAAGTCTCAGTCACATTTGGTTTCGTTTTTGGATTCTTACAATTTGTTTTGTTAGTTTTCTACTTCTCTATAAGTATTTATGGTTCTTAGTATATAGTTTGGTTTTGTTTTATCCAAACAATTTACATTATATTCAACTTATTTTTTAATAACCCCGACCTATGATTAATTGCTAAACCATGATTAAAGATGGCTAATACATAATTAAGATGAAATTCTGAATTAATTGCATGTGTGTTGTATTATTTGTGTTCATATCTGTCTATCGTAGAAAGATCTGTTTATGTTTCTGTTTTGTTCTGTGAATTGAAGGCCTGTAGACACCCCATTTTTGACCGTCCTCAAGACTTGGACGTCATCGTTTGAACACTCGATGATCATCCATGTTCGTGTTCGTCTTGAGTTCTCCAAGGTTTCGCGCCTTGCCTCAAGACCTCTCGACTTGTTTGTTTTGTGTTTGGTTTTGCACCAAACACTTGTTGTTTTGCTTCTGAGGGTGGGAAATAGCTTGTTGGCCATCCTCACACCTCACCGGCCATGGCTTGAGGCCACCGGCCCTGTTTTCTTGCTACCGGCCAAAGGTGTTGGCCGGTCGGCCGGCCACTGATTTTGGTCAATCGGCCACTTTTTCTGGTCGAGACCTTTTCTTGGGGAGGTTTGAACCTTTTGAACCTTGGTTTTAGCTTCTTGAGGAAGCTTGAACCTTTTGAACCCTTGGTTTTAACTTCTTGAGGAAGCTTGAACCTTTTGAACCTTTGTTCTAGCTTCTCCAAGAAGCTTGAACAATTTTAGCTTCTCTAAGAAGTTTGAACCCTTTGCCTAGCTTCTCCAAGAAGCTTGGCCTCTTTGTTCCAAGCTTCTAAGAGAAGCTTGACCCTTTCTTAGCTTTTTGAGGAAGCTTGACCCTTTCTTAGCTTTTTGAGGAAGCTTGACCTCTATCGGAGAATGTATTTTCCCGGCTTATTGCACGCAGGATGACGAAGACATTATCCAGCTTTGGGATTATTAGCCCTGTAAATTATTGTCTCGCACTGACTATTGTACTCGACGAGCTTTCGTATTATGTAAAAGATTGGCGATGGGAAAATATTTATGTAAATTTTTATGACTAAATAAAAATGCAATTTTGTTGAATTTATGTTGTTCTAATAAATTCGATTTCTGAGCAGGCTTAAGCTGGATAAATGGGCTGTAATTGGTAAACAAACCAAAGGACCAATTACATAATGAGGCCCATTTAATGATTATCAGGAACAATTAAAATAGGCCCAATTTTATGGCACAGTAGCCCATTAGACATAGGCCCATCAATAAGCGACTAGGCCCATTAAACATAGGCCCATTACATTGCTCTATGAAAGAAGTGGACACTAAAGAGAAGGCCCAAATTTTATTGCGGATAAAACAGTTATAAAATAAAAAGTTACAATTTTTTTTTATGATCCATACAAATGTAATCGAACGACAGTCGATTTTTCCGACGGCGCCGTAATGTGGCAGATATCAGCGGCAGTATGTGAATCTGCACTATGATCCATAGTCTGCATGGATGAAGCCGTCGCCTGGGTTCCTAATCTGGAAACCGCTTTCAGACCGGCGAATAGTGCATCTTCTTGCCGCTGTAAGGCGTTGATGAGCCGGATTAAATTCAAGGCGTTGTTTTCGCCGACGACCAACAAGGACCAGTGCAGCAGTAAACAATCCGGCTCGTATTTTAAAATCAACCGCCTAAATTGACCTAGATCGGACGGCTCCATTGCAAAACCTATATGGGCGGGTTTTGGTAATCCAAAGATTACTTCCCCGTTACGACGCTAAACCTATATGGGCGGGTTTGGGTTGTGACATTGTGTCTAACACAAGTCTCAGTCACATTTGGTTTCGTTTTTGGATTCTTACAATTTGTTTTGTTAGTTTTCTACTTCTCTATAAGTATTTATGGTTCTTAGTATATAGTTTGGTTTTGTTTTATCCAAACAATTTACATTATATTCAACTTATTTTTTAATAACCCCGACCTATGATTAATTGCTAAACCATGATTAAAGATGGCTAATACATAATTAAGATGAAATTCTGAATTAATTGCATGTGTGTTGTATTATTTGTGTTCATATCTGTCTATCGTAGAAAGATCTGTTTATGTTTCTGTTTTGTTCTGTGAATTGAAGGCCTGTAGACACCCCATTTTTGACCGTCCTCAAGACTTGGACGTCATCGTTTGAACACTCGATGATCATCCATGTTCGTGTTCGTCTTGAGTTCTCCAAGGTTTCGGCCTCGCGCCTTGCCTCAAGACCTCTCGACTTGTTTGTTTTGTGTTTGGTTTTGCACCAAACACTTGTTGTTTTGCTTCTGAGGGTGGGAAATAGCTTGTTGGCCATCCTCACACCTCACCGGCCATGGCTTGAGGCCACCGGCCCTGTTTTCTTGCTACCGGCCAAAGGTGTTGGCCGGTCGGCCGGCCACTGATTTTGGTCAATCGGCCACTTTTTCTGGTCGAGACCTTTTCTTGGGGAGGTTTGAACCTTTTGAACCTTGGTTTTAGCTTCTTGAGGAAGCTTGAACCTTTTGAACCCTTGGTTTTAACTTCTTGAGGAAGCTTGAACCTTTTGAACCTTTGTTCTAGCTTCTCCAAGAAGCTTGAACATTTTTAGCTTCTCTAAGAAGTTTGAACCCTTTGCCTAGCTTCTCCAAGAAGCTTGGCCTCTTTGTTCCAAGCTTCTAAGAGAAGCTTGACCCTTTCTTAGCTTTTTGAGGAAGCTTGACCCCTTTGCTCTAGCTTCCTCAAGAAGCTTGGCCCTTTTACTCCAAACTTCTAAGAGAAGCTTGGCCCCTTTGCTCAAGCTTCTTAGAGAAGCTTGCACCTTTGCTCCTCTATAAAAGAAGAGCTCCTTTTCCATTGCAAGGGTTCCAAAAATTTTGCTAAGGCAAAAACCATACATATTTCACTACTTTGAGCTCCAAAGTCCATAGTTCTTGGCCCCTTTGCACACCAACTCTTAGCCTAACACCTCCATCATCAACCTAAGCATCTTGGAGGCCATTTTTAGAGGCTAAAGGACTGGTTTTTCAAACCAAGAGCTGCTGTCTCCTTGAGCTTCAAGGGTAACACTTCTTTCCCTCTTTTAAGCATTGTTTTGCTTCATATTTTTGCCATACTTGCAAGCATATTTGGGCTTTGTCATAAACTAAAAAAAGTATTATTTTGAGCTCCTTTTGAAGTTTGTTTAAGATCACTTTTGTGTTTGGGGTTTTTTACCCCCTCTTAGGACTTGTTTGGCCTCTTTTTTGTGTCTTTTTTGTGAGCTTCGGGACCACCTTGTATTGTCCCTCTCACCACTGAAATCCATAGGGATTTCAGTGATGGGGATGGTGTTTTTAGGTCCTAAGAAGGAGAGGGGTGACCCTCTCCCTTGCTGTCTTGTTTACTAGCATTTTGGGCCTTACAAAGGAGCCCTTATTTGCACACTTCTTGAGCTCGGTTCAGGCCTTTTTCACTGAGTTTTAGGGCCTTCATGAACTCTTTCCAGAGCTTTTTTTCTCATTTAAAACTTGCCTCTTGCATGTGTAGAGCAACCCTCTTCATAGCTTTTCAAAGTAGCACCTCATTCTTGCATGTATTTGATACATTTCAGTGGGTATTTGGTCATATTTTGGCATTTCATGAATCTGTTTTTGGCTGGTTTGGTGGTCCCTCATATGCTCCATACACTTGTAGTGTAAATCCCCGAAACTAGCTTCACATGCTTCATGCTTTGTCATGTCTTGTTAGCTTGTTTAGTTTACATTTCAGCATGTTTTTGGTAATGTTTTGCCATATCATGACCCTATCCATAGTTGGTTTGGTCATCCTTTGCATGCTCCATATAAGTGTAGAACAAATTTTTGTTTACTAGCCTCTTGTGCATGATGTTTTGACTCATCATCCTAGCATGTTTTGGCTTTACTCTAACATGATTTTATGCTTATTTTGGGCTGTCCTAGGACTGTTTTGGGCTGCCATGGCCATATCACTCATGCTTTATATACCTATAGTGTAAATGCTTAGGCTAGTCTTGGGTTTTGAGGCCCCCCTACCATGCGTTATGTGAGTGTTTGCATGCTTCGGAGTCATTTTGGAGTTATTTAGTATGCCATTTCAGAGCTGGAATATATGCCATTGTATGTCATGTTTCATCCTTGCCATACTCTTGGAAAGTTGCCTTTTGTGCTTAAGTGTTGGGACCTTTGCATGTGCATGCTTAGTTGTGTTTTATCCATCATTTCTATCACTTTTGGCCACTGATTTTGGCATGCTTGAGAGCTACCCATGTTAGTGTAAGTCCATCTCACCATGTTGTTGCATGCTTGTTTCATTTTGTATGTTGTTGCATGCTATACATGTCCACATGTTTAGGTTGTATGCCTATTGCATATTGCATGTTAACATGCTCATGTTGCATTAGATTTGTTGCACACTTGAGTTATTTTCATTCTTGCTTGCTTGCCTAGGTTGCATTGCATTTTGTGTGCATCTCTTGCCTCTTGATCAATCATGATAGATGTTGGGGCCCTTTATGTGTTTTGTGCATTTCATTCCATATTGAGTTGGCACCTTTGGCCATCATGCATTGAAATGCGTGATTGATGGTCCAAGGGTCGAGAACCATACTCCCTTGAGTTCATGACATGATAGGGAGGGTGGTTGTACACACATTACTTTGAAAATGCATTGCCATGCTCTGTTTGTCCTCTGCTACTGCAAAACAGGATTCTGTAGGAAGGGTTGGCCGACCGACCACATTCAATGCTGGCCGGCTATTCATTTCTGGCCGAGAGCTATACAACTGGTCAATGACCACTTTTCCATGGCCGGTGACTATTCCTCTTGGCCGGTGACCTTTCACAGTGCTCAGAAGGTGGTCTAGAAGTAGCCTTAGGACTTGTGCAGTCTTCAGAGGTGCAGAGCAATGTAAACAGAGGCAATATGTGGCATGGGGACGGATTTCCGAGCGAGGCGAATCGAGCATGCAAGCATTTGACCCTCTTCTTGAGGCAGCTTTATTGCTTTAGTAGTTTAATTAATTTGTCAATTAATTACGGTTTTGTAATATTTAATTAGCTTGTTAGTTAGTTAATTTGTATTATTCTTTCGGATCCTCCGAGAGAGGGCAATGTTGTAATAAGTGTGCGTGTGTGTGATACATGTCTTCTAACCCCCATTTCTTTCTCCCTTTTATTTAACTGCTTACGATGGTTAGATTTAGGGCATATTTCAATTAGCATCCTTATGTTATGCATGTTTGCATCATTCATATGTCTTGCATGTACCGGGCTCGGCGCATCATACTAACTGCATTGTATTTCAATTCCAAGTTGAATACGTATTAGTTGTTGCATTTCATATGCCATGTTTAGAATAGCCGAGCCTATCTTAGTTGCATTTTGCATGTGTTGCATTAGCCATCTTAACATGAATTAGGATCATGCATTGATTACTAACTAGTTTTTGTTTTGGCTTGGAGTACTCGGTGAGTGTTTATGCTTTAGCGTCCTTGTATGCGTGTGAGTGACTGCCATGATACAATGCTTACCATGTGGCTATGTGCTTATGTGATATAACTGCCTGAATGCCTGTGGGTGGAGGTTGGATTATCTGAATTGGAACAATTCATTGATTGCGAGTTTTAAACCTACTAGATAGTGGCAAATCACCATGTTTTCTAAGTCCACTTGAGGGATGCAAAATCTGCATTTTAGCCTACTTGCGAGTAGCAAACCGCTTTAAAAAACAAACACGAAATGTTTTGTTCCAACTCAGGCGATCTAGTCTATACTTATATGCTGTGCGCATCACGTAGTAAGTCTAGGCTAATAACCGGAATAAGAACACATAATGTTTTTAAAACTGTGATATCATGGTTAGTAGAGGCCGATCTTCGGATCAGGCGAGCGGGGGTGCTTATAGCTGACCTTCCCCAATCGTACCCAAGTTCCCGAGCCGAGGCAACTTTGGTGATGATGGACACGTGGCCTTAGGCAACGAGTCAGGGTTTCCTAAATTTCCCAAAAATAAATATTTAGGTAGCGACTCTGTATCTAGCAAAGTAGTCCATGTTTGACACTTCTTTCAAAAAAATCTATTTTCAAAAATGATTTGCCGGATTTGGACTCTTTGGTGATTTATCAGTCTCGCATTGCACATTGCGAGATCAGATTAAGAACCGTGACATTGAGTCCTGAACTGTAGTGAGCCCAAATGAACAAAATGGGATTTTCCCTCCCGGGACGTTCAGGGACGTCTACAAGGCCTTATCGGCATCCGATCACAGAAGTGACTAGATTTTTATGTTATTTGGGATTTGTAGAATTTTATGGTAAGTTTAATTGGAATTCGATTCAGAACGATTAAATTAGAATAATTAATGTCTATTTGATTAGCTTTAACTCATCACCACTAATCAAGCCTATATAAGGCTCCTATATGTGCCTTAACTCATCTCTTTTCTTCATTCTTGTTACCCAACGTGAAGGAGAGTGAGAAGAGTGAGATTAGAGCCCATTAGAGAATAATTGAGTTCAATCAAGGAATTGCTAGAGAATTCAAGGGAATTAGTTTGGAACCTTTGAGAATTCACCACCTAGAGCTTAATTGAGAAGTTGAGGTAATGATTCAACACTTAGATTATACAATTAACATGAATTCAAGAGGATTAAGTTGAATTATGCAAGAAATGAGTTAGTAATGTAGAGAAGACGAACATTTCATACATGCATGCATAATTCATGGGTTTTGATTTTTGATATCAACAAATTCTTACATGTAAGGGCCTATTTTTGTTCAATTATGGGAGCTCATTTTGGTTTTGCACTTTACCATTCCATTTGTGTATGTTTTGCAAGGTTTGAGTTCTTGACAACACATGTATGAGATGTATACATCTTGTTCAAGTTTGATTTTGAAGTATTCACTTACTTTTGGGCCTTGATTTTGTGTAATGAACCTAAATTCATGATGTTTTATAAGTTTACAAGTGTTTTCTCAAGTTTTGGGGACCAAAGGTTGTGTTTTGCAGCTTTGAATTTAAGTTTTGGATTTAGAACATCAATTTGGAAATTCTAGAATTCTGCCTCACCGCTTGAGCGACAGATCCTGCGTTCGAGCGACCACCCTTGATTTTGCACTTCCGCTCGAGCGACCAAAAGTTAGCTCGAGCATAAAATGCATGCTCCCAGAAGTTTACATATTTTATAGACCGCTTGAGCGACTAGAGTTGCACTCGAGCGAAGATCTCAGTCTCATGCTCGAGTGACTGTCGAGCAGAGAAATCACACAATTAGTGCTTTTACAGAGTTTACAGACCACTCAAGCGACCGAAGTTGCACTCGAGCGACCACGCTTTATTTTGAACCTCCGTTTGAGCGAAGGAAGTTGCACTTGAGCGAGGACCCTGTTTTCAACAAATTTGACTAAGTGTTGAACAACATGTTTTGGCATCCTTATTGCATCCTAGACATTCCTAGGCCATAGTTAAGACATAATGATGAGGATAAGACTTAGAAACACACTAAGAACAAAATGCAACAAGTTAAGTACTATCTAAGTGTGTGTTTCAATATGTGTATCTGTTATGTTTGTGTAGGTCACGCGCCATAAGCCTTTTGATTTGTCTGCTCTATCTATTTGTTTTCGGAGCTATCTGTGAGTAATAATTTAGTAGAGCTATGTTCAACTTTATTTACTTTCTGTGTGATGAAATAAGATATGTTTTCTAAAATGTTATGTTCTGTGCAATGAATGATTGTCCAATTTCTGACATGTATTTGTGGTATCCTTAGCATCATGTGATATCTATTAGCTGTTACCCAGTATCGAAGGTTCCATCATGGAACTTAATACGTCTACAATTTGTTACCCGAACCTGAGGCTCCATTATGGAGCTCAGCATGTCTATTCTCTGTTACCCGGAGGTTCCTTTAAGGAATTAGTTATATATAACCACCATCTGTTTTGTATCTGTTCTGTTAACGCTAATGGATGTACCACGTATAAGAATGTGAATATGTTTCTGATATGAAATTTATTTTCCGAATCTGATATGGGACATCATTAAATTAAAATTCTTTACTTCAATATTATTTATTGGGGTTCCGCTCACTCTATTATTTATGTATGTAGGTGACCAAACGCGTGACTAGACTTAGTGATGATCGCCTGGACTTCAGTTTTGTCGGCCACCCTTTGTGCCTCTCGTGGAGGTTCCGGAAAAAGTCATATGGTCATATTTTGTGAATGTATAAGACTTTGTTTTCCTTTTTGGATTATGAACAAGTTTTATGTTTATCTGTATATTGGGCTAAGTCCCATTTTGGCTATATTTGTAAAGAATGTGACGTATGACTATTGTAACTATAATGTCACGTGTATGTATATAAAGTTTTTAAATTTCTGTCTCATATATGTTACACAGCTCAATGGACTATATATATTCTATATATTTGCTTCCGCAATCCCTTTTTATGTGTTTTCTGTTCAGAGGCCTTTGGTAATTCTAGAATTACTGACCGGTTATAACGCTAAACCTATAGGAACGGATTTGGATCGTGACATATATATTTTTTATATAATTTGGTAATATATTTAGAGCAATGATTACGTGTTGTATACAATACACAAGAGTTTTTTCTTACATGAACTTCGGCGGACACTTTCGGTTACCTGCCACTATCGGTCACCACTTCTGTCCACTTTTCATTTCCGACAACTCATCAAATATATTTTTTTATTTATTTTAAAAATATTTTTATACACCAAATAAGTTATATATATATTTTTTTTTTGCAAAAATAAACAAGAGCCTATTTATTATTGGTTGTAAACTAAAAATTGAAAACGCTTTCCTACTACCAGCATTTCTCTAGGATAATAATAAAAAAATTAAAATTATTTTGCTAAAAAATAATTTATTCAAATTTATCATAAATAAAAAATAGATGGACTTTATGCCAGCTTTAGGAATAATTTGAAATATTTTAAATAAATATATTTTTTTAAATTTTTATAAAAAAGTATATAAAAAATAGAAAAAGTAATTAGAAAAGTAAAAAAGAAATGTGTTTCATATTTTAAAAAACGAAAATGAGCGGTAGCTCAAAAATGGAGCTCGAATTTGGCTCGAGAGAGGAGAAAAGAGGAAGAACGGGAGAGGGAGAGGGAGAAAAGAGGAAGAGAGGGAGAGGGAGAGGGAGAGGGAGAGGGAGAGGCAGAGAGAGAGAAGCAAACGGGAAGAGAGAGAGAGAGAAGACGCCGATCACGCCTCGGCCTGTCGCCGCCCCAGCTCCAGATCGTCAGATCGTCGGCCTCCGCCTCCGCCTCCGCTTCCTCCCCCTCCCCTGTATTAGGGCCCCCTCCCCCTCCCCCTCCCCCTCCGTCTTCTTCTTCTTCTGCCCGTCTTCTTCTTCTTCTGTCAAAAAAAAAAAATACAAAGGAGGGATCAACGAACGAGAAAAAGAAAAGAAAAAAAAAAAAAAAAAGTCAAAACGACGTCGTTTTGACCCTCGAGCCAAATCTCGAGCCTCAACTCTTGAGCTACCTAGCACTTCCGTTTAAAAAAATGCACTTTTTTAGATTTACCCAGACCCCTCAGTGAAGTGAGCATGCATTGTACTGTTTAAGGTCCAGATCCGACCCATAAAGTCCGTATTCAGTGAAACCGAACGGTGGTGGAACTTGAAATTGGAAGGGCGACACTCTCGTTTTTGAAAGCAGCAGCAGCAGTAGTAAGCGCGGCGGTGGCCATGTCGGAGCCAAGCGAGTATCGCCTCCGCAGCGGGCCGTACCTGGGCGAAATATCAGCCCTCTGTTTCCTTCACCTACCACCCCCTCATCTCTCTTCTACTCCTTACCTCCTTGCCGGTACACTTATCTCTCTCTCTCTCTCTCTCTCGCTCCTTGCCAGAAGCAATTTTACAATATTGTTGACTCACAGGGACCGGTTCTCAGCTTCTGCTCTATCAGTTGGAAACGGGAAAAATGGTTAAATCATTTCACGTGTTCCAAGGTATTCGAGTCCATGGAATTACGACTTGTAGCTCTATTAATGGCAATGGCAATGGCCATGGCAAAGACAGATCCTTTTCTTCTCCAATTGACTTCAATATTGCTGTGTTTGGGGAAAGGAGGGTCAAACTGTTTACCTTATCCATTCAAATGGATTGCCAATTCCAAGATCAACCACAAGATTTTATTCATTTTCATTTGAATTTATTACACTTGTTACCGAAATTTAGTCATTGGGTTTTGGATGTTTGCTTCTTGAAGGTAATTAATTATTTCTAACTTTCTTTTCTATTCTAGTTACATTCTTGTTGCTAAATATCTTATGATTTTATCATTCTTTGCTCTTTTATTTTGCATGTGGATCGGTAGTAGGACCATGCAAGCTCTCCGCACCAAGAGAGTTGTTGTCTTGCTATTGGGTGTAGTGACAACTCTGTCTCTTTCTGGGATTATTTAAAACCGAAAGCAAATTTCCATGTCAGATGTCCAGGTTAGTCTTTCCAAGGTGTTATAAATCCAAGTTTATGATTGATTGCTCAATGATTTTGGACTATCATTAATTGTGCAAGTGGCAAAGTTCTGCTGCACCTTTTGATCCTAGATATCGAAAAATGTCTAGTATATGGAAATTAAAACATATTTCAATATTTTGGAATCATGATTAGTGTTTTAGATTGAGTACTACAAGTATCTGATTCCATTGATTGTTGGTAATACTTGTTTTGTTGATAGAAGTCGTATTATTGATTAAGCACAGCGGTGTTCATCCATTTGATTTTTTTATTTTTTATTCACTTATAGATAGGTGCCTTTTGTATTCCATGCGGATTTGGGGTGAAAAGGTTGAAGCTCTTCGTATCGCATCTGGTACTATTTACAATGAGGTGGCTACTCTTTCCTTGTAGTGATATTTTCTCCAAATTATAACATGCTGTTTGTTTTCAGAATGACTTTGCTATTGTGATCTACAAACCTTACCTTTATGCTGTGTTTGGTTGGAGGATTTGGTGGAAGGGATTAGAAAGGGAAAGGGAAAGGATAGGTGAAATGTGAATAAAATATATCTAAATTTCGCCTAATTTCACACACCTTTTCCCATTTAGGTGTGAATAAACTCACATTTCACTTACTTTTTTCATTCTTTTTTCCAAATCTCTCCCCAAATCCTTTAACCAAACACGGCATTAATGTCTTGGTTATTCATCTGATTTAAAAGTTTTTTTTTTTTTTCCTTTACTGTTTTCTTTTTAACTGTGACTATGCTATAATCAATCTCTATTATTATGGTTGATTAAATTAAATATAAGGATGGTGATTGGACAGGTTAATTGATACCTCATTCTGTGCTCGCTCTGTCATGGCAGTGATGTTACGTCAATCATTCACTGTGATAGAGCTCACTTAGCAATTACCTAATGGCTATAATGTTTATGAACTGAAGGACCAGAGTATTAGTTATAAAGGATATAACAAAGTAATTGTAGAATTTATTGGAGGTAATTGTGTTTTTAAGGTAGCAAAAAGGATATTGTGGGTTTGTTTTGGATAAGTGAAGTTTCATTTTGCCCATGTTTCAATTGATACCCAATAAAACAAAACTACACATTGACTGGTCAGGTTTGGCATTGGTTTTTTAAACTATATAAGGTTCATCTATTTTTGAAAGAGAGCTCCCTGATGTTGGACAGGACATTGAGAGTTTAAAAATCTGAAATGGTAGGTTTTCATGGGATTGTTCTGGATGCTGCAAACAGTATCCGTGGACAATTTTTTATTTATTTAAAAAAAAAATGGGGGTATTTGTGGGTTGTTTCAAGTGATCTAGGGTTAGAGAATTAGGATGGAAGGTTTAGACTTAGAAAATAGGATGTAAATATTGAAAGGAACAAATCCGGTTGGGCTGTTAAAGTGCAGCAAATTCAACAATGGAAGAAGAAGAAGAAGATAGTTTTAGGAATCACTTCTAGAGGCCATAGGAATTGCACTTAGGATTTAATTGCATCACATAATTCAGAAAAAAGCTTGAAAAGCTTAATAAAATTCTTCAAAACTTATTCTTCATTGGATTAGATGCATTACATTGCTTGATATAGACCTTGGAGAGGAGACTTACTACTTCAATTAAGACTAGTATTTCTAAAAAAATAAACTATAGTTTTAGCTTCTAAATCCTATTCAAGACCAAACATATCCCAATTCATAACTCGTCTATATGAGGACTCGTCAGCAATCCCTGCAGCCATGTCCAAAAATTGTGCAAATTACCAAGATATTCAGGATTTATAAAACTAAATAAATAATATAGAAAATTAAATAGATTTATTCCTAGCTCAAGTAATAATAAAATAAGATTCTACTAAACCTAAAATCTTAATTACATTGTTGGTCTAATTGATCCCAATTTCCAAACTTAGTTACTTGTTTGTTTATTTATTTATTTTGTTTTTCCTCTTCTCATGGACTTCATTATTCCCTTTCCTTCCTTTATGTTGCTGTCGTGGTGGTTCAATGTTTCAACTGTTGGGGCAGTATTTTATTTTTTCCAAATTATTTTTTTCTCTACGTCCATCTAGCAGTGTGCACCACCCCCACATTTACCTTGTGTCCACATTTACCTTGTCTCACTTGCCATGTCTCCACTTTTTGCTTGGTTTGGATGAAGGTGTTCCTTTGCTTGGCGTGGTTGGTGCCCCTGCCCCCTCACAAATCTGGACCATTGCCATTCAAAACGAGATTTGCAATAGTTGCTGTTGTAAAAGTGAGCACCAACATGATGGTTGGTTGAGAGCATTCTATGGTCACCCCTAGCATCTAATAAAAAGTGATTATTAACTGGTGTAAATATTTTTTAGCACTTAGGAAATATACTTCATTCTCTGAATTTGGCCTGACTGTAACCTTATGCTGTTAATAACATTGAAATGTGTCATCACCATAGTTCTCTTGGATTTTTTCCCCATGGGTATTATCTTTGTAGAGAATAACTTCCATATCATGGCACGTAGTTAAGATATTTTCAGTTAGAGATGCTATGACATTGGCTTTCTATTTCAAAGATGAATTTTTTTTCCTTCTAGTTATATCTTTAAATTACATGAATTTTAAAAAAAAGAGTTGATTTGGCAGATTATTGTGTGGAAAGTGGTTCATAGCAACCATACTTCATCAAAAAGTCCAGTGAAAGACCATGTTAGTATGATTAGTTCTTTCAACAAAGGTCTCCAGTTTCATGATCAGCAATACGAATCTGTTCACATGTGCAGACTTGCTGGACATGAAGGTTCAATATTTCGCATTGCTTGGTCCTCTGACGGATCCAAACTAATATCTGTCTCTGATGATCGTAGGTGTGTAAGTTTCTTGACTTTTACTATTCTAGTTGTTTCATGAACTCTAAGACTTTAGGGAAGATATTCTATATGATAATTTTGTTGTCTTGTTTCTGCAGTGCTCGTCTCTGGACTGTTCATGCTGAAAGGAAAGAATTTGATAATTTCGCGGAGATTCTTGGCTCTCACTCAGTTGGTCCTGTTTTGTTTGGACACAGTGCTCGGGTTTGGGACTGCTGTATATTTGACTCTGTGAGCTCCAGAAAACAATTTTTTTATAGCTTCCATTTTTATTTTCTCATAAACATGATTATAAGTTGAATACAAACTACCAACACAAGTCCATACCCAGATGAAAATGTTTCTCATCGATGTTGTCTTGCTCCCTTCTTCTGAAAGGGTGCTATTTACTTATGAGGATTATGTCAATTATTAGTGTTCAGTCAGGTAATTTCAATGTTTGTTTTGCTATGTTTTTTTAATTGCTCGAGAATTATGCTGAATTTACTTTGATGATATTGGCCCTGTTTGGTAGGGCTTATTTCCAGCTTATTTCAGCTTTTAGCTTAATTTAAGCTATTTTGATGTGTTTGGTTCAACTTAACGATACAGATTATAGCTTTTTGTAAGTAAAAAATTAACTTATTTTTTGAGTGGGGGAGGAGAAGCTTAATTTATAAGTCAAAAATTAGCTTATGTTCACAGTTATAATCTATAAGCTGTTAAGCTATAATCTATAATCACTTTCCCATAGCTCTACCAAACGGGGCCATTGTTGTGGTTGGTTAGGGTGTGCCTGAAATGCTTTTCCCATGGCTAATGGTTGGAATTTGGTTTCTTCCAAATAAATATAATATGAGGTGGTCAGAATGGGGAGGAATTTTGTTTGCAATGCTGAGCTAATGGTCAAAATTGAAAGTGGGGCTTGCTGCAAATGAAAGCAATTTAGTATATTTGTCCTCTGATTGGTTGGGGCGCAATGCCAAACATCCACATTCGCCTTCGTATATTTTTTAGATAACACAACAATAGATGAGACCCTCATTTGCAAATCTTCTAGTATCTCACTCGTAGAATACTTCAAATACCCTTTCATTTTACAATATGTTACACCCCTTTTAATATTCGAATCTTCAAGTGGTCAATTGTTATTAAGTAGTTTTCCCTATTTTTTTTGGTGTCTGATTTCATTAATGGGAATATTGTTTCCATTGTTCCAGGGATGGCTTCATGATTGCCAAGTAATTATAACTGAATATTGTGCCAATTCATTGTCACATAGCAGCATTTGGGTGTGAATACGATCAATGATATGAAGTGTTGTTCAACTTCTAATGTTATCATAATTCTTGTGATAATTTTTCCAATGACGAAGCTTTTAGACATTACAACAATGATGTTGTTTTTCTAAACTGGATGGCATATTATGGGGTAAAGTCAATTTAGCCCTTTTCAATTTGGCCTTGACCTATTAAGGATTTATATTTGACTACAACATGGGTTTCATGGAATTTAGTCATGCATTTCATATGTTTTCCCAGGGCTAAAGCTTCTCTCTCTGTTATTCTATATGTAAAGAAGTTGGTATATTTTCTGTCTTTTTAATGCGGATAGGAACTAACTTTCTTCTGCATGGGGCTTTACTCAGTTAATAGTCACTGCTGGCGAGGATTGTACATGTCGTGTGTGGGGACTGGATGGTAACCAGCTTAAGATGATAAGGGAGCACATGTAAGTTGCGTTTGCAATTGTGCATGTGTATTTTGATGTGCCATAGCTTAAAATGTAAGACCTTAAATTGCAAATATTTTAATATTCTACGATGTTGCAACTGAGCTTGCTAATACCACGTATCATGGCCTACATAACCAGAATGCCCACACAGCACAGTTAGACCGAATGTCGTTGTGTAGTTATGATGCTGAGATAATGTCGAACCAGTTTAGGTTGTCGACTATTCACATGCCACATCATGGGTTTGTTCAACTCATCTGATGGCATCCTAAGAAGTTTATCATCTTGTCAAGTTATTCTACAATTTGTCAGTACTATTCTTTGCCTCTTATTATTATTTGGAGTATGAAAGATGAATTCTGCTATGCAGTTTCTCTTTTCCATAAGCCTTTCATTCAGATGAAGCATCGTATCTGTTAAATGTTTTTCTATTATCAGTGCCATGTGTGTATGGCCTCCCTCCTTTTAGAATTTTTAATTTAGAGTAAATGTTTTTGGTTGATGGCCTGGCCATTCTATACCTTCACTCATTTGAACACCTAATTGGCGCTATTCTAGTGTTTTCTTCAATGTGCTCTTACCTTTTCCCCCCTCTTTCTTTGCTACATTGACATTTTCTTCCTGACTTCACTTGTTACATGGTAGAAAAGTCTTCTCATGTTTCAGGATTTTTTTATCATTAGGGATAAGGCCCAGACCAGATTACGTTAATAACCCTAGCTGAATTTGCTGATTAAGAATTTGTGTATCTTGGTGATCCAATCTGCACAACAGATGGCTTCTCGCATACATGTTTGGATTCCCATCGAAAGGTTCTAGCTAGTAGCTCTCTGATACTCAAAATGAGATTGTAATGGGGATCAAAAGAGGAGGCAGAAGCAATTGGAGTCTATCAGTATGCAACTGAGTTGGCTTCCAGCTTGACTTTGCTGTGACCTTCTGGCAGACATTTCAATGTACGACACAAATCTGCAGACTGCCGTAGTATTTGTTGCCCAGCCTATATTATCGACAAAACCCACAATCCAATATGTTGTTTTACAGTTATTTCCCATTTGTCTGATTGGCTCTTAAAACCACAAGGGCAGATCCACTCTTACAATCCACCTCTATATTTGCTAGCATGTTGCTGTTTTCATTAGACATCAATCTTAACATTACCCGTATAATTTTTTTGTTACACTTACATTGCTTACTTTTATATAGTAGAAAGTTCTTTTTTTTTTTTTTTGTCTTTTTTTTATATATTTAAAAAACTATTTGTTACTATGCAGTGGGAGGGGAATATGGCGATGCTTGTATGATCCAAACTCTTCACTTCTTGTCACAGCTGGGTTTGACTCATCAATAAAAGCACAGCTGCTGAATGCTTCTCTGTTCAAGAGCTCAGAGAGGCATGATGAGGAAGCAAAAGAACTCACTGATGGAGCAAAGATCTTCACTGTTCGTATCCCACGTTCATCTGAGCATATTGGACTCATGAATAGGTAACCTCCTCCTTGCAAGTGTTGCTCTTAGCCAAAAAGAACAGAGGAAGAATAATGGTATTTCTATATGTACTGGTAGTGGTGTTTGTTGGTAGCACAGTGAACCATAACTGTATTTTCTCAATATTATTTTTGATAATGAAGAAAATAGTGGATGGTGTGTGTAGAGGTTGTCCAAGAACATTCGTATGAATAGGTTGTTTAGACATCCCCAGTGTGAAACTAGTAGCCTATAAACCTTCAATATTATCTTGGGTTACCTCGCCTTCTTCGTTCCTCATTGCTATCATTTTAGTGAACCCTTATTTATGGGCTTTTCTGGTCCCTTCGGACATCTTGCAGCAAAAGTGAATATGTAAGGTGCTTGCATTTTGCACGTGAAGATGCCCTTTATGTTGCTACAAACAATGGTTACTTGTACCATGCTAAACTATCCAATATGGCGGATGTAAAATGGACTGAACTTCTAAGGGTCAGTGAAACAGTGCCAATTGTTTGTATGGACTTGTTGTCTAGAAGCTCATCCAACCTTCCTAGCACTGTCGAAGATTGGGTTGCTGTTGGAGATGGTAAAGGGCACATGACAATTGTCAGCATTGTTGGTGATAGTCATACTCCTAAAGTCGGCATCATTTTGACTTGGTCAGCTGGAGTAGAGAGACAACTCTTGGGAACATATTGGTGCAGATCACTGGGTAGTAGGTAAATGACCATTCCTTGTCTTTGAATAATAAAATTATGTTTAAGCTAGAAGTACATCTTAGTTGCCTGTAGGGTGATGGGATATATCATATAGATCCCATTATCTCCCTTGCCTGCTGCTAAATATCTTGAGTTTGATTATGAACTGATCGAAGCATCACTTTTTTAATAGTTCTGTGTGCTGGTTTTGCTAAGGGCTCTAGAAATCATTTAAGTTATAATCATCAGACTGATTTTCTTGGCCAATATGAGGATGGAATTCAAATGGGAGGTTCCCATGTTTTACTAATGTTAGTTGATAAATACCTTACTGTTCTTACTTCATTGTTAATCTGTAGAAGCTTGTCAAAGCTCATAAGTATCCGATGCTTTTTATCATGTAGATTCATCTTTACTTCTGATCCCAGAGGAACATTGAGATTATGGAGGTTAGGCAATCCTTTACAATCTGTTTCACCCAGTTCGCCAAAAAGTTGTGACCTTTCGCTAATAGCAGAGTTTGTATCGTGCTTTGGAATACGGATAATGTGTTTGGACGCTTCATTTGAGGATGAGGTATTTGTTTTCCATTGTTTCTTCCTTATTCTGACTTATTGTAAATTAAGGTTGCTTGCTCTCTGTGGTTTTTAAGATGATTCTTACTCGAATTGTCACAATAGATGGCTTATGCAGAGTTTGGAGACTATGGTCACAACACATTATTCAAAAGTGACCTAATCAAATCTCACTTGAGATTAGCCAGCCCTCATTGGATACCTTCTACACAAAATTATTTATTGATTTTATATTTTATTTGTTCTCGTATATGATTACTTCTTCTCCCTGTATCTAGATTTCTTATCCAAGAATTTGAAACTACCCTAAAAATATTGGAGAAAATGAATTGAAATAAGTACTTACTATAAAAATTAATTATGGTACACTTTGATAAACAATTGATATTATATCATAATATATCAGTACAAGATCAATGTACCAACATAAAGAGAGTAAATTTATTTTATGGGCCTGATTTTGCTGTACCTTTTCTGCTCCTTTTTTGTTTTGTGTTTTTTGCTTCTTCTTACCTAACCTTGCTGATATTGTGTTATAGTTTTTGAGCGCAATGATGCAGGGCAGGACAGCCACCAAATATTAAGAGAACAATTTCTTTGTTGAAAATCAATGTTAGATGATCAGAAAATAGGGTATGAACAAGATCAATACACAGCCAAAGGGCTAGTATTCTGGTTCACAAGGCCAGGAGAAGAGAGAAAATAACTTTAATCTGCACAATAGTTCACTAAAATCTGGATAAAAACTGATCACAACTCTTTTAGGACCCTTTTTATAAGTGAGAAATCCTAAAAACTTTAATACTAGCAATCAAAACAATCTAATCTGAAGCATACATATTATCTTAAATAAAATGACAGAAAAAGACAAAAGAATTCCTTAACAATAGTAGTTACTGTTGTTTGAATAGTACTGTTCAGCACTTCACATGATGTCTGCTCCTGCATCAAGCAAGAAGAGGAGAAACAATGTTTTCTGAGATTCTCTGGGATGAGGGTCCTTTGGTCAAAGTTGTAACTTAGATGAGATTATAAATAGCAATAAAGGGATGCAATGCATTAAATATGAAGTAGGTTCTTCACATGATGTCTGGACATGGATTGTTTTTTCTAGCTTCGAGATTATAACTGGATTTTGAACATTGATGTTAAATTTATTTATTGCTTAATGAACTTGTAGTTATCTTTTCAGGTGCTGGTTTGTGGAGATCTCCGTGGTAATTTGGTGGTATTCCCTTTGTTAAAGGACCTGTTGTTGGGTACATCTGTTGCTGCATCAGAAGTGAAAATATCTACCTTAAATTATTTCAAAGGGGCACATGGGATATCTAGTGTGTGCAGCATTTCGGTTGCTAGCTTCAGTTCCAGTCGAGTTGAAATACACTCGGTATGGCTAGAATCCAACCTTTTTGTCCATGCAAAGATTTCAAATTTGATTTTTCTAGTTGCATTTTTATTTCCATTCTTCTTCATTTTGTGTCAAGGAGCAATGGAAAAGGCAGTTGCTAAAGTTAATTGCTCAAAATCTTCAAAAATAACATTTTGTTTCTTCTTCTTCTTCTTCTTCAAGGAGCAATTAAAAAGGCATTTTCTGTGATAAAGTGCTCAAAATCTAAATTATTTCCCATATATTAGATGGTTGCATGCACTGTTCTGCAGAGTTCACGCATAAGTTATTTTTCTATTTCATTTTCTTCATAAGTGCATGTTGCTATTTGGAATATGACAGAGATCGACAATTTTTTCAAGTTTTATTTCACCTCAAATGGCTCTGATACCAATCACACTTTAACTAAACATTTAGGATTTAGAGTAGTGTACATAACCAATAAAAACAATTTATAAGCTGGTCAATTTAATTTTTCCCATGCATATGTAATTAAAACAACAGAACAAGTAATCACATGCTCATGTGTTAGTTCTTCTACTATTTCATTTTTCTTCAGACTGGAGGAGATGGGTGCATATGCTATTTGGAACATGACAGAGATCAACAAAATTTGGAATTTCTAGGGATGAAACAAGTGAAAGAATTGAGTTTGGTTCGATGTGTCTTTGATGCCACCTCTTCTAATGATTTGACAAGTGGCAGCTATGCTGTAGGTTTTTCATCAACCAACTTTCTGATATGGAACTTGATGTCTGAGGCAAAGGTACTCTCTCTCTCTCTCTCTCTCACAGTTTCTTTTATGTTACATTCCTAAATTTCATATTAGAGCAGGTTGTTCAAGTTCCATGTGGTGGATGGCGGCGTCCCTATGCTTATTATCTTGGTGATGTACCGGAGATAAAGAACTGCTTTGCATTTGTTAAGGTTTGCTCTTTTACCTATTTTGTTTTTTCCCTGAGAGAATTTGAAAAATAAACCATAAATGCTCCAATATGTTCAGTCTGTTATAACATATCATGCATGTGCTGAGGCTGGGACAATTACAGATGGTCCTACTGTTGGATGATTAACCATTATCTTGCTAGCTTTTTATGCAAGGATGATGAAGATCATGGAAAGAAGAAAAAGAGTAAATTTAGAATTTCACATGAAGCACATTTAGGACATCAAGAATTAAAGATTTGGAATAATTTTGAGTCTTCATGTCATTATAGAGGTTTTAGTAATTAAGGATATAATGGTAATTCCAATAATTGTTGGACATGGGTTGTAAGGGTCACTCATGGGATTTTTTTTGGATCAAGTTATTAAATGGGTCATTAATTTATTTGAGTTTTATTATGTCAAATAATTTTAGTAGTCAAAAGTCTAAATTTTCTATTTTGATATTGAAGTAGAATTAGAAGTTATTAAAGTTTCCTATTATGATTGAAGTAGAATTGGAAGTTATAGTTGGTCTAGAATATTAATAGTTGCTAAATATTTTTAGTTTCTAAATTTGAATTATAGTCCTTACAGAATTAGGAGAGTCTTTAGCCTATAAATATATGTGTAACTCAATGATTGAGGAGAATAGTTAATATTATGAAAATTTGATATTATGTTTGTGTGATTGGCCTATCCCTTGTGAGGGTGAAGTATCTCTCTCTCTCTCTCTAGCAAGGTTACTGTTCACTTCACTAAAGAAAGCATGTAAGATCGTCATGATCAATGTTCTAAAGCCAAGGAAGCCAAAGAAAATGATGTGAATGCAACTTAACTTTTTGATCTTCACAAGAAAAATGAAGTTCACTTTGAGTTTATTATTCCTAATAAATTTGATGTGGTCAATGGAGTGATGTCAATATTGAACAACTTGATTTTCTCATCATTCATTCAAAACAATCAATTTGAATGGTTGCAAGTGCAAGATTTCACAATCCTTATACTTCAACATTATAGAACGCGAGGTCGAGTTTTTTTGAATGCAGGGGAGAATGATGAAGATCATGGAAAGAAGAAAAAAAGTAAATCTGGAATTTCACATAAAGCACGTTTAGGACATTAAGAATTAAATATTTGGAATAATTTTGAGTCTTCATGTCATTAGTAGGTTTTAGTAATTAAGGGTATAATGATAATTTCAATAATTGTTGGACATGGGTTGTAAGGGTCACCCATGAGTTTTATTTTGAGTCCAGTTATTAAATAGGTCATTATATATGAGTTTTATTGCGTCTAAAATAATTTTAGTGGTCAAAAGTCCAAATTTCCTATTTTGATATTAAAATAGAATTAGAAGTCATTAAAGTTTCCTATTATGATTGAAGTAGAATTAGAAGTCATAGTTAGTCTAAAATGTTAGTAGTTGCTAAATATTTTTAGCTTCTAAATTTGAATTATAGTCCTTATAGAATTAGGAGAGTCTTTAGTTTATAAATATATGTGTAACTCAATAATTGAGGAGAAGAGTTAATATTATGAAAATTTGATATTGTGTTTGTGTGATTGGCTTATCCCTTGTGATGGTGAAACACATCTCTCTCTAGCAAGGTTACTGTTCACTTCACTGTTCACAGTGCTTAGAACAGCCACCTGACAGCCCCTAAACACTCGTGTTGTCATTCCCAAAATCCTATCCTTTTGCAAACACACTCCTATTTTTTAAAATACTTTTGTAGTCACAAAATCCCACCAAATCCAGCCCTATAAGTCTATTGTTGCTGCTGCCAGTATACTTAAATTGGACTCACTACTTGTAGGAAAGTAAACCCTACTTGTCCTACATCAAAGGATCATACAGCTATGTCCGATAACGGCCTAGTAGGATCCCATAGGGATGTTGAACTGGAACTGCCCTTTCTCGAGTTCTTGACTAGAGTCAAGGGTTTGGTGAACCAGGACAGTTTCAATCTGATATTGAGATAGATAGGATCCTTTGGCAGGCCATTATTCTGTATTCTGAATCAGATTTCCTGGCAGTCCTACAGTGTATCAATTGGGCTTTTTTTTTCTCAGCTTTCCTTTTATTCTGTCTTTTATTTTCCAAATGATCAGAAATTTGCCATCGTGTTAGTATATTATATGTAATGTATTGTTAGTGATTTAGATAGTGGATGTAGTTAGTGATCTAGATAGTGGATGTAGTGGATGTATATAATATGTAAGGATATAGATAGTGGCTCTTAGTGGTAATAGTGGCTCTTAGTGGCACAAATAGTAGCTCTTGTTCTCTCCTATATAAGGAGTGTAATATGGTCTTCATAAATGTGTATATTGAAATCAATCAATAAGATCAATACATTAATTTCCTACATGGTATCAGAGTTGGTTTAACACCTAATATTTTCGCTTCACCGGCGGGCGGCAATCTCGCCTTTGGCCGCCCGCCGGACCTCAACCTATTCCGCTGTCATCTCTATCAATACACCCCTGAGTGATCATCTATCTCCCTCTCACATATCATCAAGAGTACTTTTGAGTGATTTAAGTGAAAAAAAAAAAAAAATGAAGGCTTCATACATTGCAGTGTGCCCAGTGTTAGTTCTGATCCTACTGGCCTATGAAGCACAAGTCTCCATGGCAGTGACATGCAACCCAACAGAGCTGAGCTCTTGCGTGGGTGCAATCATAGCCACGCTTTTGTTCCTTTACATTACGATTTCGAGCCAAGAACAGCCCAAATGTCACTGCTGGGTTTATGTGTCCTCCAGAAATTCCAGCAGTGCAGTAAACAAGCACAAAGATCATGCCACCAAAAATCCAAGCTATGCTGAGACTCCCATGTCCCTGTATTGGCACCACTTCCAATTGGGTTTGCTGTGTTCATGGTTCACCTAGCCACCATTCCGGTCACCGGCACTGGCATCAACCCTGCTAGGAGCCTTGGAGCTGCTGTTATTTACAACCAAAAAAAAAGGCTTGGCATGACCATTGGATGTTTTTGGGTAGGACCCTTCGTTGGTGCAGCCATTGCAGCCTTCTACCACCAGTTCATCTTGAGAGCTGGAGCCATTAAAGCTCTCGGGTCATTCAGGAGCAGCTCCCATGTCTGATTTTTCAGAAAATTAAAAAAAAAGAGAATGCTATTGGAGGGGGGTGCTTGAGTCTGTGATCTGGAAGTCTCTCTCTCTCTCTCTCTCTCCCCATTTTGCAATCTCTCCCCTGCTCATATTGCTGTTTTGGCCATAATCAGCATCACTTCTTTGTCTTGACAGAGTTTTCCAAGATTTTCTTGGAAAAAAAAAAAAAAAGACCACAGATTGCAAAAATACTTTCTGGGTTAGTGTTAGAGGTTGTTTTGTCATCTTCCTCCATGTGGGTATCTCCTAAATCTTGAAGACCTTTACTGCAAAGATTGCTGAAAATAGAGAGAGAAGTGAAGAGAATCAAAATAAGGGAAAAGGAAGATGAAGATCCAGTGTGATGTGTGTGAGAAAGCTCCAGCAACTGTGATCTGTTGCGCTGATGAGGCTGCCCTATGTGCAAAATGTGACATAGAAGTTCATGCAGCAAACAAGCTTACAAGCAAGCACCAGAGGCTGCTCCTTCAATCCCTCTCCAACAAACTCCCTCCATGTGACATATGTCAAGAGAAGGCAGCTTTCATTTTTTGTGTGGAAGACAGGGCTCTCTTCTGTCGGGATTGTGATGAGCCAATCCATTCTGCTAGTAGCCTCTCTGCAAACCACCAGCGGTTTCTTGCCACCGGAATCCGAGTTGCTCTCACTTCAAGTTGCACGAAGGACAGTGAGAAGAGCAACCAAGAGCCAGAGCCAGAGCCAGAGCCAGAGCCACCTAATCATAATGCACAATCGGTTAGCATCAAAATGCCCACACAGCAATCTTCAAGCTTCACTTCACCATCGTGGGCTGTTGATGACTTATTGCATCTCCCACCTCCTTTTTTCACTTTCCAACCAAACACCATTGCAGTTTTTAACAAAACCAAACAAACTCATTTTATTCATGTCGGGGATCAAACCCGCTCACCATTTTACCAAAAAAAAAAAAAAAAAAAAAAAAAAAAAAATCACAAACAACCGGCCTCACTTCTTCGCCTCTTCAGCTGTTTTCTTCTTTTTGCCTTTGTCTTGGGCGTCCCTTGCTGGTGCTGCCTCCGTGTTTCCCACGCCGCCGAGCACGTTCACTTCTGCTGTTCTCAATCGCCACATATGGCGGCCTCCAAATCGAGCATCACGGTGGCCTTCCGCTTCCTTATTTTTGCCTTTCACCATATATCTCTGCTCGGGCATCCTTATACATGCCCTGGAGCAGAGCCAGTTGGGCGTTTAACTGCTGCACCTCATTTGTCCTACTTTGAAGCCAGTGCGACAGGTTTGAGACCGCAGTCATGGTCTCAACACATGACTTCAGTGTGTAATAATTCGCCTCAATATCCGATTGTGCAGCCATTCTTTGCTCCACAGACAGCATCGGAAAGTTCAAAGGCGCAAAACCAGGGGCGCTTGGTCCAGGGGCACTTGGTTGAGGTTCAAGGGCAACTGTCCCGGCTATCTCTCTTGTGGCCTCGTTGAGGTCGGGAAAGAGAGTGAGACCACGGGACGAAGAGGCTATGTTCTGGGTAGCTGAACGGGAAGAAGAGGCCATATTCAGGGTTGGTTGTAACGTGTTACAGAGTATCTCTCTCAGAAGTGTTACAGAGAGAACGAAGAGTTTTTTCAGCTGGTTTGTTATGCATCAGCGGCAGCCTCGCCTTGGTTTAAATAGGCAAGGCAGACACGCGCCTTACGCGCCTCTCAACGCCAGACGACAAATCGGCGCGCCTTTTGATGGCTCACTTTTTGATGGCTGTCGGGCACGCCTTTTGATGGCACGCCTTTTGATAAGATTGGGCACGCCTTTTGAGGGTGCGACTTTTGAGGGTCCGACAAGACTCTGTAAACTGTCCCGACTTTGATTCCGATTAGCTTCTATATGGGTTCGACAAGACTCTGTAAACTGTCCCGACTTTGATTCCGGTTAGCTTCTATATGGGTCCGACAAGACTCTGTAAACTGTCCCAACATTGATTCCGGTTAGCTCCTATATGGGTCCGACAAGACTCTGTAAACTGTCTCGACATTGATTTCGGTTAGCTCTTATATGGGTCCGACAAGACTCGGTAAACTGTCCCGACATTGATTCCGGTTAGCTCCTATATGGGTCCGACAAGACTCGGTAAACTGTTCCGACATTGATTTCGGTTCTCAGCTACAACGGTTCGACACAGCCGTATAGTGTTTTCTACAATGGTCCGACATGACCCCATAAACTGTCTTCTACCTTGGTCTGCCATAACCATACGGTCTTCTACAACGGTCTGACACGACCATACAGTGTCTCCTATCCACTTTTATTTTATTTGTCAGATTATTTTTTCCTGTTTTGTTACTCTCTCCAAACTCAAGTTGGCTAGTCTCTATCCTCCTTGAGTTTGAGGGGGGCTGTTAGTATATTATATGTAATGTATTGTTAGTGATCTAGATAGTGGATGTAGTTAGTGATCTAGATAATGGATGTAGTGGACATATATAATATGTAAGGATATAGATAGTGGCTCTTAGTGGTGATAGTGGCTCTTAGTGGTAATAGTGGCTCTTAGTGGCACAAATAGTAGCTCTTGTTCTCTCCTATATAAGGAGTGTAATATGGTCTTCATAAATGTGTATATTGAAATCAATCAATAAGATCAATACATTAATTTCCTACACATCGTTTATTGCTTTCAAAGACAGCATTATGTGCTTAATTAAGATATATATTGCCCACTATTATGTGCTATTATGTTGTGTGTATGTGCATGCGCATGTATATTTTGCTATTTATGTACTGTTCAATAAATTTTTCTTCTTTTTTTGAAGTAGTACAACATCACAAAGAAAAGAGGACTATAGCTTCATTTTAAACCATGTTGCATGCTTGTTAAAGGAGGCTTTCTCAGAAATAACATGTTAAATCTCTAGCTATAATGTTGTACTTGTTTGATCTCCATTTATCTGTAAGATACCTGATGTGCGTCCATCAAAATAGGCAGGAGTTGTTTTGAGCTACTGATCAACAACCTTGCGTTGTCATGTTAATCATAAAATTTATTGTTACACTGTCCCTGTGCCATACTTTTTCAGTTCCATTTTGCGTTAGTAATTGCTTTCTTTCTTTATAGGATGAGGTCATTTATATTCATAGTTTCTGGGTTCTAGACAGTGCGAGGAAGATATATCCACAGAATCTGCATTTGCAATTTCATGGGAGAGAGATGCATTCCATTTGCTTTATTCCTGAAGATTCACAGTCTTGTTCAAATCAAGTTACCCTTTCTAACTCCTGTTGGATTGCAACTGGTTGTGAAGATGGAACTGTGAGATTGACTAGGTATGTAATTTGTAGAAATCAGATGGACAATTTTTTTTTTTCTTGTTTTACTTTATATTCAGCTTGGTCTAAAACTGGGGACTAAGAGCCTCAGTCTGATGGTATGTTTACGGCATTGATATGCTTGATGAGTACCCAACCCCTCAAAGCTGGAAAAAATTGACATTATCATTTTATTATTGTCATCATTATTATTTCAAGAGCGAATTGCACTAACGGTGCCTATAGTTTGGGGCTTGTGTCATTTTGGTCTCTAACTTTTCAATTATAATACATTTGATCTTTAATTTTGAATCTTGTTTCAAATGAGGACAATTAAAAATTCATTGTTCAATTTCAATGGCAAAGTGGTCAATTTGATAAAATATAAACTAGTTTGACAAAAATAAATATCAAAAAATTATTTTTTAATTTTTAAAAATTATGTATACCCACCAAAGATGAAATTATATCAAATTGATAAATCTTTTACATATTTATTTATTTATTTTTAACAAATTAATTTTTAATATATGTTTGGATGATGATCATGTAATGGGTAGTTATTTTTATTTTCTTTAAATTAGTTTCTATTTTTTCAAAATTCAAATATGACGACAATTTTGATATTATTATTAAACCAATCCATTAAATGAAAAAATCCAAAACTGTAGGAAAATTGATAGAGAAAGGGAGAGAGACTAAGGGTTGGTTTGGGGTGTCCTAAAAAAGTGCACTTTTTATCTTTTTACGAAAAGATGTGCAGAAAAGTAGAGAGGTGATGTGATGGAAAAAAGATAAAAAGATAAAAAGATGGATTATATAGTAGATGCCAAACAAGGCCTAAATATGTATATTTTGATCTATTTTAATTTGTTTACAAGAGTTCTCTTTTATAGAGAGAAATGGGGGATACAATAGAGAGAAATGGAGCATTATACCATAATGGTAATGGAGCACTAACTATGGTGCACTAACTATAGTGGAGTAGGTATAATGGTAATGGAGCACTAACTATGGTGCACTAACTATAGTGGAGTAGGTGTAGGATTTGTTACATTCAACAGCCCCCCTCAAACTCAAGGGGGTTAAGAGAGTAACAAAACAAGAAAAATAATTTGACAAATAAAAGTAGATAGGAGACACTGTATGGTCGTGTCAGACCGTTGTAGAAGACAGTTTATGGGGTCATGTCGGACCGTTATAGAAGATAGTGTATGGGGTCATATCGGACCGATGTAGAAAAGAACCGAAATCAATGTCGGAACAGTTTACCGAGTCTTGTCGGACCCATATAGGAGCTAACCGGAATCAATGTCGGGACAGTTTACAGAGTCGTGTCGGACCCATATAGGAGCTAACCGGAATCAAAGTCGGGACAGTTTACCGAGTCTTGTCGGACCCATATAGGAGCTAACCGGAATCAATGTCGGGACAGTTTACAGAGTCTTGTCGGACCCATATAAAAGCTAACCGGAATCAAAGTCGGGACAGTTTACAGAGTCTTGTCGGACCCTCAAAAGTCGCACCCTCAAAAAGTGTGCCAATTCTTATCAAAAGGCGTGCCATCAAAAAGCGTGCCATTAAAAGGTGTGCCCGACAGCCATCAAAAGGCGTGCCATCAAAAGGCGTGCCCGACGGCCATCAAAAGTCGAGCCATCAAAAGGCGCGCCGATTTGTCGTCTGGCGTTGAGAGGCGCGTGATACGCGTATCTGCCTTGCCTATTTATACCAAGGCGAGGCTGCCGCTTATGCAGAACAAAACATCTGCTGAAAAAACCTCTGAAAACCTCTTCATTTTGCTGAGAGAGATACTCTGTAACACTTCTGCCCAGAAAATGGCTTCGTCTTCCCGTTCCGCTACCCAGAACATAGCCTCTTCTGCCCGGGGTCTTACTCTCTTTCCCGACCTTAATGAGTGCACAAGAGAGATAACCGGGGCAGTTGCCCTGGAACCGCAACCAAGTGCCCTTGGACCAAGCCCCCCTGGTTTTGCACCGTTGAACTATCCGATGGTGGCAGTTGAGCAGATAATGGCTGCTCAATCTGATATTGAGGCCAATTATTATACATTAAGGTCATGTGTTGAGACCATGACTGCGATCAACAACTTGTCGCACCGGCTTCAGAGTAGAACAAATAAGGTGCAGCAGGTAAAAGCTCAACTGGCTCTGCTCCAGCGCATGTATACGGATGCCCGAGCAAAGATATGTGTGCTCAAGGCAGAAAACAAGGAACTGAAGCGGAAGGCCACCGTGATGCTCAGATTTGGAGGGCCGCCATATGTGACGGTTGAGGAGCAACGGGAAGTTAACGTGCTTGGCGGCGTGGGAAACACGGAGGCAGCACCGACAAGGGACGCCCAAGACAAAGGCAAGAAGAAGAGAACAGCTGAAGAGACGAAAAAATAAGGCTGGTTTTGGTTGTAGTGGTTGTGGGTTGTGATTGATTTGTTTTTGTGAGGGTTTTTTTTTTTTTTTTTTTTTTTTTTATGTAAAATGGTGATCGGGTTTGATCCCCGGCATGAATAAAATAAGGTTGGTTTTGCAGAAAGTTCATTTAGGTTGCAAGAAGACATTTTAGGCTGTATAGTAGGATAAGCGTTTCCCTCTTCAAGTTTCTTAGTGTCCCTTTCCGTTCTGCTTGTATGCCTAGAGGTAATCCATGAAGACAACCCCACAGCTCCAAGAAGTGGTAGAACTATTCGATAGTCCTGAGTAAGTTCAAAGAGAAGCAAAACTGCAGTAAGTGGTACCTGACACACACCTGCAAGAGTAGCAGCCATTCCAACCAGGCCATATGCTTGTGGTGATGCAACTTCCAAGAAGGAGAGATGAAAGATTGGATCGGATAGAGAAATTGTTGAACTAACAAATTTCCCGTATGCCATTCCTGTTGCTGCACCAATAAAGAGAGATGGGGCATAGTAGCCTCCCACTAATCCAGATACTCTACATACAGAGGTTGCAACTATCTTGACCGCCACCAGCTGGAACAATAGGTCAGCAGAGAGGCCCTTCACTGATGGCCGAGATTCTAGCATAATGTCAACATTCTCAAAACCCCAGTAGAGAATTTCTGGATATGCCAAGGCTATCAGCCCAACAGCTAACCCGCCTAGTATAGGGAAAATACCCTTTGGTATGCCAATGATCTTGTGAACATTGTCAACAGTTACCAACATAAATGATGTGCACCTAGATAAGATCAATGAAACCAAGCCACAGAGGACACCCAGCAAAAGATACAGTGGGAGTTCACTTGGAGAACGGAAATCATATTCCGGTACTGTAATGGCTGGTTCAGAGCCAAGACCAATTTCTGACACCACAGATGCTATTACTGCACTGAGTATGACCATTGAAGTTGCATTTGTAAGTGATGAGGATGATTCTGCTGGTGATGCACAGGCCAGGGATAATGTGAAACACCAACTATCATATGGACCTAATTGCTGGACTCGCCAACATGAGGGCAAGGAATTATAGCATTCCTGAAGTAGACAAATTCAAGGCCAAATTCATTGCAGGGAGGATCATACCTGCAATTGCAACATCCACTGCTATGGCCACAGGTCTTGTTTGCCTGGAACTATACAAGGTTCTTGATGAAGGTCACAAATTGGAGGATTACAGGAACACCTTTGCCAACCTGGCACTTCCTCTTTTCTCCATGGCCGAGCCGGTTCCTCCAAAGGTGATCAAGCACCAAGACATGAGCTGGACTGTGTGGGACAGGTGGATTGTGGGAGATAATCCTACTTTGAGAGAGCTTCTTCAATGGCTTAAAGACAAGGCACTGAATGCTTACAGCATCTCATTCGGGAGTTGCTTGCTGCTGCTGCTGTTTGCTTTGCGCTCTACAGAGGCTGAAATGAGGGGTAAGAGCTCAGCTATGGAAGAAGGTATGTGTAGAAACACAAGCGGAATAGGTTGAGGTCCGGCGGGCGGCCAAGGAAAGGTTGCCGCCCGCCAGAAGGCGAAGAACACTAGGAGCTTAACCTATAGCTCTGATACCATGTAGGAAAATTGATAGAGAAAGGGAGAGAGACTAAATATGTATATTTTGATCTATTTTAATTTGTTTACAAGAGTTCTCTTTTATAGAGAGAAATGGGGGATACAATAGAGAGAAATGGAGCATTATACCATAATGGTAATGGAGCACTAACTATGGTGCACTAACTATAGTGGAGTAGGTATAATGGTAATGGAGCACTAACTATGGTGCACTAACTATAGTGGAGTAGGTGTAGGATTTGTTACATTCAACAAAAACTAAAAAAATTTCATTTGTTCAATATATCGATTACACATTAAAAGTCTAATAACCATCATTACATGATAATCATCCAAAAATATCTATTAACAACAAATACAACCATTTATTACATGATAACCATCAAAAAGCATCAAATAAATAACCAACCATTACATGATCATCATCCAAACACATAATAAAGATTTAATTTGATAAAAATAAATAAATAAATGTGTAAAAAATTTATCAATTTTACATAATTATCTTTGGTGAGTAGAAATAATTTTTAAAAATTCAAAAATATTTTTTTGACATTTATTTTTGTCAAATTAGTTTATATTTGATCAAATTGACAATTTTGTCCTTGAAATTGAGCAATGTTATCTTCAATTGTCCTTATTTGAAACATGATTCAAAATTCAGGGTTAAATGTGTCACAATTGAAAAGTCAGGGACCAAAGTGACACGAGCCCCAAACTATTCGCCCTTATTTCAATGTATATGGCAGTTGCCATGATGGTGGCTAATAGAGTGATAATGATGCAGGTATGATCCAAGTGTTGAGGAGTGGTCTGCATCAAGTCTTCTTGGGGAACATGTTGGAGGATCGGCAGTGAGATCTATATGTTTTGTTTCAAAGATACATAAACTTGCAGCAGATGTGACCAACATGCCTAATGGGATAAATAGACTAAATGCTGACTTGGGGGATAGAGAGAATCCTTGCTTACTAATTTCAGTTGGTGCAAAGCGAGTTCTCACTTGTTGGAAACAAATGAATAGAATAACAAAATTCAAGGAAGAAGCTAGTATGACTAAACCAGGTGATGCAACTGGAAGTGGCTTTAAGCCATCATCGCGAATGTTCTCACCAATGTCGTTCCAGTGGCTTTCCACTGACATGCCAAACAAGTATTATAGCACCTGTGAAATAAGAGAGAACACTGAGAAAGTAGGAACAGCTGAAAATGTTGTGGGTTCTGATGCAGCATATGCATCACCTTTTCCAGAAGCCAGGAAGATAGAATCAAAAATCTACCTTGGAGATAAATATGAAAATGACTGGAGATACCTGGCTGTTACTGCTTTTCTCGTTGAGGTTGCTTATTCCAGGTGGAGTTGATAACAATAACCTGTCATGCTTACTATACTTTTTAGTCTAAATTATCTAATTCCAACATTGATGACATTGTCTCATTATTGCCACCCTTTCAGGTTAACTGTCTGTTTCATTATTGTTGCTTGTTCAGATGCCACACTTGCATTACGAGCTCTCTTATTACCCTATAGGCTTTGGTATGCCTAAAGCCACCTTCATTTGGTTTATGTGATGGTTTGCCACCAACTATTTCAATTTTAACCTTTACCCTTACCTGGTATTATTTGCTATTTCTTTTCATGCCTCATTTCAGGTTTGATGTTGCATTATTAGTTCCCCTACCATCACCCGTTTTGGCATTGCAGCATGTCATTATTCCTATGGGTTTGCCTTCTGAAGGTTGGATTGCTGTTTGGCTCTTCTTTCGATCAACAACTTAATCTAATTATTATAGAAATCTCAAGTCTGAGGTTTCTTCTGAATGTTTTTAGAGTTTGGAAATTACTGTACTTAACAAACACGCCTCCTGATGTAGAGAAGAAGGAAAAGATAAGAGAGGAGAAGAAGGAAGAAGAGGGTAAGAGAGCACAGGATAAATCAATCAAATCTGAATTCTATTCATGTTTGGGAGACCAAATGTGGTTTTACGACAATATTACGTATTTACAGGTTTAAGAAAACTCTAATAATTCATAGAAGAGCAATGCTATACAGAATTCAATGTCTTACCTTATTTTCTCACTCCTAGATAAAAACAGTGGGGGCCACATTAATAAATGCACATGAGACCCATTCACTTGTGTCTAAGAGTGAGAACAAGAGGTAAGAAATTAATTAAATGTTACATTTTTCTTCATAGAAATCTTGTAGAACTCTTCATCCCCAATGTAGATATTAAATAAATCTAAAACCCTATCACTGAAGCCACTAAAAAGTCTTAAAAGAAAGAAAAATACGACATTATCTAAAAAGACTCTTAATTATGCTGATCACTTAAAACCTATGTTACATGGACTCGGGTACGAGTGTCGGGTGTGGGTATGTATCTAAAGATCGGACTCATTAAATCATAAATTTAAGGGTACGTGGACTCGGCAAAAAAAGGTCATATTTTTATATTTTTTATCTAGTATGTGAGATGAAATGATGCTACATGTAACTTACAGTGTCAAAATGACATTTATAGCAATTATACAACAATATGTATATATAATAATAGTATAGTGTTATATACAATTATATAAGAAGTATCCGTTGAAAAGTATCCGACACATATCCCATACCCTTGTCCAAGTGTCGGGTGTCCGACACGGGTATTTGATTTATTTTGAAGAGTCCTTGTAACATAGCTTAAAACTTTTGATCAATTTATTATCTTGTTGTGGGCATCACATGAACTTGAATACATCAATCTCCCTTTGTTGGAGAAAACTCGACCTCGAATTTTGTTGATCTTCCACATTGAGAAGGTTTTTAGTTGAATGATTATTCTCTATGATACTTAACTGATACAACTTGACCTTCATGTAGATTTCTTTGAACATGTGATGGTAAGAATATGATGGTTTGTGTTTTATTATTTTATTTTAAAGAAAGTATTATAAGACATGTCACATGGACTTGAGTATGAGTATCAAGTGTGGGTGCATGTCCAAGCATTAGATGTTCATAAACCTGAAACTTAGGATATTGTGATTTGCATCCAAAAGATATATTCGTACAGGGCATATTGTTTAATATCCTTAGATAAAGATGTAAATTAAATATACTTGAAATTAAATAGAATTTAGGAAAAATATGGAATTTCATCTTCTTTCTGTATGAGAGGCTAGAAATATTTCTTTACTAGCAAATGCGAATTTCTTCTTCATCAAACATTGTAAAAAATTAGAGAATTCTAGTATCTTCATTGGATACGGGTGTTGGACACATATACCACACTGTTATCCTTGTCATATCCCATGGGCATGGGTACTTTTGGAGGAAATAGAAGTGTCCATGTAACACACGTTATAAAGATAGAGTTATAAAAAATCAAAGAGAGCTGAATAATGAGCTATGATAGGAAAAGAATATAAAGAAGAGAGGAGATAGCAAGAAGTTAAAAAAGAGATGAGAGAGAGAATATAGACGTTAATACCCTTTGAAAGAGGAAGAGTAAACAATTATTCAACTCATTTTTCTTTTATTTTCTTGCATGTTATTGTTAATGATTATTCAAAAACTTGATGCACAGATAATGTTCAGACCGGAAGCGTGTATCTTTTAATTAGTGGATCTACTGATGGGAGTATTACCTTTTGGGATTTGACTGAAAGTGTTGAAAATTTTATCCGGTCAGTGTCAGATTTTCATATAGAAAAGTCTATTGATTGTCAGAAAAGGCCACGCACGGGAAGAGGAAGTCAAGGTGGGCGATGGTGGAAAGCATTGGGCAGTGGCATCTCTACTAAAAACCGAGGTGATAATTCAGTCACGGCAAGAACCATTGAGGGAACTGGCAAAAATATGCTAAATACTGTTGGTTGTGGAACCCCATCAAAGTGTACTGATTCTGAAAGAGATGCAACAGCTTGCACTCAGCCTATCTATACTCCTTCCATAGAAGAAGAGAAGTTGGCTGATTCATCGTTGGAATTATGTAGAATATGGCCCTTGAAAATTTTGAATAACATTCACCAATCTGGGGTCAATTGTCTCCACATTTCTAGTATCCAGAATAACAGAGGTTCCAACTTTGCCTATATGTACTATGCTTTAAGTGGGGGTGATGATCAAGCACTTCACTGTCTTGGGTTTGATTTGCAAATGCTACCGTCAAACCAGTACTCCGAGAACCAGGATCATGACATTGGTCACGGTGTTAGTGAATCTATGAACAACTTCATTCACCATGGTCAGAACCAAAACTACAGTATCAGATTTTTCTATCATGACAAAGTTGCATCAGCTCACAGCTCTTCTGTAAAAGGTACAATATTGAATGCTTTACAATTACTTGTCTACCATTATCCATGTCCATTCTTTTTGGAAAATTAGGACAACACCAAAGGTGGTTGCTGTTTTTGTTTTACAATTTTTTTAAAAAAAATATTTCGTTCTACACTAGATACGAAGCTTCTATGTTGTGCACTTATGAAGAGCCTCTCTCTTCCATTTTTTCCTTGTATAATATCATCTTGTTAAAGATTTTCCTGAGTCTTGCGTTAGGATCTCGAAATGTTTAAATAATATGTAGTGTTCATGACATGTAAAATGCCCTTGGGTCTGTGCTACATACTGGCAACAATTCAAGGACAAGGACAGGCCTGAACCTTTTTTTAGTGCTTTCGAGCAAGTTCTGTTATGGAGAAATTCTTGAAAACATTTGATCTGAATGATGAAATGAAATTTGGTTTCATTTTGTGAAGGAATCTGGACAGACGGGTGTTGGGTGTTCTCTACTGGTCTTGATCAGCGGATAAGGTGTTGGCTCCTTGACGAGCATGGAAAACTAAAAGAGTATGCTTGTTTAATCATTAGTGTGCCAGAGCCAGAAGCTTTGGATGCTAGAGCCTGTGGCAAGTAAGAATATTATTCATTGTTCAGCTTGCACTCCTGGCAATCCTTTTCCAATAGCATTTCACAATTATGATCCTTGTAATTTACATTGTTTTTCTTATTCTGGTTCTCTTTATGTCTTTTGTCCAGAGACTCTTATCAGATCATAGTAGCTGGCAGAGGGATGCAAATGGTTGAGTTCTCCACCTCCTGTGGCATGGATAATGGAGACTGAGTCCATGGGCAGAGTTATGCATGAAGTAGACTGAAACTTCGAATTTTTTTTTTTAGAATTATGAGAGTTTTTTTTGAAAGGTTTTCATAAATACACCATTATAGTAGTTCAGAAAAATATGTTTATCGACAAAAAAAAAAGTTCTAAAAAAGTAATTAATTCTTTGTTTGTCATAATTTTATGAGTAATGCTATAGATTTCAAAAATTCTATTAAAATTTATACCAAATGTTTCACATGAGTGTGAGACCTACACCATGTGAGTCCCACACCCATGTAAGACATTTGATAGAACTATTGGGATTTCTAACATTTTTGTAATTTTATACCATTTTTTGTTTAGCACTCATAACTATTAATGGTTGAATACAGTGCCGCCTTAAGCATTCAGGTAGGTAAAGCATGTGCTTTAGGACTCAAAATTGTGTGAAAGCCCCAAAATTTTGGGAATATTCTCGAAGGCCAAGAAACCTGACGCCTTCTTGGATGAAGGATTCTAAGGATAACTTTAGGTTTTTACAAGAAACCTCCAGGCTAGAGTGAATCTCTTGTAAACGAGAGTGGATTATTTAGGATATCTATAGTGAATTTCTTCTATTCAGGGCCACCCAAAGTTGGACATTTCATATTTTAACTCTATTAATTTTATTTGCCTATTTTGTCTTTGCAAGTTTTCGTGGGCTTGCTTTGGTAGATGTGTCAGTGACTAGTGTATGGGAGAGGAGGATAAAAAGGAAAGTCGGAGTAAAAATGGTTGTTAAGTTGATGGGATTTTCTGCATCTCCATACATAGACTAACACAAAGAAACAGCCTCCTCCATATACCGAAAGTGCCATGGCTGAGCCTGGCCCTGGAGGGACCAGAAAGCCTTCATTTTGGAGAATTGTATTTATTTGGTGTTTCTTCTTTCTGTAAATTAATGGTTTATTTTTTATGGATGATTAGTATTGAACTTAGTCTGGGTATCTTGTAGTTGGTCTTTTGTGTGGTCATTCATCAAGTATGGTCTGGTCTATCAATAGTGTAATCTGGAGTATGTGTTTTTTTAATGCAATGTGATGTTCTTTCCTCTGCCAAAAATAAAATAAAATAATTCTAATTGTTTTCTTATGCTGTGTTTGGTTAGAGGATTTGAAGAGGGATTTGAAAAGGGAAAGGAAAAAGTTTGGTGAAATATGAATAAAATATACCTACATTTCATCTAGTTTCACACACCTTTTTCCTTTTTCTTTTCAAATTTCTTCTCAAATCTCTCAACCAAACAAAGCATTAATGAATTTTACGCAATGAATGACGCATGCATGATGCAGTGCAAGGTGGGCGTTAGCAGTACGAGCACAACCAAATGCACATTTGCACCCAAATTGCATGAGTCAGCCCATCCAGTGTGCTATTATTGCAGATTATTAACTTATCTAATACCTCTGCTCTCACAAGTAGTCGCAAAATAACACATACAAAAACAACGATGCCATAATGATTGCATTTGTTTTGTGTACTATATTCCATTTTCCATCTCATATACTATTATTGCATTGATTTAAAAAGCTTCACTGCTCAGGTCTGTTTTCAATAAAGTTATGGCAGATGAGACTATAAATAAAATGTGATACACAAATCTGATAATCATAATATTGATTAAAAATAAAGAAAAAGAAAAAGAAGGAAGGGTGGAGGAGAGTAACTTTAATCGTTTCTGCATCACTTTTGGCTGCTTTGCATCAAAACTCAACTCTTGAAGATTATCCGTTCTTCCTCATGGTAGCCTCTCTCTCTCTCTCTCTCTCTCTCTCTCTCAAAATATTGAGAAATATAAATAAGGCTTCATCCCCGTGTATGCTATAATTAAAACTCTTAATAGTAATGCAACTTGAGAAGGAACGTGAAATGGAATAGTATCTGATACCAAAAGAAAACCCATAAAATTATCATTACTTTTTTTTAATTAATGGTGTGCTTTCAAATTTGTTATTGTTGGGGTCAAGTCTTGAGTGAATTTTAATTTTTAAGTTATGAGTGATTTTGTACCCAAACCTATTTTCTTTCTTTCTTTCTACTTCACAGCTATGCCCTAAAATTTGCCATGATTTGATGGACTTATTTAATTCAACCTCTTTCAAACTGAAAATTGATTATTAAAAAATATAAATTTCTGTACTTTTCAATATTAAATTTTTTTCATCTTATATAAGTTATTTTTACCTCATAAATTGAAAATAAAAATTGAACCAAATAGTTTAGTTATAAAAAAGGGGATTTTTTTTTAGGGTCCCTGATCTTAAGATTTTATAACATAAAGGACATTCAATATTTTCATAATATCTAAGGTCCCTCAAATTGATCCAGAGAAATTTCAATCCAGAGAAATTTGAAATTTCTCTGGTTTGTTCAATTTTTTTGATTTTTTATGTTTTGAAATTTCTGTAGGGTTGAATTTTCTCTAATTTGCTCACAAATAACTCTGTGATTTGTTCACAATTTTCTCTGTGTATTTGACTAATATTCTTTGATTTACTCATAATTTTCTCTATGTTTTAACCAAACCAGAGAAAATTGTATTTGTTACTTTTATGTGTTAATTTTTTCTGTGTGATGGCTAGAGAAATTTGTTGATTTTCTCTAGCCAAATCACATTCTCCCACTGTGATCAAATCACACATTCAATTTCAATCCACAATTTCAAGTAACCAAATCTATAATCTAAAAGCTCAAAATGAATTCAAACTTTATCAAAATTTCTAACATCAATTGTCTTCAAACAAGACACCTTAAACTCCATCAACAAATCTCTCTCCATCAATGTCAACTTCACCAACGTCTCTGCTGCAGTCGACCTAGAGAAATTTCTCTAACTTCAGAAATTTCTCTTGTTCTATTCACAAAGAATTTCTCTGGCTTTGTGTAATATGTAAGTCAACAATACAATTTTTACTAACAAAACCACAAATTTCTCTAGTCCAAAACCAGAGAAATTCTCTCTAAACCAGACAGATCAAAGAAATTCTCTGGATTAAAACCAGAGAAATTCTCTCTATTTACAGCAGAGTTATATTTTTATGAACAAATCTTAGTGATTGTACATTGATCCAGGAAATTTGTACATTGATCCATCACCGGTGAACAAACAACAATGATGATGAACATCAATGATGATCCAGGAAATTTCAGTTGAAAGTTACTGTAACAAACAACAATGATGAACATCAAATTCGAAACCCAGATTTCTTCAACAAACCCAGATTTCTTCAATTTAAATATTCAAAAATAGATTTCCTTTTATAAAAAAAAAAAAAAAAAACAGATTCGAAACAAACCTAAATTCAAAACAAACCTAGATTCGTAACTGATTTCAACAAACACAGATTTCTTCATTTAAAAAAAAAAAAAAAAAAAACCTTGGATTCAAAACCCAGAATCGAAACCCAACTCTTCAACAATAAATTCTTTCAAGAAATAATTATTCAAACCAAAAATAAAAGTCATGGAATAATAATAAAGAACCATGAGAATACCTATTCTCTACGAGATACCCAAAGCTGTGTTGTACAAACTTGGTGATTGTACTTTGATCCAGCACCGGTGAGCACTGGTATGGTTTGAGGTCGACGCGGATGACCGTGACCGAGCTGAAATCGGCGAAGCAATGCAAACTAAGAGGCGCACGTGAGCTAAACCGCAGCACAGCAGCAGCTGGAGTAGGTCAACGGCACAATGTACTGACGGTCATGAGCGAATTGATGAGGTTGGAAGGATACGCCGCTGAATTGTCACGATGTCGGTGAGTAGGTCGGCGAAGACAGTGCTGATTAGCGAGCTGGTATGGTGTCGGTGTGAGCCAACAGTGACTTGGGTCGCGGTGTCGGTGTGTTTGGAGTTGCTGCGATGGGTAGTGTGCAAACGATGGTGATCCTCGGCAGCGGTGGAAGATAGACGAAGCACTGGTTTGATGTAGGAGAGAGAGAGAGAAAGAGAGAGAGAGCAGAGAGTGAGAAGAGAGAGACCAAACTCAGTTTTTGAAGCCCTTTTGTTTCTTCTTAAATTTCTGTGTGATATATGAGTTTGGGGTTGAAGGACCTTAGACATCATAAAATAACATTGTGGATCTCTTCCATTATTAAAAGTGAGAGGAGAACCTTAGACTAATTTTTCCTATAGACTAATTTTTCCTATAAAAAAAAAGGGAATAAAAGTAACCCCCAACAAACTGCACCAAAAGAGAGCCGAGAAGGCTCTGCAGAGATTACTAATGTCATTCTCTCACTCTTCTTTTCTTTTTGACATCTACTTCTTAGCTCAGAGTTCTTAGCCATCTGACCTTCATCTACGCCCAGGCTTCCTCACAAAATCATTCACATTTTTTTTTTTTTGGTTTCTCAAAGCTCAATATGTTTAGATTGTGAATTTGATTAAAAATTTGTGGATGAAAAAAAGAGTAGGAGAGGAACTTGTGAAAGAACAAAAAATTATATTTCTTTCATAGCTTCCTTCACAAATCACTACTCAAATTCAAAATTCAAACTCAATTTTTAAAGGAAATTTTATTATAAAAAAAAATCTCATTATTAGGTAAGGCTTATATATCAATATTGTTCAAGCGCTTAGTTTGATTTAAAATTTTATTTAAAAAAAATAAAAAATATGATACTTTTAAATATTATAGACTCATCTATCTTTGTTTTTTTTTATAGTTCACATAAATGTAAGACTAACAAGGACTAGTGAAGATTAGATTTTTGCTTAATTAGAAAAAATGATTTCAGCTTAAGTAGGCACAAATCACTTTTTCATTTCAATCGATTATTTGGCATAGTGAGAAATCATGAGACTAATGAAGCACCCAATTATATATAATAAAAAAATGTAGTCTTCCTCTAATTAAAAAATATATAATATATATATACAATCTATACCGATTAATATTTCTTAATTTTCTTAGACATGGTCAAAGACCCTACAGCTATTACAAGAAGTATCATCCACAAAGAAATCTAATTACTACTTATTTAACTCCTATTTTAATCTTCTCTTCCTGCCAGCCAGCCAACCAACCAATCCAAACAGCCAAAAGCATAATGCCATGACTCTCCAATAGGACAACTGAAATACAAGTCTGTTTTTCCACCATTTTTTTATACCCTGTGTTTTAACTGGCTTTTGTTCATAAACTAATCGAATACATTAAACAGCAGATGACAATAAATAAATAAAAAGAATGGCAGAGAAACATAGAAACAACTGTGAAGCAGATCACAACAACGTTACAGAAGAATGGCACAGTTAGTTAACAGAAACAGATAACATAGACATACATATATAGAGTCCCTTGGAATGGATTTGGCAGAGATGGGAAGAAACATCAGGTCATCCTTTCATCATCATGCATCAAGTTTCCAAACTAGTTTGGATGCAAAGTCGTATGGAGAACATGAGAATGAAGTTAAACTACAGTGGGCTGCTATTGAAAGATTACCCACACTTGAACGACTATGAACATCATTATTTGATCACAAGAATTTGCATGGCAGCAAAGAAGAGAATGGGAAGTCAGTGGTTGATGTCACAAAGCTTGGGGATTTAGAACGGCATGTGTTCATTGAGAATCTCTTGAAGAAAATAGAGGACAACAACCATCGGTTGTTAGAGAAACTGAGAGGAAGAATAGACAGGTATGTATGTAGTCCCTTTTTCTCCATTCCTTCTTCCCATTATCCAAAATGTTAAACTATGAGATGCAGCAGACATTTTAAGTAATTAAAAAATATATGTAACTTACTAAATACTTCATGCATTTTTTTATCTTAATGTATGAAACTTAAAAGAGAGAGTTCAGTTCTAAACGAAAAAGAAAACAGAGTCTGTAACAAATCTTGAAACAGGCACAAAATTGTGTTCATTTACGCAGTTCCTAAAGTGGATGAATTTATAAACTTCAATTTGTTATCACAATCATACTACTGAGTCACTGACATATATAAAAAGAATCATAATAAGAAAACTACTGTAGAAGAAGCTATAAGAAACATAATCACAATTTTACCTCTAAACTCAAGTTTGAAATATCCCAAACATAAAGGGCAGGCTGCATAATAAACCACCAAGATGGGCAAAACCCCTTCCACAATTTACCTGCACAAGAGTCCAAGTTGGTAGATAATTTGTTAGATATCCACTGTCACAATTCACAATTTGTTAGATGTCCACTGTCACAACTGATAAGGGTGGAATCCCCTCCCATTTGCCTTGAGTTTACCTTCCTGGGGTGGACCCAAAGGGCACTGCCTAGTATGGATTGGTTCTCGGTTATCAAAAAAATAAAAAGTTAACGTAAAAAATATATATATATATATATATATTTATCAACAAAGAAAATTTTTATAAAAAAATATAAAATTAAAGGTACAGAAAGAAAGATGATTATTATGGAGAGAGATTCGAGAAAGTATAGAATAACTCTATTACTGCTATTTGCAACCATCTAACTAACCCTTTAGCTTCACAATTTTTTAAAACAAGAAAACAAAAAAATCAGAAACAAAAATAAAAAAGTTAAAGAAGAACTTAACTCAACACACCGCGAGCGGATCCTCTAGAGTGAATTCTCTAGAGTGATCCTCTAAAGTGGAGATCGGACGGCTGAGGATTTTTCTTAAAAAAAAAAAAAAAAAAAAAAAAAACAGAAATTGCAGATCAATGACCGAATCTCCCAAGCAACCCCTCGCCCATCTCTCTCTCCTCCTCAACAGATCAATGACCCATCTCTGCAACGTGAGAGAGGACTGAGAGGAGAGAAGAGGAGGCATGGCTGATCTCCTTCGCCGAACTCTGGTTGCCGATCTCCTCCCCCCGTCGGCGGCATGACCGATCACCATGGTCGATCTCCTTCGCCGAACTCTGGTTGCCGATCTCCTCCCCCCGTCGGCGGCATGACCGATCACCATGGCCGATCTCCCAAGCAAGATCCGGGTTTCCGAATCCAACTCCCAGTCTCTCTCTCTCTAAAAATTGCAGATTCAAGCGGGTCATCGAATACATTGATTACTCTCTTTTCTTTCAACTTCTTTTCAGATCAGATGTGTTTGTTATATTCAAATCAATGGTTTTGATTCTGGAACCATTAGGTTACCATTTTTTTTAGGGTCTCAATTCGCTTCTTGATTCTTAAATCTTGTGGCAAACTATCTGGGTTTGCCATTACACTAATCTTTTTTTAGAGTACAACAGATCAATGGTTTTCATTTTGCAATTCATTGTTTGTGGTTTACATTCAAATAACTCTCACAGGAACGATGAACAAAACCCAGAAACCATTGATCTGTTGTAAACCACAAACCCAGAAACGATCAACGATGAACAAATTTGAATTTTTTTTTTTCAATTTACCAGACAAAACGACGTCGTTTTGATTAGGTTGAATCTCAGCCCTTGAAAAGCTGAGTGGGACACGCGTCTCTCCTCAAAGAATCACTCTAGAGGATCACTCTAGAGAGTTACTCTAGAGGATCCGGACGCCAACACACCAAACCCAGAACCTCCTTTCACACCAAACCACACCCCACTAACAAAGATAAAACAACACGTTTCCCCAAACAGGCCAAACACCAACCACTGCTTATGTACTCAATAAAAATTATAGAACAAGGATATAATGAGGCTGGTTCCAAGTAACTCACTATTACAAAAAAAAAAAAAAAAAAAAAAATAATTAAAGATCACACTTTGACAAAAAAAGATTTTACTTTTATTGAAAGTGTGATAAAAAAAATTAGATTGATATTTTAATTACACTTAATTTGATTGAGTGTGATAATATTTATTTTTTATGTCACTTTTCAATTAAGTGTGATTATATATATATATATATATATTTTTTAATCACACTTTCTAATTAAAGTGTGATTATATATACACTACTACTTTTTAATCACACTTTTTAAACAAGTGTGATTCTATATATATTTTTTAATCCCACATTCTAATTAAAGTGTGATTATTTATATATTTTTTAATCACACCTTCTAATTAAAGTGTGATTATATATACACTACTACTTTTTAATCACACTTTTTAAATAAGTGTGATTATATATATATATTTTTTTAACCACACATTCTAATTAAAGACACTACTACTTTTTAATCACACTTTTTAAATAAGTGTGATTATATATATATTTTTTAACCACACATTCTAATTAAAGTGTGATTATTTATATATTTTTTAATCACATCTTCTAATTAAAGTGTGATTATATATACACAACTACTTTTTAATCATACTTTTTAAATAAGTGTGATTATATATATATTTTTTAATTACATATTTTAATTAAAGTGTGATTATATATACATTACTACTTTTTAATCACACTTTTTAAATAAGTGTAATTATATATATATATAATCACACTCCCTAAATAGGTGTGATTGTATAAAATATTTCAATTTGATTTTTATATAAAATATACAATTCCTAAATCCGTGCCTCTATTTTGAGTTTTTATTTTTTTACCACCCAACACTAGCAACCACCCGCCACCATTTTCCACCACCGTCTTCCGCCACCACCACCTACCATCCACCCCTCACCACCACCTGCCACCACCATTCACCACCCACCTGCTGCCACCACCCACCACCCGGCTGCCGCCACCACTACCCACCAGCCACCCACCAGCAACCACCAGCCACTCGCCACCACCACCACCACCGCTACCACCACCCACTACTCACCTGCCATCTACCTGCCACCACCCGTCACTACCATCCACCGCTTGCCACCACCACCCGCCACCTACTTGCCACCACCACCCGCCACCTACTTGCCACCACCATTCACCAACCACCTGCCACCACCATCCACCACCATCCACCACTAGCTACCCACCACCACCACTAGTCACTTGCCACCCACCTGCCACCACCACCACCTACCACCCGCCACTACCATCCACCGCCTGCCACCACCACCCGCCACCTATTTGCCATCACCACTCACCACCTACCTACCACCACCATCCACCACCTGCCACCAGCAGCTACCCACCACCACCAGCCACTTGCCACCACCACTACCACCACCATCACCACCACCACCTACTCGCTACCATCTACCACCCGCCACCGTCACCCACCCATCACCACTACCACCCGCCACCTACCCGCCACCACCACCACCACCACCACCACCACCCACTTGCTACCACCCGCCATCGTCACCTACCCACCCACCCACTCACTCGCCACCACCGCCCATCTGCCACCCACCTGCCACCACCACCCGGCACCACCACCACCACTACCCACTCGCTACCACCCACCACCCGTCACCTACCCACCACCACCACCACCCGCCATGGCCGCCACCACTACCACCACCATCACCCACTCGCTACCACTCACCACCTGCCACTATCACCCACCACCCACCGTCACTACTTTTTACCACCGTCTTCCGCCGCCACTTGCCATTTCTCACTCTTTTTTATATTTTTAAATTGTTAATTACCAATCATTTTGCCACTCCGCCTCTACGACTATCATTACTACCACCATCACCACCACTCCACTACCACCATTAGTACTACCATTACCTCTCATCCACCACCGCTACTCTATCTCCTCTACCACTACCACAACTTCACCACTAATCTCATTCGCTATCACCACCACCACCACTATCACCTCTTATCCACCACCTTCACCACTACTGCCGCTCCTTATCTTTTACCACAAAAATTAGTTCCTAATTTTTAATAACAAAAAAAAAAAAAATGGGTCGGAGAAAAAATATTTTCCATTGATGACAAAAAATTAACTTTATTTTAATGAAAATATTTTTTATTCAAAATGAAAAAATAATAATAATAATTTTTTATTCATTAAAATAAAAATGAAATAAATAAATTTTCAACCTTAATAACTAAAAGAAAACGAAAAATAAAAAAACAAAAATTTCATTAACTATAAAAAAAAATTCTCTTCTCTTTCTCTCTCTCACTCATCACTCTTCTCTGTCTGTCTCTCTTTCTCTCTGTGTCTCTCGTCCATCTCTCTTCTCTTTATCTCTCTGTCTTTCTCTCGTTTATATCTTTTCGCTCTTTTTCTCTATTTTTCTTTGTCTATCTCTTTTCACCCATTGTTTCATCTTCTTCTCTCTCTTCTCTTTCTCTCTATTACTCATCACTCTTCTCTCTCTCTCTCTCTCTCTCTCTGTCTATTAGTCTCTCTCCCTTCTTTCTCTGTGTGTCTCTCACTCATCTATCTCTTCTCTCATACCTTTTCTCTCTCTCTCTATCTCTTTCGCTTATCTCTCTTCTCTCTATCTCTCTCGCTCATCTCTCTTCTCTCTCTATCTCTCTCGCTCATCTCTCTTCTTTCTGTCTCTCTCGTTCATATCTCTTATTTCTCTGTCTTTTTTCTATGTCCCACTCTCTATCTCTCTCTCTGTCTCTCTCTCACTCATCACTCTTCTCTGTCTGTCTGTCTGTCTTTGCCTTTATCTCTTTCTCACAGACAGTGATGGGAAAAGTCAAAGCGTCAAACTTCAAAGTTATCCTCCTTTTTTTCATCCATTTTCTTCATCTCTCTCTTCTCTTTCTCTCTCTTACTCATCACTCTCCACTCTTTGTCTGTCTGTCTGTCTGTATATTTGTCTCTCTCTCTCTCTGTGTCTCTCACTCATCTATCTCTTCTCTCATCTCTTTTCTTTCTCTGTCTCTGTCGTTCATCTCTATTCTCTTTATCTATCTCATCCTTCTCTCTTCTCTCTATCTCTCTTATCTCTCATATTTCTCTGTCTTTCTTGCTCATCTCTCTTCTTTCTATCTTTCTCCCTGTCTCTCTCGTTCATCTCTTTTCTCTTTATGTCCCTCTCGTTCATCTCTCTTCTCTTTATCTCTCTCTGTCTCTCTCGTCCATCTCTCTTCTCTCTCTGTCTCTTTTCTGTCTCTCACTCTCTATCTCTTTCTCTTTCTCTCTCTCTCTCTCTCTCACTATGTTTGCGTTACTCACTCTCTCCCTCCCGTCTTCTCTATTTACTGAGCTCCCTCTCGATTTATCGATCCACTACAAGAAAATACACTTTTAGCGCACCACTTTGTCTCTCTCTCGCTCATCACTCTGTCTCTCTCTCTCTCTCTCCTCTATCTGTCTCGCACTCATCTCTCTCTCTCTCACCACCCACCTCTTCTACCACCTTCACTACTACTGCAAACGTCATTCCACCACCACCACTACTTCCACTGTCGCCACTTCACCTCTACGACTACCATGACTACTACCATCGCCACCACTCCACTACTACTACCACTACCACCACTGCTACCACCACCACCACCACCACCACCACCACTACTACTACTACTACTACTACTACTACTACTACTACTACTACTACTACTACTATTATCTCTCATCTACTGCCGCCATTCCATCTCCCATACCACTATCATAACTTCATCACTAATTTCCTTCGCCACCACCACCACCTCTTATCCACCACCTTCACCACTACTGTCGTTTCCTCTCCTGTACTACAAAAAATTTGTTTGATTATGATTTTTTTAATAAAGTGTTGAATTGAGTTTTGAATTGTATGTGGAATTAAGTTTTGAAAGTTTGATGTGACATGTGAAATAAGAAAATTTGTTTGGTGATGAGTTTTCAAAACTTAATTCAACCTACAATTGATAATCAAATACACAACTCATAACTCGATATCCATATTTTTGATCAACAGTCATAACCAAACTATTTTTAAAATACTCAAATAAAAAAAATGTTTTTTTTTTCAATTAATTGTTTTTAAGTAATTTTTTTTTGAATATTTTTTTTTTCAAATCATTTTTTTTTCAAACAACTTTTATGTCAATTATTTTCTGTCAATTAACTTTTTTGTCAATTAATTTTTTAAACCTGTATAAATATTAGAAATATTTTTAAAAATTAAAATATCAAAAATATTTAAAAAATTAAATATTCAAAATATTCAAAAAATCAAAATATTAAAAATATTCTGAAAATCTAAACCAAACAAAACCTTAATTTCCCCCATTTTTTTTCCGTCTTTCCCTCTTTTTTTTTCATTTCCTTTCAAGTTTGTAGAGCTCTAAGTTTTGAAACAACGATGTCTCTCTCTCTCTCTCACTTACGGAAGCGAGCGGCGATCGGCGATCTCACTACTTTTCTGTTCTTGGGTTTGATCTTTAATCCTTATATAAATTCCTTTAATCCTTTTTCACTGTTCTGTAGCTGATCTCACTACTTCACTGTTCTTGAGTTTGATCTAATATCTGGTGTTCGTGGAGTGATGAAGACAGAGAGGTTGGGTACACTCAGGGCTATCTTCACAACCCTAGCTACAATGATGTCTGTTCTGGGACCACGAATCACTCGGAGGTCGTTAGGGTTCAGTATGATCCCAAGGAGTGTAGTTACGAGTCCTTGCTTGATGTTTTTTGGGCCAGACACGACCCTACTTCGCTTAATCGTCAGGTGGGTATGTTTAATTTTGGGTTTTAATCGATGAATTTGTGATTTGATTGTTGAATTTTGATGGGTTTTGGTTGAATTGCTATGAAATTGAGTTGAATTGGTGTTTGATTCTTGTATCTCTGCTTATATGGTGAATTGGCGATTGTTTCGTGGGTGAACACACACGCTCAAATTAATGGCTTATTGGTTTCCCAATTGTTAGGATAAGGATTATTCATTGTATTTTGTAGCTAGATGCTTGAATTTTGGGGGCTTTTGATGGACAATGACAGGGTTTGATTTTTTTATGGCTTTTTGTTGATTTCATATGGAGAAAGAGTATTTTTTTAAGGACTTGGTTGTACTCAGTGCGTGTGTTCATTATTGATTTCATATGGAGAAAGAGTGAGTTTTTAACGACTTGGTGTCCTCGGTTCGTGAGTGTTCACTATTGGCTTCAGGCATGAATGATGACCTCCCGTTTGGCACTAATATTGCTTCATATTTAGTTATTGATTTGTCATTGAAATCTATGGTTTTTGTTTTTTTATTATATATAATTATTAGTCACAATTGGGTTTGTGTAATTGTTATTGTTAATCCTCAAGAAATGGATAAGAGAAGATTTTACTTATTTATTTTCATTTTCTTTTCCCAAGATCCAAACACTGTATGTTTGGCTAAATGGGTTTTTAAGATTTTGATTCTATTGCTGTATAGAATGCTTGAAAAGAGGAGTTTGAGCTATATAGATGGCCCAGCCCAAAGGTTTCTAGACGATTCATTCCTGGTGGAAAACGTACAAAGGATCTGCGTTTGTGACACGGGTTCGTGTTTATTTTGTACAAATTTTAGGGTATCTGTTTGTTCCTGTTTTTGGGATCTGATATTTCATTGTTGGTTGTTGTAGATGAATGGGTGGAGAACCATGATATTCTTCTCTTCTAGCAAGTCAAACCCAGTGTGCATGTGTTCCAGGTGATCTGTTTTCCTTATGGTGTATTGAGTGTAATTATTTAAAAAAAAAATCCATTCAGGATGTGGAAATAGCATTGATTCTTTCAACATGGTGGATCTCTCTGTGAAACATAGACACGGATACATGATGGGGATAAGGGTATGACTCGATAGGAATACGTTGATATGAAGAATTCTAAAAAAAGTCAGGAAAAATGTAGTGTACATGTTAAGTATTTGGAAATTATGAAGAAAAATGTAGTGTACATGTTAGGTATTTGCTTGGCAACTTTTTACTTTTTGTATCACGACTTATCTTGAGGGAGGAGGAAGGGTCTTGATTGTGACAAAACTCGAAACATACCTCATATGTGCAAATTAAACAATCCCTTGGGTTATTTTTACCAAATGAGGTCAGAATATGATTAATCTAAATCTGTGATTTGTTCATCAAAAAAATTAATGGTGAAGGTAAATTTAGTATCGAATCAAAACTTTCGACTCTGTTAATTGAGAAATCGAAATAAATCATTTGCTATTGTTTAATTTTGTTGATTTGATGTAGATGAGAGGTTTAAGTGATATTTTAAAAAGTTTTATAAAGACTTGTGGAATCCACTGGAGAATAAAGTGAAGAAAAAAAAAACATAAAAAGCTACTCTAAAAAATGCATCTCTTCTTAATTTTTATTACAAAACATGTATTATTATTAATCTTCTAATCCTGTTTGTACTAAATTGACAGCTCAATTGTAACAACCCTCGTACCGATTACCGAATAACCATTGAATTATATACTGATTATTGCTAAACTGGACCGCTAATGACCGATAATCGAATTAACTGAAGTACTAAATGGACTGATTGAAATCGAAACTGAAATTGAAAAAGTTTATCTATCGAATTGCATATTGCATCTGTTTGATTGATTGATTATCTGTTTGAATTTATATGTTTAAACTGCTAATTGAAGGCCTTATCGGCGGCCGATTTAGAAACCGTTTGAGTTTTGGAATCAGTAGAATATTTGTGATTTAATGGTATAATTATCTAAGAAGTGATTAGGAATGATTAAATGGATTAAAATGAGTTAATTGAAATGTTAGCCTTATTTACACTATTGCCATAGTTAGTGGACATTTTGTTTAATATTATCATTGTGCCTTATACACTTAGATAAACATTTTCATCAGCCCTCATTCTTGCATTCCAACCGACCAAACTTAGAGAAATAGAGGGAGAGTGAGAGAATTAAGCTCATTTGTTGAAATTGCTCAAGAGTTTGAAGATTTATAGCATAATTGCTAAATTAAGCTTGCTAGACTTGGAATTGTCACTCTAGGTAAGGAATTCATTGTCTTCTTGTTATCTTTAAGCTCCATCTTGCATGTATCATGGTTATAGAGAAATTGAGTCTTGATTTTGGCCATAATTGTTGAATTGGAGCTCCATTGTTGCATGCATGGCCATTTTGGTGTATTTTGAAGTTAAATTCTTGGAGAATTATACATGCATGTCCATGTTTTTATCATAGTCCATGTTTCCACATTGTTTTCAAAGATTGGAGCTCAATAGAGCAAGATTTGAACCTTGAAATTGGTTTAAAACTCATGCATTGCATGTTTTGAAAGTGTTCTTGAAAATGGGTTTGAATTTTGGATTTAATTGACTCACCTTTGGGGCTTGAATTCACAAATTGGCTTTTGAAACTTGTTATACATTGTTTTGGGATGTGTTTTCCAGAATTTGGGCCCAAGAGGTCAAGTTTTGAGTGAGAGAATGCTTGGTTTGAGCTTGGAAGGCAAATTTGGAAATTCCAGATTTGGCTTCTTCGCTCGAGCGAAGGATTCCTCGCTCGAGCGACCAACGTTTTCCTCTGAGCCACGCTCGAGCGAAGGATTGGTGGCTCGAGCGTAAAAATCGAGCATCCAGTATTTTTACTGTTTCATCAGACCGCTCGAGCGAAGGAAGGCTCGCTCGAGCGAACCCTTTGATTTTGGAAGCTCGCTCGAGCGAGCATCGAGCGAGCATCGCGCGAGGAAAATCAGCAACCAGTACTTTTACGGTTTCATCAGACTGCTCGAGCGAAGGATTGTTCGATCGAGCGAAGCCTTTGTTTTTGCAACCTCGCTCGAGCGAAGGAAGGCTCGCTCAAGCGACACCCCTGTTTTCAGCAACTTTTGAAAAATGCCTTCCAACTGTATTTTTGCATCCTCATCGCATCCTAGGCATTCTTAGGCCTAGTTTAAGACATCTTAATGAGGATTCAGACATAGAACCACACCGAGGAAATTTAGGGATTTAATTATCATCCTTCCGACTGTGAACTTAGTGTGTGTGTTCTATTTGTTTACTGTTTAGGGTTGGCTCTCGGGGACGCGCTCTAGCTGCTATAGCCCAAACTCTGTGAGTAACAATTGTGTAAAGATATGTTCAAAATGATTATCTTTTGAATACTGAATTGAATTGTTTATTGAACTGATATTGTTTACTGAATGAATGTATGTCCTGTATTCTCGAATCAGACAGGCATCCTTAGCATTGATCATCATATAGAGCTCTGTCGGTTCCTTTGTGGAACCATATCATTCTTCGATTGATGGCCATCATTATCTTTGTAGATGTAAGACCCGGTCCTTTGGACCTACTGTTTATAGGCTAATGGATGTACCACATATGACTGATTGATTGAAATACTGAAAGACTGAAATACTGTTTAATGAACTAATTTCATTACTGTAAGGATATTCATTCATAACCTCCTTACGCATTATGTTATTCACTGGGCTTTAGCTTACTGTTTATATATATATATGTAGGTTCTCAGCAGCCAAACCGGAGCTAGGAGCGTGGGTTGGTTCCCAGTTTGGTCAAGCCAGCCTATGTGCCTCACTGTGAGGTTCCGAGACGCCATGCCATGGCTTGGGGAGTTTTTGTTTCCCCCACCTGTGTCCCCACTGTTTTGTACCATCAGATAGATCTGTCTACCGCTTATCGATCAAGTATCGAGGGTTAAGTCCCCTGCATCAATGTTTGTATATGATCAGATAGATCAGATTTCAACCGCATGAATGCATGAAAAATGTTTTTGGCATACAGATTTTCACAGCTCAATGGACACTAGTTATTTATCAGATATTTCCGCCAGCCTCAGATTGCTTAATCAGAGGATCGTTTCAGAAGCCTTCGTAATCTCGGACATCGCGGCGATTCTGATGCTAAACCCATAGGGCCGGGTTTGGGTCGTGACAGAGTGGTATCAGAGCGATACTTAACCACGAGTTATACCGCACACACGTGTCCAAATGAGCTATAGGGTGTCCTAGAAAAGCAATTAGGGCATCTCATGAACTTGAAAAGTGTGTGCTATGACTGACGGATTACATGCTAAAATGTTAAACTGTTTAACTGTACAATCGCTCATAACGATAACTGTTATAACTGCTTATAGTGAAATGGATAACGTGAACACTGCAAATGAAACTGAATCATCATCCTCTGAGGCCAGAATGGCCAGACTTGAGCAAATGATGGGACTGATAATTGAAAGGCTAGATCAACAACCGAACCAACAGCCCCCACCTCCTCCTCCTCCGGTGCAACCGGAACAGAATGTACAGAATGTGAATGCTAATGAGGTGGACATTATTGCACTGACCCATAAGTTCAGCAAGATGAAACCGCCGTCCTTTCAGGGAGGCTTAGAACCGCTAAAGGCTGAAGCTTGGGTGCTAGAAACAGAAAAGTTGTTTGAAATGTTTCCGTGCTCCGAAGCCAATAAAGTACTGTTAGCAACCTTCACCCTTCAGGAAGAAGCAAGAAGGTGGTGGATGTTGACCCGTGATGCGAATGTTAATATGACTTGGGCTCAGTTCAAGGAGTCCTTCTTTGAAAAGTATTTTCCCCAGTGCATCAGGGACAGAAAAGTAACGGAGTTTGAACAACTGAGACAGGGCAAAACGTCTGTTGCTGAGTATGAGAAGAAATTCACCGAACTTGCTAGATATGCACCACATATGGTGGACACCGAATATAAGAAGGCCAGAAGGTTTGAAGGAGGCCTTAGTGCCTATCTATCGATGTAATAAGTGTCTTGAAGTTACCGACTTTTGTGGGTGTTCTCGACCGGGCATTGATGGCCGAGTCAAATATTGCAGCAGTGAAACAATCTGAAACACCAACAACTGAGTGGCAAGGTAAAAGGCAGGGTTTTAAATTTAAGAAAGGCAAGCATAACCCAGCAAACAAGAAACAGAATACGGGGTCGACGACTAGCCCTAGCCAAGGGAGTGGGTTTACTCCACCTTGCTCTGTATGTGGCAATAAGCATAAAGGGGTTTGCTACCAGATTTCTGGAGCTTGTTTCAGGTGTGGCAAGGTGGGCCACAGAATTAAAGATCGCCCTCTCCCCTCGCAGTTAAGAGTAAAGTTGCCAAGCAAAGAAGATCAGTTGCAACACCAAAACCGAACCCCAAAGCTACCGGGAAAGAGCCTATGAGGCAGGGCCGAGTGTTTGCCCTAGTACCGGGAGACGTGCAAAACACCGAGACCGTTGTGTCAGGTATTCTCTCTATTTGTGCCCAAAATGCATATGTATTGATTGATTCGGGGTCTACACATTCTTATGTGTCGCATGCTTTCTCACGAAAATTGAATAGACCATCAGAACCCATGAATTACTTGTTAGCTGTATCATCACCTGTTGGGGGATCCATGACATGTGCATATTTGTATCCTGCTTGTGAAATTATTGTTGGGGATATGCATCTGTTTATTGATTTACTGCCATTGAATGTTGACCACTTTGATGTGATATTGGGGATGGATTGGTTACAAAAGTATCATGCCACTATAGACTGTGTAACAAAACAAGTAGTTTTCCGTCCACCGGGTTTGCCTGAATTTGTGTTTAATGGGAGTGGAGTAGTACCTCCTCAGATTCGATTTCTTCTGGAAAGCTATTAAACCGATTAGAAAGGAGTGTAAAGGATATCGTGTTTCTGTGCTAATCAGGCCTCATCGATGATAGTGCTAAACCGATGTGAATTGTATTCCTATAGTCGAGAATTCTGATGTATTTCGGATGATTTGCCAGGATTTGATTGACAGGAAATTGAATTTATGTGGATGTGATTCCTGCACATACCGATATCTAAAGCTCCTACTGAATGGCTCCAATCGAATCGAAGAATTGAAAGTACAATTGCGTGAATTGTTAGACAAGAAGTTCATCGTGCCCAAGATTTCACCATGGGTGCACCTGCTTTTGTTTGTAAAGAAGAAAGATGGCTCATCGAGATCGTGTATTGATTACATGAATCAACAAGGTAGTCAGAAGAATAAATATCCATTACCGTGTATTGATGATTTATTCACCGCCATGTGGTGCACAAGTGTTTTTCCAAGATTGATCTCAGATCGGTATCATCAATCGAAAGTCAAATCGAAGACATTGATAAAACCGCTTTAACGAGGTATGGCCATTATGAATTTTTAGTTATGCCGTCGAGTTACGTAATGCCCCCGCATTTATGGATCTCATGAAGTAATTTTTAAACCATACCTTGATGATTTCATTGTGGTATTTATTGATGACATATCGATTTATTCTAAGACATGAAGAACATGAACATCATCTCGAGACTTGCTTTGCAAACCCTAAGAGAATGTAAATCAGATGCTAAATTGTCTAAATGTGAATTTTGGCTTGATCATGTGATGTTTTTGGGGCATGTTGTTAGCAAAGACGGAATTTCGTTGATCCGAGAAAATTGAAGTCAGAGTGAACTGGCCTAGACCAACGAATGTAACCGAAGTCCGAAGCTTTTTGGGATTGGCTGGATATTACAGAAGATTTGTCAAAGACTTCTCCAAAATTGCCTTACCACTGACTCAGTTGACACAGAAAGGGGTACCATTTGACTGGACTGACCCAAGGGAATCGGCATTTCAAGAATTGAAAACCCGACTTGTGACTGCCCCGGTTCTGACTCTACCTTCTGGTACGGATGGTTATACTGTATTTAGTGATGCTTCTCATAAGGGTTTGGGATGTGTTTTAATGCAGAATGGGAGAGTTATTGCTTATGCTTCCTGACAGTTGAAACCATATGAAAAGAACTACCCGACCCATGACTTAGAACTTGCTGCAGTAGTGTTTGCACTGAAAATATGGCGTCACTATTTGTATGGAGCAACATGTGAAGTGTATACTGACCACAAGAGCCTGAAGTACTTTTTCACTCAGAAGGAACTGAATATGAGACAGCGGAGATGGTTGGAACTGATCAAAGATTACGACCTACAGATTCTGTACCATCCGGGAAAAGCTAACACTGTTGCCGATGCATTGAGCCGAAAATCGATTGCCAACTTAGCTTGTTTGCTCACCGGGCAGAAAGAATTGCTTCATGATCTGGAAAAGTCTGAAATTGAAATTGTTTTGAAAGAACAAGGTGGAACAATAAAGTCATTCTTGCTCAACCAAAGATTGATTGAGGAAATTAAAGAAAAACAACAACTGGATGATTTCTTGAAAAAGGTTATTGAAGAAAGAGATTCTAACCCGAGACCGGGGTTTAAATTTGAGAGCAATGTATTGAAATTTCAAGAAAGACTGTGTGTGCCGAATGACACTGAATTGAAAAGAAGAGTTCTGCAAGAAGGCCACAGTTCGAAGTTTTCGATTCACCCAGGGAATACGAAAATGTACCAAGATCTGAAACAGAATTTCTGGTGGCCAGGAATGAAAAAGGAAATTGCCGACTTTGTGTCCAAATGCCTACACTGCCAACAAGTCAAAGCTGAACATCAACGACCCGCGGGCTTACTGCAGCCCTTACCCATACCAGAGTGGAAATGGGAGCATATCACGATGGATTTTATCGTTGGATTACCTCGCTCCAGAAAAGGTATGGACTCTATTTGGGTTATAGTTGATAGATTGACTAAATCTGCACACTTCCTACCTGTCAAGACAATCTATAACGCAGACAAATTGGCTATTATCTATATTGATGAAATTGTGAGATTGCATGGAGTGCCTGTATCTATTGTTTCTGACAGGGATTCGAAGTTTACATCGAGGTTCTGGCAAAGCCTACAGACTGCATTAGTCTTGAATTGAAATTTGAGTAGTGCCTATCATCCTCAGACAGATGGACAGTCAGAAAGGACCATTCAGACTTTAGAGGATTTACTGAGAATGTGTGTCCTTGATTTTCAGGGAAACTGGGAAAGTCATTTGCCGTTGGCTGAATTCGCCTACAACAACAGCTACCATTCGAGTATTGGAATGGCGCCTTTCGAGGCATTATATGGCAGAAAGTGTAGATCTCCAATTTGCTGGGCAGAAGTTGGAGATGGGCCGTTGCTTGGGCCCGAGATTGTGTATGAAACGACTGAAAAGATAAGACTGATACAACAGAGGCTGAAAACTGCACAGAGTAGACAGAAAAGTTATGCAGATATTAGAAGACGAGACCGAGAATATGAAGTGGGTGATCACGTGTTTGTGAAAGTGACACCAATGAAAGGCCAGACTCGTTTTGGAGTCAAAGGCAAGTTAGCGCCGCGGTATGTCGGACCGTATGAAATTATTGAGAAAATCAATCCGGTGGCGTATCAAGTTGCACTTCCTCCTGAAATGGAGCATATGCATAACGTCTTTCACATATCTATGTTGAGAGATTATCTCCGGGATCCTTTTCATGTGATTGAGCCTACTCGGATAGTGCTTAGCGACGACTACACTTACGAGGAACGGCCTATACAGATTGTGAACCGACGGATCAAGAAACTGAGAAACAAAGAGATCCCGCTAGTGAAAGTTGATTGGCAGAACCATGGTGGTGTGTATGCCACTTGGGAAAGGGAAGATGACATGGCTAAAAGATATCCTGATTTGTTTCCACTGGATCCTGTTTTCTTCCAAACTGAAGGTAACTCGAGTTTAGAGGACTAAACTCCTTACAAGGAGGGGAGACTGTAACAACCCTCGTACCGATTACCGAATAACCATTGAATTATATACTGATTATTGCTAAACTGGACCGCTAATGACCGATAATCGAATTAATTGAAGTACTGAATAGACTGATTGAAATCGAAACTGAAATTGAAAAAGTTTATCTATCGAATTGCATATTGCATCTGTTTGATTGATTGATTATCTGTTTGAATTTATATGTTTAAACTACTAATTGAAGGCCTTATCGGCGGCCGATTTAGAAACCGTTTGAGTTTTGGAATCAGTAGAATATTTGTGATTTAATGGTATAATTATCTAAGAAGTGATTAGGAATGATTAAATGGATTAAAATGAGTTAATTGAAATGTTAGCCTTATTTACACTATTGCCATAGTTAGTGGACATTTTGTTTAATATTATCATTGTGCCTTATACACTTAGATAAACATTTTCATCAGCCCTCATTCTTGCATTTCAACCGACCAAACTTAGAGAAATAGAGGGAGAGTGAGAGAATTAAGCTCATTTGTTGAAATTGCTCAAGAGTTTGAAGATTTATAGCATAATTGCTAAATTAAGCTTGCTAGACTTGGAATTGTCACTCTAGGTAAGGAATTCATTGTCTTCTTGTTATCTTTAAGCTCCATCTTGCATGTATCATGGTTATAGAGAAATTGAGTCTTGATTTTGGCCATAATTGTTGAATTGGAGCTCCATTGTTGCATGCATGGCCATTTTGGTGTATTTTGAAGTTAAATTCTTGGAGAATTATACATGCATGTCCATGTTTTTATCATAGTCTATGTTTCCACATTGTTTTCAAAGATTGGAGCTCAATAGAGCAAGATTTGAACCTTGAAATTGGTTTAAAACTCATGCATTGCATGTTTTGAAAGTGTTCTTGAAAATGGGTTTGAATTTTGGATTTAATTGACTCACCTTTGGGGCTTGAATTCACAAATTGGCTTTTGAAACTTGTTATACATTGTTTTGGGATGTGTGTTCCAGAATTTGGGCCCAAGAGGTCGAGTTTTGAGTGAGAGAATGCTTGGTTTGAGCTTGGAAGGCAAATCTGGAAATTCCAGATTTGGCTTCTTCGCTCGAGCGAAGGATTCCTCGCTCGAGCGACCAACGTTTTCCTCTGAGCCACGCTCGAGGGAAGGATTGGTGGCTCGGGGGTAAAATCGAAAGCATCCATTACTTTTCTTTGTTTCATCGCACCGCTCGGCGAAGGCTCGCTCGAGCGAACCCTTTGATTTTGAAAGCTCGCTCGAGCGAGCATCGAGCGAGCATCGCGCGAGGAAAATCAGCAACCAGTACTTTTACGGTTTCATCAGACTGCTCGAGCGAAGGATTGTTCGATCGAGCGAAGCCTTTGTTTTTGCAACCTCGCTCGAGCGACACCCCTGTTTTCAGCAACTTTTGAAAAATGCCTTCAAACTGTATTTTTGCATCCTCATCGCATCCTAGGCATTCTTAGGCCTAGTTTAAGACATCTTAATGAGGATTCAGACATAGAACCACACCGAGGAAATTTAGGGATTTAATTATCATCCTTCCGACTGTGAACTTAGTGTGTGTGTTCTATTTGTTTACTGTTTAGGGTTGGTGTAGACACCCCATTTTTGACCGACCTTAAGACTCAGACGTCACCGGTTGAGCGCTCGGTGATGTTGCATACTGTGCTCGTTCCGAAGTCTCAGAGTCGTGGTCGCGCGCCCTGCCTCCGGACTTCCGAACCATATTCTCTACCTTGTCTCGGTTTGCGAACCAGGTCCGGTTTTCTCTGTTTTCTTTCCTGAGGGAAGGGAGTGATCCCGTAGATTATCTCCCGGTGGCCGTGAGCTACTTTTTGTGGCCGTAGGCCATTTTGCCCATTCGGAGTCGGTTCGGTTTTGAACTGTCAGTTGTCTCGGACCGCCCAACCATCTCCGACTTCTCCGGTTTTTGGCGGAGACCTCTGTTTTAATGTTCCGAGGAACACTGGGGCCCCTGATGCCCACTTCGCAGCCGAACACCACTTCCGGTGCCCCGCGACCCATTTTCGGGACCCCGAACTGCGTGATTTGGGCCCCGAGCATTCATTTCGCATCCGCTTTCTCCGGTTTTTGGCGGAGACCTCTGTTTTAACATTTCGAGGAACCCTGGGGCCCCCGATGCCCACTTCAGGCAGATGCCACTTTTGGTCCCCATAGCCGGTTTTCGGGACCCCAAATTGAGCGGTTTCGGTCCCGAGCCTTCATTTTGCATCGGTTTTCTCTGATTTTTGGCAGGGACCTCTGTTCTGTCATTCCGAGGGACACTGGGGTCGCAGATACCCACTTTCTTGAATACCACTTCCGACACCCGCAGCTCATTTTCGGGATCCCGAATTGCTCGGTTTTGGCTCCGAGCATTCATTTCTCATTGGTTTTTGTTCAAACTTGGCAGGTACCTCTGTTTCAACATCAGGAAGATCACTGGGGGGGAGAAGCCAGCAATTATCCCAGATAACCAGTTTCGCTCCTCCGGAGCCCGTTTTTCTCATTTCCGGGCCAATGTTGAACACTTGGGGGGTATTTTCTTCCAACCAAAGTTACATATCTGTGATCAGAGGACATGGGAGGACACTTTGATATGGTGGTCGGCCAGAGATTATTGGTTTCATTTTTGGGCCTCTCCTTCAAGCTCTATGTTGTGACTCCTGTTTCAGTGTTGCCAATTTCCGACCTTGGAACCTTGTTGCACACATCTAGGAGGACACTTTGGTATGGTGGTTGGCCAGCAATTGTTGAATCCATTTTTGAGCCTCTTCTTCAAGCTCTATATTGTGACTTACCTTGGCGTTGCAGATTCCGACCACGAGACCTTATTCTACACACTTGGGAGGACAAATCTGCATGGTGGTCGGCGAAAATCTTCACTTCAATTCAGGACATGGCCGGCGGCAGGGGTGGCTGGCCGACCAGGTGGGGTGGCCGGCCGGCCACCTCCCACAAATTTACCTGGCCGGCCAGCTTCCTGCTTTCCAGCCTGTCCCAGCTGTCCGGATATCTTCCAGCATATCCCGGGGCATCCGGGGGATATTTCGGGAGGGAAAGATTGGGTGCTTTCCCTCCCCTTTTACACCCCATTTTTTTGTCTATTTGAAGGGCCCTCCCTCTCCTTCTTCAAGGTTGGAAAAAATTGTCTCAAGAGATCATCTTCAAATTCCTCCATTTTCATAGCTCAAAGCCTCAAGAAGCTTCTAAGTCCCTAGGTCTTCTCTTCATCAACACCTAGCCTCACCATCCCTACTACCATTCCAGCAGCTAGGAAGTGAATTTCAGAGGTCAAGAAGCAACAAATCAGAGCCAAGAATCAAAGAAAGACAAGTCTTCAAGGGTAAGTCTTCAAAACCAAGTTTTAGGGCTTTTTCTTGATTCATTTCTATACTCTATTTGGTTGAGAATTGGGGCTCTGACCCATACTGGTTTTGTGCTCATATTGAGCCCCTCTACAACTTTGTAGAAGGGCTCAACTTCATTTGAGGCTTCTATGATATACTTGTTTCAATACCTAGCTTTTATGCCATTATCTTGCATGCTAGTTTAGGCCTATTTCCTTTTGTTTTTAGGGATCCGACCCATACTGGTTTTGTGCTCATTTTGAGCCCCTCTACAACATTGTAGAAGGGCTCAACTTCATTTGGCCATTGTATCCACCACTTCCTTCAAATTCCATCAAGTATGCCCATTTTTGTATGCAACTTTTGACCTATTTATATTTGTTTTTGGGACTTAGACCCCTACTGACTTTGGTCTTATTTTGACCCCCTTTACACATTTCATGAAGAAAATTTTGTCATTTGGTGCTTGCTTTGCATGACTCTTGTTATAGCCTCTTTTGAGCTCCATTTTTGCATGGAATTGTTAGCATGATTTTATTCTGATTTTGAGGATGTCATCTTCTGAAATTGTGCCTATTTTTAGCTCATCTCCAATGTTGTAGAAGAAAGTTTGTCCATTTGGGGTTTGCATATGTCACTTGTCTCAATACTCCTCTTTTGGCCACTAACTTTGCATGCTATTGTTGATCTATCTATGCTTGCATTTTGGCCATGTTTGTTACTGAAAAATGCCATATTTGGGACTGCCTTGCTACTGTTCTTGCTTCCATGATCATATTTTGCATGTATAGCATGGCTATAGGCCATTTCGGGGCTTAATTTCACATTTTCGGGATGAATGCATGCTTCGAGTGTTATTTCGAATTGTTTCGGGGCTGTTTTCCCCTTTATTTAGGTGCTGAAATTCCATTACCATGCTTACATATCATTCCCTATGCCATTTGCATCATTTTTGCATTGCCTCGGTTTGCGTGCGGTGTGCCACGCCTTCGAGGCGGCCTATGTGAGTGTGGTTGAGGCCCTCTCATGTCGGCGTAAGCCCAATTTGCATTTTCATGCTTCTACATCATTGCCTCGATTTGCGTGTCCGCGGGCACGCGTTTCGAGGCAGCTTTGTTTTTATCCGACGGCCTCCTACGTGAGTGAGCTGAGGCTCTCCCATGTTGGTGTAAGCCCATCGCGACATTCCGTATGCCACTTCATTGCATTTCATCATCGCCTCGATTTGCGGCGCTGTGGGCGCAGCGTTTGAAACGCCGATTCTCATTCTTTCATCATCGCCTCGATTTGCGCGCTGTGGGCACGCTGCTGAGGCACTTCCGGTTTTATCCGATTCTCATTCTTTCATCATCGCCTCGATTTGTGCGCCTGTGGGCACGCGTTTCGAGGCACTTCGGTTTTATTCGATTCTCATTCTTTCATCATCGCCTCGATTTGCGCGCCTGTGGGTGCGCATTTCGAGGCACTTCGATTGTATCCGGTTTCCATTTTGTCATCGCCTTGGTTTGCGTGCCCGTGTGCACGCATTTCGAGGCACTCTGTTTTATCCGCTTTGCATTTCATGCCATCGCCTCGGTTTGCGTGCCCGTGTGCACGCTTTTCGAGGCTTCTCATTTTCATCTCATTTTCATAGCATCGTGCATGCTAGGTTGTATGTTAGTTGCATTTCATGCATACCATGCATTTTGCACGGGAAATGAGGCGCGTTCTGTACTCCGAGTAACGGAACGGGTCTCAATTCCCAAGTCACCGACACTCCGGATTACCCATGATGGAGTTAGGTTTTGTTGTAGCATTCATATGCATTCATCCCATATTGAGTTGTGCAATTCGATTCCTCGGCCATCATGCATCGATGTGCGTGATTGGTGGCACGAGGATCGAGGCATGCATATATTTGTGAAATACATTGCTATGCTCTTTTCCTGCTCTCTGTTGCAGCAAAATCAACAATCAACAACTTTTTGAGGTTGGCACGCATTTTGAAAAATTGCAAACAGAGGCTAATCGGGGCATCGGTGGATTTCTGCATGCGACCCAGATATACCATTCACCGAGAGCAAAGGTCCCTGGCTTGCATGCCAGTTTTACTTTTCTGTAATTAATTTGTTAATTAATTAGAAATCTGTATATTTATTCGGACTGTATATTCTTTTATTCGGACTGTATTATTATTTTATTCGGACCCTCTGCGCGAGGGCAATATTGTAATAAGGGTGTGTGAGTGTGATGTATGTCTTCCAACCCCCATTTCTTTCTCCCTTTTATTTACCCGCTTTGAATGGTTAGATATAGGGCATATTTCAATTAGCATACTGATGTAATGACATGTTTGCATCATTCATCTGCTTTTGCACGCATCGTTTCATGCATCATACAAACCGTGATCGATTTCAATTCCAAGTTGAGTACTTGATAGCTGTTGCATCTCATATGCCATACTTAGAATAGCCGAGCCGGCCATAGTTGCATTTTTGCATGTGTTGCATTAGGCATTTCAGTATACTTAGGATCATGCATGATTTCTAATCGGTTTTCTGTTTTGGCTTGGAGTACTCGGTAAGTGGTTATGCTTTAGCATCCTTGCATGCGTGTGAGTGTTGCCATGATAGCATGCTTACCATGAGGCTATGTGCTTATATGATATAACTGCATTGAATGCCTGTGGGTGGAGGTTGAGTTATCTGAATTGGGACAATGCATTGACTGTTTGTTTTAAGCCCACTAGATAGTGGCAAAACCATGTTTTCTAAGCCCACCCGAGGGTGGCAAATCCGCATTTTAGCCTACCTGCGGGTAGCACCATCACACCATTTTCAAACAAACAAACATGAAATGTTTTGTTCCAATTCAGGCGATTCAGTCTATACTTGTTTGCTGCGAGCATCACATAGTAATCTAGGCTAAATAACCGGAATAAGAACGCACAAAGTTTTCAAAAACAGATATCATGGTTAGTAGAGGCCGGTCTTCGACCGGGCGAGAGGGGGTGCTCACGATGTGACCTTCCCTAATCGTACCCAAGTTCCCGAGCCAACTTTGGTGATGAAGGACACGTGGCCTTTCGGCACCGAGTCAGGGTTTCCTAAATTTCCCATTTTAAAATATTTAGGTGGCGACTCTGTTATCTGGCAAAGCAGTCCATGTTTGGCACTTCTTTCAAAAAAATCTGTTTTCCTTCAAAACGATTTGCCGGATTCGGACTCTTTGGTTCGAGATTGAGAACCGCAACAAAAATCGAGTCCGAGTCAGAAGCGAGGTCCTTCATGAGCGTTATTCTGATTGGCTCTCGGGGACGCGCTCTAGTTGCTATAGCCCAAACTCTGTGAGTAACAATTGTGTAAAGATATGTTCAAAATGATTATCTTTTGAATACTGAACTGAATTGTTTATTGAACTGATATTGTTTACTGAATGAATGTATGTCCTGTATTCTGAACTGTATTGTGGCATCCTTAGCATTGGTATTCTTTATTCTGAGCTTCGGTTCCTTGTGGAACCATCATTCTTGATTGATGGCCATCATTCTTGTTGGAGTCTGTTAAGACCGGTCCTTTGGACCCTCTTGTTTATAGGCTAATGGATGTACCACATATGGTGATTGATTGAAATCTTGAAAAGGCGAAATCTTGTTTAATGAATCGATTTCATTCTTGAGGACATTCATTCATAACCTCCTTATGCATTATGTTATTCATGGGCTTTAGCTCACTGTTTATATATATATATGTAGGTTCTCGGACTGCAGGGAGCTAGGAGCGTGGGTTGGTCCCCCAGTTTTGTCAAGCGCCTATGTGCCTCCTTTGTGAGGTTCAGACGCCATGCCATGGCTTGAGAGTTTTGTTTCCCCCTGTCTCCCCACATTTTTGTACTCTTGTATAGGCATCTCTTGTCTTCTTGGATCGTTATCGAGGTTAAGTCCCGTCTTGAATGTTTGTATATGATTGTATAGGCATCGCTCAACGCATGAATGCATGAAAAATGTTTTTGGCATACAGATTTTCACAGCTCAATGGACACTAGTTATTTCTTGTATTGGCTTCCGGAACCTCAGACTGTTTAATCAGTATGGTATTGTGAGCCTTGATAATCTCGGATTCTTGGCGATTCTGATGCTAAACCCATAGGGCCGGGTTTGGGTCGTGACACCAATGATTGGGTGCCACATGTGCATGTAACAAAAAATGTGTAATTTTAGCAGAATCTTTGGTGACAAATTTTGGGAAGAAGGTTACAATGATGGAATTCTAATTTGACCAAATCCCAAGGGCTTAGCGACAAGAGCACGTGTCTCCTTCTCTTTCCTTTAATGATATATGCAGATATATATATATATATATATCTATCTAATAAAACAGGACTGATTTTGAAAATGTGTTAAAATGTGTAAGAGATACAATTCATTTGAGACTAGCATAATTAAGTTACATAACATGTTGTGAGACTAGCAAGGCCTGTATGAGATTAGCTTTTAAACTTAAGAATAGAATGTAATTATTTTTGAAATTGAGATACTTCTACTTATCTTAGAGTAGTGCTATTGTATATCATTTTCCTTTATCTTATTGTTGGATTCCTTCTTCTTTAAAAAATAAATAAAAAAACAAAAAACAGAAGTCAGTTTTGACACTATGTCAATGTGTACTGCAGCCATAATATGGGATCATGTACTAAGTTTCATCTTCCAATGATTAGAGTAATTGAACTAATTCATACAAAAATATGTGGCCATGGTTGTGCATTATAGTTTTAGGAAAGAGGCGCAAGCATGTTATGACAATTGAAATTGGGTTAGTTTCTCGATCTCTTTTATAGCAGTTAATATTTTAAGAGTTAAGTTACAATGTAAGTCAACGTCTCTTCATAAACTCAAACCTAATGAGTTTCTCGATCTCTTTTTTTGCCCTGTAATGAGTTTCCTCCAAATATTGTTCTTTTTTTAATCAGCAATGAGGAGCCCGAGAGACCATTGATAGTCCATGTTGGACGACTAGGAGTTGAGAAGAGTTTGGATTTACTCAAAAGGTAAGCACACTGTTAGTATTTTTTCTTTTTCACTCAATTCTCGTGATCTTTGTGATTTCCTGTTTTGCTCGTATCATGAATGATATTGAAGAACTGATGAAGAATTTTTTGTTTGGGTTGGCTAAGCACACTGTCAGAATTTTTTGTAATTGTATAAATTTACAGGCAATTTCCAACAACGAAAAAATAATTGAAAAATGAAATAAAAAATTGCCATTTTTAGACATGGGCATTTTGTAATAAGTGATACTGCTGCTTGGATTTTGTACAAGGTACCTGAAAAGGTTGTGTCAAAGCCTTGCCCACATGGTGTTTGATTTTTGTTCTGTCTAAGATTTTTGACAAGCTTTATGTGATTTGAGCTGCTAGTAATTTGGAATTTATTTTCTGAATTGCATATGCTAGGCAATCAACATATTTATTTACATGGTATTTTCTTAATTATGTCTATTAGATTGAAGAAGATAGTCACTGAATTCCTTTAGCAAGTGGGTTTTCAAGGATTTTGCTTGTAGTGTTGTAAATGGGAAAACACTTGTGGATCGAAGATGCTGATGAACAAATTGCAAATAATCAGCCGAGCTGCGTGCGGGGTGTCCTTCATGCTCTTGACTATCATCACTGGCATTACAATGTTAAGAAGCTGCTACCCCACAAGAAGCATAATGGACCAAGACATGTGAAATGTAGGCAATATGAATTTGCACCGTGCTTTCTTCTTCTTGGTGATTATGGATGACATACAGGGTTAGAAGTCTAGACTTGGTGCTCTATTTAGTATTTTGGTCTTTGTAGAACCTTTGAGTGTACACACAATGCTTGTGCAAAGATACATAGTTTATGAATGAAGATGATTAATAGAGTTTTAAATTTCTAAATCAGTTTCACATGACAATTTTTAAACTTACTAATTGTTGTAGGCATTTTTGAAAAATCAAATAGGCGTGACAGAGAAAGTGTTCACATCAACTGACTTATACACTTTATATAATAATATAGTATAGATAGTGTATATATATACATATGCCAATCAAAAGACATAGAAGTACTTACATGAATGTATATGCGTGGAGATGTGTATATAAATCTTTTATGTTATTGTAACCATCGTGTCGTTATTTTGTTCAGGGTCAGGGAGGTACTCATATTTGTTGGAACCTTGGTGGTGGGCTGGGATAATAACTAGTAAGTACCATTAATTTGTTCTGCTTGGCTTCAACGCTCCTCGTTGTTGTTGTTTTGTAATTTTTTTTTTCCCTGTATTTTTTTGCTTTGTGCTATTTTGAATCTTTCAGTTAAAAGATTGCAGTGTTAGGACATAAATTTAATCTTTTGCTTTAAAAGATACATCAGAATGTTCTCTACAAAGATGAAAAATATTGTTCATGCTTTATATTTGGCCTACCTACCAACCTAAATCTTTTGAATTTGGGTGTTTATAATATGGGTGGTCCTTTATTGACAACTTGTGCATCAATATTTTTTAATCTTAGATTTTTCTGGGCAGTCCACTAAATTGTGTATTTATTTGTTGATTTGTGTTTAGAAAAAATTGATTGGTGTGGAAGTTGAAAATTTTCTCTCAATTATTGCTTTTCCATAACTGTGGTAACAAGTTTTGTTGATTAGGTGTGCTCTCATTTTCATTTTATTTTTGAACAGGGTGTTAGGAATATTAATTAGTGTCAACAACATATATATATACACATAATCCTCGTTTTAATGATGCAATTGGGAGTTTCTAAACCCACCACACACCCGCCATGTTCATCTCTACACCTATATTCACAAATTTTTCTTCGTAACATACAAGATATACAATGCATATAGTAAGTGTAGAGAGAAAATAAGCGAGTGTATGTAGAAGCTCTGATGAATTCTTTTCATAAATGCAGCCTCTGCTTCTCCAAAACTCTTCTTTGGTGATAGTAACACCAATGTTCGTACTCTCCCCCCTCCCCCCCCCAAAAAAAAAAGAGTAAATTCTTGAGTTTTTATTTATTTATTTATTTATGGGTACCTAGAATTATGGTTCAACAGTAATAATAATATATCTTCACAAAAAGATCGTACACAAGTTGTATTGAGATTTATCATTTTTAAATACTGTGCTCATTAGTGACCTCCTAATTACAATGTCATTGACACTGAGCTGTTATAGCATCTAATTGTTAACATGGAAGTTACTTCCAAAAGGATTAAGATCAAGCAGAAATGATTAATGTTCCTATTTTTGGTTTGCTGAATTAACTTTTTAGTTTATTCATATGCATCAGTGATTTCTGGATTAATTTGTGTTTTTATTTTTCAGGTCAGAAATTTTTTGGAGAGATGCAAAATATGGTCCAAGAATTAAAGAACTTAGTTTTTTAAGTTTTTTCATTTTTTAATATATGTAAGCACAGTTAATTTTTTTTATTTATTTCCTTTGTATATACTTTTGAATATTTAATTTTCATTTATGAAATATATGACGTTATTCTATTCAATATGTGGTTATGATTCAAAATATAGTATATAGTGTGTATTACATTCTTCAAATGCACATACAAAAATAATATTGATTATTTTTCAAATATGTCGAATCCTTTTTTTATTACAGATTTTATTAGTTATTAATCACACTTAAAAGGTGTGATCTAAATGTTATTAATCACACTTAAAAAGTGTGATTAAAAATGACTATTTTTAATCACATTTTCAAAGATCACACTTAAAAGGTGTGATCCAAATATTTTTAATCATACTTAAAAGGTGTGATCTAAATGTTATTAAGCATACTTAAAAAGTGTGATTAAAAATGATCATTTTTAATCACACTCCCAAAGATCACACTTTAATAAAACTTAAAAGGTGTGATTAAATAACATACATCACACCAAAAAAGTGTGATCTTTATCTGTTTTTGTAGTAGTGACTATATTACAAGCTAGGGGTTATTAAATGTTAAGGATCATGAAAATTTTTTCATGAAAATGATCATGAAAAAATTGTAACATTTAGATTATCTTGATTAATGTGTGGTGTTTTATTCTTGAGAAAAGTTAGAGATCATGAAATTTTTTTCATGAAAATGATCATGAAAGATTTATGATCATTGAATTATCTTGATTAGTGTGTGGTGCTTTATTCTAAGTGTAATCCGAGGGTCACAAAACTTTTATGATTATTTTCATGAATTTTTCATGATACCAAGCATTGCTGTTTATTCTAAGTGTAATTCAAAGGTCACAAGCCTTTCATGATCATTTTCATAAAAAACTTTTTATGATACCTAGCATTGCTGATTTTACAAAGGAATTGACTATGATGAGGGGCTTACCGTAAACCTTTTTATTTTTTATTTTTTTATATCCACTTCATATAATATATATATGTGTGCATGCAATTATGCACTTGTAAATGAACATATGACAGCATTGAGTTGGCCTTTGCACTTTAGGGTTGGTCTAGAGTTGCCTACGGTGGAAGCGAGATAGAAAAATCTATGCATAGAAGCAGAATATCAAGTGGTTCATGGGAAGCGGCTCCCTACTCTTTGGAACACCCTCAAAAGCATTTTCTCTGTAAGTGCTTTTTTCTCTAATCTTTGAATGTGATTATTCATTTATTTAATTATTTACGTTAAGAAATCTTACACTTTCTCAAGTTTCATACAAAAGTAGTCCCGCAATGTTTCTCTCACCAGACTTTCTATGTAGTACACAAAAAACTGAAGCCAACATTTAGTTTTATAAATCGAAAGTGAGGAAAGTAATTTGTAATTGGAAGAACTTTTCCAGGATTTAAAAACATGTATGACTTATTTTCATGTAATGGGAATGCCCCTCCACAGTTGCTGTAAGCGCATAATTGATGCATACCGCATCCTGTGCATTGTGAAGTAGTCTGGGACAAATAAAACAGCTTTATAGTAAATTAACTACTGTGTCCTGCAACCTTACTTTTAGCTTCAGTTGTTCATTGTCCTCCAATATTTCAAGAAAACAAACAAAAAGTCACTTCTTTTAGAAAAATGTGGATCAGACGAGCAAGTTGATAGTTTCTATTTTCTTTAGTGATCATTTTCATGATAATTTTATTTTACATTTTACAAATGTTTTGTATCTATTAAATTTACTCATGGCAAGCTTCCACTATAAGCTAACTATCTGGTATATTTATTATACCTAAAGCTAACAGGATGTATATCGTTAAACAGGTTATTGGGCTTGAATCTCACGCCAACAATAGCAAAATTCTTCAAGATGTCAAGGCATTATCAAGCCTTCAAGGTTGATCCTAAAGTTGTTTTCCGTGCAACTGTGCATCTGTGCATTGTAAGTTATATGAGGACAGGAGCAATAGCTTTCTGCTAATACAATAAGTCGTCACTTACCTTTTTTGGCAGGATGACGCTATTACTTGGGCCACCAGGTTGTGGGAAAACTACTTTGTTACAGGCGGTTGCAGGGAAACTAGACCCAAACCTCAAGGTTTTCTGTTCCTTCCCTGTCAAATAAATGATATATAATGAACAGTTTGTATAAAATTTTAGAAACCCAAATAGTGCATTGCCATTGGTTTAAAGAGTTACAACAACTAAGTTATGTTTCCTGAATAGTCAAACATCAAAATTAAATTGTTGATCAATGTCCTCGCATAATTTTCATTCTAGGTCACAGGAGACATCTCCTACAATGGTTACAAGTTGAATGAGTTTATTCCTCAGAAAACATCTGTTTATGTAAGCCAATATGACCTGCACATTTCTGAAATGACTGTGAGGGAAACACTTGACTTCTCAGCATGTTGTCAGGGCATTGGAAGTAGAGGAGGTAGGCTTTGTTCTACACAATTCACTTATCCTTATGTTATTAGATTGATCGGATGACAAATGAATTTGCTGTCGAAGAAATCATGATGGAAGTTAGCAGAAGGGAGAAGCACGCTGGAATTATCCCAGAATCAGACATAGACATGTATATGAAGGTAAAAAATCCTCAAAAACCGGCTCAGCAAAACTCTATTCTCTATTACACCGGGAAAAGAAAAAGGAAAAAAAGAAAAGAAAAGAAAAGAAAAGAAAAAGCAGTTGCAGCTTTGTCCATATATTTGTGCGAACTATACTTAAACTAAACTGTACTAACAGGCAAGTGCTATGAAAGGATTAAAAAAGAAGTCTTCAAACCGACTATATTCTGAAGGTAATTCTCTTCACACACAAAAAAGATGAAGAATCACTAACCACTTCCTAATCCTTGTTTATCAACTACTATGCATCTACCATGTTATGGCTATCCAGATCCTCGGGCTAGATATTTGTGCTGATACAATTGTGGGAGATGCAATGAAGAGAGGAATATCGGGTGGACAAAAGAAAAGGCTAACAACAGATTGGCTAAACAGGCACTGATATTAATTCCATGTTTAAATTTTTGGCACCTGAATAATAATTTAAATACACAAAAGGTAGTTGTTTATTTTCATTTAGAGAAGACAAAAGGTTAGGAAATGAGTTAGACTCCATTCCCTTTTATATTGATAATATTGAGTATAATATAAGGAAAAACAATCAGACAATCACTTATTTCCTATTCTACCTTAATTCCTATTCTAATATAATTCATATTCTAACATTCCCTCTCAAGCTGGTGCAAAAATATCTCTCATGTCCAGCTTGTTGAAAATGCCATGAAATAGTTTGCTTCCTAGTCCCTTGGTGAGAACATCGGCTAGTTAGTCTCTAGTCTTCATAAACGGAATACATATGATACTATTAGTGAGTTTTTCCTTGATGAAGTGTCTATCAATCTCCACATGCTTAGTTCTATCATGTTGAACTGAATTATGAGCTATGTTGATTGCGACTTTGTTGTCACAGTATAGTCGCATGGAGTCATTCAGATAGATTCCCAAGTCTCCTAACAATAGTTTAATCCATAGTAACTCACAGACACCCTGAGCCATAGCTCTGAATTCTGCCTCAGTACTAGAATTAGTAACTACATTCTATTTCTTACTTCGCCATGTGACTAGGTTGCCACCAACAAATGTGTAATATCCGGAAGTTGATCGTTTGTCAGTGACGAATCCAGCCCAATCTGCATCTGTAAATGCCTCCACATTGAGAGAGCCATGTTTTGAGAAATAGGGACCCTTTCCAAGAGAAGATTTCAGGTATCTCAGGATTCTCATAACGGCCTCTAAGTGGGAAGTTTTTGGAGTATGCATAAACTGACTCACCACACTCACGGCAATGGCAATGTCTGGACGTGAGTGGGATAAGTATATGAGCTTTCCCACTAGTCTCTGGTATCTCCCCTGTCCACAGGATCTCCCTCTTGATCTTCACTTAGTTCTGGCCCGGTTCTAGAGGTGTATCACATGGTCTACCTCAAAGCATTCTAGTTTCTTTTAACAAGTCAAGTACATATTTCCTCTGGCATATGAAGATGCCATCCTTGGACTGAGCTACTTTAATGCCCAAAAAATACTTCAAATAGCCTAAGTCTTTGATTTCAAACTCCTTGGCTAAGTATTATTTCAAACGGGGAATCTCTTCAACATCATCTCCTATTAGAACAATATCATTAACATAGACAATAAGAGTTGTGGTCTTACCATATGAGGAGTGTTTCACAAATACGGTATGATCAGCTTGACTTTGCTTGAACCCATATTTCAGCATAGCTTGAGCAAACCTTTCAAACCAAGCCCTAGGAGACTGCTTTAGCCCATAAAGTGACTTTCGGAGCCTGCATACTTTACCGTTGGACTTAGCACCCGCAAAACCATGAGGAATATCCATATAGACCTCTTCTACTAGATCTCCATAAAGGAAGGCATTCTTCACATCAAACAAATGAAGTGGCTAATTCAAATTTGCAGCAAAAGAGAGTAAGATTCTCACAAAACTCATCTTAGTAACCGGTGCGAATGTCTCTTAGTAATTCATCCCATAAGTCTGAGTGAAGCTCTTAGCAACCAGTCTTGCTTTGTATCGTTCTATGGACCCATTTGCTTTGTGTTTTATTGTGTTGTAGACACCCCATTTTTGACCGACCTTAAGACTCAGACGTCATCGATTGAGCGCTCGATGATTGCATATATTGTGCTCGTTCTGAGGTTACGGAGTCTCGGCTGAGAGCCTTGTCTTCGGACTTCGGAACTCTTTTGTGTCAGGCTCTTGCGAACTGTGTTCTGCTTTCTTCCCAAAGGGAGGGAGAGGTCTTGTAGACCATCTCTCAGTGGCCGTAGGCTACTTTTCGTGGTCGCAGACCACTGTTCCCGTTTGGAGACAAGTTTCTGATTTTTGGAGCCGTTGGCCGTGCGCCTCGGTTCGGGACCGCTTAACTTTCTCCGTTTGCTCCGGTTTTTGGCACACACCTTGTTTCCTCTCCCTAGAGGGACACTGTGGCCCGGGAGACCACCTTTGTGGTCGCACGCCACCTTTGATGCTTAACAGTCAATTTTCGGGGCACCTGGCTGCGCGTTTTGGCCTCTGAACCCTCGTTTTGCATCCGTCTTGGTTCATTTTTGGCATGGACCCTAGTTTCATTGTTAAGAAGGTGGTACAAGGGTGGGAGACCACCTTTTCTCTTGGAGACCACTTCTTCTCCCGCCGGCTGGTTTTTTTGTCAGGAAGTTGGTCTCCTTGGTTTTTGAGCCATTTTTGTTGGTCTCCTATACCACCACTTGCTTGCATTGAGTGTGGAGACCCTCCCAAGGGGGTGCCGACCACCTAAATGAGCTTGACCCTTTTGAACCTGGTCGGCCGACCAGGGCAAGGGGTTGACCGACCACCTGAACTGGTCGGCCAGCTTTCTCCTTTTTTGTCTCACTGAGTGTTAGCCAGCTGTACTAGCTGGAAGCCTCAGAATTGATTCTCCATACACGTGTATGGAGGATCTTTAAGCTTGGTTTTAAGCTTCTTGAGGAAGTTTTAGCTCCTCTCCTCTATAAAGGAAGAGGTCCTCTTCCATTGTAAGGGTTCAGACTTTGCTTCTAAGGCATACAATATACACCTCTCTATATCTCTTTCTTTTGTGCTCAAATACTACATAGTTCTTGGCCCGTTGCACACTAACCCTTAGCTTAACCCTTCCACCATCCATCCAAGCACCTTGGAGCTGGTTTTTAGAGGTTGAAGGTTTGCTACTTTGGCCCAGAAGCTGCTGGAGGTCTTATCTACAAGGGTAACACTCATTTCCCTCCTTTAAGCATTATTTTGCTTCACATCTTAGCCCCATTTGCAAACATATTTGGGCGTTGTCATAAACTGAAAAAATTCTTGTTTTAAGCTTCTTAACATGTTTGTTTAAGAACTTTTTTCTGATGGGGGTCATCTACCCCCTTTGCATGCTTCATTTCTCTTTGTTTTGAGCCATGCATTAGGGCTTTTGTGTTGAGCTTTGTTGGCCCTTTTGACCACTGAAATCCAGTGGATTTTTAGTGGTTATTATGTGTTTTTGAGCATCAAAATCAGAGAGGGGTGACCCTCTCACCCCTTGTCTTGTTTACTAGCATTATTGGCTTTACAAAGCAGCCTGTATTTGCATACTTCTTGAGCATGTTTCAGGCCATTTTTAGTGGGTTTTAGGACCTGCATAGGCTCTATCCAGAGCCCTTTTTGCCATTTTGGATGTCCATCTTGCATGTGTAGAGTAACCCTCTTCATGGCCTTTCAAAGGAGCCTTTACTTGCATGCTTCCTAGCCTCATTTCAGGCCCTTTTCAGTGAGTTTTAGGGTCTTCATAACCTCTTTCTAGAGGTGGTTTTTTCTTTTTGGATGTCCATTATGCATGTGTAGAATAACCCTCCTTTTGGTCTTTCAAAGGAACATATCATTCTTGCATGCATTGACCTTGTTTCCATGAGTTTTTGGGCATTATTTGATATGGAATACTTCTGAATTTTTCTGGTTTGGTGACCTCTTGATTGCCTCATATACTTGTGGTGCAAATCTTCTTTACTAGCTTACATTGCATGCTATGTTGACCCTTGATTCTAGCACTTTTTGGCCATGCCTTAAACTGATTTTGTGCATATTTTGGACTGCCTTAGCTCTATTTTTGGGTCTCATGGTCGAATGATGCTTGTTTTGCATGCTTGTAGTACAATGTCCATGCTTAGCTTTGAGTTTCGAGGTCTATTACATGCATATACTGAGGTGTTTTCATGTTTTGGGGCCATTGCACATCATATTTTAGAGCTTACATGTATGCCATATTCCCATGATTTTCACTCTTTAAATGTGTTTGAGAGTTATGCTTGAATGCCTCATTTACCGGCCATTGCATGAGCTTCATTTGAATGCATTCCGAGCCACCATCTCAACACATTTAGCCACTGATTTTGGTTTGCATAGGGACTGTTTGGGGTTGGTTTCATCATTTGAGCATTGTTTTGCATACCTATAGTGTAATCCATTCCACTAGTTTCGGTATTCGGGTCATCTAGCATGAATCGGATGAGGTGTTTACATGTTTCGGGACCATCTTGTATGCTATTTCAGAGCTGGAATTTGTGTCATTGTATGCCATGTGTCATCCCTTGCCATGCTTTGGTAGAGTGGCATTCAATGGCTTAGGTTCGGTCCTTTGCATTTGGCATGTTTGCATGAGCGTTCTTGTCTAATTTCAATTGTGTTTGGCCACTGATTTGAGTGTAGCTGAGGTCCACTCATATTGGTTTAAGTCCACCTTACATTGTGTATGCCATTTGGTTCATGTTGTTGCATGTTTGACCATCGCATTGTGTATGCTTTGATTATGCCTTTGTGTATGTCCATCTTCGTATGTGTGCATTGTGTATGCCATATAGCTCATGTGCATTATGTATGCCATTTTAGTCCATAGCATTGCGTATGCTAGGTTGCATGTGTGCATATCATCCCTCGCATGCCAGCATGATTAGGTTGCATTGCGTTTAGGGTTGCATGTTAGTCGCACTGTGTATGCCATCTCATTGCATTGTGTTTGGAGTAGGGTTAGTCCAAACACGGAAAACGAGGGGCGTTTCGTACTCAAAGTGACGAAACGTGTCTCAATTTCCGGTCGCTGACACTCCGGATTACCCATGATAAAGTTTAGGCCTTGTTGTGTTTATATGTGCATTCATTTCACATTGAGTCGTGCAATTCGACTCCTCGGCCATCATGCATCGAGATGCGCAATTGATGGCACGAGGATTGAGGACTACACTCCCTAGAGCTTGTGCAATGACAGGGAGAGTGGTCGTGCACACACGTGTTGAAAATTCTTTGCCATGCTCCTTTCTTGCTCTCTGTTGCAGCAAACCAGAAACCAGCAGCCTTCTAGAGCTTTGTACAATATTCCGGGATGAATTGCAAACAGAGGCAAATCGGGGTATCGCGAGAAATTTTCCGACAAGGCGACTCGAGTATGCATGCATCTTTTATCATTCGGAACAGAGCTGAGGCGGTCCATAGATCTGCATACTAGTTTATTTCGTTTCTTAGTTAATTTGTTAATTAATTAGGGTTTTGTAATATTTAATTAGCTAGAGTAGTTAATTATTTATTCGGACCCTCCGAGAGAGGGCCAACTGTTGTAATAAGTGTGCGTGTGTGTGTTGTATGTCTTCCAACCCCACGTCTTTCTCCCTTTCATTTACCAGCTTATGATGGTTAGTTTTAGGGCATGTTTCAATTAGCATCTATATGTTCGCATGTTTGCATTCATTCATCTGTATTGCATGCACCGGTCTTGGGGCATCATGCTAACTGCATCGTATTTCAATTCCAAGTTGAATACGTGTATCAGTTGTTGCATTTCATATGCCATCTTAGAATAAGCCGAGCCTATCTTAGTTGCATACCTGTATGTGTTACATTAGGCATCTCAGTATAGTTAGGAATCATGCATAATTTCTAATTAGCTTCTTTCTTTGGCTTGGAGTATTCGGTAAGTATTTATGCTTTAGCATCCTTGCATGCGTGTGAGTGACTGCCATGATAGCATGCTTACCATGAGGCTATGTGCTTATGTGATATAACTGCCTGAATGCCTATGGGTGGAGGTTGGATTATCTGAATGGGAACAATTCATTGATTACGAGTTTTAAGCCCACTAGATAGTGGCAAATCACCATGTTTTCTAAGCCCACTTGAGGGTGGCAAAATCCGCATTTTAGCCTATTTGCGAGTAGCAAACCGCTTTAAAAAACAAACATGAAATGCTTTGTTCCAACTCAGGCGATCCAGTCTATACTTGTATGTTGCGTGCATCACATAGTAATTTTAGGCTAATAACCGAGATAAGAGCACATAATGTCTTCAAAACTTAATATCATGGTTAGTAGAGGCCGATCTTTGATCGGGAGAGGGGGGGTGCTCACGAAGTGACCTTCCCTAATCGTACCCAAGTTCCCAAGCCGAGGCAACTTTGGTGATAACGGACACGTGGCCTTAGGCAATGAGTTAGGGTTTCCTAAATTCTCCCCAAAATAAATATTTAGGTGGCGACTCTGTATCTGGCAAAGCAGTCCATGTTTGGCACTTCTTTCTAAAAATCAATTTTTCAAAACGATTTGTCGGATTTGGACTCTTTGATGATTCATCGGTCTTGCATTACACTCCGCGAGATTAGATATAGGACCGTAACATTGAGTCCTGAACTATAGTGAGCCCAATGAACAATACGGGATTCCCTTCCGGGACGTTCGGGGACGTCTACACGTGTACACCCACTTACACCCAATTGAATTTTTTCCTCTAGGTAAATCCACTAACTACCAAGTGCCACTCTTGCTGAGAGCTCTCATCTCTTCCATCATGGCATGCTCCCATTCAGGAATAAAGAGTGCATCCTGAAAATTGGTAGGTAGACTCACAGACGATACTTTAGATAGAAAAACGTTATATGACGAAGATATATTAGAATAAGAGACATGATTAGTAATTGCATGCTGAGTATATGACCTAACCCCTTTCCTATTAGCAATGGGAACATCAAGATCTGAAAAATCAGAAATAGGAGCACTAGAATCAGAATTACGTAGACTCTCCGGAGAAGGGTTTGACTCTGGACACTCATCTGGAGAAGAAGTTGTTAGCAATAAAGGAAGGAAAGTAATCTCTTACATCTAGGTGACTCACTGTTTGTCCTTGTCCCAGATATAAAGTTTGCCTGTTTTATTTTCCTCAACAACTACTGGCTCATCATCCTCTATCTGTTCAACCATAGGCGGAAGTGGAACAAGAATCTCTTCATGCCAAGGCTCCCCTTAAAGGGATGACTGTGAGATCGGGGAGGTCGGAAAGTAAAGCTGAGACTCAAAGAAAGTGACATCTATGGAGACAAATCATTTGTGAGTGGGAGGATGATAACACTTATAATTCTTTTTGGTGGCAGAATAACCCAGAAAAACACATTTAAGGGACCTAGGATCTAATTTATCACGAGTGGGTGAATGATTATGGACAAAGCAAACACAACCAATAGTCTTAGGAGAAATGAAGAAGTCGGAAGAGGTAGATCCGAACAAAACTTGAAGAGGTGTTTGTTTTTGCAGGACTTGGGTAGGAAGACTGTAACGCCCTCAAAATATTATACAAATCAACCATTCATAAGGTCTAGAGACATAATAGAAATGTTATATTTTCATTCATCAGAGTTAATATTACAAAAGATATCATATGCATTACACTTTCATAAATATTCATCTTGAAACCATAGCATGTAACTCTAGTTTAGAACAACAAAATAAATGCCTTAAGGGCTTACATCTTTTCAAGTAATCATTTTTTTTTTATCAGCAAAGAAAAAGAACTTTATTGATGAAGAAGAAAGCTAATACATCAATAAAGAAAAAAGAGGATGAGTGCAAAAATATCATAGCGAGCCAAATCAGTCCTAACTAGGTTGGCACTTATAAGACTGCCCAATCATATGCAGCACACCATCAAGAGTTGGTGAGGAACCAACCACAACCACCTAGAACAACCACACCTAAGTAAATATTAACCAAGCCTAAACTTTCCAAGTAATCACTTGGTTACAACAAAAGAGAGAGTCAGAAGCTCTTTACAATTAAAGCCCTCGGCTTAAAAGAAAACATATAAACACAAAAATAAAATCACAAAAGTAGAGCCTTTAGCCTCTAAGCATCCCAAGCTATGTCCTTAGAGGTGGCATATCATCTGTACCTGAAAATGGTTTCCCAAGTAGGGTAAACCAAAGCCCAGTAGAGATATGCTAAACCATACATGAAAATTAACTAAATAATGAGCATCAGATAAATGTGCAACATTCTTAACCAACACATATTCTTTTCAAGGTCATTCAATATAGATATCCAATACCTCAATTCATTTCCATTCTATCATTTCGGGTAAATCAATTAGCCAAATTCATTATTATCAAGCAACCAATATGAGACTACAACTCAATGGTTCACAATTCAATACATTCATCAAATCTAACACTTCTATTTCTTGCCATTTTACGGAACCACGTTCGAGGGAACCAGCACCCATAAATATATAAGATTTTGGGACTTTCACCCTGGACACTCCGGCCAACTTAATTATCAATGGAGTCCATCCCCTATCTCCTCCTAAACAATGGAGTACATCCCCTATCTCCTCCCAAACAAAGTCATATATACAATGTATTTAAACACGTTGTCATATACAATGACTAATCAAATCACATATTCAATGGTTTAATCCAACCGTCATATTCGATGACATAATCCAATCGATTAGTTTCAATTTACCTAATTCTCATGCAGTTTCTACAACAATCATAACTATCTTCCACCGATAGCCCAAAGCAGATATTTCTAAACAGATAAATAAATCTAACAAACAGATAATTTATCATATTTTCCATAGATGAATGATTTCTCAAATCCAACTACACAACTCACTCGTGCATTCTTTCAATTTCATATTTCTCATAACAATTTCATTATTTATACCAATAATTTATTTAATTCATATTAGGGCAAATCTCCCCATTTTCAAACATCAACCCCCAAGACTCAATTTCATCATTTATATACAAATAACCTCATTTTCAAGACCTCACATACATGTATGGAGCCCTAAATAGAAAACCCCTCTTTCAAAAATTCAAACCCAAACCCTAACCCTAACTTCATCCAAACTTCCCAACTCCACCATTTATGCAAAAATGACACATATCTAGGTTAAAACCCATATTAAAGAGTAGAACATCCCTACCTCAAGCTTAGATGAGAGAGAAGAGAGAAAGCTCAAAAGTCGGTGGTGACGAAACCACGTTTTGCTCCGATCAAAACGAAGCCCTTGACAAGTTCTACACTTAATCTCAAAGGAGCAAGGTGAAAAGATCACTCTAGGTGAGTAGATCTAGAGATTTAAATGAAAAAATTTGAGTTCTAGAGAGAGAAGAGAGAAATCACGGTTTAAGAGGAAAAAGGGAAGGAAAATCATAAAAAAAAAATGGTTTGGGCCTATTTATCGTAGTAAGAAATGGCCCTAAGGTCAAATAAAATAATAGGCTAAAAAAACCCCCTTAGATAGGGCCCATTCGGACCTCAAAAATCTAAAAAAAACATGCAGAGGTTGACCTTTTAGGTAGAAAAGACAATTTGCACAAGCAAGGGGGGTCGACCCTTAGATAGGATAGGGTCGACCCTATTTTCTAACAACTAACACACAGACATAAGAGGGTCGACCCTCCCCAGTTTGGTGTCTACCCTATTTTCCAGCAACACTTCCAGAAACTTTACCAACAAGAAAGGGTCGACCCTTAGGAAGGCTGGTGTCTACCCTAGAATAGAATTTCTAAATCTTCAAGGAACTTTTAACAAGAATAAGTGCGAACAACCAAACCCAACAAGTTTAAATCGGATTATACTCCTCCAAAACCAATATACACAACATCTAAGATTTCCAAAATAAAAATAAAGGATTCGAATACACTTCTCCAAAAGCTTTGAAGGATACGGGTGCTACAACGATTAATCAAATAAGCGGCAGTGAGAATCGTTTCCCCCCAATAGGATCGAGGAACCTGCATCTCAAAGGATAGACAACAGACAACATCAAGGAGATGATGATTTTTGCATTCGACAACACCATTTTGCTGAGGGATATTAGTGCAGGAAGTCTGGTGAATAATGCCATGAGTGGCGAAGTAAGTGGCAAGACCAGATTCAATATATTCCCCCACATTATCAGAACATAGAATTTGTACTAACACCCCAAACTGAGTACAAGTAATTTTATGGAAGTTTTGAAACAGAGAAAACACCTCACTTTTATCTTTCATCAAATAGACCCAAGTAGCCCTGGAACAATCATTTATGAAGTTAACAAACCATTTGTGACCAGTTAAAGACACAAAACGGGAGGGACCTCATATTACAGAATGAATCAAAGAAAAAAAAACTGAACTTTTATTAAGTGAAGGAGCAAAAGAGGCCCTGTATTGTTTTCCAAGTTGACAAGACTCACATTGAAAATCAGACACATTAATTTTTTCAAAAACAAAAGGAAATAAATGCTTAAGTAATAAAAAGAAGGGGTGTCATAAGCGACGGTACCACAGCCAAATGTCTTCCTTGGTGGATGGTAACTGAATAGATGAATGAGCCAGCTTGTTTATCTGATCCAGAATATAAAGCCCATGTTCCTCTCTACCATTGCCAATCATCTTCCTTGAGATAAGGTCTTGAAAAAGACAATGATCAGGAAAAAACGTCACGCTACAATTTAAGTCACGGGTAATACAACTCAAAGATAAAAGATTAACACTGAAATTGGAAACATGAAGGACAGAAAACAAAGGAAGGAAAGAGGTGGTATGAATTAAACCTTTCCCTGACATAGACAAAATGGTACCATTAGCAATACGCACTTTTTCTTTACCTGAGGTAGGGTTATACTCTGAAAATAAATTAGAGGAGCCAGACATATAGTCAGAAGCACCAGAATCAATAATCCATGGTACAGACGTATGAGATAGCAATGCACATGGAGATGAAGCGAAGTTACTTGAATTGGCAAAGGAAGAAGAGGGTGCACCTGTAGCAGAAGGAGAGGCTCGACGGTCTAGCAAGTAGCGAAGAGCGATCTCAAAATCCGAGGCAGATAACCCAGAAACATTAGCAGCTGGTGAAACAATTGGAGATGAAGGTAGTGGCTTAACCGTATCAGAAAGATGTGCCCGTGCATTGGCCCCTTTGCCTCTCGACTGACCAGACCGACCCCCACGAGTACCAGGACGGTCTCCTCAGCCATCAGAAGGGTTGCCATGCAGCTTCCAACAAGTTTCTCTGGTGTGGCGAGATCTACGGCAGTAGTCACAGTAAAGCTGATCCTTCTCAGAGGAGGGACGAGAACCACAAGGCACACCATCTCAAGGAGGGGCAGAAACCAAGGCAGAGCGATCACTAGTGATAGCAGGAAGCATAGCAGAGTGGTGACTTTTCTTATTTTGCACAAAAGCAAAGGCTTTCTGGAGAGAAAGAAGCACATCCATGCCAAGGACTCGGTTTCGAATAGGATCATACTCTACATTCAGGCCTTCCAAGAACTTGAAGACCCGTTCTTGAGCTAGAAATGTCCGGTAACCAGCAGAATCGGTGGGGCATACAGGCTTGTAATCTTGAAGGTGATCAAGGCGTTTCCATCCATTACTAAGGAAGGTAAAATACTGGAGGATAGTTATCTCACCTTGCACCGACCTCTCAATGGAGCAACGTAACTCAAAAGCTTATGAAAAGTTCCCTTTCCTGGAATAAGTAGTAGCTACGGCCTCCTAAATATCTTGGGCAGTAGCCCTCTCCAATCTCCGGAACCATAGAATGGATCAAACAACCTATAATTAGAGAATCGGTGATCTCCCACTGGTCATAATGAGGGTCAGTAATACTGGGTGCCTAAAACCTCTCATCCACATATCCCATCTTCCCTTTGCTTTTCAAAAAAATAGTTAAACTCTACGACCATGCGAGGAAATTCTGAACATTAAATAGAGAGGTGGTGATTTTAGGGCCAAGGTTGAGGTTATCAGTCATAGGAGAAGGGATAACCGAACTCATGCCTTGAGATGGCTGAGATGCAGTAGACTCACTAGTCAAATTTGCCATGGAGACTCTACTTACTAGTTTTCAATCACAAAGCCAATCACAAACCTGAAAGAAGAGAGTGGAGGAACCAAGACAAGAATAACTAGAAAAACATAAAGAATTTAAGAAGCCAGATTTTTTTATTTTTTATTTTTTTTTCTGGTTGTGTTTTAAAAAAGAATTAAAAGAGAAGGAAAGGGTGTTGACTTACCTAACCCAGACAAACGATCTAACCAAGACAGATGAAGACAAAGGCAGACGAAGACTCAGAGATGCTGACCGGAGTCACGTATACTAGAGACGGTATTGACAAGGACCACGAAAGCCAAGGGGACTGTCGACAGGCCCCTAGATAGTCAGAGAGATTGCCGATAAGTCCTTAAGGACTCAGAAAAGCTACTGACTAAGCCTAATAGGCTGTCAGGGAGCCTAGGTGAATTGTCGAAGGTCTAGGCAAGGCTGACGGAGGTGAGGTTTGGGTTGTCGGAGGGTCGACAGGCCCCTAGATAGTCAGAGAGACTGCCGATAGGCCCTTAGGGACTCAGAAAAGCTACTGACTAAGCCTAATAGGCTGTCGGGGAGCCCAGGTGAATTGTCGAAGGTCTAGGCAATGCTAGCGGAGGTGAGGTTTGGGTTGTCGGAGGGTCGACGGTGGCTATCTGAGGGTCTATAGTAGCTGTCGGGTCTCCTAGACTTAAGACAGGACTACCAATAGAGGTAAAGAGGGACGGGCTAGGGTTACAGCTCTGATACCATGAAAGTTTAGAAAAAACAAAAGGTTAGGGAATGAGTTAGACTCCATTCCCTTTTATATTGATAATACTGAGTATAATATAAGGAAACACAATCACACAATCACTTATTTCCTATTCTACCTTAATTCCTATTCTAACAGTTTAATAATAATCCACAAAAAATTATGAAAATATCTGATTGCTGAAACCTAAGGCGATAACTTTAGGTAGGACTAGGACTCAATTCCAAAGGACAAGTCGATCTCCCATTTCATCACAACAATTTCCTCTTAAATGTTTTCATCCACCAGGGGAAATGATAATTGGTCCAGCAAAAGTTCTTCTCATGGATGAGATATCAGCTGGATTAGATAGTTCAACCACCTTCTAGATTGTTACTTGCCTTCAGCAGTTGACACACATCACAGGATCCACCATTATGTTATCACTTCTTCAACTAGCGCCCGAGACATTGGCTTGTTTGGTTTGTTTTTCAGAAAAAATTTTGAAAAAAATTATCTACAAACAAATTTTTAAGAGTAATCAAACCAAACAAATTTTTTCAAAAAAAATCTCAAAATTTTGTTTGGTTACCTACTTTCCAAAATCTCTCTCTCTCTCATACACATTAAATCAATCACTTTTTTTAAAACTCTCCCCAAAACAATTTTCCAAAACCATTTCTGAAAAAAGACAAACCAAACAAGTTTTCGTACTTTTTATCTCAAAAACTACTCTACAAACACAAACCAAACATACCCCACTCTTTGATGACATCATCTTGATGGCAGAAAGAAAGATTGCATATCAAGGACCTCGTGATAATGTTGTAGAGTTCTTTGAGCATTGTGGTTTCAAGTGCCCACCAAGGAAAGGCATTGCAGACTTCCTCCAAGAACTATGCGTAACTATTTAATATATCTAATAACATGTCCGATGTAGTTAATCTGTTTTGATGTCACCCACAAAATTCTGCTTTTGTGAAGGTAATTTCCAGAAAGGATCAAGCACAGTACTGGTATCATAAAGACCAACCATACAGTTATGTTTTTGTTGAAGAGTTTGGAAATATATTCAAGAAATTTCATGCGGGACAGAAGCTAGAAGAACTCTCTCAGCCTTTTAGTAAATCTGAGTTTTATAAGAGCACTTTGTCATTTAACATTTATTCTTTAAGGAGATAGGAATTATTCAAAGCATGCATGGCCAGAGAGTGGCTTCTTATGAAGCGTAACTCATTTGATCATGTATTCAAATCTGCACAGGTAAGAGGTAGTTTGTCCGTGTCCATGGTTTCACAGAAGTTGTGTTTTTTTTTATGGCCTAAGAAGTTAACAGGGTTCTACTCATCTGGATGTTTTGTTCATGCAGCTTGTTGTTGTTGCACTAATAACGACAGTTTTTATACGTACACAGATGAACATTGATGTGGTCCATGCAAATTACTACATGGGTTCTCTGTTTTATGCCATCACTAGACTTGTGTTCAACGGAATTGCAGAATTGTCCATGATTGTTTCCAGACTTGATGTCTTATATAAGGAAAGAGATTTCTACTGTTATCCTGCATGGACTTATTCTATTCCTGCAGCCATTCTAAAGATCCCATTTTCATTTTTAGATGCTTTTCTTTGGACAACTCTTACCTATTACGTTATTGGCACAGTCCTGAAGCAGAAAGGTGTGTTTTTCTAGCTCTTCAACTACGTAACCAGAAATCAAGTCATTTCTTCCTGAGTCTTGAATTGATGTTATGTATGGCTGTACAGGTTTTTCCACCAATTCATTCTTCTTTTCCTTCTATATCAAGTATCAATATCGTTATTTCGCTTGATTGCTTTTGTGTTGCAGAGTCCATCTGTTGCTTCATCTTGCGGTCTTTTGTCCTTATTAGTAACGTTCTTATTTGGTGGATTCATAATTCGACGATGTAAGACCATTTACGGCCTCATCTAAAACTTGTCTACATGTTAGCCTGTCCTCATTGCAGCCTCTTTGCCTACTTGGTTGGAATGGGGCTTTTGGCTTTCTCCATTAACGTATGCAGAAATAGCTGTTTTCCTGGATCCAAGGTGGAAAAAGGTGAGGCAATATATATATATATTTTTTAAAAATTTATGACTAATTTATTAACAAGGAAATTGCTTTTATTAGACAAAAATGCTCATTCATCAAACCCTCTTTACAGGTTTCACCTTCAAATGCTACAATAGGGCAGAAAGTCCTAATAAAACGTGGCCTGAACTATAGTGACTTCTATTATTGGATATCACTAGGTGCCTTAATTGGATTCTGGATAGTTTTTAATGTTGGATTCATATTCGCATTGAGTTCTTCAAAGCGTAAGTTTAGGTTTCTCCTTGCGACACATATTAGAGGAAAAATGCAAGTGAATCATAGATTAAATTCGTTTGATAACTAACCTGTATTTGTTTGAAAATATAATCTGCTTCACCTCCAGGAGAATCTCGGACCATTTCTCATGAAAGGCTCTCAAACCTGAGACGAAAAAGTAATCTGAACAAAATATGTATACCAAAAGAGCAGCCTCATCTTGCTTCCTCCAAAAATCCTGCAAAAGCAAAAGAAATAGGTAAGAAACTAATCTAGGGTCCCTTTTTTTTCTTTTTCCTGCTTACTAAAATTGAAGGATACACTGATAAAGTCCATTCCTTCAATGGAATTTTCTTTCAAAATGTTGCGCTATGTAGAATGGTAGCAAGTCCACCATGTATTGCCAAGGTCATTGAGACCCAAATATCATCAATGAGTTCAAATCATTTTTGGGCAATGCAATTGTAGACGTCCCCGAATGTCTCGGAAGGGAATCCCGTTTTGTTCATTTGGGCTCACTACAGTTTAAGACTCAATGTCACGGTCCTGTATCTAATCTCGCAGAGTGCAATGCAAGACCGATGAATCATCAAAGAGTCCAAATCTGGCAAATCGTTTTTGAAAACAGATTTTTTGAAAGAAGTGCCAAACATGGACTGCTTTGCCAGATACAGAGTCGCCACCTAAATATTTATTTTGGGAGAATTTAGGAAACCCTGACTCATTGCCTAAGGCCACGTGTCCGTCATCACCAAAGTTGCCTCGGCTCGGGAACTTGGGTATGATTGGGGAAGGTCACTTCGTGAGCACCCCCGCTCGCCCGATCAAAGATCGGCCTCTACTAACCATGATATCGAGTTTTGAAAACAATATGAGCTCTTATTCCAGTTATTAGCCTAGAATTACTATGTGATGCGCACAACATACAAGTATAGACTGGGTCGCCTGAATTTGAACAAAACATCTTATGTTCGTTTTGAAAAACGGTTTGAAGGTGCTACTCGCAAGTAGGCTAAGACGTGGATTTTGCCACCTTCAGGTGGGCTTAGAAAACATGATTTTGCCACTCTCAAGTGGGCTTAAAACTCTCAATTGGTGAATTGTTTCAATTCAAATAACCCAACCTTCACCCACAGACATTCAGGCAGTTATATCACATAAGCATATAGCCACATGGTAAGCATGCTATCATGGCAGTCACTCACACGCATGCAAGGATGCTAAAGCATAAACACTCATTGAGTACTCCAAGCCAAAACAGAAACTAGTTAATAATCAATGCATGATCCTAGTTCATGTTAAGATCACTAATGCAACACATGCAAAAATACAACTACAATAGGCTCGGCTATTCTAAGATGACATATGAGATGCAACAATCGATACATGTATTCAACTTGGAATTGAAATACAATGCAGTTAGTATGATGCGCCGAGCCCGGTGCATGCAGTACAGATGAATGAATGCAAACATACGAACATATAGATTCTAATTGAAACATGCCCTAAAAATAACCATCATAAGCTAGTAAATAAAAGGGAGAAAGACGTAGGGTTGGAAGACATGCATCACACACACGCACACTTATTACAAAGTTCGCCCTCTCGCGGAGGGTCCGAATAAATAATACACAACCGAATGAATAACGAATCACAACTAATCATTACACAATCCTAATTAATTAACAAATTAACTAAAATAAATAAGCTAGCATGCAAAATATATGAAATAGACTGCCTCAGCTCGGTCTTGGATGATAAGGAATGCATGCATACTCGAGTCGCCTTGCCGGAAAATCCATCACGATGCTCCTATTTGCCTCTGTTTGCAACTGGTTCCAGAACATTGTACAAAACTCCAGAAGGCTGAAACTCCACCATGCTGTAGAAATACTACCACCGCTTTTGCTCATCGCTTCCGCCATCGCAATGAGAGAGCAAGAGAGGGGTATGATAAAGTATTTTCAACATATGTGTGTATAACCAGTGTCCCCGTTATTGCATAAGGTCTAGGGAGTGTAGTCCTCGATCCTTGTGCCACAAATCACGCATCTCGATGCATGATGGCTAAGGAGTCGAATTGCACGACTCAATGTAAAATGAATGCACATATAAACACAAGGCCTAAACTCCATCATGGGTAATCCGGAGTGTCGGTGACCGAGAATCGAGGCACGTTTCGTCACTTGGAGTACGAAACGTCCCTCGTTTCCCGTGTTTGGACTAAACCCTACTCCAAACACTATGCAACAACTAGAATGGCATGGCATGCGAACACAATGCAACAACTAGCATGCAATCCTAAACGAAATGCAACTAAGACATGCAAACATGCAAGGAATGACATGCAAAGGTGCAACTAGCATACGCAATGCTATGAACTACGAATGGCATACTTAATGCACATGATGACTATATGGCATACGCAATGCACACATGGAGACTAACAATTAAATGATGAAGGCATACACAATGCAATGGTCAATCATGCAACAATCATGGACTAAATGGCATATACAATGCAAGATGAACTTAAACTAAAATGAACGGGCCTCAGCCACCCTCAAATCAGTGGCCAAACATGATGAAATTAGGCAACAAAAACACATGCAAACATGTACAAATGCAAGGGACCAAACCTAAGGCACCAAATGCAACTCCACCAAAGCATGGCAAGGGATGAAATATGGCATACAATCACACATTTTCCATCTCTAAAATTACATGTAAGATGGTCCCGAATCATGCAAACACCTCACATGATGCATGCTAGATGGCCCGAATACCAAAACTAGTGAAGCGCATTACACTTGAGGTACACAAAGCAATGCACAAAAGGAAAAATCAGCCCCAAACAGACCCTAGGCAGGTCCAAGACAGTGGGAAAATGGTCTAAAATGATGGCTTGGAAGGCATGGAAATGAAACTCATGCAATGGTCCAAAAACGAGGCATTTATGCACAACTCTCAAACGCATTTAAAGAGTGGAAAATATGGGAATATGGCATACATATAAGCTCTGAAATATGATGCACAATGGCCCCAAAACATGGAAACACCTCAACATAAGCATGCAATAGGCTTCAAAACTCAAAGCTAGGCAAGGGTATTGCACTACAACCATGCATAGCAAGCATCATTCGACCATGAGGCATAAAAACAGAGCTAAGGCATTCCAAACACATGCACAAAATCAGTTTAAGGCATGGCCAAAAAGTGCTAGAATCAAGGACCAAAATAGCATGTAATATAAGCTAGTAAAGAGGGTTTATACTACAAGCATATGAGGCATTCAAGGGGTCACTAAACTAGCAAAATTTAGAGATATGACATGCCAAATAAAGCCCAAAAAACCACTGAAACATGATCTATGCATGCAAGAATGATAGGCTCCTTTGATAGGCTATGAATGAGATTACTCTACACATGCAAGATGGACACCCAATATGACAAAAAAAAGCTCTGGACAAAGCTTATGTAGGTCCTAAAACTCACTGAAAAGGGCCTGAAACAAGGCTTGGAAGCATGCAAATAAGGGCTTCTTTGATATGCTATGAAGAGGGCTATTCTACACATGTAAGATGGACACCCAAAATGGAAAAATGGGCTCTGAACAGAGCCTATGAAGGTCCTAAAACCCACCAAAAAAGGCCTGAAACAAGGCTTGGAAGCATGCAAATAAAGGCTCCTTTGTTAGGCCAAAAATGTTAGTAAACAAGACAAGGGGTGAGAGGGTCACCCCTCTTTGATTTTGGTGCTCAAAACAGCATGCTAGCCACTAAAAATCCACTGGATTTCAGTGGCTAAGAGGCCAAACAAAGGCCAATGCAAAGGCTCTAAGACATGGCTTAAGATAAGATAAAATGAAGCATGCAAGGGGGTAGATGATCCCCAACAGAAAAATGATTTTAAACAAACATGTTAAGAAGCTCAAAATAAGACTTTTTTTAGTTTATGACAAAGCCCAAATATGCTTTCAAACTAGGCTAAGAGATGGAACAAAACAATGCCAAAAACAGGAAAATAGAGTGTTACCCTTGTAGCCAAAAGGACCAGCAGCTTCTGGACCAAAACAGCAAGCCTTCAACCTCTAAAAACCAGCTCCAAGGTGCTTAGGTTGATGGTGGAAGGGTTAGGCTCAAGAGTTGTGATGCTAAAGGCCAAGAACCAAACACTTTGAGCTCAAGGGAATGAGATATAGAGAGGAATATATGTATATGCCTTAGAGCAATTTCTGAACCTTTGCAAAGGAAGGAGAGGCCTTCCTTTATAGAGCCAAGGGTCCAAAGCTTCTCCTAGAAGCTTAGAACCAAGAGTGAAGATAATGCAACTTGTGCCTCCCAGCTGGCACAGCTGGAAAGCATTCAGGGAGACAAAAATGGTGGGAGCTGGCCAACCAGTTCAAGTGGTCGGCCGACCAGGTCAAAAGGTCCAAGGTGGTCGGCCATCTCCTATGATGAAGCCCCAGAAGTTAGCTTTCCAATGGCGCCAGCCTTGTATTAAAATTCCAACTGTGCAAAAGTTATGCCTGTTTTGGTGAAGCCGCGCAGATTCGGTCCAACCGGATTGATGCCCTACTTCAACTAACTATATCTCCCCTGTCCGGACTTGGCTTTAGGAGATTCTTGAGTGAAAAATGAAGCCCTGGAAGTAAGCTTTCCAATGGTGGTGGCCTCATAGCTGAAATCCAAGTATGCAAATGAATAGGCCTGATTCAGCGAGGACTACTCATCCCTCTCTTAGCGATTCATGTCCATTTCTCCCCCAACTGGGTTTCTTCCCTCTTCTCTTCTTTTCTTCAACTCCAAACCCCTAAACAAGGTGTTTTGAAAGATTTTTCAGAGATTTCATCTCTCTTTCATTCATTTCCACTTTGCCCTCGCTCGGTTTACCGAAAAGCGTGACATTTAACAAAATGCGAGCGTCGGAACGTCGTAGAACTTTATTTTCAAAACATTTTGAAAGAGAGGGTTTCAAGGTCTAAAATCTTTAGATCAAGATTATTTTGGTCCAAAAGGGGTATGAAGTTGAGATTTGACTCTCTTATTGCCGAAGAAACTGAACCTTTGCCCTGCACACCTTCATCACCGAGTAAACCATTAGTAGCGCCCAAGTCTTCAGGGCGGTAAAAAATGGGGTGTCTACAGCAACATTAATAGAGACTTCATTAATTCCACAAGGATGGTTTTGCCTTTTGAGCCCATGATAATAACATTCGAGAATGTGCAGTATTTTGTTGACATTCCAAAGGTAACTGCATTATGTATACATTATTGATTGTTAATTCCACAAATGTTGGATGAATTAAACTTATCAAATGCCTTCGTACGTCTTTGTGGACACCCCATTTTTGACTGCCCGCAAGGCTTGAGCGCTTTGTCCGATACACTCGATGATGAAAGTGGTGTTGTACATAGTTCGAGGTCTCAACGAAGGGGCCATGTTTAAAGCTCAGAAACAATACCAAACCTCCCATATTCCCACTGATTATTCCCAAGAAATTCATTTTTACACATTGTGCCACCCTATGCTAAGTCTGAAGCAAAAAAATAGGGGAACACATTGAAGCCTGGCCGTGCCTTAGTAGCGAGAAACACTGTTTTGGGTGGGAGCCCGTCAGCTGTCCATTTTTGAAGATATTTATGACCCCTCTTGCTCAAATTCTATAAAAACGACCATATATCTCTGTTTTGAGGGTTGAAGAATTTCAAAAAAGCCTCTACACTTTCTTGAGAGCTCCCTCTTTTCCTTCTTCTTGTGCAAGCAACACTTTGAGCAAACCTATCACCATGAACCTATATCCATACACCATATACACCTTCACACCTTAGCCTAAGAACCTCGGTTGAGCCTTGAACACCATAATTCAAGCTTGAGAGTGTGGTGAGACTTAGTTTGATTCATAGGAAAAAACTCACTTCTTTGAGAGGTATAAGCTTGTCATCTTCTCTTTTACTTCTTGTTCTTTCATTTACTATATAGTTCTTGTAAGTTTATGTGGTTTTTGATTCTATTCCAAGTGTTTTAGTTTGGGTTTGGAGAGCTACCAAAAGAGTAGGGAGAGTTTACACTCTTTCTACACCTTTACCTATAGCTCAAACTCTTACTTTTATACTCTTTTTTTTTTGTTCCCTAAACTAATTTTCATAGTTAAAAAAAAGGCTAAAAATCATGCTTTGAAGTCTCAAAAGTGGAGGGGTTAGCCACCCCTCTTTGTTCTTGTTTACTAGCTTTGTTTTCTTTCTTTGTTGATTAGCTTTTTAGGCTCTCTTTATGCACTTTTAGCCACTGTTTTTCCTTTCTTAAGGGTTGTTTTAGGGCTATTCTAAGTTTGCCAACATAGCTTGTTGTATATTGTTTTTAGCTTTTCTTTAACTAATTTCCATGTCTAAGAATCTCATTTTAATAAATCAACTTGCCATTCATCTCTTTCATTTGAGAATTATTTCAACCGATTGACGGTTATTCAAAATGTGAACTAGCAATTTATGCTTAATGGCTTAATCTCTACAGGGGTTCATTGCCAACGGTGTAGTCTCTTTTTCATGTTGAGAATCACCTCCCATTTGACATATTTTTCACCTAGTGGACGTAACAATCATCTTGGACTTACTGGATTAAAAGATGGTAAAGACTAATGAATTTGGCTTAAAATGAACTAACCCACATAAAGAAAATGAGTTATATCGCTTGGGGTTCAGCCGGACGTTATACCAAATCCATTGTGTCAAGGATTGTCTTACATCAATTCATGATGTTTTGATGAATCTTGAAGCATCTCTACCTCCTTCTTTGAGTTCACTTTATGATAGGAGGGAGGGGTGGTTGTTGTTCATTGCATTTATTGATTTCTGTCTAAATTGTACCCGAAATAATCAAGCAATCAACTTGCTCATTGATGGTTTTGGAAATGGTTACAACCTTCTCTCGAGGCTTTCCCATGACAAAGAAGTGTGAGAATGACAAACAGAGTTCAGAACACTCTGTTTGCACTGTTTTCACTTTAGAGCACAAAACATAATTTTACATGAAATTGAGGCACGGCTGGCCTTCTTTAGGTCCGGCCGGGCTTCATTGAGGGCCGGCTGGTCATTAATGTTTGGTCAGCAGTGTATTTTGCCGAAAATAGAGGGCAGTAGTTGAAGGTGAAACAGAGCAAGCCTGGGCAGACAGAGCTGTTCTTGGACATTGTGTATGCAACCCTTGCGCATCCTTGCTTACATCATGATCATTGTTGTAATTAATTAATTAATTTATCATTGTTGTTATAATTAGTCTTGTTAATTATTAGTGTTATAATTATTATTATTATTGTTTATTTGTAATTGTTATAGCTAATTAGCTTAAATAGTTAGTTTACTTATCATGGTTATCCTTATTGTAATAGAGTAGTTAGCTAGTTAATTCTGTACTTATTTATTCATTCGGTTTTGTAATAATTAGTTTAATTTAGAATTTCGGACTTTGATTCACACCCTCTTGTACGAGGGCAATTATGTAATAAGTTGTATGTCTTCCAACCCCACGTTTTTCTCCTTTTTACTTTCTTGCTTACAATGGTTAGTATAGGAACATCATTTTTCAAATTAGTATTCTTATACTTCGCATCCATTGTCTTACATGCATCCAAGGCACGACTCATCATACTAATTTAATATCAATGTTCAAATTCATTACTTGAATATGTGCTTTATCACATGTCTTGAATTAAATCATATGTCATGCTCATGGCCGAGCCTATAAAATATATAATGTGTGCGTTGCATTAGTCATATTACATTAATTAGGAACATGCATATTTTTTTTAATAAATTTGCTTTGTTTTAGCTCGGAGTACTAGGTGAGTAGTTTTTATGTTTTAGCATCTCGCATCGAATGTTTGTGTTACCATGTCAAAGTATACTTCCATGAGGCTAATTGCTTAAAATGATATAAATGTTTGAATGCCTGTGGGTGAATGTTAGTTGCTTGGATTGGGATAGTTTAATTAATGTCCATTTTGAGCCCGCCATTTCAAGTGGCAAATTCACAAAACAATTTCAAGTAAAACCACAAAATCAAATGTTCCAATTCTTGCAAATTAGTCTATACCTTATGTGCATTACATAGTAAAATAGCTAATAAATTGGAACAATAGCATATAATGTAAATAAAAATTATATCATGATTAGTAGAGGTCGATCTTTGATTGGGCGAGTGGGGTGCTTAATTCATGACCTTCCCCTCTCATACCTAAGTTCCCGAGCCGAGACACTTTGGTGATGACAGACTAAATGGCCTTTGGCACGAGTCTTGGGTTTCTTAGATTTCTCAAAAATATTTGGGTGGCGACTCTGAAATCTAGCAAAGCAGTCCATTTTTGGCATTTGATTCAAACATCAATTTTCTAAAAGAATTGCCAGATTTGGACTCTTTTTGTGTTTTCACTGTTTCACATTGCACTTGTGAAATTCATATTCAGAACCACGGGAGTCCGAATTGTAGGGCTATTCGCCTTCTGAAAGGAGCACGAAAAGTCAAGCTGCAGTCTCCTAGGAAATGAGAGGACAAGCTTTGAACCAAAATGGCTACAGCTTCTTCAAGATATTACTAGAGCGTTTAGGCTTGGTGTAGACACCCCATTTTTGACCGTCCTCAAGACTTAGACGTCATTGCTCGTGCACTCGACGATTGTGTGTTTGTGTTCGTTTTGAGCGCCCGAAGTCCTCGGCGGAACGCCCTGTCTTTGAGCCTTTGAACCTTGTTCTTTCTATGCCTTGTTTTGGACCAAAACTTGGTGTCTGGACCTCTTGGTGACCTATCGGCCACCACCCAAGGCTGTGGGCCATGGGATGTTTCTGTCAGCTATGGGTGTGGCCAGTCGGCCACCAATGCCTTTTTTCAGATATTTATTAATAGCTGTGCCAGTTGTTGCACACTAAGTTGCATCTCCATACACGTGTATGGTGAGATGTTTCTAAGCTCAAGGGGTGTTTTTTTCTATATGTAGGGGGGTTCCTCTCCCATTTTGGAGGGTTAGAAAAATTAGAGCAAAAATATATATCTCTCTCCAGAATTCTCTCTCTAGAATTCTCTTTCTCTCTTGATATTTTGTACACATTTGCTCACAAGTCCTTAGTTTTTGCATATCAACCCTTAACCAAATACTCTCACCTTTGGGTTGAGATTACTTGGAGTCTTGTTTGAGCTCTAGATGGTGGTTTGAGCTTGGATTATTGGCTATTTTGTGCTTTGCTTCAAAGGTATAATACTTACCTTATTTATACTTGTTTTGTGTCTTTGTTTTGCCATCTTTTCCAACTATTTTTGGGCTGATTTTGAATTGTCAAAAACTCTATTTTTGTGACTTAAAAGTGTTGGTTTGAGGTCTCTTTGAGTTAGGGGGTGGTCCACCCTTCTTGCTCCTTTGTTTGTTAAGCTTTTGTGCCATTTTTCATCACTTTCAAATCAACTTTTTTTGGGCCTTTTAACCACTGAATTTTAGAGGTTTTTCAGTGGTAAAAACCTTGTTTTGAAGTCTAAAATTGGAGGGGTTAGCCTCCCCTTGTGTCTTGTTTGTATGCATAGTTAGCCTCACATGTTAGCTTATTATTTTAGCTTTTTGTGGCTTAAGTCCAGCATGTTTTAAGCTCTGTTTTGACCTGTTTTGGCTCTGTTTTGGGCTGGTTAATTCATTTGAGCCTGGTATTGCATAGTTGTAGTGTAATCTCATTCACTAGCTTGATGTTTTAATGCATTAATCATCATTATTTTGAGTTAATAGCATGTTTTAGTATTGTTTTGCACTTCATTTCAGTACTATAATCTCTGCAATCTCCCTCAAGTCTTCACTCTTTTATTTTCTTTGAAAGTGGCTTTAAACCTCTTGTTTGCCTAAGTGTGAAATAGAGGTGTTGCACCTAATGGTTTAATCCCTTAGGGGGTTCATTACCAATAGTGTAATGCCTCTTTCATGCCCAAAGTAACTTGTTGTTTGAGTCATCTTTCCATTAGAGGACACTTACTAATGGACAAATCAATTAAAGAATGGTTTCGGTAATTAAAATGAGTAAACAAAATTGGACAAGTAAAAGAGGCAAGATAAGCATCTTTTGTGTTGCATTGCATGTGTTCAAATCGGACGTTAGTTTGAACATAAGGCAAATGGGACATTTCATACTCAAAGTGATTAAATGTGCCATTTTCCTTGGTCTCCATTGCCCTTGATCATGCATGATAGGGTGATGGTCCTTTGGTCTCATTTTGCATTCATTGAACTTGCACAATTGGTTTCACAAACCATCATGCAATGAAATTGCTTGATTAATGGTTTGTAAACCCAAATTTTGTCCCTCCCTTGATCTCCCCATGAAAAGGAGAGGCAAAGTGTGCAAATAATCGTGAGAATACACTGTTTTGCTCTATTTGCTCTCTGTTGCAGCAAAAAGAGGAGTTCATGTTATCAGTGGCCGACCGGCCACCACTAGCAGCTGACCAGCCACAATTGGTAGCCGACAGGCCCCCTGTCGACCACCAATGAAATTTGCACAGTGTGTTCCTGAGGTGGAGCAGAGGTATTCTGGAAGTTGGTAGCTTTTTTTTTGGTGTTTGAATATGCAAACAGAGGCTCGCAGCAGCAAAACGGTGGCTTTTCGGGTGGAGAAACCGAGCATGCATGCATCCCTTGTTTCCTGAGGCCATTTAGTTAACTTGTTTAGTTAATTAGTTGATTAATTAATTAGTTTAGTTGTTTTGTAATTAATTAGTTAAATACCTAGCTAGTTAGTTTATTTTTAATATTCAATTAGCTTCTCAAGTTTAGCTTAGCTTAATTAGCGTAGCTAGTTAGTTGGCTTATTCATTCGGACCCTCCTTCGCAAGGGCATAATGTTGTAATTAGTGTGCGTGCGTGTGTGTATGTCTTCCTACCCCACGTCTTTTTCCCTTTTATTTAATCGCTTTCGATGGTTAGATTAGGGATCATGTTTTGATTAGCATACCTTATGCTTGCATGTTTGCATCAATTCATTTGTCTTCCATGCACCGAGGCTCGGTGCATCATTCAAACTGCATTGCAATTTCAATGCTTCTTTGAATACGTGTTTAATCGTATGTTGTTCAAATCGATTCATATGTCATATTAGTAGCCGAGCCTATTAATTGCACATTGCATGTGTTGCATTAGGCATCTTGTATAGTTAGGATCATGCATCTTTCTAACTAGTTTCTATTTTGGCTCGGAGTACTCGATAAGTTCTTATGCCTTAGCATACTTGCATGAGTGTGATTGCCATGTTGCCATGATTAGCATGCTTTCCATGAGAATATGTGCTTAAATGCTAAACTACTTGAATGCATGTTGATGAAGGCTTGTTGTTTGAATTAGAACGATTCAACGAATGTGTATTTTAAGCCCACTTTGTTGTGGCAAAATCAGTTTTAAGCCCACTATGTTTGGTTGCAAATCCGCATCTTTAAGCCCACTTGAGGTGGAAAATTCAAACCATTTTCAAAAACAAACATGAGTTAAATTGTTCCAAGTCTTGCGACTAGTCTATACTTGCTTGTGTGCATCACATAGTAATGTTAGCTAATAACCGGAACAAGAACACATAATATTTATAAAAAATTATATCATAATTAGTAGAGGCCGGCGAGTGGGGGTGCTCATTTCATGACCTTTCTCTCTCGTACCTAAGTTCCCGAGCCGAGGCAACTTTGGTGATGACGGACACGTGGCCTTCGGCATGAGTCAGGGTTTCCTAAATTTTTTCAAAATAAAAATATTTAGGTGGCGACTCTGTATCTGGCAAAGTAATCCAATTTTGGCATTATTTGATTTAAAATCGATTTTCCAAAAAGGTTTGTCGAATTTGGACTCTTTGGTGTTTATCGGTTTCACATTGCACTTGTGAGACTAGATTCAGAACTGCGGGAGTCCGAACTGTGAGGCCTTTCTTTTCAAAACCTTTCCGAAAGGCAGGGCGCGGAAAAAGGCGAGTCCACACCTGGAATTCTTGTAGTTTTAATGGGTGTTACTGGAGCTGGGAAAACAACACTTATGGATGTTCTGTCTGGAAGAAAAACTGGTGGTATTATCGAAGGAGAAATAAGAATTGGAGGTTACCCAAAATCCCAAGAGACCTACACCAGGATATCCGGTTACAGTGAGCAAAGTGACATACATTACCCACAAATTACAATCCTAGAGTCGTCAACTTACTCAGCTTGGTTACGCTTGCCATCTGAATTTGATCAACATACAAAATCTGTAAGATGACTTTCTACTTAATAGTGTACTTGTCAAGAAAAAATGATGAAAAAGAAGACATAAAAAAGAAAAACACAAGACACTCAAGATCAAGAATACAATTGTGATAATCCCGTTCTGTGTTATACTGTTAATTTTTAATTATGCTTGTGATTATGTGCTTAATACGATTTTGGCCGTTACTGATGTGATTATATGTGTGTTTGAATTCATATCTATCCACCGTAAAAAAATTTGTTATGTATTCTGTAATAAATTGAAAATTTAAAGCCGTAGAAGCAACAGAAACCGAAATTGACTATACCATTGTGATTAGCATAATTTTTAGAGTCTACGGTGAAATTTGATTAAAATTTGATTCGAATCAAATTAATTAGATTAATTCAATTAAAATAAGCCTTAGATTAATTAAACTAAGCCTTGATTAATTAGCTTAAGTTTGGATTAGTGAATTAAGTTAATGAAGCCAATATATATGCTAATTAAGGTGCTTAACTCATATTTTGAGCTCAATAAATCTGCCAAGAGAAGTATATATATATAGAGAGAGAGAGAGAGAGAGATTAATTTAGAAAGAGAAAGGCCGAATTCTTGACTTGGTAATTGAAGATTTTGGAAGCTAGGCACAAGAATTTGCTACACTTAGGCTTATTGAAGTTCAAAGGTAAGAAATTGAGCCTCAATTCATGAGTCTTAGTCCATAAATATATGAATTCAAGAAGATTATGAAGTTAAGTACATGAATTAAGCTAAGTTTGTTGACTTTGATATCAATTTGCACTTGCATGCATGAAATTGTTATGAAATTCCATTTTTGAGTATAATCTATGCTATCTAAGTTAAAATGAGAATCTTTATGTCCATGCATGCATAAATAATGAGGCTTTAAAAGAGAATTTCATGTAATTGAAGTGTTAGAAAAGAATTGGTTTACATGCATGAAACTCAAGCTATGAATTTTGATGGATTTGTGAAGTTTTGGGTTTCAATTTGACAATTCATGGAAATTTGGAGTATGAGGCATGTAATTTATTAAGTATTTGTGTTTAAGTACATGTTTTCAAGTTTTTGAACTAGTCATGCATAGATTTGAACCCTTGGATGTGTGTTTGGAGCTTAAACAAGATTCTAGAAATTCTAGAAATTCAACAAACCGCTCGAGCTACGGAAAGGTGGCTTGAGTGTACATTTTGAGTTTCCAGCACTTTTGCAGACATTGGGAGTTGGCTCGAGCGACCAAAAGACCGCTCGAGCAACCGCCTTTTATTTTCAGTCTTGGCTCGCGCGGCCAAAAAGTTGGCTCAAGCATAAAATGAGAGCATCCAATACTTTTGCAGACCAAGGGGTTCGCTCGAGCGCAAGTGACCAATGTTGTGCTTGAGCAAAGTGCCTTGTTTTAGGAAACTTTGAAAAGTTGTTTTATGTCTCATTTTCCATTCTTTTGTATTTCCGATCACTTTTAGGCATACATTAAGCATTCTAAATGAACTAAAGAGGTAGAAAGAAGCCAAAGAAGAATAAATGAATTAAAAAATAGGTTGAATTGTATTGTGACCCAATTTCCGTATGTGCTATGAATTGTGTAGAGTCAATTGCGAGGACAAATCAATCATCTGAACACTGTGAGTACTATCTTAGTAAAGATATTTTTGTGTATGCATTAGTTTCTAAATATTACCTATGTGGTAAGTTCTGAACTTATGAATTTATACTATGAATGAGTATTCTACCTATCTAATTCATAAAAGACTTGAAACAAACACGAAATTATAAGATTGGACCAAAAGTCATTTTGTATGACTATACAATGGGCCTAAGGCCATTAGGTATGCTTGATGAAAATATGAAATGGCCCTAAGGCCATTTGGTATATGTGACAAAGACACGGAATGGGCCTAAGGCCATTCAGAATATTGACAAGATAGACCTAAGGTCATCTTACACATGAATTGGACCGAATGTCATTTTGTATGATTGTTAAATGGACCAAAGGTCATTTTGAACAAAGAATTGATTGGACCAAATGTCGTTTTGAATGTGAATTCGAATGGCAATAATGAACCTAAGGGCGTTTTGTACATGTGATGTGAAGGATTGGGCAGTCATTTGTACATGGATCCATGAAATATAAAGAAGATCTTGAATTTAAATATGCGCATGAACAAGAATATGGAAATTTGGACCTGACGTCGTTTAGTACATATGTTATGATCAGTTATGAAAAATGTTTGGACCTAAGGTCGTTTAATCTCTTCGACATGTACTAAGTACAATGGACTGGACCTAAGGTCGTTTCGATATGTTTTGTTTAAGTACAAGTATGAATGTTTTTAATTACAAAAACCCTTTACTCTGATATTATTCATGGGCGTTAGCTCACTTTTTATCTATATGTATGTAGGTGAACAGCGGAATGTCCAACCCCAGCCCCAGTGAGCTTATGAGAGTACCAAGTTTGTGGAGTTACCTCATGCAAGAGGCTTTACTTTTGATTTGTTTTTCTTTGTTTCTTTTGTGGTCATGCTTGACCAAATTTGTATATAACCTTGGTTTTTGTTAAGACTATTTTTGAATGATCTTGGACATGTATAACTTGCTTATGTATGTAATGTGTGAGTTATTATAATATGAGTAAAAGTTTTTGTTATGCCATGTACGCACGGCTCATTGGACAATCTTTGCATTTTGCTTCCGCATTTTGGCCACCTATTCTTAAATATGATTTGAATTCTATCTGATACTATAGGTAATCTCATGATTACTGACCAATTATGATCCTAACCATAGACATCCCATTTTTGACTGCCCTTTAGCCTTGGGCGTCGGTAGACACCCCATTTTTGACCGACCAACCGACCGTCCTCAAGACTTAGACGTCATCGCTCGTGCACTCGATGATTGTGTGTTTGTGTTTGTTTTGAGCGCCCGAAGTCCTCGACGGAATGCCCTGTCTTTAAGCCTTTGAACCTTATTCTTTCTGTGCCTTGTTTTGGACCGAAACTTCATGTCTGGACCTCTTGGTGACCTGTCGGCCACCCCTCAAGGCTGTCAGCCATGGGATGCTTCTATCGGCCATGGGTGTGGCCGGTCGGCCACCAGTGATGGCCGGTCGGCTATCAGTGGTAGCCGACGACCACCAGTGCCTTTTTTCAGATATTTATTGATAGGTGTGCCAGCTGTTGTACATTGAGCTGCATCTCCATACACGTGTATGGTGAGATGTTTCTAAGCTCAAGGGGTGGTTTTTCTATAAATAGAGGGGTTCCTCCCCCATTTTGGAGGGTTAGAAAAATTAGAGCAAAAATATCTCTCTCTCTAGCTTTCTCTCTCTCTCTTGATATTTTGTACACATTTGCATACAAGTCCTTAGCTCTTGCATATCAACCCTTAACTAAATACTCTCACCTTTGGGCTGAGATTACTTAGAGCCTTGTTTGAGCTCTAGAAGGAGGTTTGAGCTTGGTTTGTTGCCTATTTTGTGTCTTAGCTTCAAGAGGTATAACACTTGTTATTTAAGCTTATTTTCAATACTTGTTTTGTCATCTTTTCAAACTGTTTTTGGGCTAATTTTGAACTATCAAAAACTCTGTTTTTATGGTTTAAAGGTGTTGGTTTGAGGTCTCCATGAGTTAGGGGGTGGTCCACCATTCTTGCTCTTTTGCTTGTTAAGCTTTTGTATCATTTTTCATCACTTTAAAGCCAACTTTTTTGGGCCTTTTGACCACTAAATTTCAAAGGTTTTTCAGTGGTAAAATCCTTGTTTTGAAGTCCAAAATTGGAGGGGTTAGCCTCCCCTCCTTGTGTTTTATTTGCATGCCTAGTTAGCCTAACATGCTAGCTTATTATTTTAGCTTTTTGTGGTTTAAGTCCATCACGTTTTTGCCTCTGAAATGACCTATTTTGGCTTTATTTTGGGCTGGTCAGTTCAGTTGAGGCTTGTATTGCATAGTTGTAGTGTTATTTCTTTCACTAGCATGATATTTTAATGCTTTGATCATCATTGTTTTGAGTTAATAGCATGTTTTAGTGCTTTTTTTAAACTTCATTTTAGCACTTAAAATCTTAGCAATCTCCCCCCATTCTTCATTCTTTTTTTTGCTTTGAAAGTGGTCTTAAACCCCTTGTTTGCCTAAGTATGAAATGGAGGTGTTGCACCTAATGGTTTAATCCCTTAGGGGGTTCATTACCAACAGTGTAATGCCTCTTTCATGCCCAAAGCAACTCGTTGTTTGAGCCATCTTTCCATTAGAGGACACTCACTTTTGGACTTAATCGATTAAATAATGAATCGGTAATGTAAAATGAGTAAACAAAATTGGACAAGTAAAAAAGGTAAGATAAGCATCTTTCGTGTTGCATTGCATGTGTTCAAACCGGACATTAATTTGAACATAAGGAAAATGGGATATTTCATACTCAGAAGTAATGAAATGTGCTACTTTCTTTGGTCACCATCATCCTTGATCATGCATGATAGGGTGGTGGTCTTTTTGAGTCTTGTTTTGCACTCATTAAACTTGTACGAACTTGGTTTTTTGGCCATCATGCATGGAAATTGCTTGATTAGTGGTTTGAGAGCCGAGAGTTTCACTCATTTAAGCTTGTTTGATGATAAGGAGTGTAAACAGTACACACAAACTTGTGAGAATACACTGTTTTGTTTTGTTTGCTCTCTGTTGCAGCAAAAGGAGGGGTTCATGTCATCAGTGGCCGACCGGCCACCACCAGTGGTAGCCGACCGGCCACCAGTGGTAGCCGGTAATCCCCTTGTCGGCCACCAATGAAATTTGCACAGTGTGTTCTTGAGGTGGAGCAGAGGTGTTCTGGAAGTGGGCAACTTCTTTGGTGTTCAAACAGAGGCATTCAGTAGCAAGGCAGTGCCTTTTCGGGTGAAAACCGGGTGCGTGCATGAGCCTTCCTTGCATTCCTAGTTTACTTATCGCTTAAATATCTAGTTTAGATGCAAGTTGTAATTAATTAGTTGTGGCTAATTAAGTTTTGTAATAATTAGTTAGCTAGTATAGTTGATTAATTTCGGTTTGTAATAATTAGTTAACTAGAATAGTTAATTAGTTTCGAGTATTGTAACAATTAGCTTAGCTAGTTGGTTAGCTTCTATTGATTCGGACCTTTCTTCGCGAGGGCGTAATGTTGTAATAAGTGTGCATGCGTGTGTGTGTGTCTTCCAATCCCACGTCTTTCTCCATTTTATTTTATTACTTTTGATGGTTAGATTAAGGACATATTTCGATTAGCATATCACATACTTGCATCCATTCATTCTTATTACATGCACCGAGGTTCGGCGCATTATTCAAATTGCATTGCAATTTCAATACTTCTTTGAATACGTATTTAACAACATGTTGTTCAAATTGATTCATATGCCATATTAGTAGCTGAGCCTATTAATCGCATTATGGCATGTGTTGCATTAGACATTTGTATAGTTAAGATCATGCATTTTTCTAACTAGTTTCTGTTTTGGCTTAGAGTACTAGGTAAGTCTTTACGCTTTAGCATACTTGCATGAGTGTGAATGTTGCCATGATTAGCATGCTTGCCATGAGGCTATGTGCTTAAATGCTAAACTGCATGAATGCCTGTGGATGAAGGCTTGTTGTTTGAATTGGAACAATTCAACGAATGTATGTTTTAAGCCCACTTTGTTGAGTGGCAAATCATGTTTTAAGCCCACTATGTTTGGTGGCAAATTCAAACCATTTTCGCAAACAAACATGACTTGAAATGTTTCAATTCTTGCGATGTAGTCTATAATTGCTTGTGTGAGTCACATAGTAAAGCTAGTCTAATAATCGGAATAAGAACACATAATGTTTATAAAATATCATATCATGATTAGTAGAGGCCGATCTTTGATCAGATGAGCGGGGGTGCTCATTTCATAACCTTCCCCCCTCATACCTAAGTTCCCGAGCCGAGGCAACTTTGGTGATGACGGACACGTAGCCTTCGGCATGAGTTAGGGTTTCCTAAATTTTCCCAAAAACAAATATTTAGGTGATGACTCTGTATCTGGCAAAGCAGTCCAATTTTGGCATTATTTGATTCAAAAATGATTTTCCAAAAAGATTTTCCGGATTTGGACTCTTTGGTGTTTATCAATTTCACATTGCACTCGTGAGACTAGATTCAGAACCACGGGCGTCTGAATTGTGAGGGTTCTTTTTAAACCTTTCCAAAAGGTAGGGCGCGAGAAAAAGGCGAGTCCACAGCGCCACCAATTGCTCACTCGATGATGAATGCATACGCTTGTCCAAATGCTCGATGTCCTCAGTAGGAAACCTCAATTTTGAGCCTCAAAAGAACCACAAACTTTGCACCTTGTTTTTGGATCAAAATAGCAGTTTTGTAAGTCTGACTATCTGGGTGCCTGCAGACCCACTAGTGACTCCAGCTACCCACTGTAGACGCGCTCCCGGAGAGAACTCCCGAGAAAATCTCGTTTTGTTCTCTGAGCTACTACAGTTCGGACTCAAATGTCACGGTTCTGAATCTAATCTTACAATGTGTGATGTAAGACCGATAAATCATCAAAGAGTTCAAATCCGACAAATCGTTTTGGAAAACTAATTTTTATAAAGAAGTGCCAAACATGGACTGCTTTGCCAGATACAGAGTCGCCACCTAAATATTTTATTTTGAGGAAATTTAGGAAACCCTAACTCATGCCTAAGGCCACGTGTCCGTCATCACCAAAGTTGCCTCGGCTCGGGAACTTGGGTACGATTGGGGAAGGTCATCTATGAGCACCCCCGCTTGCCCGATCAAAGATCGGCTTGTACTAAGCATGATATCTTGTTTTTGAAAACACATGTGTTCTTATTCCGGTTAATTAGCTAATCTTACTATGTGATGCGCACAGCAAACAAGTATAGACTAGATCGCCTAATTTGGAATGACGCATCGCATATCCATTTGTTTGGAAAATAGTTTGAAGTTTGCTACTCGCAAGTAGGCTAAAATGCGGATTTTGATGAATTATTCCAATTCAGGTAATCCAACCTTCACCCACAGGCATTCAGGCAGTTAATCACGTAAGCAATTAGCTTCATGGTAAGTATGCTTTCATGGCAACATTAACACACGTGTAGTATGCTAAAGCGTAAACACTCACAGTGTACTCCGAGCCAAAACAAAGAACTAGTTAGAAATCATGCATGATCCTAATTCATGTTAAGATGGCTAATGCAACACATGCAAAAATGCAACTAAAATAGGCTCGGTTATTCTAGAATGTCATGTGAAATGCAACTTGGTACATGTATCCAACTTGGTATCGAAATACAATGCAGTTAGTATGTGCGCCGAGCCCGGTGCATGCAATACAGATGAATGAATAGATGCACGCATGCGAAGCATAAGGTATGCTAAATTAAACATGCCCTAAAACTAACCATCGTAAGCGGTTAAGTAAAAGGGAGAAAGAAATGGAGGTTGGAAGACATGCATCACACACACACACGCTTATTACAATAATTGGCCCTCTCAAAGGAGGGACCGAATAAAGAGCTAACTAGCTAATCTAAGCTAATTAAACTAATTATTACACAACAAATTGATTAACTAATACTAGTTAACTAATTATTACAAAACGAATTGAAATAGCTAACGCATTAACAAATTAAAGGTACAAACCAAAGCAAAACCTAGCTATCTAAGCATGGCAACTAAGGAAAGCAGTAAATCAGGAGCCTCAAAGGGAGAGGAATGCATGCAAGCCCGGTCGCCTCGTTCGGAAATCCAATGCGATGCCCCGATTTGCCTCTGTTTTCATTTGTCCTCAGAACTCTGCACTAAGCTCCAGAAAGATGAAACTCCACCTTGGGAATCCTGTGGAAGGGTGGCCGACCACTTTTGGTCTCTAGAAACACCTGCCGACCACTTTTGGTTGTTAAAAAACCAGAAAAGTGGTTGGCCAGCTACTTTTTCTGGCTGGCCGACCAGTTGTTGCTTCTGAACTGCAATTTGTTGCAACAGAGAGCAAGAAAGGGCATGGCAATATATTTGCAAGATATGTATGCACAACCACCCTCCCTATCATGTCATGAACTCAAGGGAGTGTAGGTTCTTGACCCTCGGGCTACCAATCGCGCATTTCCATGCATGATGGCCGAGAGGCGAAGTTGCACAATTCAATATGAAATGAATGCACAAGTAAACACATAAAGCCTAAAACTCTATCATGGATGATCAAGAGCGTCGAAAAATTTATCTTAGTATATTATATTACTTGAATTTAATTTATATAGGTTCCAGTTTGATCTGTTATAATCAAATTAGAAATTGTTTTATATTGGGTTGGCTTTTCAGTCTTGGTTGTGCATTGGCAGTCTTAAATGTTTGTTTGTTAATTGTAGGGGATGATGCTGCTCGGTTTCATGATCATGATCATGCTGCTCATGGGTAAGCTAATTACTCTCTATCTCTATAGGCTTGGTGTGGTTGGTGAATTAAGGCACGTTTCATCACTTTGAGTATGAAACGTCCCTCCTTTCCCGTGTTTGGACTAATACCTATTCCACACACAATGCAACACAAGCATGGCATACATAATGCGACTCGAGTATGCAAGTATGCAATATGACTTAAGCATGCAAACATGCAATGCAATATGAACAAACCAACAAGGCTAATGGCATGCACAATGCTAAAGCATGTAACAACTAGCATACACAATGCTAAATGCTAAAAAACTAGATGGCATACTCAATGCAAGGCATTCATAAGGTTCTAAGCATAATGTAATGTATGCATGCACAATGCAATGCAACAAGGGCAACTTATGTAATATACCAAGCATGGCATGCTCAATGTAATATACATGGTATACTTAATGGACTTAAACCAAAAGGGTAGACCTCAATCATGCCTAAATCAGTGGCCATTGGTGATGAAATGAAGGCACATAAAGCAAGGCATGCATGCACAATGCATTGGCCATCAAAGAGGCCAAAGAGCATAACTCTCAAGAGTGCTCAATGAGTGACAAAAGTGGAAGTGTAACAACACTAAGTGCACTGAAATGAAGCAAGAAATGATGCCAAATCATTCAAACAACAAAAGTAAAGCTTGCTAAGGTCCTAAGGCATGAAAGCTAGCAAAGAGCAACACAAAGGAAGCATGCAATACATGGCACAAATGCATGAACTAAGCATGGACAGAGCTTAAGTAGGTCAAAACAAGGACCAAAACATGCTGAGATAAGGGCCCAAAGGCTTAGGCATGCAAGCATACGAGCTAAGCCATAAGCTAGGCAAACATGGACAATACTTAGAGGCATTCAAAGCATGAATGAAGTAGGAACAAAAGCATGCTATAAGCTCTGAAATGTCATGTTAGGTGATGCCAAATCATGTACACAACACAAATGAAGCATGCAATGATGCTCAAAGCTTGAAGCAAGCAAGAGCACTTGTACTACAAGTATACAAAACATGAAGCATGTGACCAAGGCAACCCAAAACAATCCTAGAACATGTTAAAATGAGTCTAAAACATGTATGGAAGGAGGCCAAAACATGCTAGCATGAGGGGCATAAGACATGATACATACAAGGCAAATAAGGTGGATTACACTACACCTATTAAGACCAAGCATGGGATGACTTAAGCAATAAAAATCAGAGTTACATCATGGCATAATAACCCCAAAAACATATTGAAATGGTGGCTCGCAAGTTACGGCATGAAGGCATACGCAACGGTTCATGTTAAGGCACAAAGGGGCAACCCCAACAACGCATTGAATGAGTAACAAATGTGAATGCATGGCCATGAAACATGGACTGAAATCACATAACAAGTGATGTCAAATCATTGAAATAAGCGAAGTAATGCATGCTAGAAGATTCAATACACAAAGCTAACAAGATAGATTGAACCAAGGCTATACAAAGCAAGTCATGCATGACCAATACAACACAAATCAGACCTTAAACATGCTAAAACATGAACAAAGTCTTCTTTAAGCTAAGCCAAAAGCATGCTAAAATGACATGTTACAACATGACGCATGTTAGGCTATTTCATGGGATTGCACTATAAGTGCATGGAGCATGGAAAGGATAACCAAACCAAACCCTAAAAAAGGTATGACATGGCAAAACATCACCAAAAACATGCTAAAATGGAAAGAAAACAAGCTAGAATGACATGCTACTTCATGAAGCATACAAAGCTAGTTTGTGTGATTTACACTACAAGTGTATTAGGCATGCAAGAGCCAACCAAACCAACCCAAAACAGATCTAAGTCATGTTAAAACAACACCAAAAACCCACTGAGACAGCTCCAAAACAAGCTAGAAAGACATGCTCAAACATGAGGCATACAAGACTAGATTGTGTGATTTACACTACAAGTGTATTAACCATGCATGGAGTGACCAAAGCAAGCAAAAAAAGTGGCATGCCACAGCAAAATATCCACAAATACAAGCTAAGATATGGTCAACATACACTTAGTAAAGATGCTCAAACATGAGGCAAATTAAGGCATGTATTGAAGATGCAAGGAGAGGGGATGACCCTCCCCTTCTTAAGACCTTAAAACACCATCCCCACCAATGAAATCCCTCTGGATCAGTGGTGAGAAGGCCAAAACAAGGTGGTCCTGAAGCTCACAAAAAAGGCTAAAAAACAAGTCCAAACAAGGCCTGAGAGGGGGTAAACAACCCCAAACACAAAAGTGATCTAAAACAAACTTTTTAAGTATGCAAAAACAGAACTTTTATCAGTTATAAGTCAAGCTTAAAACAGCATGCAAGATAGGCTAAAATTTTAAGCAAGAAAGGGGGATTTAAAGGTCAAAAGCTCACCCTTGACCCTCTTTATAACTGCAACTCCAGCAGGTTTTTCAAGCTCAAGAGAACCTAAGAGCACCAAAATCAGCCCCTAATCACCTCAATAGCAAAAGGATGGTGTTTGAGTGTGTGTTTGTGTGTTAAAGTAAGACAAACCTACACTTTAAGGCATGAAAATGAAGCAAACAAGGCAATATATATACAACACTATATCTATCCTCTTCCCTCAGATTTTCTGAACCTGGAGGAGGGAGGAGGAGCCTCACTCTTATAGAAGAGGAAAGCCAAAGCTTCTTGGAGAAGCTAGGCTTGAATGCCATCCTTCCATACACGTGTATGGAGGATGGCTTAAATGCTCTCCAGCTGTGCCAGCTGTCCCAAAATATCTCCAAAAAAGTGTCAAAAAACAGCCGACCACTTGAAGTGGTCGGCCTGCTAGTTTAAGTGATCGGCCGACCACTTTAAGTGGTCAACCAGAGCAAAAACTGGTCGGCCATAGGTGGGAGAGGTCAACACACTAAATGCAAGGTGGTGGTGTGGTGGCCGACCAGAAAAGATGGTCCAAAGACCAAGAAAGACAGTTATCTGACAAAAAACTAGCTGGAAAAAGAAAAAGTGGTCTCCAAGGAGAAATACTGGTCTCCCACCCTTGTACCACCTTCCAAACAAGGAAAACAAGGTTTATATCAAAAAAAAACCAAAGCGGATGCAAGACGAGAAATCGGGAGGCGAAACACGCAGCCAAAAGCCCCGAAAACTAGCTGACGAGCATCAAAAGTGGTATGCAACCACAAAAGGGGTCTCCCGGACCACAGTGTTCCTCTAGGCAGAGGCAACAAGGTGTGGTTCAAAAACCACGCCAAATGGAGAATGTTAAGTGGTCCCGAGACAAGGCGTGCGGCCAAAGGCTCCAAAAATCAGAAACTAGTCTCCAAACGGGAAAAGTGGCCTACGACCACGAAAAGTAGTCTACGACCACAGAGAGATGGTGTACATGACCACTCCCTCCCTCCGGGAAGGGAAAACAAGACTTGGTCCACAAACCGAGCCAAAGCACAAAAAGTTCCGAGGCCTGGAGGCAAGGCTCTCAGCCAAAACTTCGAAACCTCAGAACGAGCATAACATGCACCATTACCGAGCGCTCAATCGATGACGTCTGAGTCTTAAGGCTGGTCAAAAATGGGGTGTCTACACCCACTATTAGTGGTTGGCCATCCATTTTAGTGGTCTGCCAGCCACTTATGCCTGCAAACCCAATTGTGACTCCAGTCGCCCACCATTAGTGGCTAGCTGCCCACTTATGTAAAATTTCAAATCTTTTTGCCCGCTGTGCCAGCTGTTTCCACAGGTGCATGCATGATACCAGCTGTAAGTATACTGATATATCTGAGAGCCAAACCTAATTTTCTATATATACTTAACCCTCTCTCATAATTTAGGGTTAGAAAAATTTTGGAATAAAAGTTTGGAAAATATTTCTCTCTCTACAATTCTCTTTCTCCCTTGCAACTTCTATACCCTTTGCTTAGGCACTCTAAACCAAGCCTTGAGGGTTTTTTGCTGAGGTGTTTGAACTTGTATTCTAGCTCCTAAGGGTGTGTAATTGTTGGTTTGTAACTCAAAAAGGCACTCCTCTTCAAGAGGTATAATTCTTAGCTTTCTTACCTTATTTATTTACTCTTTTTTCTTACTGTTCTTGGGCTGTTTTTACCTTATTTTTATGGGCTGAAGCTTGTGGTCTAAAGCCTTTAAGGATAGAGGAGTGGACCACCCCTCTTTGACCCTTGCTCCCTAGGCTTTTACCCTTGTGTTTCCCATCTTTTCATTATCTTTTTTTGAGCTTTTTACCACTGATTTTTAGAAGTTGTCAAAGGCTAAAAATGTTGTTTTGAAATCCCAAAAATGGAGGGGTTAGCCACCCCTCCTTATGCTTGTTTACTAGCTCAAATACTCCATCATTTTAGCTAACTTTTTCAAGCTTTTCTTTTAGAATTCCAGCACTGTTTTGAACTAACTTAAGACTGTTTTTATGTGTTAGTTTCATTTATGCTTTGTATTGCATGCTTGTAGTGTAATGGTTCTCATAGGCTTGGTGGTTTAGGCCTTAGCTACCAACCTATTTGAGTTGATAGCATTTATTTCTTACTTTTCATATTTGTATTCACCTCTAAGTATCTCTGCAACCTCCCTCATTTCTTGTTTTCCTTCATTCACTTTGAGAGTTATTTCAACCGATGGATTGTTTAAGCTTAAGATTGAGGTTGTTGTGCTTAATGGATTAATCTCTTTAGAGGTTCATTGCCAATGGCATGACGTCTCTCTCATGCCTAAAACAATCCTTTGTTTGACACTTCTTTCCATTAGAGGACTTAATCTTCATTTTTGGACTAAATGAATTAAGGAAAGGAAAGGTAATTAAAAGAGGTAATTAAAATTCGGATAAAATGGACCAAGATTATAAAATAATTTGGTGTTCAATTGGACGTTAATTGAACACATGGAGACTTGAGTCATTTCATACTTGTTAGTGATGAAATGGTTCAAGTTTCCAAGGTCAACCACTTCTCTTGATTAAATCATGATAGGGAGGTGGTTTGCGAGTCTTTCATTATGCAGTTATTAAAATTGTATCTCTTGGTTCATAAGTTATCACGCAATGAATTTGTGCCGATTGATGGTTTGCGAATTGAGCCTAGCCCTCATTTAAGCTGTCTGATGGTAAGGAAAGGCATGATGGACAGACATCCCCTAAGAATGCTCTATTTGTGCTCTGTTTATTTTCTATTGCAGCAAGAGAAACCCACCATTAGTGGCTGGCAAGCCACATTTTCTGTACGGCAAGCCACCATTAGTGGGTGGCCGGCCATCACTTTTGGCCTATCGATCACTTTTTCCAGCCAGACAGTGTCCTTTTTCCAGCAAAATAAAGTAGAGGCAGAGGCAAAACAATGCAATGTTCTGACTGCAAAAAACGAACCCTTTTTGCAGCAAAACAGAGGCATTTTTGGGTGGAAAATCCATGTGCATGCATGAGTCATCCCTCGTCTCTCAGCGCTCGTTAAATTATGCTTGTAGTAGTTAATTTCTTAAGTTAATTAATGTTGTTTTGTAGCCAATTAATTAGTTTAAATGCTAATTTGTAATAATTAGTTAAAGTAGCTAGTTGTTTTTGTATTGTAATTAGTTAATTAGTTCCAATTTGTAATAATTAGCTAACATAGTTAATTTATTTCATTTGGTTTGTAATAGTTAATTAATTCGGTAATTAGCTAGGGCATTTATTCGGACCTTCTTGTGTGAGGGCCAATATGTAATAATGTGTATGTCTTCTAACCCCACGTTTTTCTCCCTTTTATTTACTCGCTTATGATGGGTAGCTTAGAACATCATATTTCTTTTAGCATTTCCCATGTTTGCATCCATTTGTTTTGCATGCATAAGGTTCGGCTCATCATTCTAACAAAGTATTGTAGTTTACATACTTCGTTGAAAACGTGTTGAAACTGCATGCTATCAAGTTGTTTCAAATTCCATATTAATAGCCGAGCCTATTAATTACATATTGCATGTGTTGCATTGGTGATATTTTATTAGTTAGGATCATGCATTTTTCTAACTATTTTCTCTATTTTGGCTCGCCTTAGGAATTGGGGTAGGCTTTATTGCTTTAGTATATTACATAAGTGTGATTATTGCCATGTCAAGTATGATTACCATGAGACTAAGTGCTTAATTGCTATACTTGCTTGAATGCCTGTGGATGAAGGCTAATTACTTGAATTGGGATAATTTGATGAATGTACATATGAGCCCACTTTTTCAAGTGGTACGTATTCAAACCATTTTTTTCAAACAACATGAAATCAAAGTGTTCCAACTTTTGTAAATTAGTCTATTCTCGTGTGCATCATATAGTAAATTAGCCTAATAATCAAAATAAGAGCATATAATGTAAATAAGAATCACATCATGATTAGTAGAGGCCGATCTTTTGATCAGGCGAGTAGGGTGCTCAATCCATGACCTTCCCCTCTCGTACCTAAGTTCCCGAGCCGAGACACTTTGGTGATAACGGATAAATGGCCTTTGGCACGAGTCTCAGGTTTCCTATATTTCTCAAAAATATTTAGGTGACGATTCTATATCTGGCAAAGTAGTCTATTTTTGGCATTTTGATTCAAAATCAATTTTCTAAAAGATTTGCCAGATTTGGACTCTTTTGTGTTTATCTATTTCACATTACACTTGTGAGATCAAATTCAGAACCATGGGAATTTGAACTGTAGGGCTATCGTATTCGAAAGGAGCACAAAAGTCAGGCTACACTAACCTATAAGGGCGGGTTCGGGTGTTGACAGAGTGGTATCAAAGCACGAGTAATAACTCACACACTTGTCCAAGTGAGCAATAGAGTGTCTAGAAAAGACTTAAGTTGCATTCATGTGCCAAATATATGCTTGAATGCATTAAGGATATGCTAAGATGTTCTGAAATATGTGACTACGTGATATATTAACTGTTGCCTATCTGTATATGCGTGCTCTTTCTGTCTATGGACATTTTGTACATGATTTTTGTATGCAATATAATGCAAGTCTCATCAGATAATGATGAGAACAAGACCCGAGGAGATAGAGGAATCTTCCACTGCCAGACTGGATAGAATGAAAAGGTTGATCCAGGACATGACAGAGACATTGAGGCAATAACAACAATAGCAACAACAGTGGCAACAACCGCCACCCCCACCTCCAGTGCAACCTGTACAAGACTTGTAAAATGATGACCGAACAATAACTCTTACCAAAGAGTTTAAGAAGATGAAACCGCCGACATTTCAAGGGGGAGTGGATCCGTTGAAGGCTGAGGCTTGGATCCTAGGCATTAAAAAATTATTTGAAGTGTTTTCATGCCTTGAAGCATAGAAAGTACAATTGGCCACCTTTACACTTGAAGACGAAACAAGGTGGTGGTGGATGTTGATCCGTGAGAATAACAAAGGTATTGATTGGGCACGGTCTTTGGAAATCTTCTATGACAAATACTTTCTGCTATGTGTCCGTGACAAAAAGGTGTCCGAATTCGAAGGGCTTAAACAAGGCAGCATGATAGTGGCCGAGTATGAAACCAAGTTTACAGAATTGGCTAGGTTTGCATCACACATTGTTGACACCGACTATAAGACAGCGAGAAAGTTCAAGGGTGGTCTCCGTAATGATATTTTAGAAAGAGTAAATGTATTGAAATTGCATACTTATGTTGATGTGTTAGACTGGGCTCTAATGTCGGAAACTAATATGGCCAATCAGAGTAAACCACCAACTGACTAGAAAAGTAAGAGGCAGGGTTTTTTTTCTCAAAGAAGGGATTGTCAAAGCAGTGAAATACGAGATCCTCAAGCACTTCGGGCTCCACTAGAGATATGGCACCAATATGTAATCAGTGTGGTAAGAGACACCGTGGGATTTGTTATTGTATTTTCGGGGCCTGATTTAAATGTGGTAAAATAGGATATATGGCAAGGGATTGCACTCGAATTGACAACAAGGAAGTGAAAAACTGGTTGCTAGTTCAATCGGATCCATCCCAAAACCGGGAAATGCAACAAGGCCTGTTACTACCAAGGACACAATGAGACAAAGGAGAGTCTTTGCACTCATCCAAGGTGACACACAAAATACCGAAGCCATTGTCTCAGGTGCTCTTTCTATATGTAATCAAGATACTTTTGTGTTAATTGATTCCGGATCAATACATTCATCTTTGTATCCACTACATTTGCATCTAGGTTGAATAGATCTTTAGAATCATTGTCATATCTATTATGTGTGTCTGCTCCATGACCAGCCTGTACATAGGCCTCAAAACAAAATTTCACGAATATTTATTCAAATACGGGGCCTTAAGCGGAAGCAAATACCAACATAAAGACAATGGCCATTAAGTTTGAGCATACATGAAGACTTAGATTAATTTAAACATTTAAATACGCTTTCCATACTTACATATATAATCACGGAACTTATACAGATCTCACACACATATACATGAGACTCAATGAAATAAATAATTCTCCATTACAAAGTTAAAGCCTCGACACGGAGGCAAAACCCGAGCGGCTTGACAGAGAGGTGGACCTCAATATAACTCTAGTGTTGATCCCCGGTGGCTCACCTACATATATAAAATAAAAGGGTGAGCTAACGCCCAGTGAGTAATATTAAAGTAAAGAGGTTAATGAATGATGTCCTTAACATTAGGAAAACATATTTCACGATTCTGAAACGTATCTTAAATCATTTCAAAAGAACATTTATCTTATAATAATCTATGCCTTTTCAAATGGAATACATATTCAAAACTATTACAAAACATTTTACGTGGTACGTGGTACGCTCACTGATACAAAAGGTTAGAAGCACATTTCCAAATAGGATATCCATTCATGCATATAAAATAGCACATCGTAACATGATTTATATAGCGATGTAAAAACATTTATATTCGTATCATATGTTCTGAACGACCTTGGGTCCACGCATAACAAAACGGCCTTAGGCCCAATCATATATCAAAACAACCTCAAGTCCAAACGTATCATGTCATATAACTGTATCTGATCATGGAGTAGATGGAACATCGACATGTCTCCACCTCTCGTTAGGCCCAATTCATGTATGTATGGACCCAAGAGGTGACTCGTATGGACTCTAGAAGTGACGCCCATTGTAGCACTTAGTTCTGTACAGCACTCTGTTCCATACCAGAAATCAATAGGTCTTAAAGACCGAACAATCATGCCATAGCATAAACGAAGCGGATAAGCAGAACAGCCCTGGGCCTACCATATCATATTATAAATAATTCACATTCTTGTTCATAACTTATTTCACATTTCTTGGAAACTTGTGCATTTAGATAAAATGTAACATTTAGGGAATCATGTCATACATAAATCAAAATAGACAATGAAAAACATATCTTTACTATATTATTACTCACAGGGATGGGCTGCCGATAGCAGTTGGACGATGTCCTTGTCTTGACCTACAATCACAATTACATGACACAATATATGAATTTAATCGATCCCTTTCTTTGCTCTTTAATCAATTAGTTATGTTGGTTCTAAAATCGTTAGTCCTCAATAGGTCATAATCTGTGTCTAGGAAAATAGGAGGAAACAAAAGGAAAATGGGTTAGAAGAAGAAATGGTATAAAATTGGTAGACAAAAAGTGAACAACCTTCACTAATTTGAGCATATCTATTTGTGTACTTAGAATTTGGGTGTGAGACTACCACCATTGGAAACTAGACTTCCGGAGCTTGAATTTAGGCTCAAGAATCACTTAAAACGGAGTCCGAATGAGAGAGATATGCTCATTTGAAAGTAGGCTGGAACAAGGGTGTGTACGGGAATCAAGGCCGCACGTGCGGGACAAGGTGCTTTTATTTCAGAATCAATTTAGGTGCTGGAAGTGGACTGTCGCACGTGCGAGAAGCCCTACCCACACGTGCGGCTCTAGGCAAAATCTGTTGTCTAAAAATCCCTGTTTGCTCTAACACTTGTTTTTCCACTTTCTGAGCTAGGTTTTAACTCTAATCACTCAAAAACATGTAAAATTACCCCACAACATGATAAACTAACATCTTTCAAGTGTAATTTCATCTCAAACAAATCAATCTTTGCCTCAAGTTCAAGATCAATGTTTCATCTTTCATAATCTTGAAAGTTCCCAAAACACAACCCACAAACACACTTGATCCTTGCATAAATCTTGTTCTATGGACAATCCAGAGTTCATTTCATATGTTATTTACAAGATTGAGCTCCAATCATAAACAAAATCAAAGGAACCAAGTTCTAATTTCTTAAATTTAGCTCAATTAAATACATACAAAACCCTAACCCAAATGGGTTTCAAATCTTCCAATCTCATTATGATTTCATGAAATTGATGAATTAATCATAAGGATTCAAGATAGATTTCCATACCTTAGTTCAATCTTTGCTTTTCCCTTAACTCTCTTCAATTTTCCCAAGCTTTCATAGTTGATCTTCTTCTTTTCTCTTCAATCTCTTCAAATCCCTTGAATGTTGAGCTCTTTCTCTTAGAGAAGCTTTCTCTCTCTTATGCTCTCTCTCTCGGCTCTCTCTCTCTCCCTCAAATATTTTTTGGCTCAAAAGTGATGAGTTCAACTCATATACCATATATATACACACACATAAGCTTATCATAAGTAAGGAGAGCCAAACGCACCCTTACAAATTGAACGAAAATCAAATTTCAATTAAACTTCCCAAATGACTCTAAAAATCATGCTGATTATAACTATGTACTCCATTCTAGTTTCTGAAGCCTCTAGGGCCTTCAATTCGTAGTGCTAAGTTAACCACCCAAACACACCTTAACGAATCAGACGAAATAAATTTTCAATTAACTTTCCCAAATGGCTCTAAAAATTCCCATTAGTATATCCATGTACTCAATTTTGATTTCTGAACCCATAAAGGTTGGCAATTTTAGTTTCAAGGTCGTAACTCAATAGATAATTCCTCTATTCAAACAGATATAATTAAATTAAAGCACATTAACCCATAATTAAATAAAGATAATTTCTGATACACATTTTGGGGTTGTTATATTCTCCCCACCTTAAGAAGTTTGGTCCTCCAAACTTGATTTATCCTGTTACAAGTCCAGTTCATAAATCTCAGTCTCTTATCATTGTCCAGTTTGTCTCATATATACAACATTTCCACGAATCACAATTAATTTGTCATTTACTAGCCAATTGGTAACCCAATTGATAATAATACTCAGCAACATCAAAATATCATCTTATTATTCACAACCCTTGTCCATTTCAGTTTATTGACTCATAAATCATATATCTCAAATAGTAAAACAACCTCAAGGGTGTTCATAAATTAATTCTCTTCAAGTATTCGATTGCATGTAACTCGTAAGCCATCAATCATCATTCAAATTCCTTAGTTCCACAAACAATCCCAAATATTATAATTCTTTGAAGAATAAAGAAATATTCACTACTTAATCGTGCTCCCAATGGCACATGCATCGTACAACAATTGAACCAAAATAAACAAATGAGTTCTAAATCAACGACTTTATGGCTCTTTGCTCACTAATAAGTTAAGTATTCACAACAATGGTCTTGGTAATTCAAAGTATCCCCAGTCTATTTATTTTCATAACGGATAGGATAAATGAGGTCTAAACTGTTTACCAACCAAATTTTGGTTCAAGTCCTCTTGTCTCCACTCGATATAAATATACTTACCGATTTCTTTTACCACAAAATTTCCTTTCGTAGTCCTTGTCAATTTCATACTTACCTTTTCTACTTAACAATTCTTACCAGTTGATTTTCTCATCACTGGAGTTTAACTTATTATCACATATGTATAGATTATTAACCCAAATTGGTTTAGTCACTGAAACTTATCTTGCGATGTCTTAATGGTCACAAAGTCAACTTCATAATAGCAAAACACAATTCCATAATAGCAAAACACAAAACACCTTGTCTATAAACTCATATAGTTTTGTGCTACTATCCACATAGTTCCAATTCACATAATTCCCAATAATCACAGCTCAACCTTAAATCTCTTTTGTTTTCCACAACTTTAAAGAAGACTAAACATCTAACATAACCTTAATATCAGATGCAAACCTTGGTCCACAAATTTCTTAACCACATTAGTCCAAATAGTAGTTCCTATACAACTTATATACCTCATTGCTAATCAATTAGGTCCGTCCGAAAGTTGAAAGTCACAAATAACTTACTTAGGCATGCTAATAATGTTTTCTTATCATTTATTCCAATATTTTACATTAAGGCACTAAATCAAATCCGTATAACATTTCAAATAAAATAGATCCTTTAAGTAATAGAGAAATTCCTAACACATACTATTAGCCCGCTGATCAACTCATTCTATAGCTAAATGATTCGAATAAACGAATGGGCTCCAACTAACATTTTTCTCACAAATAGCTCAAACACATAAAACACCCATCGAAGTGTCCCTACTTATCATAACATTTAGCTCAAGGTCCATTTATCCACTTAAAAGGATTCTACACTCTCCAATAGTCATTTGGGCATACATAAAACTTCCAACCACATTCTTTAATTCTTTTGTTGAGTTCACACTTAACTTCTTCTTTTGATCTTATTGTTTCTTATGACACGTCCGCATAAGCCTCATCATATTTGGAAATATTCCTTCCACTTTATCCAATTGCCTCAACAAGGATTCAAATTCAATTTCATCCCTACTTCTCATCATCTACTTCTAAGGTCATAAGATGTAGACCATTAACATGTCAGGTATCATTTACTAACTACACCATAACACAGTGTCACATACTTAATCATGACACGTACAAGCATACAAAGATATGGGTGGGGCAATTTCTTTATCTCTACTTCTTATATCAAACCATTTCCTAACTCTCAAGTCCCATAATCGTTATTAATCATCACATTTCTCAATTGCCATAATTCCATACACTTTATTGATTGACAACAACCTCAGTTTCCCAAAATTCCTCATGGTCTAATTTCACATGTAACCTATATAGAAGCTAAGTTTAATCTCTTTTCACATCAAGTTTCCACAAACATGCTTATACTTACCAATTTTAATATCCTAATAACACCAATATTCCACATCTTTTATAACCTTAGCCTTAATATCATACTTATGACATAAACCCATTCTCATTTCATAACAATTATCAAATCTTCCGTAGTCTAAAAAATCAGTCTATGAAACAACACATCTTGATCTCCTTTTATTACCCAAAGTCCATAAGAACTTCTAATTCTCAAGCTCAATACTTAACTTATTGTACAAGCTCACATACATCTTTCAAAATGCACAACATATCATTTCGTTACTAAATACATGCAACTTAAATGCATTCTAGACACTCTAATGCTCAATGGACATATGTGTGAGATCATAACTCGTGCTCTGATACCAACTGTCACAACCCAAACCCGCCCCTAAAAGTTTATTCCATGACCGGCCTGTACATAGGTCTCAAAACGAAATTTCACGAATATTTATTCAAATACGGGGCCTTAAGCGGAAGTAAATACTAACATAAAGACAATGCCCATTGAGTTTGTGCATACATGAAGACTTAGATTAATTTAAGCATTTAAATACGCTTTCCATACTTACATATATAATCACAGAACTTATACAAATCTCACACACATATGCATGAGACTCAGTTAAATAAATAATTCTCTATTACAAAGTTAAAGCCTCGACACGGAAGCATAACCCGGGCGGCTTGACAGAGAGGTGGACCTCGATACAACTCTAGTGTTGATCCCCGATGGCTCACCTACATATATAAAATAAAAGGGTGAGCTAACGCCCAGTGAGTAATATTAAAGTAAAGAGGTTAATGAATGATGTCCTTAACATTAGGAAAACATATTTCACAATTCTGAAACGTATCTTAAATCATTTCAAAAGAACATTTATCGTATCATAATCCATGCCTTTTCGAATGGAATACATATTCGAAACCATTACAAAATATTTTACGTGGTACATGGTACGCTCACTGATACAAAAGGTTAGAAGCACATTTCCAAATAGGACATCCATTCATGCATATAAAATAACATATCGTAACATGAGACATGTAGCGATGTAAAAACATCTGTATTCGTTTCATATATTCTGAACGACCTCGGGTCCACGTATAACAAAACGGCCTTAGGCCCAATCATATATCAAAATGACCTTAGGTCCAAACGTATCATATCGTATCACTGTATCTGATCATGAAGTAGATGGAACATAGACATGTCTCCACCTCTCCTTGGGTCTAATTCATGTATGTATGGACCCAAGAGGTGACTCGTACGGACTCTAAAGGTGACTCCCACTGTAGCACTTAGTTCCGTACAGTACTTTGTTCCATACTATAAATCAATAGGTCTTAAAGACCGAACAATCATGCCATAGCATAAACGAAACGAATAAGCAAAACGGCCCTAGGCTCACTATATGATATTATAAATAATTCACATTTCTTGTTCATAACTTATTTCACATTTCTTGGAAACTTGTGCATTTAGATAAAATGTAACATTTAGAGAATCATGTCATACATAAATCAAGATAGATAATGAAAAACATATCTTTATTATATTATTACTCACAATGATGGGCTCCTGGTAGCAGTTGGATGATGTCCTCGTCTTGACCTGCAATCACAATTACATAACACAATATATGAATATAATCGATCCCTTTCTTTGCTCTTTAATCAATTAGTTATGTTGGTTCTAAAATCATTAGTCCTCAATAGGTCATAATCCGTGTCTAGGAAAATAGGAGGAAACGAAAGGAAAATGGGTTAGAAAAAGAAATGGTATAAAATCGGTAGACAAAAAGTGAACAACCTTCACTAATTTGAGCATATCTATTTTTTTTACTTATAATTTGGGTGTGATACTACCACCATTGGAAACTAGACTTCTGAGGCTTGAATTTAGACTCAAGAATCACTTAAAACGGAGTTCGGATGAGAGAGATATGCTCATTTGAAAGTAAGCTGGAATAGGGGTGTCCCGCACCTGCGGGAATCAAGGCCACACGTGCGGGACAAGGTGCTTTTATTTTAGATTCAATTTAGGTGCTAGAAGTGGACTGCCACAGGTGCGGGAAGCCCCACTGCACGTGTGGCTCTGGGCAAAATCTGCTGTCTGAAAATCCCTGTTTGCTCTAACACTTGTTTTTCCACTTTCTGAGCTAGGTTTCAACTCTAATCACTCAAAAACATGTAAAATTATCCCACAACTTGATAAACTAACATCTTTCAAGTGTAATTTCATCTCAAACAAATCAATCTTTGCCTCAAGTTCAAGATCAATGTTTCATCTTTCATAATCTTGAAAGTTCCCAAAACATAACCTACAAACACACTTGATCCTTGCATAAATCTTGTTCTATGGACAATCTATAGTTCATTTCACATGTTATTCACAAGATTGAGCTCCACTCATAAACAAAATCAAATGAACCAAGTTCTAATTTCTTAAATTTAGCTCAATTAAATACATACAAAACCCTAACCCAAATGGGTTTCAAATATTCCAATCTCATTATGATTTCATGAAATTGATGAATTAATCATAAGGATTCAAGATAGATTTCCATAACTTAGTTCAATCTTTGCTTTTCCCTTAACTCTTTTCAATTTTCCCAAGCTTTCATGGTCGATCTTCTTCCTTTCTCTTCAATCTCTTCAAATCCCATGAATGTTGACCTCTCTCTCTTAGAGAAGCTTTCTCTCTCTTGTGCTCTCTCTCTCTCGGTTCTCTCCCTCTCCCTCAGATATTTTTGGGCTCAAAAGTGATAAGTTCAACTCATACACCATATATATATATATATACACACATAAGTTTATCACAAGTAGGGAGTGCCAAACGCACCCTTACGAATTGAACGAAAATCAAATTTCAATTAAACTTTCCAGATGACTCTAAAAATCATGTTGATCATAACTATGTACTCCGTTCTGGTTTCTGAAGCCTCTAAGGCCTTTAATTCGCAGTGCAAAGTAAACCACCCAAACACACCTTAACGAATCAGAGAAAATAAATTTTCAATTAACTTTCCCAAATGGCTCTAAAAATCCCCATTAGCATATCCATGTACTCAATTTTGATTTTTGAACCCATAAAGGTTGGCAATTTTAGTTTCAAGGTTGTAACTCAACAGATAATTCGTCAATTCAAATAGATATAATTAAATTTAAACACATTAACCCATAATTAAATAAAGATAATTTCTGATACGTATTTTGGGGTCGTTACAACAAGAGTCGGATCAAAACCAGGATCGCTATATGCAAGGATCAAGAGTATTTTTGAAAATTGATTTGAGATTCGAATACCACTAATTAAAGGTGAAAGTAGAGGATGTTGAAAAGACTGCATTTTAGACAAGGTACGGTCACTACAAATTTCTTATACTATTTGGAGTGACTAATGCACTATATGAATCTTATGAATCGAATACTCAGTGTCGAACAGAAGAAAATTGCTTCCAGATATTTTATATAGATACTTAATGTCAAACAAAATATATTTGTGTGGATACTTAGTTCCAAACATATTAAATTTGTTCAGATACTCAGTGCTGAACACAAAAAAAATTGGTTCTAGTTGTTTCATATGGATATTCGGTGTGGAACAAAATATATTTGTCTGAATATTTAATTCCAAACATATGGAATTTATTTAGATACTCAGCTCCGAATGAATTTGAAAAACCAAACTATGAAAAATTATGAACAACAATTAAAAACTGTTTCTCTATAGAAAATTGTTTGAAAATATCTTCTTTATTGTCCATTGTTGATTTCAATATGAAATAGAATGCAAGAATAAAGAATTAAAACAAATAGGGTTGGGTTAGGATTGGGCATGAAGATGCAAAGCGATGAAAGTAGGAAGAGAAGAGAGGAAATGAATATTTAAGTTGATGATTAATGGGGTGTCCAAAACACATTTGTTTACACTTTTTTTTACTGTCAAAGCTTTTTTGATTATTTTAAATAAGGACTTAATAGTAATGAAAAAATATAATTAAATTGGGATGTCCAACATAATTTTTGGGGTGCAAATAGAAGCTCTCTTAACTTGTATGTTGTTTGAAATGTAATGGCTTTTTTTTTTTTTTTTAATGAATAATGCTGGAACTTTCTTGTCAAAAATTCTGTTTGGTTTCGTTTTCAGAAACTGTTTTTAGAAAAAATTTCGAAGAAACTAAATTTTTAATTGATGACAAAAATTAGAAACATATCATTTTTATATAATTTTATCTTTGGGAGGGCGGAAATAATTTTTTTAAATAAATTTTTTTGATATTTATTTTCGTTAAATTAGTTTCTATTTTTTAAAAAGTCAAATATGGTGACAACTTTGATATCATTATTAAACCAATCCATTAAATCAAAAAATTAAAGATTAAAAGCATTTCATATATTAAACATATCGATTATATATTAAAAACCTAATAAACATCCATTATATGATAACCATAAAAAAAACAAATAAATAAAATAAAAAATAAACTATTAACAACAAATACCACCATCTATTACAAGATAACCATCTAAAAAATCAACAAAAACAATAATCTATTACATGATCATTATTCCAACACATACTAAAAATTAATTTGATAAAAAAAAAAATATATAAAAAATTTATTATTTTATATAATTTTATCTTTGGTGAGTAAAAATATTTTTAAAAAATTCAAAAATATTTTTTTGACATTTTACTTTTGTTAAACTAATTTATATTTTATTAACTTAGCGACTTTGCTCTTGAAATAGAGCAACGGTGTCTTCCATTGTCTTTATTTAGAATAAGATTCAAAATTCAGTATCAAATGTATCATAATTGAAAGGTCAAGGACTAAAGTGATACAAATCTCAAACTACAGAGGCTATTAGTGTGTATATATACAAGTGGATTGGACAGTGCTATTGGGCCCATAGGGCCCACCACAGATCCCATTTCGATAATCCGAATCGTTCAATGTGTAGAGTTTGTTGAATATTTCATTTTTATAAAAAAAAATAAATCACGTTAATAGGATATTGATAGCCTCTTAATCAAAATATTTTTTTTTTTGTTAATAATTTATTTTTAAAATTATATTTACTATTGAAAAAAAATATGATATGATTAAAAGATTATTAATATTTGATCAACGTAATTTTTTTAAGAATAAAATACTCAACAAACTCTACACATCAAATAATTCGAATTATCAAAATAAAATCCATAATAAGCCTCACAGGATCAATAACACCGTCCAGTCCACTAAGACTGTTCCATATATATACGTATATAATGACGGAAAATTTGGTCAAAATTCCTTTATTTGACCCTTTTTTTTTTTTTTGGGTGAAAAGGACAATCGATAACTTTTTCTTCATAAATCCCTTCACCTGAAGTCTCATACTTGATGGAGGACACAGAAACATTTTTCTAATTTTTTTTAAAACAAATCTTGCCCTTCATGTATACGTGAGAGATTTGAGTGAGTCTTTGTGTAACAATGGCGGTTCAGGAGAACACGATGATGAAGAATGGTGACCTTGAAGCCGGTGAACATGGCCGATTGTATCCCTCTATGACCGAGAATCCACAACTTCGCTGGTCCTTCATTCGAAAGCTCCGTTTTAGATTCAAGATATTCGATCAAGAGATTGAAATGAATCTTTTCTTCAGAATGTTCCAGGCTCCATGTGTGGTGGTTTGGCCTACCACTAATGCAAGAGCTAAAGGTGAAAAGGTAGAATCAATCAATGTTAAGAGTGTTAGATCATTCTAAATCCAGTTCTGAAAAGCTGGATTTGCATCAATTGTGGAGTTTCCATTGTTGTCAAGGAGGAACTGACTTGGACATGGAATAGAGCCATTGATCATACCAAGAAGAGAATAAGCATGAAGAATAGTTGAGATATGATACTTACACATAATGTAGTTCGAACAATCAAGCTTCATAGAGATCAAATTTGAGATATTTGATAGAAGTATAATAGGATTTTGTATGACTGAATTCGTAGAAGAAAATGCAGAAGATGAAGAAGAAGAGGATGTCCCCAAGTTGTTTTAGAGTAATGTTTACGTCAATTTCAATTATAATTTTTTTTTTTTTTTACGAATTTTATAATTAAATCTTATTTGATAAATCTTAATGAAAGGATTATAAAAATATTAATTTTATTAAAAATTGCCTTCTAGATCAAAAGTTATATTATTTTAAAATTTAAAACATTAAATTACTTACTAAAGATATTTTGGTAATAATGGTATATGATGAACTTTTTAAGATTATTTTTTTATTATTTATATTTGTTCTTAATACATTAAAATTTTATTATGAGGGAATTTTGACCAAATCTTTTAGAACAATCCTATTATGCATCACTCAAGTCCCGTCCCTAATCTTCATATGTACGGAGTCGTGGGTTCATGGATTAGCAAATTGGAGCTTTTTTAGCGTTTTTGGTTAAAATAGCACTAAAAGATAAAATAGGTTACAACAGCCAATAAGACAAAATGTCACATCAAATTCATAATCATTTTATTTTTTCTCTCACAAATATCACATCTAACTACAAAAAAATCCAATCATCTTCTCAAACACAAAGGCCTTGTTTGGTTTGATTTTGGGAGGTAAGTTTTCAAAAAATATTTTGGAAAGGTGTAGACACCCCATTTTTTATCGTCCTCAAGACTTGGACGTCACCGTGTCACGACCCAAACCCGCCCCTATGGGTTTAGCACCGTAACCGGCCAGTAATCCGAGATTACCGAAGGCCTGCTTAACAATAGAACAGTAATACAGAGTACAGGGGCATGGCGGAAGCCAATACAGTAATAAAACAATGTCCAATGAGCTGTGACAGTCTGTATGCAAAAAGACTTTTTCATACATATACATTCAGTACAAAACAGTACACGATGTTACGATCAATCAAAACAGGATCCATTCCCTAGTGACATTACGATGCGGTGTAGTACAGCTATCACCTAAACAAAGAATACTGGTCGAATCTGAGAGCAGGGAAGTTAAAACACCCCCAAGCCAAAGCTTGAACAGTTCAGGAACCTCGCGGTGAGGCACAGTGGTTGGCTTGACAAAACTGACGTTACCCTGACGCCTCTAGCAACAATCCGGTGCCTGAACACCTACATATATATATATATATGAGCAGTGAGCTAAAGCCCAGTGAATAACATAACGTGTAAAGAGGTTATGAATGAATGTCCTTACAGTAATGAAATCAATTCATTATATAGTATTTCAATCTTTCAGTATTTCAGTCAATCAATATTTCAATCAATCAGTCATATGTGGTACATCCATTAGCCTATAAACAGTAGGTCCAAAAGGACCGGCCTTACTGCACCCAACAATAATGATGGCCATCAATCAGTATGGTTCCACAAGGAACCCGACAGAGCTCAGAATACCAATAATGAGGTGCTAAGGATGCCACAATACAGCTCAGAAATAGGACATAATTCATTCAAGAATAATATCAGTTCAAGATGCAGTTGATTAAAAGATTCAAAAGATAACCATTTTGAACATATCTTTACACATCTGTTACTCACAGCATTCTGGGCTACAGTAAGCTAGAGCGTCTCCTCGGTAAGCCAACCCTACACAGTAAACAGATTGAACACACACTAAGCTACAGAGTTGGAAAAGATGATAACTTAATCCCTAATTTGCCTTGGTGTGTTTCACATCTAAATCCTCATTAAGATGTCTTAAACTAGGCCTAAGAATGCCTAGGATGCGATGAGGATGCAAAAATACAGTTGGAAGGCATTTTTTAAAAGTTGCTGAAAACAGGGGCCTCGCTCGAGCGAGCCTTCCTTCGCTCGAGCGAGGTTGCAAAATCAAAGGCTTCGCTCGAGCGAACAATCCTTCGCTCGAGCGGTCTGATGAAATAGTAAAAGTACTGGATGCTCGATTTTTACGCTCGAGCCACCAATCCTTCGCTCGAGCGTGGCTCAGAGTAAACGTTGGTCGCTCGAGCGAGGAATCCTTCGCTCGAGCGAAGAAGCCAAATCTGGAATTTCCAGATTTGCCTTCCAAGCTCAAACCAAGCTTCCTACCACTCTATACTCGACCTCTTGGGCCCAAATTCTGGAAAACACATTTAAACTCAATGTATAACATGTTTCAAAGATCAATTTGAGAAATCAAAGCCCAAAGGTAGTTCCATTAAACACCATTTTGAGGAAAACTCCAAGAACAAGATGAACAATTTACATGCATGTAATCAACTGAGTTCAAGGCTTCAAATACTTGTTCAAATGAGTCATTTCTTCTTTAAACATGGTGAAATTATGGACTTTAGCTAGAACTTGGACATGCATGTGAAGATTTCCTTGAAATCAACTCAAAATTCAACAATGTAAACATGCATGAACTTAATCATCTTCAAAGCTTTAAATACAAGCTCAATAGAGCCAAATCTTTCAAAACATGAGGGATTCATGGACCTGCATATAAACATGAACATGCATGTAACAAATGTAACAATTAGCCATGAAAACATCTTTAAATTCCTCAATACAACCATGCATGCAAGAGGTGAGCTTCAATTTAACATTATAAGCCATATCTTGGCTTTAATCTTTAATAATCCTCTAAACCATGCAAGGAGTGATTCAATTCATAAACAAGAAGGTAATTACTCTACCTTAGATCCTCAATCACAAGACTAGAAGCTCAAGTATGCAAATACACTTCAAATTCTTCAAGCAAATCACCAATTTGAATTTAAGGCTCTCACTTCCTCTCTCTCTCTCTAAGTTCGGCTAGGCAAAGAGAAAGGCTGAACACATGTTTTGTTTTGAGTATAATAAAGCCTCAAGATGTGATATGGGATAAACCACTAAGTGGTAGAAAGGTAAATAAATCTAACTCTTGCCAACTAGCTTAATTTAATCTAATTTAATCATACCGAATCAATTTTTAGATAAATATACCATAAAATCACATTAATTACGATGATCATAAATCACTAAACAATTTTCAGTTCGGCCGCCGATAAGGCCTTCAATTAGCCGTTTAAACATGTAACCATGAACAGATAATCGGACGGTCAAACAGATAAACATGCAGTTGAACAGATACGGTCAATCGATTCAGCCTCAAATTTCCGTCAGTCAGTTCAGTAATTTAATTCATTCCAGTTATCAGTTATTATCAGTCTCAGTTAACGGTAATCAGTGGTTAATTCAGTAATTACTCAGTAATCAGTATGAGGGTTGTTACACACCGTTTGAACACTCGGTGATCATCCATGTTCGTGTTCGTCTTGAGTTCTCGGAGGTTTCGGTCGCGCGCCTTGCCTCAAGACCTCTCGACTTGTTTACTTTGTGCTTGGTTATGCGCCAAACACTTGTGTTTTTGCTTCTGAGGGCAGGGAATGGCTTGTTGGCCATCCCCACACCTCACCGGCTATGGCTTGAGACTACCGACCTTGTTTTTTTTGCCATCGGCCAAAGGTTATGGCCGGTCGGCACGTTTTGTGGTCGGTCGGCCACCTTTGTTGATCAATCGGCCATTTCTGCTGGTCGACCCCTTTCCATGTGCTTTTGGCAGATATTTTATGTCAGCTGTAACAGTTGACATCCACAATTGCCCCCCTCCATACACGTGTATGGAGGAATTTGCCTCTTGTTTAGCTTGCTTTGGAAGCTTTGCAATTTTGGAATTCTATAAAGATGGAGCTTCTCCTCCCTTCTCAAGGGTTCCAGAAGTTCAGAGAATTAGGGTTAGAAAGGATAGAGATAGCCTTGTATCTATACTTCCTTGTTTAGCCTTATTTTGTGACCTAAAGTGAGTTTTGTCTTACTTTTGCACTAGAATGCCTAGCATTACACCATCCTTGGGTTGTTGAAGCCTTAGAAGGTTGTTGTTAGGGTTCTTGGATTGATTTTGACCAAAGAAAGGTGCTGGAGCTTTGTTTCTAAAGGAGGTCTACAAGGGTGAGCATCCTTACTTTAGTTACCCCCTTCTTGCATAGGCTTTTAGCCATTCTTACTTACTGTTTTAAGCTTCGACTATAACTGATAAAAGTTCTAATTTTGTGTGTTTTAGAACTTTTTTTAAGGTCACTTTGAGGTTTGGGGGTTGTTACCCCCCTCCAAGGCCTTGTTAGGCCTTGTTTTAGGCCATACCTTTTGGCCGTTGTTTTGAGCTTTGCATGGCCTCTCTACCACTGAAATCCAGAGGATTTTCAGTGGTGGAGAGGTGGTTTTGAGGTCCAAAATTGGAGAGGGTCATCCCCTCTCCTTATTGTCTTTAATGCTTGCATAAATGGCTTGTGTAAGTGGCTTGTATGCCTAGCTTGTTTTAGCTTCATTTCAATAGGTATTAGGCCTTGTTTTTCCATGTTATACCTCTGTTTCAAGTTGGTTTAGACATGCCATGTATGCTTCATACACTTGCCTTGTAATCCCATGATTTGGCCTTAACATGCATTGTGTTGTAACATGTGTTTTTAGTATGAATTTGGCTCAACTCCATGAAGCTTCTAGCTTTGTTTTAGCATGCTAGAGGTCTGTTTTTGGTTGTTTTGGTCGTCCATGACTTGCTTTGTATAGCTGCCATACAATCTAGCTTGTAGGCTTTGAGTGTTGAATCCTCTAGCATGCTTAATTGGGATCATTTCAGTGGTTTGGCACCACTTCTAATGTCATTTCAGTCCATGTTTCATGCTTGAATACTTGCATTTATCACCTATTCCATACCTTAGATAGTTTGTGTTTTATGCCTCATGAATGTGTCATTGTGTATGCTATCATGCTTAGGCATTTGGGATGACATCTAAGTGGGTTTTTGGGATCATTTTCACATGTCATAACTTTGTTTTGGATCGCTTAAATCATGCCATGTTTGGTTGTATTAGGTGTAGTGTAACACCTCTTTGATGGCCTTGCATGCCTCATGTTTTTGCCCCTTTGTTTTGGCTTGTTTTGGCCTTGGTCATTGCATGTTTTAGGTTCATTTTGGCATGATCTAGGACTATTTTAGGTCATACTTGCCATATGCTTCATGTTTCATGTAGCCTTGGTTTGAGCCCCTTGGCTAGTTTCAAGTTTTGGGTTTTCTTGCATGCCATGCTTGCATTATTTGGTTAATTTGGCATCATCCTTTGCATGTTTTTCAGAGCTTAACATGTTAGTCTTATGTCTATGTTTGTCCCTTTTAAGTGTGCTTAAAAGTTGCCTCTTTGATGTTCAAGTGTTAGCCAATTACCATGCATGTTTGTTTGTGGCCTTGTCCCTTATCCCTTAGCATTTTGGCCACTGTTTTGGACTTATTAGAGAGCTGTCCATCTTGGTGTAAGTCCATCCTTTGCATGTTGTTGCATGCTTGCCTTGTATGTTGTTGCATACTTGGCCCATTGCATATTGTTGTATGCTTAAGTTGTATTTAGCATGCTTGTTAGCTTGCATTTTGTCATGTGTTTGATATATTGTCACATGCTTGCATGTTTGCATGCTTGTTCACATACTCTCATTGCATTAGTTTACTTGCATGTCTAGCTTGCATGTTTAACTTGCATATTTGCATCCCTTGCCCCTTGATCAATCATGATAGAGGTTAGGATCATTGTGTGTTAGTGTGCATTTCATTTGATATCAAATTGCACACTTGGCATCTTGGGCCATCATGCATTAAAATGCGTGATTGATGGCCCAAGGGTCGAGAACCATACTCCTTTGAGTCTCAAACATGATAAGGAGGGTGGTCCTGCAAACATTGCTTTGAAAATGCATTGTCATGCCTTGTCTGTCCTCTGCTGTAGCAAAACAGGGTTCTGTAGGAAGAGATGGTCGACCGACCACATTTAATGCTGGTTGGCCATGAATTGGTGGCCGAGAGCCTCACTCATGGTCGATGACCAGTTTCCCATGGCCGATGGCCTCACCTCTTGGTCGGTGACCTCCCACAGTGTTCAGGGAGCAGTTCAGAAGCAACCTTGGGACTTGTGCAGTCTTCAGAGATGCAGAGCAGTGTAAACAGAGGCAGCATGAGTATGGTGATGGATTTCCGAGCGGAGCCGAGCATACATGCATTCATCCCTCTTCCCCCATTCACTGCTTTCTTAGCTTAATTAATTCGTTTTGATTAGTTAAGTATGATGTAATAATTTGTTAGCTTGTTGGTTAATTAATTTGTATTATTCTTTCGATCCCTCCCTCGAGAGGGCGAATTGTGTAATAAGCGTGCGTGTGTGTGATACATGTCTTCCAACCCCACGTCTTTCTCCCTTTTACTTACCTGCTTATGGTGGTTAGTTCCAGGGCACGTTTCAATTAGCATCTATATGCTATGTATGTTTGCATTCATTCATTTGTATTGCATGCACCGGGCTCGGCGCATCATACTAATTGCATAGTACTTCAATTCCAACTTGAATACGTGTATCGAGTTATCGCATTTCACATGCCATTCTTAGGGTAGCCGAGCCTATCTTAGTTGCATTTTGCATGCGTTGCATTAGCCATTGCTAACATGAACTAGGATCATGCATGATTCCTAAAATAGTTTCTTGTTTTGGCTCGGAGTACTAGGTAAGCTTTTTATGCTTTAGCATCTTACATGTATGCGAGTGTTAACATGACAACATGTTTGCCATGAGGCTAATTGCTTATGTGATATGATTGCCTGGTTGCTTGTGGGTGAATGTTGGATTGTTTGAATTGGAATAATTCATCGAAATCCATGTTTTAGCCTACTTGAGAGTAGCAAAATTCAAAACCATTTCCAAACAAATGGATATGCGATGCTTTGTTCTAAATTAGGCGATCTAGTCTATACTTGTGTGTTATGCGCATCACCTAGTAATTCTAGCTAATTAACCGAAATGAGAGCACACAATGTTTTCAAAAGAAGATATCATGGTTAGTAGAGACCGATCTTTGATCGGGCGAGCGGGGGTGCTCATAGTTGACCTTCGCCAATCGTACCCAAGTTCCCGAGCTGAGGCAACTTTGGTGATGACGGACACGTGGCCTTAGGCAACGTGTCAGGGTTTCCTAAATTTTCCCAAAATAAAATATTTAGGTGGCGACTCTGTATCAGGAAAAGCAGTCCATGTTTGGCACTTTTTTCTGAAAATTTGTTTTTCAAAATGATTTGCCGGATTTGGACTCTTTGGTGATTTATCGGTCTCGCATTGCACTTTGCGGGATTAGATTCAGAACCGTGACATTTGAGTCCGAACTGTAGTGAGCCCCAAATGAACAAAACGGGATTTTCCCTCTCGGGATGTTCGGGGACGTCTACAAAAGGGAGTTTAGAAATTTTTGTAGCTTGTTTGGTTGTATATTTTGAAAATAGTTTTGGAGTTTGGGAGTTTGGGATGATTTGATATTTTGTTATAATTGAATAGATGTATGTAAGAGAAAAAGTGATTAATTGATATGTAGGAGAGAGAAAGTGATTTTGGAAATTTTTTGAGAAAAATTACAAACCAAAAAAAATTTCTAAAAATTTTCTCCAAAATCTTTTTCCCAAAGCCGAACCAAACAAGGCCAAAAATTTTAACTTATTAAAATAGTCAAAAACTAAAATAGCCTACTAAAATAGTAACTTCCTAAACACCCACAAAAGAAGAAAAAAAAAATAGGTTTAAGAAAATCATAAAGAATCTAGGGACAAAAAAAAAAAAAAACAACCACAAGTACTCACATAAATGGGACATTTCTTGTCGATTCTTTATTCTCAAACTCACACGTCCTTAGGATGGGGTGGTGGGCAAACATAACGAGGGGTTTCATTCAACCGAATCATTGAAGACCATGTTCTTATTAAGTAGCCAAGAATATGTAATTTCTCTCTCAGTAAAATGACATTCTCAATAAAATTGCATTATCTTGTTTTGTGTGTAGCAGTATACGGTGAAGTATTGTAGCAGCAACTTGGTGAAGTAAATCTGCTACATTGAAATATTGAATGTTATGGATCAAGGATGGAGTCATGAAACAAATGCTCTGCTTTGTTGATTGGTTTCTTAATGCTCTGTTGTTGAAGCTTTGTTGATGCTACTACTACAGGATTAGTTTGCTGCTTGTATGCTTGTATAGTTGTTCTGTTCTTCTTTGGGTGTTCTTGATTGGTTTTTGTAGACACCCCATTTTTTACCGCTCACAAGACTCAGACGCTTGGTTCAATGCACTCAATGATGAATATAGCGATCTCGATTTTCCCTCTATTGGTTGTTGTATTCCGGACTAGGTTCCGTGGATGTCTGTTGTTGTATATGTTGCATTTCCATCCTTTAATTCTTTGTATTCGAGTTTTAGGATGTTTTGGGCAAGTTTGTTATAGGTTGGGTGTGTTTTGAAACAAATGGTTGCTACCCATATTTTGGTGTCTTCGCTCGAGCGAGGCTTTTGTCGCTCAAGCGACCTCTGTGTTTTAGTTCCTTCGCTCGAGCCAGGGTTCCTTCGCTCGAGCGAGAGTTGAGTGTTGTATCTGGTGGCTCGAGTGAGAAGTCTTGCGCTCGAGCTTGCGTCTGCATCTGGTTTTGGACCTGAAGGTTGCATTTCTTAGCTCGAGTCAGCGAGGGCTATGTTTTGAGTTTCCTCGCTCGAGCGAGCATTCTTTTGCTAGAGCGTGCTTCTGGGTTGTAGACCTGAAGCTTCGAATTATTGGCTCGAGCGAGGCTTTGTGCGCTCGAGCGAGGTTTCTTTGTGTCTGGTCGCTCGAGCGACCACTCCTTCGCTCGAGCGAGCCTCGAATATATCAGTTAGCAGCAGCGGGTTACACTTCACTTTTTCATCACCTTCTTTACTCAAACCCTAGCCCCGGCTGCTTCTCTCTTTACAGACTCTCTTTCTCTAAGATTTCATATACTCCTAGAGTGTTTCTACCCTAATCTCTTTGTAAGAAAGATAAAGGGTGGTGTGGACTTCACTTTAATCTGAAAAATCGTAGATTTGGAGCATTTTGAGTTTTCTTCATCAACTCCTTTGGGTCTCTTCTTTTGAGGTAGGGATAACCTACTCCTTTCAATGAGTTTTGACATAGATATTATGTATTTTGTATAAATGGTGGGTTATGACAATTTTGGGAAAGTTGGGGTTGATTTAAAGTTATAAAAAAGGGGATTTCAAATATTAAAATCCATGTGTATGTGGGGCTATGAAAAATGGAATCATTTTTGATGAATTGATGGAAATGAGCCTTAGGGCTAATATTGGGAAAAAGGGAGAAAAGCCCTAATTTAAATGTGACTAATTAACTTGTATAATTAACTTGAGAAATTGTGAAAAAATGTGAAATTAAGTTGGAAATCATGAAATTAGGAAATTGTGAGATTGAATGGTGGAGTTGGATAAATAAATCACTCACTTATGAAAATGTTGATATTTTATTTGTTTGATAAATTTATTATCTGTTTAGAGATAACTGCTTTGGGCTATCGGTGGAGGATAGTCTTGATTGTTGTAGACACTATATGTTGATTAGGGAAAATTAAAACTAATCACCTAGAATAGGTCATTGAATATGACGGTTGGAATAGGTCATTGAATATGTGTATTGATTGATCATTGTGTATGATAAGTATTTAAATACATTGTATATGTATGTTGTTTAGGAGGAGATAAGGGATGTACTCCATGGTTTGAAAGGAGATAGGGGATGTACTCTCAAGCCTGTTTGGGAGGAGATAGGGGATAGACTCCATTGATAACTAAGTTGGCCGGAGTGTCCAGGGTGAAAGTCCCGAAATCTTGATTACGTTTGCATAACGTAGATAATTGAAGTATTAGAAGTGTTTTATTATGAGTTGTAGTCTCATGTGAATTGTGGAAAAATGGAAGTGTTTTATTATAAGTTGTAGTCTCATTTAATTGTCTGGCCAGGTTCTGAGCCATGTTCATGAATCGAAATTATATAAGTAAAGGAAAGTGAAATGAAAAATGGATGTACCTGTTGTTGAAGTGGAAAGTATCATGAGTTGGTTTATAAGTGTTAACCATTTATCGAATGCTAATGTTTTAGTTAATTCTCATACTTGGTTTAGTATATCTCTACTGGGCTTTGGCTCACCCTATGTAGAACATCATTTTCAGGTACAGGTGACATGCCACCTCCAAGGACGTAGCTTGGGAGGCTTATAGGCTGAAGGATCTTTTTGTTGTTATTTTGTTGTATTACATGTAAACCAAGCCAAGGGCTTATTTTGTATAAAGAGTTAAAACTCTTCTTTTGTTATACCCAAGTGTTGACTTTGAAAGTTATAAGCCCGTAGGACATTTACTTTTGATGTCAACATGTAATATTTTTGTATCTAATACTTTGATGAATGGAAAATATGTTTTACTCTATTGCCTATGCATGTCAAGAATGTTGCGTTTATATGTTTTATTTTGAGGGCGTTACAATGAAAGTTGAATTATGAATTCGTAGCGATTCGGAATCAATCAGGCTTCCAAAATAACCTCACATCTTCAACATTTACCTTGTTTGAACCCTTGGGTTTCATTTTTGGACCATTTCTCACCCTGAGCTGAGTTTGAACCAAAAAAGCAGGGAAGGCCATCAAGGTCCGGCCGTGCATCAGTGATGGCCGATCGTGGCTATGAATGGCCGACCGGCTTTTGATGACGATAAACACTGTTCTGGGCGGGAGGCCGCCAGCTGTCCAATTTTGAAGATATTTATCACCTTTTGAGCTCGAATTCTATAAAACTGAAGCTCAAGGATTGTTTTGAAGGTTGAAAAAAATTCAAGAAGAGATATATACACCTTGAGAGCCCTTGACTCCTCTTTCTTCCATTGCAAGGCATCTTTGAGCTAACCTAGCTTAGTTACACCACCTATATACACCATATACAACCTTGTCTTACCATCCAAAAGCCTTGGTTGATTTTAAGGAAGTGTAATTCAAACTTAAGAATACATTGAAACCAAGTTTGAAATATCAAACAACAAGCTTACTTCTTGAAAGATATAAGCTTGTTTTCTCTTCTCTCGTCTTCATTTCTATCCTTTACTTCATAATTCTTGTTGTTTTGGTTGGTTTTGAGATTGTTTGAAATGTTGGAGTTGGGTTTGAAGAGTTACCAAAAAGGTAGAAAGGGTTTGCTCTTTTTATACCGTTATTCATAACTCAAACCTTCTCATTTTCACTATTTTCCTTTGGTATTTACACTGATTTTCAGAGGTTTGAAAAGGCTAAAAATCATGTTTTGAAGCTTCAAAAATTGAGGGGTTAGCCACCCCTCCTTATCTTTGTTTACTAGCCTTAATTCTCATCTTTATTGTCTAGCTTTTCAACCCCTTTTCATGCATGTTTTACCTCTAATTTTCATGTATTTAGGGCTATTTTGAGGATATCTAGGTCTTTTCAATTGGTTCATGCCTTGTTTAATGCACTTGTGGTCTCATTAAGTTAGCATACTTCTTGTTTATTATGCTTTCTTTGTTCATTTTCCATGTTTGGAGCCTAAGTTTACTAATCAATCAATCATTCTATACCTTTCATTCATGAGAATGGTTTCAACCAATTGAGGTTGTTCAATGCATGTAAAGGAGACCTATACTTAATGGCTTAATCTCTTCGGAGATTCATCGTCAACAGTGTAGTCTCCTTCTCATGTTTTAGAAGGACCTCTTATTTGACATCACTTCTCGTTTAGAGGACTTTAATATCACATTTGGACAAATGAACTAATAAACGGTAATGACTAAAACAATTGGTTTAAAACTTGGATTAACACACTTAAAGAAAATGGCTTTAATAGCTTGAATTTGGCCGGACATTATGACAAGTTTCTTGTGTCAATGGTCATCAAGCATCAATTCATGGTGTTTTTGATGTCCTTGAAGCGTCTCAACTTCCTTTTTTGAGTTCATTCTATGACAAAAATGGAGAGGTGGTCCAGTTGCATTATATTTATTGATTTTGGTCCAAAATGATATCTGAGATTATCAAGTGATCATATCACTCATTGATGGTTTTGAAGTCAATCCCAACCTTCTCTTGAGGCTTTCCCATGACAGAGAAGGAAAGAATGACAAATAGAGCTTGAAAATGCTCTATCTGCACTAATTTCACCTCAGAGCACAAAAACAGAGTTTTGCACCAAATCAATGCACAGCCATCCTTCTGTAGGCCCGACCGGCCATCAGTAATGCATGGCCGACCCTTGGTGTATGGCTAGCAGTGCAATTTTACAGAAACAGAGATAATGGCTGAAGGTGAAACAGAGGTGGTCTGGGCAGACATAGTAGTTTTCAGGCGATGTGCATTCAACCTCCATTCATCTTCCTTGGTGCTCATATCGAATGTGTTTGATCATTTAATTGTTTCATTAGCATGGTGAATTGTGTTGTTGTCACTCCCCAAACCCGTCCCTAAAAGTTTCGGGCATAACTTATTCAGAAACGAACACTTAACCTGATGTACGTAATATATGGTGCTTGAACGGAAGCATTAATAATATAAAATAACATAAAACATCATCTATTGAGCTACCACTACTATGCCAGGACCGCAAACATTGCATTAGGTAGATAATATACAGGACGCATACACCCGAGCTTCAATTACAATTATTCATATTCTTACACAAGTATTACAGAAGAAGGGGTTATATACATTCAATCATAGGTAAACAACCAAAGTATGAGTCAAAACTTAGTAAGACTTTGCAAAATGCACGGGTTTCATCTTAAGTGCCTGGACACACTGAGGTTGACAAGAGATGGACAAGCCTTAAGGGTTAGGACTGGCCTCCTGGTTGATTACCTACAGAAATAGACAAAATACAGAGTGAGTAAAACTCAGTGAATAATAGCACATAAATAATGTAATGGTTAACTTAAACAGCAGAGTATATCACTGTAGAGGCATATGATGAATTATATTCTGTAAAATGGCCATGGGCCCAATTTACTTAATAGAGTGGCTTTAAGCCCAGTAATATACAGAACGGTCATAGGCCTAACAGATACAGAACGGCCATAGGCCCAGAATTATCAAAACGACCATCGGTCCAGAAATAACAGAACGGCTTATCAGCCCAGAAATAACAGAACGGCTTATCAGCCCAAAAATAACAGAACGGCCATCGGCCCAAAAATAACAGAACGGCCATCGGCCCAATTCATATATGTATGGACTCAAGAGGTGGCTCGCACGGATTCTAAAGGTGGCTCCCACCAAAGTGTAGCACTTAATTCCGTACAGCACTTTGTTCCATACCAGAAAACAATAAGTTGCATCATGTCATAATATAAACAAAACGAACATCATAACGGAATAACCACAGATATCATCAGAACAGACTAGTCTTATAGTCATACAGAGGCACACGGTTTCTTTTTATCATTCAAATGAGTTAGCATAATTAAGTTACATTTGACAAAGTTCTAACAGCAACCATTAACAGATTGGGCGATTCCAAAGGTACAGAAATACTGTAGTTTCATAATGTACCCACATTTCACTTGCTCATCATGAATTAATGCCACTAACTTTCAGATAACAGAATGTGCATATTAACTATCAGCATAGTTGTCTCGTAAATAGCAAAACATAAACATTAACGAGGATCAAGAGCGAATATACCATTAATAGAGGGCATACATGCCATTCCATTGCATTTCATGAGGATAGAACACTTCACATTCTAATGTGGGTTATATGATAACATTAGACCTTTGCATTTATGTCATAGGATCTGAACGATCTCAAGTTCATGTGTCATATAACAGAATAAACTTGATTCATTAGTGGCAACCCAGAATGATCTTCAATTCACCCAATTTTTTTCATTCTAAGATGAACATAAGTTCCCTTTATTCTTGAAAGACGACATAGTTCGTTATTGACAGAACAAAATGATTCCAAAGTCATACCGATGTATGTAAATCTTTCAACATTCACATTGATTTCCAGCTAACATAACTGTTGGTGTAATCACTTACAAGGATAAGACGTTAGTAACAACCGTACTATTACTCACAGTGGTAGGTCTCTGATAGCGGTGGAACGATGTCCTCGTCTTGACCTACAAACACAATGCACATAACAGATTATGAGAATAAAACCAATCTCTTTTTATTCCTCACTCAATAGCTATGGTGGTTCTAGACTCATTATTCCTCCATAGGTTATAATCCATGCCTCATAAGATAGGAGGAATCGATAGGAGAAAGGTTCAGACGAAGAAACGGTACAAATCGGTAAACAGAAAATGAACAGTCGTCACTAATTTGGGCATAACTATTTCTGTATTTAAAATTTGGAAGTGAAACTACCACCATTGGAAACTAGACTTCCGGTGCTTGATTTTAGGCTCAAGAATCTCTCAAAACGAAGTCCGGATGCAAAAGATATGCTTGTTCAAAGTTACCTAGTGCATGCTGAAACAGGGGTGGCCGCTCGTGCGCCCACTTTGGCCGCTCGTGCGGCCCAATTCCGCTCGAGCGGAGAAACCCGGCCGCTCGTGCGGTCAAAAGCAGAATGGAAACCTCTTTTTTTCCCTTATGCTCCGCTCATGCGGTGCCCGTGGCCACTCGTGCGGTCTGGGCAAAAAACATCAGGCCGAAAATGGTTTTTTTTTAGCTCAAACATTTGGTTCTTTCCATTTTAAGCTTGGTTCTAAACATCAATCACTCAAAAACATGTAAAATTGCCTAATAACATGATAAACTAAAATCAACCAAGTATAATCTCATCTCAAATAAATCAATCTTTGCCTCAACTTAGGAATCCAAGTCTCATCTTTTTTTCATATATTCAAATTTCCACAATATAACTCAAAATCATGCTAATACATCTTACCCATGGTTGATTCTCACATATCAAACTTCCAAATTAATCTTTGATCTCATGTATTAGATGAATTATCTACGAAAATGATAATTAGAGCCCCATACCTTCAACCTTTCCTTTTTCCCATTGATCTCTTCCATCTTCCAAGCTTTAAGGTTGATCTTCTCTCTTTAATTCCCTTCAACCATCCATGAGTGTTGAGCTTACTTAAAGAATTTGCCTCTCCTTCTCTCCCTCTCTCTTTCACGGTTCTCTCTCTCTTTCTACCTTAGATATTTTTGGCTTTTCAAAAGATGAGTTCAACCCCTCCAAAACATATCTACTTATATAAATATATGCCTACATAATGTTTAACACAATAAGGAGGCCAAACGCGGCCTTACGAATCGTACAAAATCAAATTTTAATTAAACTTCTCAGATGGCTCTAAAAATTATGCCGATCATAAATACGTCATCTGTTCCGGTTTCTGAAGCCTCTATGACCTTCAATTTTGCGGTACAAAATTAACCACCCAAACGTGCATTAACGAATCAGACAAATTAGAATTCCAATTAATCTTCCGAAATAGTTCCAAAAATTCCCATTAACATATCCAAGTACTCAATTTTGATTTCTGAACCCATATAGGTCGGTAATTTCAATTTTAAATCCGTAACTCAACAGATAATGCTTCAATTCCAAAAGATATAGTTAAATTAAAACACCTCATCTCATAGTTAAATACAAATGATTTCTTATATGCATTTTAGGGTCATTACAGTTGTAATATTTAATTAGTCTAATTAGTTGTAACTAATTATTTGGTGTTATAATATTTAATTAGTTTAGCCTAGTTAATTTCTTTTAATTAATTAGTTTAGATAGTTAGTTAATTATTCATTTCAAGTGTTGTATTAATTAGCTTAGCTTAGCTTAATTAGTTAGTTAGCTTTATTCATTCGGACTCTCCTTCGTGAGAGCTTGTTGTAATAATGTGTATGTTTTCCAACCCCACATCTTTCTCCCTTTTATTTAATCGCTTTTGATGGTTAGATTAAGGACATGTTTCAATTAGCATATCTTATGCTTATATCCATTCATTCGTATTGCATGCACTGAGACTCGGCGCATCATTCAAATTACATTGTCAATTCAATACATCTTTAAATACATGTTTAACCGCATGTTATTTAAATCGATCCATATGTCATATTAGTAGCCGAGCCTATTAATTGCATATTGTATGTGTTGCATTAGGTATCTTGTATAGTTAGGAATCATGCACATTTTTCTAACTTATATCTTCTTAACTTGGAGTACTAGGTGAGTTTTTATGCTTTAGTATATTTGCATGATTGTGAATGTTGCCATGCCTAGCATGCTTACCATGAGGCTAAATGCTTACTTGATAAATTGCATGAATGCCTGTGGATGGAGACTTATTGTTTGAATTGGAATGATTCAACAAATGTAAGTTTTAAGTCCACTTTGTTAAGTGGCAAATCAGTTTTAAGCCCACTATGTTTGGTGGCAAATTTGCAAACTTTAAACCCACTTGAGGTGGCAAATTCAAATCATTTTCCCCAAATAAACATGAAGTTGAATTGTTCTAAGTCGAGCAAACTAGTCTATACTTGTTTGTGTACATCACGTAGTAATGTTAGTTTAATAAATCGGAACAAGAGCATATAGTATTTATAAAACATCATATCATGATTAGTAGAACCCGATCTTTGATCGGGCCAGCGAGGGTGCTCAATTCATGACCTTCCCCTTTCGTACCCAAATTCCCGAGCTGAGACAACTTTGGTGATGACGGACATGTGGCCTTTGACACGAGTCATGGGTTTCCTAAATTTTTTCAAAATAAGATATTTAGGTGGCAACTCTATATCTGGCAAAACAGTCCAATTTTGACATTTTGATTCAAAATCAAATTTCCAAACGATTTGTCGGATTTGGATTCTTTAGTGTTTATCAATTTCACATTGCACTCGTGAGATTAGATTCAGAACCGCAGAAATCCGAACTATAAGACTTTTTTTTTTCGAGTTTCCGAAATGAGGTACGAAAAAGCCGAGTTACAGTTTCTCACCAATCTTGGGTCAAGTGCTAACATATAATTGTGCGCTTCTTTTACGGTGTCAACCTAATTGAGATTATTAAGGTTAAGTATGATATTTTTTGCATTTCTTGCTTTATTGATGTAATGTTGTATGTATTTTACCTCTTTTATCAATAAAATTTTTGTTTTGCTTATCAAAAAAAAAAAGCTATAGACAAAACTGATGAAAGGTGATATTACATTGAGTATAAAAAATTAAAAATAAAAATAAAAATAAAAAGGAAAAGAAAAAAAGAAAAAATGATACGTAATAACATGACTCATCCTTTTATTTTGTGCTGCTTCACTTATAGACAAAAATGATGAAACATGACTCGCTGTTGGCCTTTTATTTCAAAACAATACTTCATCGAAGACTGTTTACAAAACAAAAGATTTAATACGTTTGGTTTGAGTTTTTTAAATTAAGTTTTTTGAAAATTAAATTTTTTAAATTTCATATATATATATATATATATTTATTTTTAGTGAATATTTTTAAAATTTTAAATATTTTTTTATTTTTTTAGATACACTTTACTTAGATGTATCTAAAAAATAAAAAATTTGTAAAAAAATATTTTAAAAACTTAATAAATATATAAAAATATAAAAAATGTACTGAATTCTTATATTTTTTTTGTATTTTTGATATTTAGTGAATTTTTTATTTTTTCACAAATTTTTTACTTTTTAAGTTTATTTATGTTAGGTATGTTTAAAAATTAAAAAAAAAATGCTTAAAATATTAAAAAAATTCAGTAAAAACAAAAACACAAAGAAAACAAAAAAATAAATTTTTTTAAAGTGTTTTTAAAAAACTCTTACTTTTTTTTCTTCTTTTTTATTTTTTATTTTTTTGCAGAACTAGTAAAAGGTTGTTTGAGATAATCTAAATAAGTGTACTTTTAAACTTTTTATGAAATATGAAATAGATTTGGATTGAATTTGACTTGATGTGTTAGAAAAGTGATATAACTTAAATAAAATGATGTGACTTAAACAGCATAGTGACTTTTTGACTTTTTTAAAACTTGTCAAACCAGCCCTAAATCTTAACAAAAAAAATTTTTTAAGCAAAAATAAACACCAAACAAAATATTATTATTATTTTTCCCAATTTTCAAAATTTTTGTTTCCAGTTTTTTCAACTACGTTGTCTCAAATGGGAGATCCATTCATGCCTCAAAACACCACAAGAAGCAAAAACTTTAAGCTTTCTAGGAACAACATAAATAAAAGGTCAATATAGTTATACTGAATACGAAACCTCCCCCAAAGCACTAAATTCTACAATAGGATAGAGCTCAACTGAACAGATCAAACACTCTGATTAAATTACTCGAGCAGTAGTTAATTGACTCAGCTAGATCCGTAGTCCAACAATTCCCACCTGAAGGGACGGAACACAAACAGAACTTCAGGACAGCTCTTAAAGAGAAGAGCCACACAAACACAGACGGCAGCAATAGCCACCATCGACAGCATTGCAGGCCTGTACAGCAGAGAACTACTGCTGGCATTGTTGCCATAAGACAGCTTCTTCAGATCACAGAGTCTGCATGACTGTTTGATGCATCGCCTTATTTTACTACTTCCAATCTCAAAACTGGCAACTTGCTGCTCATTTTGCTTCTGGTTGATGATGTTGCAGTCTGACAGATAACCAGGAATATCAACCACCACATGCCCAGTTACTGCTCTTCGGTTAATTTTTTTCTGGACCAGGTGGATGTACGAGTAGTGTCCCCGCAATCGAGCATAATCTTCAGGTGTGAAACCCGTGCTGTCACGAGCACTCTTCCATGCTTCAACTCCCACCTAAATCACAATATAGTCAGCAACTTCAAAAGTATAAATGCTGAACTTATGCAGTATAACAGAGTTTTTCCTGAAGAAACACTAAGCAAGTAAGAGAGGCACATCAGTTTCCTAGTTAGTTAGGAACCAGTTGACCTCACTTTCATGAGCTGAAGCTTTTTGTTCAATATTTGAACCATATACGTTATATAGTAAATGGGGGCAATAGGTTCTCCCAGGTGACCCAGCTTTTATTGAATTGAGTGATCTGTATCTCACCAATTTTTTCATGGCAGGTTTGTGCAATGCCCCTTTAACACCACACAACAGTGGGTCCAATTTGATGATCAACAAGAAGAGAAATTCAAAGGGGTCCACACTAAAGTAGTTGAGCTGAATATGAAAAGGGAAAGAACTACCTTTCCAGGATCATCAGTTAAAGCATCCAGAACATCCTCAGAACCATCTATACCGGCTGCAACATGGAGGGGAGTCAAACCTGAAGGGCCTACCACATCAGGCCTGAATAAGTTCTTCTCATCACCTCCAACCAGATGACTGAGTTCAGATCTTAATTCATCTGAAACTTTCTCAGGGACATATCTCAACAGGCACTCAACCAGAGGCCTAGAATTTCTCCGTACAGCTGTGTGAATAAGACCCATCTCAGATAGTGTAGGCTTCAGGAAGGGGTGCTCTCGCGCACCTGTACCCACAGTTCCATCGAGAAGAACGTCCAAGAGTTTCTTGACTACAGCACACCAATCATGATCCATGGAAAATTCCATGAGCCACTTGAATCGTCCTAACGGAAAAAGTTCTGAATTGGGATCGAAGTGGCCCAATCGGGACTTCAAGCGACTTCTGTGGAGGAGCCAACCCATTTCATGTACAAAATCCATGGCTTGAGTCCTTGCTTCCATTTTTGCATTTTCTCCCTGGATATCATCAGTCTCAGTCAACTCAATTGCATTCTCAAGTGTACAAATCTCAGAGCAAACATCCTTCTCTGCAACTATAAACGGAAAAAAGCTGCTGCTAAGACCATGATCTTCAACCTGGATGATTCCAAGTAAGCATATTCAGATAACAGAAAGGGAATATTGAAGTTCAGATAAGTTCAGAAAATGACACAGTAGTTCGCACATGCACACAAATATCAGTCCAGACATGAGCCAATCACAGGCTGACTCAACACCAATATTGGCATAGGCAAGTGCCTTGTGAAGCAAAGCCTGCAGAACCATGAACTGAACCTTACCCCAGAAGTAAAATCCACCCAAGGGAAGATGCCTGCTTCAAGAGCAGATGCACAGCTAGATGGTTCCCCCAAGGGTGGTTGCTGATGGGAAGCTCACTGGAAAAAGCACTGATAGCCATAAATGTGATGCTGCATTTTTTTATTTTTTTTATTTTTTTATTTTTTTCTTCCGGTAAGCAAGCTGTGTAAATATAGTAAAAGAACAAGCGTGATGTAAAAATTACAAAAAATGTGATGCTACTATGGAGAATAGGGAAAATAAGAAAAGTGGGGGAGACCAGACCTCAATGAATCCTCTTCCAGTCACCGCAGGGATAGAGCAAGAAAAGTTGAGAATATTAACATTCTCTACCAACTCATCAGTAGCTTCTTCAACTAGATAATTCCCCTCAAGTGCACAGAGTAATCTGCAAAAAGAAAGTCAAACAACAATGGCAGAACTCAATAAAGGCATACTAGTTTACCAAAGATTACAACCCAAATTCCAGATAAAACACAAGCAATCTTATGTCACTTAAAATGAATGACAGTAATAACTAAGGCAAGAGTAAGTGGCACAAAGAAGAATGATGAATACCTAGTGGAGGGTCGTTTTAAGTTAAAACCTTTAACCAGAAATTGGGCTCTCTCTGATATAGATACTGCAATAGGTTTGACACTTAGAATAGCACTACAATTATCATTCTTTAAAGGTAAGGAAGTCTCTGCAACAACCTGACCTGCAGCACAAGAACACAACACAAAATTATCAATCTTCCATGAAGAAGAAGAGGCATTACGATGTCCCAAGAAACTTTTGGAAGATTAAATAATTTAATTAAACATGAGTGTGCAAATATATAAAAAATATGACGGACCATTGTACATAAAAGCTACTTGATGCTGCACCCTAATGTAAACCCATCCAGTTGTCCAGAAAGTGTCATCATTGGAGGCATCAAGAAGCCTACTCAAACTGGAGGTCAGATCACAGCAAAGCTGTATGAAGCAATCAAGACATGGAAAATTAGAAACCCTGCCTAACCAAATAACCACTATTCCGCATATATGTAGAAGAAGAATACCTCTTCCCATGCTGAATCGGGCAGGCAAAGATAAATTGTTAAGACAATACAACCAGGCCTAATGTAGCTCTCGATGTTGGTAGGACTGTGAGATAACCAGTTGAGAATCTAGCAATCCAGAACATTTCACATAATTATTCTTTTTTGTGCAAGGAAACACCAAGAAGGCTCACTTATCCTCCACCCTAAAAAGAAAAGGAAGAATTTCAAAATAAAAGGAGCACTAATAAATTAAAGTTTGAAAAGTACCTGTGCCCGTAGGACATAAGGAAAATCACTTGGTTCTTTCCCAAATAATTTGAGAAGAATTCGATCTGTGCGGCTCTGTAAAAACAGAAAAACAAAACCATAATAACCATTTACAAAAAAAGAAAAAAAAAAAAATTTTGCATGGATATTTAATACTTAAAAGTGTCAAAAGGTTAAGAATAAAAACATATGGCTCAACGAGAATATTCTTAATCCACCAATTAAAGCATGAAATTAGCATGGTTCCTACTTTGTAGAAATAAAAGAGAAACTCAACAAGGCAAATAGGCAGTGAATCCAGATCACACAATTTATCCAATTGCATTGCCTACACTTTAGTATGGAGGATGGGTGGTGCATTGAAAACAGACATTTTTTTTTATACGTCATTCATTTTATTTTAATATTTACCTTAAAGGTTTAACAACCTGTTGTACTCTACAGGGATCTTATTTTTGTGTTCACAAACATGATCATGAAAACAAGTGATTCATAGTCCTCAACATTAGTCTAGGGTCTCTTCTAGTAACTGGAAGAGATTTATTGCTAACATGAAATAAACAACACCATCATTTGATAATGAATAAGCATAATTAATGACCAAAAAATTCAATATGGCTGTCATTTTAACATTTTCATCCTATTTTCAAACAAAGAAAAAATATTGTCAATAAACTGTTAATTTTCTAGGCTCTCAACCTGTGACATGAGTAATATGATTTACAACAATGCCTCATTTCCCCAGTATTAACCCGTGGCTCCGGTAATTAAACTGGGGATGGCCAGATACTATGAAAATTGTCTGTGAAAATTTCGAACTTAAAACTTAAATTAAAATTGTTCTTTTGGACCCACATGCCTGTGCACCTGAGGGGCCCACGCCACGTATGCATATACTACATGCCCAATCATTTAAAGACTGTTTTCCTCTTAGTAATTGAGCAGACTAGATAATTTCTCAAACTATTTCGCAACAACCAGAGTATTGAGGAATGTAGCCAACTGTTTTCTGGCTCCATGCATAGAATTTAGGTTAGGAAAGCCATGAACAAAAGCAATCTACAATAAAAGTAAACCTTGACACCATATCTAAAAAAAACATGCTTTAATGTACCTGAGATTCTCCACTGAAACTTGAAGGTGACTGGGCAGATGCTGAATCTGAATTTCCACTTGTCTGAGGCGGACTTGACTGATGAGAGTCTTGTTGTACCCATGAAGGGCATTCAAGAGAAGCAGTCCTCAAATCCAACACCACTGGTGACCTCTCTAAATCTTCTGTACACTCATCTGAATCAACATATACATCATTTAAATCAAAATTATTCAACCTACTTCGCCCTGCAGAACTGTCTCTGGCTTCTGAATAAGCTGGAGGACTATCTTTAATTGAGAACAGAGTAGTCGGGTTTTCAAAGTGTGCAGTTTGTATATCTTGATCCCTTGCATCCTTGACACAGAACCCTCTTTGCGGCACCTCAGATGTGGTTACTGGGAGATTTTGTTGAATGGGTCTTGGAGCACCTTGAGAACTATTAGAAAGCAAAGCCGAAACCATTTCTGAATTTCCACTATTCAACAAATTCTGAGATTCCTGCAGGAGGCCAGATATGTTTTTATCCCCATGGAGACCACCATGGCTCGCTAAGCTTCTTAAAATATGAGATAACAGATCCTGATCACTTGGTTGGTTTGATTTATTGGCTGCAATTCATAAAAACAAGAATCTCTTGACATGACTAATAATATCAAGCATATAAAGCCTAATAACAAGAATAAAATAAGCCAAGAACATGGTCACATAATCAATTTTTTCTTTCCTCTTTTTTCTCTCAGGAATTGGCGATAAGAGAGAAAAATCAAGAAAAGTACGTGGTGGACTACCATAACCACATGGATTGGAATTCAAGAGCCACAGACTCCAATATCATTGTAATAATTCAACCAAAGCACTGCATGCGATATGAAATGCTTATTCACAATCTAAAATATTGTAGTGATAAGTCAGCCTGGGACAAAATGGTTATAATTTACAAGAGGCAACTGAATCATCTAATAAAAGACAAAAATAAATAAATAAACAAAATAATGTGCACATTGTTGACAACAACCAATATTAACACAACCTGAATCCAGCATTCAACCTTATAGATAAGGTAGCAAATGCGCCAAAAGATTCTAGTGCATCCTCTGATTGATCAAGCAATCTTGGGCAATCTTGGGCAGTAGATCTGGCATAGGACTCCACAAAGCCCCGAAACCCAATGAGCTATGATTAACACATTTAGGTTGCACCATGTGCTAAACAAACAATTAGCCAATGCAGAAAAAAGCTTGAATGAGAAACAAATAACATAAGCTGCTTTGGTCCTTTCAACTACTAGAATGGGAATTCCTAATTCCTGAACATAATTCTCCACTCAAACAGCCTCTAATGTCAGACAAACATAAAAATTAAAATGCACCCACCAACAAGTGATGCAGGGGGGTCGGGATGAAAAGTATTATCAGAGATGTTCCTTCAGTTCAATGAGAATCAGTTTAACCCCTGTTTAGCAACCCTCTACCCAAACAAATACTGCTTCAAGAGCTTTCGACCTTCTGATAGTTATATCATTATCTACTTGATGCGTTTTAAAAGAAAAAATAAAAAGGGTGTGAATGATCTTCACTGTCCTTTTCTTATCATCTTGCCTCTCACAATATCATTTCCCAAAGAAAATGTCAAAGCATAAATAAAAATCATCATGGCTCCAAAGAGATAAGCCAAACTTGGGACAACACTGGTTTTCAACAAGAAAGAAGATTCTCCCTGCCATGAGTGTTTTACATTCTCTGCACGAAATACCACTAGTATACTATGGATATATGGATGAAATATATATATATATATATATGAAGGTAAGAAAAAGAGCCCATAAGATGAGTAAGTTATTCAATTGTAATCAGATCTTGATCCTCAAACAACAAATAAACATTATCAAATTAACAATATACGCTCTACTTGAATGTTCTGGTGATAGTTTGATTATTTCATCGTCATAACTAAAAGGAAGTGACTAAGATGATTCAAAAGATGACCAGCAGATCAACACATGCCACAATGTGAAAGGGAGTGTGATGAGTACAAAAAACCACCCAATTCTCTAGGGATACACCCAAAATCAAAGAAATACTGACATGTGCCTTTTTACAATAACTTGGATTTAATTTGGGAACTCTTCAATAACCAAGTTGAATGTCCTAACAGAAATAGAGGATGGACAACGAGGACTTCGGTTGAAGCGATGGACATGGATTTTAAAAGAGCCATCTAGAAAAAATGGATCTATCTAGTCGACCTCAAGTAATTGAGACAAAGTCTTGTTGAGTTGAGTTATGCATGAGCATAGCTCTAGCTCCTAGAGTATGGAGTACTAGTTATACATGAATCAATAACAAGAAGAAAGAATCTCAACCTTTCATGATAAGCATATTGGAAGCGTTAATGTTGTGTTTGGTTAAGAGGTTTGGAAAGGAAAAGGGAAAAGATGTGTGAAACTGTATGAAATGTACATTTTATTCACATTTCACCTACCTTTTCCCTTCTCCTTTCCCAATCTCTTCCCAAATGTCTCAACCAAACATAGCGTAAGAGATTTTTTTATAAGAAAATAAAATAACCCTTTCTGGCAACCAAGACAGCTATGAACCTTTTTTTTTTTTTTTTTTTGGACGAGTTGGTTAGGCTTTTATCTAGCCATGAAAACATGTCAATATGTAGCACTTCAACAATTAAACAGTTGCAAGGACAGATTTTCAGTTTAATCGAACTGCATGGACACCCATTTCATGCACAACAATCTCACTGCATATTCTATCTCACCACGCATTTCTTTAATGAATGGACCCATTTGCCATTACAATGTCAGAAAAATGTTCCCTGATTCTTTCATATATCTTATAAACTAACTGAACCAGGAAAGCATTATATGGAGAAACATATAAAGCAGGAGCACTAACACAGTAAGCACTAGGACTAAAGAGCATTACAACAGTGAACAGAGGAGAATGAAGGAACCATATTATCCATCATTCATAAGAGAAATTAACAAGACATTACACCATAAAATGAGAGCTATTCTAAGAGCGTACTGAATCCAATCGTTGCACGTTTTCCCTTTGGCTAAACCACCACTTCAGGTTGGCACTTACTCAAGTTAGAGTTTTGCGCTCTCTCAAAACGCCTGCATGTCTGCAAGTTCTCTCGCGTTTGAGCTTCTGAAAGGGGGGCTTGCTAAAGCACTTTGATAAACAGATTTGATCCTGACAGACTCAATTAAGGTGTTAGTGTTTGTTCTATTAGACAACAAAGATCACATTTTTTTCACTTCGTTCAAAATAAGAGTTGTACGATCTCTAACATCATCTCTACTCCCTTTATCAATTCTCCTATCCCACCTAGTTCTATGAATTTCTCTATCAATTCCATTACCTAAAGAATGAAGAAGACAAGTTCCTTGATCATTAATTCCAAGAGTTACCAGGGATACAAAAAGACATAAAAGAGAATAATCTTGCAGAAAAATTCTCATACAGAATCCATGATTGTCATTATGATGAAAAAAAAGGCGAGTTACTTACAATGCATGTTGGAAAGTATCCTTAGTAGATTTATCAATAAATAACTGCTAGCCTGGTCATCGTTGAACGAACTGCTATTAACAACAGCATCAGGTTGTGTCTTCCTCCTCCTCCTATTATGGCCTGCTAAACGTCTCCGACAGCTTCGCTTCCCTTCATCAAATTCTTTCAGTACATGAAACCTGCAGATAATGCAAGAAAACGGCAACTAACTACATAATTTTTGCAAACAAAATAATCAACCATCAATGATCTGACATTGATAATCTAAAAGGCAAGAAACCATAAAAATTGGAAAATTTTGGGAAGACCATAAGAATTCTGCTAGCAAATTTGAAACTTTCATATCTCAATGGATGGAAAATAGAGTAATACAGTGGATGTGTATAGGGTTCTGATTGATGATGTTCCCAGAGTGTTGTGTTGCGTAATAAATTGTAATACAAGAAGTTGTATGAGATGATGATGATGATGATGACAGTAGAATTCGAAACACATACCATCCTACCAACAACTAAAAACAACTGAGAAATTAACACTGACCTACTGCACTGTTGGCAGAACCGCTGCAGAACACTCCCAACAAGTGCCCTGCTAGCCTTGGAATGCATTTCGCAAACCTTATGTCGTCTATGATAATCCTTGGCATTGGTCAGGTCAATCCCACAGTCCTCTACCTGACAAACAGCACGATTTGTAATTGGGGCACCAGGTAACTTGGACTTGTTCCCATTCCCACTTGTCCCATCGCAATTCCCAGCCTCCCTTTCAGTTTCAGTCATAGGATATGCATGGCCACCACCAATCTTTAAAGTAAGGTTCCTGGCCTCATCATCCAAATTCTCATCTTCAACTACAATTACCCTCCTCCGCTTCTCCAATTCCCTTTTTGCTTGCACAGTCACAGGATTAACCACCTCATCAGAGCATGATGATGAACTGTTGGAGGAAACCCCAACCACGGGAATTCCAGAAACAAGTGGGAAAAGTTGCCTGCTCTGGTACTTAGAAGAATGATTGGAATTTAATGGACTAGCAATGAAAAGATCACCATCCCATCTCCAATCATTAGGATCCCACTCCAGACTCCTTTTCCCAACCGCCCTCAAATCCGCAGAACCCAGACCATACAAAAGATTAGCTTCGCCTCCAACTCTCTTCTCCATTGATTGATCAAGCCCAAAAGAAATACAAATCCACAACAACTAATCTAAACTGGACTCTACAGATCAGCGCTCAAATTACCAAAACAGAACACCAAAACAAAACTGAGAAAGGTTTGGTTTGGTTTGGTTTAGCTTCATTCAACTAATCAGCCTCAGTTCTTCCCCAGAAGTCCAGAAAAAGTGCACCAACGCATCCATGATTCCAATTGAGAGCAACCCACATATCCAATTTTAACAACTTCTGATCTGAGTAACTAAAAATCTCTCCTAATTCCAGCAGGACAAGATTGAAAGACAAAACTTTAGATGAAGAAATTATTTGAAGAGAAAGCCTAGAACTTGGCCAGAAAAGAAAATTAGTGGGTATCTTCTTCTTATTCTACTTCTTCTTCTCTTCTTTTTTGGTATAAAGTGATGGAGGTGGCCGGCGGCGAGAGGTGGTAGTGTCGGGAAGGGAACAAAGGAAAGTTGAGTTGGGTTGGGTTGGGTTGGGTAGAAAGATTAGATTGATGGCGAAAGGTTCGGATGGACATGAATGTGCAAGTGCGGAGAGAGAGAGAGAGAGTGGTGGTGGTGGACGTGGGTTGTTTTTTGTCTTTCTTTTGGATGTGCTGTGGGTGGGGGTAGAGAAAGGCAAGGGAAGCAATGGTAGTAGGACACATTACACAAATGCATTTGCAACAAAAAAATAAAAACAATAACAGTTGTTTTCGAGTATGATTTATAAATTATTATTATTATTATTTTTTTTTTTATATCCTTTCCGAAGCACCAAAAAAAAAATATATTTTTTTTTATTTATTAATCCAAATAAATCACTAATTTCAAATTATGATTTGAATTAAAAAAATTTCAAAATTCATAAATAAATCAAGAATTCTTTTTAAAATTCTTAACAAAATTTTTTTTAAAATTTTATTTTTTTAAAAATAATTTTTTTATTTTTAAGTATTGGCTAAATAATTTATTATGATTTACATATATATTGGCGATCCAAAAATTTTTAAAATTAAAAAAAAAAAATAAAAATTGAATATGTAAAATATAAATAAATAAAAATTATATATTTAAATTAAAAAATAAATTTTTAAATATTTCAAATATTTCAAAAAATACAGACACAAGTGTAATAAATACAACGCATATTAAAAAAATAAATACATATTTACAATAAAAAATATTACCCTAAAAAAATAAAAATAAAAATATTTAAAAATATTTAAAAATAAATAAATCTAAAATAAAAATAAAAATTATTTTTAAAACTCATAACCAAATAAATTTTTTTTTTTTTTGCAAATCTCATTTTAAAAATTTATCATTTAAAATACAATTCAAAATTCAAATCTCATTTTAAAAATTAAATCAAACAAAATGTAAATTTCTTTTTGTTCACAAATTACCAAAGCGGCCTAAGGCCAAGTTTAGCAAGTTGTCAAAAAGTTAAAAAGTCAAAAAATTACTCAAAAAATTAAAAAGTTATCGCTATTCACCAAAAGTTAAAAATTACGGCCGCACAACTTCCAATCCTAATTTTTCCCTACATACTAATTTATACAATTTTTTAATACACATTTTTCTATAAAAATCAAAAAGTTAATCCAAACAACTATATTTTTTTCCTCAACATTTTAATCTAAAAATTTAAAAAATTATACTTATTTAAAACATTCCAAATAACCCCTAAATAATGAGGCCCATTCCCTATTACTTGTGGGTCCACCCATCCGGACCCGCGTCTCCCCCTTGTCCCCTCACTTACACGATAATTATAAATTTTTTAAATAAATATAAATATATAAATTTGTTTTGAAAGTCCAATAATTGTTGTAACATCTATTCTGACATGCATTTAAGAATGGGATCTTTCTTAAGTGTGCCTTGCATATGGTATGCAAGATACTTACACCCTTGTATGTTGCATTTATACATTTGTATGTATTAAGTTATATCAAAATATTTGAAAATTTACACATTGGTGACCTGCTAGGCAGGTCACTTTCCAAGTAAATTAATAAAATAATATATAACTTTCCAGGTTAATTAATAAAATAAAAAAATGTATAAGTTTGCACAAAAGCCGTATATTTTCAAGAAAGACGTAAGGAATTTCAGAAAAAGGCGTAACTGATTTCTAAAAACTTACGCCTTTTGTAAAAACTTACACCTTTTTATGAGTACTTACACCTTCTGTGAAATAATTTACACATTTTATGAACACTTACTCCTTTTCTGAGTTGACTTACCAAAGGTGTAAACAAACGAAAACTTACACGTTTTGCTTAAGCTTATACCTTTTCGTGGAAGTGCTTATATTTTATTTGAAAAGTTACTCTTTTGTGTAAGAATTTTTGGCATAACATTTATATTTTGCTGAGAACTTACACCTTTTCTGGAAGCCCCCTTTAAAGCTTTTTCGGAAGTCACTTATACGTTTTGTGCAAAAATAAATTCATCAAATTTACACCTTTTGCTTAAGCTTATACCTTTTCGTGAAAGTTACTCCTTTTGTGTAAGAATTTGTGGCATAACATTTATACTTTTCTTCAAACTTACACCTTTTGTGAAAGAGTATATAAGCACAATCAAAAATTGTTACAGAAAAAGAGTAACTTATCAAAAGTGGTGTAAGTATTTTGACGAGAAGGTGTAAGCCTAAACAAAAGGTGTAAATTGTATGAATTTTTTTTTTCACAAAAGGTATAAGTGACTTCCGAAATAGCTTTAAGTTGGTCCTTCACAAATGGTGTAAGTTCGAGGAAAAAGTGTAAATCTTATGCTCAAAATTCTTACACAAAAAGAGTAACTTTTCAAAAATAGTGTAAATATTTTGACGGAAAGTATGAAGGAGTAACATTTGAAAGTGTTCATAACCACAAAAGGAGTAACAAATGGTTCATTTCAAAATGTTCGTAAACACAGAAGGAGTAACATATGTTCATTTCAAAGTAGTAAACATAAAAGGAGTAACATTTCGAAGTGTTCGTAAACAAATTGAGACAACCACTGAACAAATCAAAGGGTTCGTGACCCCCGCTGACCACCCAAGCGTCGGTGGGCTCCGGTGCTCACAGGCTTCTGAGATCGGCACCTCCACGGCACCGCCGCCGCAAATGAAAGGTTTTTTTGAAAGATTGGCTATCGATCTTGGGCTCTCTGTGTCGATGTCGGCCTATCCTCCGTCGATGTTGGTCTGTCTCTGTCGATCCTCAGATATCTCTTGTCTCCGATCTCCGTGATCTTGAGTCCGTGTCCATGTGGGTTCTTCTCTGTTGATCTCTGTCGATTTCGGTCCTTCTGTCGATCATTGTCCATCTAATTTAACTTTTCGGAAGGGAGTTACACCTGTTGTGAAAAAAAAAAATTCATCAAATTTACAAAATTTGCCTAAGGTTACATCTTTTCGTGGAAGTGCTTATACTATTTCTGAAAAGTTACTCCTTTTGTGTAGGAATTTTTGCAATAACATTATAGCTTATTTTCGAACTTACACCTTTTGTGGAAGCCCAACTTAAAGCTTTTTCGTATGTCAGTTATACGTTTTGTGAAAAAATAAATTCATCAAATTTACACCTTCTGCTTAAGCTTATACCTTTTCGTGGAAGTGATTATATTTTTTTGGAAAGTTACTCCTTTTGTGAAATAATTGCTGTCATAAGATTTATACTTTTTCTTGAAACTTACACCTTTTGTGAAAGAGTATATAAGCACATAGTATAAATGTTATGCCAAAAATTTTTACAGAAAAGGAGTAACTTATCAAAAATGGTGTAAGTATCTTCAGGAGAAGGTGTAAGCCTAAACAAAAGGTGTAAATTGGATGAATTTTTTTTTTCACAAAACGTATAAGTGACTTCCGAAATAGCTTTAAGTTGGGCCTTCACAAATGGTGTAAGTTCGAGGAAAAAGTGTAAATGTTATGCCAAAAATTCTTACACAAAAGGAGTAACTTTTCAAAAATAGTGTAAATATTTTGACGGAAAGTATGAAGGAGTAACATTTGAAAGTGTTCATAACCACAAAAGGAGTAACAAAGGGTTCATTGCAAAATGTTCGTAAACACAGAAGGAGTAACATATGTTCATTTCAAAGTAGTAAACACAAAAGGAGTAACATTTCGAAGTGGTCGTAAACAAATTGAGACAACCACTGAACAAATCAAAGGGTTCGTGACCCCCGCTGACCACCCAAGCGTCGGGCGGCTCCGGTGCTCAGAGGCTTCTGAGATCGGCACCTCCACGGAACCGCCGCCGCAAATGAAAGGTTTTTTGAAAGATTGGCTATCGATCTTGGTCTCTCTGTGTCGATGTTGGCCTATTCTCCGTTGATGTCGGTCTGTCTCCAGCGATCTTGGTCTGTCTCTCTCCATGTGGGTTCTTCTCTGTGGATCTCTGTCGATTTGGGTCCTTCTGTCGATCATTGTCCATCTAATTTAACTTTTCAGAAGTCACTTATACCTTTTGTGAAAAAAAAAAATCATCAAATTTACAAAATTTGCTTAAGGTTACACCTTTTCGTGGAAGTGCTTATACTATTTCTGAAAAGTTACTCCTTTTGTGTAGGAATTTTTGGCATAACATTTATAGCTTATGTTCGAACTTACACCTTTTGTGGAAGCCCAACTTGAAGCTTTTTCGGAAGTCACTTATACCTTTTGTGAAAAATAATTTCATCAAATTTATATCTTTTGCTTAAGCTTATACCTTTTCGTGGAAGTGCTTATATTTTTTTTGAAAAGTTACTCCTTTTGTGTAAGCATTTTTGGCATAAGATTTATACCTTTTTTTCGAACTTACTCCTTTTGTGGAAGCCAACTTAAAGCTTTTTCGGAAGTGACTTATACCTTTTGTGGAAAAATAAATTCATCAAATTTACACCTTCTGCTTAAGCTTATACTTTTTCGTGGAAGTGCCTATATTTTTTTTTGAAAAGTTATTTCTTTTGTGTAAGAATTTTTGGCATAAAATTTCGAACTTACACCTTTTGTGGAAACCCAACTTAAAGCTTTTTCGGAAGTCACTTATACAGTTTGTGAAAAAATGAATTCATCAAATTTACACCTTTTGCTTAAGCTTATACCTTTTCGTCGAAGCGCTTAAATTTTTTTTGAAAAGTTACTCCTTTTGTGAAATAATTTTTGTCATAAGATTTATACTTTTTCTTCAAACTTACACCTTTTGTGAAAGAGTATATAAGCACAAAAGTATAAATGTTATGCCAAAAATTCTTACAGAAAAGGAGTAACTTTTCAAAAATGGTGTAAGTATGTTAATGAAAAGGTGTAAGCTTAAGCTGAAGGTGTAAACGATGAAATTTATTTTTCACAAAAGGTATAAGTGACCTCCGAAATAGTTTTCAGTTGGGCCTTCACAAATGGTGTAAGTTCGAGGAAAAAGTGTAAATCTGATGCCAAAAATTCTTACACAAAAGGAGTAACTTTTGAAAAATGGTGTAAATATTTTAAAGAAAAGTATGAAGGAGTAACATTTCAAAGTGTTCATAACCACAAAACGAGTAACAAAGGGTTCATTTCAAAATGGTCGTAAACACAGAAGGAGTAACATATGTTCGTTTCTAAGTAGTAAACACAAAATGAGTAACATTTCGAAGTGTTCATAAACAAATTAAGACAACCACTGAACAAATCAAAGGGTTCGTGACCCCCGGTGACCACCCAAGCGTCGGTGGGCTCGCAGGCTTCTGAGATCGGCACCTCCACGGCACCATGGCCGCCGCAAATGAAAGGTTTTTTGAAAGATTGGCTATCGATCTTGGTCTCTCTGTGTCGATGTCGGCCTATTCTCCGTCGATGTCGGTCTGTCTCTGTCGATCCCTGTTTATCTCGCTGTGTCTCTAGCGAACTTGGTCTGTCTCTGTCCATGTGGGTTCTTCTCTGTCGATCTCTGTCGATTTCGGTCCTTCTGTCAATCATTGTCCATCTAGGTCTCTATGTCCGTTGATCTCAGTCTATCTCTCTCTCTCTCTCTCTCTCTTTCTCTCTCTCTCTGTCCGTTGCTCTATATTAAAAACGGTTCTCTTTTACATTGACATACTTGGTTGGATTTCGACTCGGAGTCGCTATTCCAAGCCCTCCCAAACTCGTCTTCTCGGAAACAGAGTTGTACTGGGAGAAATGCCAAGCCCTCCGAAACGCCCTTCTCTCTCACATTGCCACAAGACAAAAACAGTGTGATTGGATTTTAGGAACTTACAGGTTTATAGGGGGAAAAACGGAACTTAGACGTTTTGCGAAGTTACTTACATCTGTTTGTCGCATAAGATGTATACTTTTTTTTCGAACTTACACCGTTTGTGAAAGCCCAACTTTAAAGGTTTTTCGGAAGTGACTTATACCTTTTGTGGGAAAAAAAATTTCTTCAAATTAACACAATTTGCTTAAGGTTACACCTTTTCGTGGAAATGCTTATACTATTTCTGAAAGGTTACTCCTTTTTGTGTAGGAATTTATGGCATAACATTTATAGGTTATTTTGGAACTTACACCTTTTGTGGAAGCCCAACTTAAAGCTTTTTCAGAAGTCACTTATACCTTTTGTGAAAAAATAATTTCATCAAATGTACACCTTTTGCTAAAGCTTATACCTTTTCGTGGAACTGCTTATATTTTTTTTGAAAAGTTACTCCTTTTCTGTAAGAATTTTTGTCATAACATTTATACCTTTTCTTCGAACTTACACCTTTTGTGGAAGGTCACGTTAAAGCCTTTTCGGAAGTAACTTATACGTTTTGTGGAAAAATAAATTCATAAAATTTACACCTTTTGGTGAAGGTTATACCTTTTCGTAGAACTGCCAATATTTTTTTGGAAAAGTTACTCCTTTTGTGTAAGAATTTTTGGCATAACATTTATACCTTTTCTTCGAACTTACACCTTTTGTGGAATCCCAACTTAAAGCTTTTTCGGTAGTCACTTATAACTTTGTGAAAATATTAATTCACCGAATTTACACCTTTTGCTTAACCTTATACCTTTTCATGGAAATGCTTATATTTTTTTGAAAACTTACTCCTTCTGTGAACTAATTTTTGTCATAAGATTTATACTTTTTCTTCAAACTTACACCTTTTGTAAAAGAGTATATAAGCACAATAGAAAAAATGTTATGCTAAAAATTATTACATAAAAGGAGTAACTTCTCAAAAATGGTGTAAGTATTTTCATGAAAAGGTGTAAGCTTAAGCTGAAGGTGTAAACGAAGAAATTTATTTTTCACAAAAGGTATAAGTGACTTCGAAATAGCTTTAAGTCGGGCCTTCACAAATGGTGTAAGTTCGAGGAAAAAGTGTAAATCTTATGCCAAAAATTCTTACAGAGAAGGAGTAACTTTTCAAAAATCGTCTAAATATTTTGACGAAAAGTATGAAGGAGTAACATTTCAAACTGTTCATAACCACAAAAGGAGTAACAAAGGGTTCATTTCAAAATGTTTGTAAACACAGAAGGAGTAACATATGTTCATTTCTAAGTAGTACAAACACAAAAGGAGTAACATTTCGAATTGTTCATAAACAAATTGAGACAACCAGTGAACAAATCAAAGGGTTCGTGACCCCGGCTGACCACCCAAGCGTCGGTGGGCTCCGGTGCTCGAAGACTTCTGAGATCGGCACCTCCACGGCACCGCCGCCGCAAATGAAAGGTTTTTTGAAAGATTGGCCATCGATCTTGGTCTCTCTGTGTCGATGTCGGCCTATTCTCCGTCGATGTCGGTCTCTCTCTGTCGATCCCTGTTTATCTCACTCTGTCTCCAGCGATCTTGGTCTGTCTGTGTCCATGTCGGTTCTTCTTTGTCGATATCTGTCGATTTCGGTCCTTCTGTCGATCATTGATCATCTAGGTCTCTATGTCCGTTGATCTCAGTGTATCTCTCTCTCTCTCTCTCTTTCTCTGTCTGTCCGTTGCTCTACATTAAAAACGGTTCTCTTTTACATTGACATACTTGGTTGGATTTGGACTCGGAGTCGCTATTCCAAGCCCTCCCAGACTCGTCTTCTCGGAAACGGAGTTGTACTGGGAGAAATGCCAAGCCCTCCGAAACGCCCTTCTCTCTCACATTGCCACAAGACAAAAACAGTGTGATTGGATTTTAGGAACTTACAGGTTTTCCGGGGAAAAAATGGAACTTAGACGTTTTGCGAAGTTACTTACATCTGTTTGTCGCATAAGATTTCTACTTTTTCTTCGAACTTACGCCGTTTCTGAAAGGCCAACTTTAAAGGTTTTTCGGAAGTCACTTATACCTGTTGTGGAAAAAAAAATTCATCAAATTAACACAATTTGCTTAAGGTTACACATTTTCGTGGAAATGCTTATACTATCTCTGAAAAGTTACCCCTTTTGTGTAGGAATTTATGGCATAACATTTATAGGTTATTTTCGAACTTACACCTTTTGTGGAAGCCCAACTTAAAGCGTTTTCGGAAGTGACTTATACCTTTTGTGAAAAAATAATTTCATCAAATGTACACCTTTTGCTTAAGCTTATACCTTTTCGTGGAACTGCTTATATGTTTTTTGAAAAGTTACTCCTTTTCTGTACGAATTTTTGGCATAAGATTTATACCTTTTCTTCGAACTTACACATTTTGTGTAAGCTCAAGTTCAAGCTTTTTCGGAAGTAACTTATACCTTTTGTGGAAAATAAATTCATCAAATTTACACCTTTTGGTGAAGCTTATACCATTTCGTGGAAGTGCCTATATTTTGTTTGAAAAGTTACTCTTTTTGTGTAAGAATTTTTGGCATAACATTTATAGCTTTTCTTCGAACTTACACCTTTTGTGGAAGCTGAAGTTAAAGCTTTTTCGGAAGTGACTTATACCTTTTGTGAAAAAATAATTTCATCAAATGTACACCTTTTGCTTAAGCTTATACCTTTTGGTGGAACTGCTTATATTTTATTTGAAAAGTTACTCCTTTTCTGTACGAATTTTTGGCATAAGATTTATACCTTTTCTTCGAACTTAGACCTTTTGTGGAAGCTCCCGTTCAAGCTTTTTCGGAAGTAACTTATACCTTTTGTGGAAAAATAAATTCATCAAATTTACACCTTTTGGTGAAGCTTATACCTTTTCCTGGAAGTGCCTATATTTTTTTTGAAAAGTTACTCCTTTTGTGAAAAGTTACTCCTTTTGTGTAATAATTGTTGTCATAAGATTTATACTTTTTCTTAAAACTTACACCTTTTGTGAAAGAGTATATAAGCACAATAGTATAAATGTTATGCCAAAAATTCTTACATAAAAGGAGTAACTTTTCAAAAATGGTGTAAGTATTTTCATGTAAAGGTGTAAGCTTAAGCTGAAGGTGTAAACGAATGAAATTTATTTTTCAGAATAGGTATAAGTGACTTCCCAAATAGCTTTAAGTTGGGCCTTCACAAATGGTGTAAGTTCGAGGAAAAAGTGTAAATCTTATGCCAAAAATTCTTACACAAAAGGAGAAACATTTCCAAGTGTTCCTAACCACAAAAGGAGTAACAAAGGGTTCATTTCAAAATGTTCGTATACACAGAAGGAGTAACATATGTTCATTTCTAAGTAGCAAACACAAAAGGAGTAACATTTCGAAGTGTTCGTAAACAAATTGAGACAACCACTGAACAAATCAAAGGGTTCGTGACCCCCGCTGACCACTCAAGCGTCGGTGGGCTCCGGTGCTCGCAGGCTTCTGAGATCGGCACCTCCACGGCACCGCGGCCGCAAATGAAAGGTTTTTTGAAAGATTGGCTATCGATCTTGGTCACTCTGTGTCGATGTCGGCCTATTCTCCGTCGATGTCGGTCTCTCTCTGTCGATCCCTGTTTATCTCGCTCTGTCTCCAGCGATCTTGGTCTGTCCGTGTCCATGTGGGTTCTTCTCTGTCGATCTCTGTCGATTTCGGTCCTTCTGTCGATCATTGTCCATCGAGGTCTCTATATCCATTGATCTCAGTCTATCTCTCTCTCTCTCTCTCTCTCTCTCTCTGTCCGTTGCTCTATATTAAAAACGGTTCTCTTTTACATTGACATACTTGGTTGGATTTGGACTCGGAGTCGCTATTCCAAGCCCTCCCAGACTCGTCTTCTCTGAAACGGAGTTGTACTGGGAGAAAGGCCAAGCCCTCCGAAACGCCCTTCTCTCTCACATTGCCACAAGACAAAAATAGTGTGATTGGATTTTAGGAACTTACAGGTTTTCGGGGGGGAAAAACGGAACTTAGACGTTTTATGGAAAATAACCTTTTCATAAAGTTTGTTAAAAGAAAGAAATTATTTGAGAAAAGGTATAACCTTTTCAAATATGGTGTATGTTTGTCCGAAGAAGGTGTAAATTTCCATAGAAAAGATGTAAGTTTTGTTTTTCACTAAAGGTGTAACTTGAAATAAGAAGTGTAAATTTTATGAGAAAGGTATTTCCACAAAATGTGTAATTTTTCAAGAAGTTGTAAATATTTCCGAGAGATGGTGTAAATTTTAAGGAAAGCTGTAAAATTAATTTAATGGTTGTAAACTTTGTGAGTTTTTGGAAAAGCTATATGTTCCCAAAGAAGGGCAATTATCGAAGCTGAATGTTTCGTTTTTACGAAAGATATAAGTTCCCAAAGTAGACCAATCCCAATAAAGGTGAATGCTTCGTTTTTAGAAAAGAAAGTTCCAAGGTGTAACTTTTATTAAGAAAATTAATTTAAAGATATAAGTTCCAAGGTGTAACTTTTATGAAGAAAAATAATTTATAAATGATGTCAGTTTTCATTAAAAGGTGTAAGTTGTCAGAACAAGTATAAAAAATGCCGAAGTGTTCAGAAGAGGTGTAAGTTAAAATCGGCCCCTCCGTCTCTCTTTCATCTCGGACCTCTCTCTTTGTTTGTCTTTCTCTCTGCCCGTCTCTCCGTTGTTCCATTTCCCCGTAGCCGTAGGGTTTTATAGAGAAAAATATTTGAGGGCCGAGCTTAAGTTGTTGGGAAGGCTAGCCATGGAAGTGGATGCATAAATACTTTTTTTAAGTTGATTTTTGTCCGTGGAGCACAATCGCAAGGGTTAATCGAGCACCACCGCAAGGGTTAATCGAGCACCACCGTTGGTTCGTCTGATCCGGTTGGTATTTCCTTTATTTCGTGCTGGTACATTATCTGTCTCCTTGTTTGTCTTCTATCATTCGCATATACCTTCACACCCAACCCGAAATCGACACCATCGGAACTGTTCTGTACTCCATTTTTGTATTTTGTGCTATTCGAATAGGAACTCTTCCCTCTGCTAACCGAAATGGACCCAATAGGAACTGTTCTGTACTCGATTTTTGTATTTTCTCCCTTTCGAATAGGAAGTCTTCCCTCGCTCGATCTTGCCAAGTTGAACATAGGTATCATAGTAGTTAGCAACAAGCATAAAAGGTGTTCTCCATTTACATGGCGAACTTGTTACGTTGGGTTATATATAACGAAAGAAGACTTGAAAAAAAATTTGTGTAATGTTGGGACGGGAAAAACGAATTTTTTTTTTTCGAGTAGCCAAAAAAGGAAAAATAAGAAACTCGATAAACAAACAATGACTAATCTTGTTTCCGCAACGGGTAGCACACTCGGTTGAATTCTGCTTTCAATTTTGTACTACTCGCTGATTTTATATTGCTGGAAGTTATGTTTAGAAACAATCTGTGTTACACGGACTCTTGAAAATAGATCAAATACCTGTGTCGGACACCTGAGAGTCGGACAAGGGTATGGGATATGTGTCGGATAGTTTTCAACCGACACTTCTTATATAATTGTATATAAAACAATTATTATATGTGCAAATTATTGTCAAATTACTATAAATGTGATTTCGACACTGTGAGTTACATGTAGTACCATTTTATGTCACATATTAAACTAAAAATATGATATTTTTTCCCCACACCGCGTAACATTGAATGTAGGGTTCAGATTTAATTAGTCTGACCTGTACATACATACCGCACCCGGCACCCGTACTCGAGTCCGTGTAACACAGTAAACAACTCTTTCTTTCAGTGGTGAATTTCATGCATAGTTGACGGTATTCAACTTAAAACATAGGAAAGCGAATTGAAAGAGTTGAAATGAGGATTTTGCTTCCCAAATTTTGTAGAGAGCTATTCGTTTCCACATCCAGTTCTGAATCAAGACTTGAAGCGTTCACTTTTATGGCTAGCCTTTCCAACAACTTAAGCGGCCAGAGACGATGGCGGAAAACCAATACCTTCTCCCCACCTGAGTCGGACAACCGTAACAGATTAAGGAAGAAGTTTGCCTTTAGTCCTTCTCTAATATCCAACTTTTCTAAGATGTGGTCCATTCGGGCATTGTCAATGCCCTCTGTTTCTGTGGTTGACGTGTTTGTAGGTGAATTCTTTAGGAGGTATCTGAACTGTGTGTGCACATACAGTGTACTCACATCCCAAGTGATGTTCAATTGCTTAACGAAGTTGTTCAGTTCTTCAACTTCACGAACTGTTGTAATGGTGAGGTTCAGAAATTCAGAAAAGTCAAGAACCCCAGGCAATTCACGAAGAAAATCTCCTTCGTAGAAATGGATAACCTTGCCTGTCATTGCACGCAACTTATGAATGACGGTTACCTTCCTGTTGAAGTTATCGTCTTGCATATATATATATAGCAGTTACATTTGAAGAGGAAGGTAGCTGTCATTCATAAGTTGCGGGCTGTCTGGACTTTATTGAGCGAGTTCATGAAATGCGTACTGTTATTTGTCTTTTTTATGACATTCATGCAGAATGAGAATGGATGGCTACGTTAGTAATATTTGTTGGCAGGCAGTGGCAGTCTTGCATGTTTCATTGTCACATACAATTGATGAAACTTGCTTGTACGCCCGGAAAAGTATTCTTCTCTGATCTGGCCACTGTCTGAGCACTCGAAGGTAATGGAGCATGGGCCAGGATGCGACCACGGATTACGTACCGAAGTTGCTCGATGAAATTGAAGCCCTCAACTTGATGGCTGGCCTTTCCAACAACTTAAGCGGCCGGAGACGATGGCTGAAAACCAATACCTTCTCCCCACTTGACTCGGACAAGCCTAACAGATTAAGGAAGAAGTTTGCCTTCAGTCCTTCTCTAATATCCAACTTTTGTAAGATGTCGTCCATCCAGGCCTCGTCAATGCCCTCTGTTTCTGTGGTTGACGTGTCTGTAGGTGAACTGTTTAGGAGGGATCTGAACTGTGCGTGCACATACAGTGTGCTCCCATCCCAGGTGATGCTCAACTTCTTAACGAAGTTGTTCAGTTCTTCAAGTTCACGAACAATCGTAAGGGGGAGGTGACGAAATTCAGAAAAGTCAAGAACCCCAGGCAATTCACGAAGAAAATCTCCTTCGTAGAAATGGATAACCTTGCCTGTCATTGCACGCAACTTGTGAATGACGGTTACCTTCCTGTTGAAGTTATCGTCTTGCATATATATATAGCAGTTACATTTGAAGAGGAAGGTAGCTGTCATTCATAAGTTGCGGGCTGTCTGGACTTTATTGAGCGAGTTCATGAAATGCGTACTCTCTTTTGTCTTTTTCATGACCTTCGTTGAGAATGAGAACGGGTGGGTACGTTAGTAATATTTGTGCGCAGGCAGTGGCAGTCTTGCTTGTTTCATTGTCACATACAATTGATGAAACTTGCTTGTATGCCCGGAAACGGTTACCTTTCTCTGATGTACCCACTGTCTGAGCACCCGAAGGTAATGGAGCATGGGCCAGGATGCAGCCACCTGGATTCTGTGCAACCAAGTTACTCAGTAGGAAATTGAAGCCCTCAACTTGATGGCTGGCCTTTCCAACAACTTAAGCGGCCGGAGACGATGGCTGAAAACCAATACCTTCTCCCCACTTGACTCGGACAAGCCTAACAGATTAAGGAAGAAGTTTGCCTTCAGTCCTTCTCTAATATCCAACTTTTGTAAGATGTCGTCCATCCAGGCCTCGTCAATGCCCTCTGTTTCTGTGGTTGACGTGTCTGTAGGTGAACTGTTTAGGAGGGATCTGAACTGTGCGTGCACATACAGTGTGCTCCCATCCCAAGTGATGCTCAACTTCTTAACGAAGTTGTTCAGTTCTTCAAGTTCACGAACAATCGTAAGGGGGAGGTGACGAAATTCAGAAAAGTCAAGAAGCCCAGGCAATTCATGAAGAAAATCTCCTTCGTAGAAATGGAGAACCTTGCATGTCATTGCACGCAACTTTTGAATGACGGTTACCTTTGTCTTGAAGTTATCATGTTGCATATATATATAGCAGTTACATTTCAAGAGGAAGGTAGCTGTCAATCATGAGTTGCGGGCTGTGTGGACTTTATTGAGCGAGTTCATGAAATGCGTACTCTCTTTTGTCTTTGTCATGACCTTCGTTGAGAATGAGAACGGGTGGGTACGTTAGTAATATTTGTGCGCAGGCAGTGGCAGTCTTGCTTGTTTCATTGTCACATACAATTGATGAAACTTGCTTGTACTCCCGGAAACGGTTACCTTTCTCTGATGTACCTTTGCTGCGAGCACCGAAGGTAATGGAGCATGGGCGGGATCTGACCACGGATTACGTACCAAGTTACTCGATGGGAAATTGAAGCCCTCAACTTGATGGTGGCCTTTCCAACAACAAGCGGCGGAGCGATGGTGAAAACCAATACCTTCTCCCCACGGCTCGGACAAGCCCTAGCAGTTAAGGAAGAAGTTTGCCTTGATCCTTCTCTAATATCAACTTTTGTAAGATGTCGTCCATCCGGGCCTCGTCAATGCCCTCTGTTTACGTGGTTGGCGTGTGCATGGGTGAAGCTGTTTAGGAGGGATCTGGCGTGCGTGCACATACGATTGTGCTCCCATCCCAAGTGATGCTCAACTTAACGAAGTTGTTCGATTCTTCAAGTTCACGAACAATCGTAAGGGAGGTGTGAAATTGAGAAAAGTCAAAGCCGAACAATTCATGAAGAAAATCTCCTTCGTAGAAATGGAGAACCTTACTGTCATTACATAACTTTTGAATAGCGGTTACCTTTGTCTTGAAGTTATCATGTTGCATATATATATATGATTACATTTCAAGAGGAAGGTAGTGTCATTCATGATTCTGAAATTTGTGTGGACTTTATTGGCGAGTTCTTGCAATGCGTACTCTCATTTGTCTTTCTTATGACATTAAATGCGAGAATGAGAATAGATGGATGCGTTAGTAATATTTGTTGCGACGTGTGATCTTGCTTGTTTCATTGTCACATACAATTGATGAAACTTGCTTATGCGCCGGAAAAAGTTACCTTTCTACGGTCATGCTTTGTCTGCCTTGCTGAAGGTAATGGAGCATGGGCGGGATCTGGCGACCTCGATTACGTGCAACAAAGTTGCTCGATGGAAATTAAAGCCCTCAACTTGATGGTGGCCTTTCCAACAACCGGCGACCCGAGGCGGCGGTGAAAACCAATACCTTCTCCCCATCGACTCGGACAAGCCTAGCAGTTAAGGAGGAAGTTTGCCTTGATCCCTCTCTAATATCCAACTTTTCTAAGATGTGGTCCATCAAGACATCGTCAATGCCCTCTGTTTACGTGGTTGGCGTGTGCAGTAGGTGAACTCTTTAGGAGGGATCTGAATTGTGCGTGCACATACAGTGTGCTCCCATCCCAGGTGATGCTCAACTTCTTAACTAAGTTGTTCAGTTCTTGAAGTTCACGAACTGTCGTAAGGGGGAGGTGAAGAAATTCAGAAAAGTCAAGGAGGCCAGGCAATTCACGAAAAAAATCTCCTTCGTAGAAATGGAGAACCTTGCCTGTCATTGCACGCAACTTTTGAATGACGGCTACCTTTGTTTTGAAGTTATCATGTTGCATATATATATAGCAGTTACATTTGAAGAGGAAGGTAGCTGTCATTCATGAGTTGCGGGCTGTCTGGACTTTATTGAGCGAGTTCATGAAATGCGTACTCTCTTTTGTCTTTTTCATGACCTTCGTTGAGAATGAGAACGGGTGGGTACGTTAGTAATATTTGTCTTGTGAGCAATGGCGATCTTACTTGTTTCATTGTCACATACAATTGATGAAACTTGCTTATGCGCCAGCAGTTACCTTTCTATGATGTACCTTGTCAGGCACACGAAGGTAATGGAGCATGGGCGAGGATCGACCACCTCGATTACGTGCAACCAAGTTACTCGATGAATTTAGCCTTTGGAAGCCAACAATTATTACTAACGTGCCCATCCATTCTCATTACTGCGAAGGTCATAAAGACTACACTTGAATATGCGCATTTCATGAGATAAACTCAATAAAGTCCGGATAACCCATGACTGAATGACACCTTCTCTTCAAATGTAAGCGCTATATATATATGCAACGATAACTTGAAAGAAAGGTGGCGAGTCATTCCAAAGTTGCGTCAAATGCAGGTTCTCCATTTCTGAAGGAGATTTTCTTAGTGGTGGACTCATGGCTTGAGCATCACTGGATGAAGCTCTTCCACTCTTGAAATGGGCAGTCAAATGGCCTCACCAGCACTTAAATGAACAAACATCTTCAAAAAAGAACAACAGATGAAAACGAAAAGAACGATAACCCGAAATGGCCGGGCATGAAGTTCAAGGCTTCAATTTCCTTGCTTGTTTCATTGTCACATACAATCGATGAGACTTGCTTGTACGCCCGGAAAAGTATTCTTCTGATCGCCTTTGTCACGACCACCCGAAGGTAATGGAGCATGGGCCAGGATGCAGCCACCTCGATTCGCTGCAACCAAGTTGCTCAGTAGGAAATTGAAGCCCTCAGTAGGAAATTGAAGTTGGTCAGTAGGAAATTGAAGCCCTCAACTGGATGGGGTTTCATCTGGTTTTTGTGGATGTCATGAGCACCAATTTCTCTGTGGCAGTATGTCGTGGCATTGTTTAACCCGCATGAAATAGTTCGATTTATACGTGTCCTTTGTAGTCGGGCCTTCATAAAAGTATGTGCGTGTAGTCCTGCAGCCGTAAATGGAAAACAAAATATAGTCCTCCCTGTGCAATATTTGCGACATTATGCATTTATCGCTTGTACACATAATTATTTTAATTGTAAGTCAGGAACTAAATGCAAAATTTGAACTAAATGCAAAATTTGATGTTCTTTTATGCTCTGTTTCAGAATCTGTATATGTGTTGGGAAATTCTACGTGTTGTTGTCTGTGTTTACGCAAAATTTTGAGGTTAACAGCCACATGTTGCAGCCGTTTGTTTGTGTTCTTGTAAATATTGATTCGAATACTTTGCAGGAGTTGTCGTCATTGCATCTGATGGATATTGGTCACCTCGCACCAATAATGTTAGTTTTCTCCTTAAAGACTTCCTACCACTTGGTTTCGTACATATGTTTTTAAACAAACGCATAATCGATCTGAAAGAATATCTTGATTTTTCCGGATCAATTCTTTCCGGCAATTCGTGTACTTTTGTGTTTGTGTTATTTGTTTTCCACAAATTTTGAATGGCCTCGCTTTGCAGCATCAATTTAGAAGTTTTGTTTCAATTACGTCCATTTGATTACAACTCTTCACTGTTTTGTATCAGAAAATATGCATATACGTGCCGACTGTACTTTTTGTTGTAGTGAACTTATAACTTTACTGAACTTACATAATCGCAATCAATTGACATTACAATCTTTGTTTTATAAATCACAAATGGCATTAGCAATTAGACCGAAAATGTCCAGAAATTTTGAAAGGGACTTTCAGAATTTAGGTAGTTTAAAGTGCATCGATCCAAATTAGACAACGGACAAAATGTGTACACCACCCCTGTAATTTCCCCTTCAATCTAATTTGTATGATTTGCTCTTTCATAAAGGGGAAGGAAAAGATTGAAGACAATTGCCGAACAACAAATCCAAATGTCCCACACTATCGCTGGCTCTTGTCGGAAGCGGCCAGTTGCACCATTCATTTGTTACAGGTACTAGTTGTTTATTTTGACAATATGGAATTACATTTTTTGTACTGAAATTACGCGGCTCGTCGAAGTTCAGTTTGTGATGTTTGAAATTGCTTTTGTTCCGCATGTCTGAAAATGTATAAATTCGTGTCGATTCAGTCCCGGATGTACGAAAGCTGTATTATGCCGATTTTGGGGCCAGCTTGACATAAAAACTTGCATATATATATATGTATTCATATTTAAGATTTAGTGATGATAAGCTTCACGATGCTTGCATGCAGCCAGCAACAATTCAAGGAAATGCAAGGGCCAGACTACACTGGACAAAAAATGGTGAGTGTCGAAATCTGTATTCTCTATAATACACTATGATGGAAACACATCGCTGGGTTGCTATCCACACGTTGTATTGAATGGTCGTACTGGCCTTGTGATTGTTTCACGTTTGTAGGATTGTAGCATGTAAGAAGGTCACCTTCCTATTGTTTTTCTAAATTTCAATTCTTTGTAAAAGTCCAGCTACGTTTTGTCGCTGACTTTTTGCTGCAACTGTTATTTGTATTTGCAATCTTATTTAATTACCAACAATGCACGCGGATTGCGTTTGGCATAAAGTTCTACTTAAAGTATTTTTCGACTCATAGTTGTTACTTGTCTTGTACGCCTGTCATTTACTTGGTTAAAGACTAGAAAGGAGATTGGGGAAAGGTGGAAGGCACTCCTCCTCGATGAAAAAAGAGGTTTATGAAATGGCTAAGGCGAGCGCTGAGGAAGACGCCAAAGTTGTACCATCTGCACTGAAGTCTGAAAAGGTCATTACGTACTTCATGTTTTCGTAAATGCATTTGGCTAGGTCCTGCTTTCTTGACATTGTTAGTTGTATTTTTGTATTAATTTAAGGGTAAAAAATGTGCAGGGTAAAAGCCAACTCCGCATATCATTGAAGTCAATTGTTGAGCTAGTTAACCGTTCAACGGCACAAAAGGCATACATTGACATTGGGTTTCTTGGCCTCACGGAGATGAAGTGTACACGTATAGATCACGACTTGTGCGCATGGTTGGTGTAACTTCGATCCGACAGTAGTTCATTGAATGTTCATGGTTGTCAAGTCGTCGAGCTCACGTGTAAAGGCGATTAATGTTTTATTGGGAATACGGTGTGAAGGCGATGACGTGCAGTTGGCTGGGTCATTAGAAGCATATCCCAATATCTACGATGAGGTTGGAGTTGTTTACGGTGTCATTCCTTTGAACAAGTTGAGACTTTATCTGACCGAGTCTGATGGTGCGGGGGACGAGTTTCGGCGGAAATTTCTTGTATGCGTGTTGGGGGCCATGTTGTGTCCTATCACAATGACCGGCTTGAATCCATCGTTCATTCATGCCGTGAAGGACGTGAATCGTATGCGAGCTTGTAATTGGGCAAAGTTGACACTGCAATGCCTTCACAACGGTGTTCGCAAGTATAAAGGTCATCGCAGTGCAACTGGATGTGTTTTCCTGCTAATGGTATGCCAATAACTTGATTTTTTTTCCATTCCCCCCTTCATGTGTTTGATGCATTGTTCTGTCATGGTTCAACAAATTGGCCTTCATTGGGACATACAATGGTACTTGCTTTGTGAGTACGACGAACAACACTCTTTCTCACCCAAGTATGGTACTTGCAGGAATATATTTTGTGCGAGTACCGTCATGAATTTAAGAACAATGAGTACAGGCCAAAAAGTATGCCGAACCTCAATGGAGGAACCAATTAAAACTAGGTTGCGAAGAGGGGAACCTGAACATAATTTTTTTTCCTTGGTTTCATCAATAAAGTCGTTGGTGTGCTGTACATTTGTTTCCCAAAACACATTGCATTATATGTGCCTATAAAGTTGACAGCATCCTCAACAAAATCGGTATTCTATGTACGTTCCGCTGCAAAATTCAGAATCATGAATGTTATTGTTACTGAATATAGTTAATTTTTCTGGGAAGAACAACTTAATTATGGTGTGCCCCTCAATGTCCACAAATTGTTGTACCTGATCGTGTTTGTCGACCTCGACTACGACGCACTCCACACCTCGGCTTGATGTTTGGGGTGATACGCAAATACGGGAGACGCTACGACGTATGAGAAGGAAGCTCAAATTCCCAAGAAATGCGGTAAGAACTCCCACGCTTGCAGCTGATTCACACCATCGACCCACTTCTCTTCAACATACAATGTCGGGCTTCATTTATGCGTTTCTATGATTAGGTGGAGTTTGATTCGATGCTGATGATGCTGACATGGATGCATGCCATGTCGAGAACCAACAAAAAGGACAGTACAATGAAGTCCGTATGAGCAATTTGGAGTCTGACATTCGCGAAGTGAAGGAAATGATGAAGCAAGTTCTCCACAACCAAATAGATTTAATGGACATGTTGCGACATTTCGAAGCCAAGCAAGTTGTTGGCAATGACAAGGTAATCCATCCAAGCAAATATTTAATTTTCACACAGTTGAGCCACATCATTTAAAGATGGTTTATAAGACTAAGTTCACGAATGTGTATGTATGATTAGGTGGAAGGCAATGATGTGTGTATCATTAACCTCTCCTCCAATGTTGCTCAATCAAGGAAATCTTTGAAGCAATCGCTTCAACATTTCGATTTGAACGAACCGCTCCATGAACAAACCAATTTACGTGAATCAAGCAAATGCTACACCACCTCATCAAGGTATATTCTCTACACATAACCGGCGGCGTGGCCCAACAGGTGTGGACCTGCCGTTGGAGTCAAGGTGCATGACGATGGCGTGGCCAAACCATCTGACGAAGTTAACCCAATGGAGTGTAATATTTCAGATGTACAAGGGGTGGATCACCAACAACAAATTTTGAAGGGAACCTTGGCAAGGGACAAAAGTCATTTGCATGATGGGCAGAAGCTGAACATTGAAGAAGGTGGGGACAACAACAAGAAGGGAGCCCTTCGGTCAGGGGAAACATATGAAACTGAAGATAAATACACTCATGACCTTCAGTCAGTAGGCGTGAAGAACATGGCGTGCGATGTGCATACTTCTCCTACTAAGCTTGGCAAACCATTAGGAGCAACTAGAATCGTTACGGGAAGTGCAAAGGGAAGACGAAAAGGAAAAGGAAAAGGAAAAAAGCGCGGAAGTGGAGTTCAAGCCACTGAGGTGGGGGATATGCAATTGTGCATCGATAGCAAAACAAATAGTGGACTTGACGACATAAGTTCACCTGTGGATGTTGATGGTGTGGACAATGTGAACAAGGTACAAATACTGCCTTTCATGGCCCACAAGTTCTGAATACCCAATTCATGCCCACATCAATAATGTTTTGCTAATTTTACAATCATCTGTGTTGTATTGTACTAGTTGTCAAAGAATTGCATGTTTGCGATTATGATTTCGCCATATGTTAGTACACATTTCTAACAAACTCCGCACCAAACATCACAAGTTGGGAAAACTCGAGGCTCACATTTTTACATCATTTCACGTTGTTTTTCTTGACTCTGACCTTGTAATGTAAGCTTCAATTTTTTGTGAAATGTGTAATGTTAGTTGGTACATTTATTTTTGTAGGACTCTGCTCGATGTTGACAATGAAGGGTTGTTATCGGCGGATAGGGGTGCAAGCCGAGCCGAGCCGAGCCTTGCTCGAGCCTCGGCTCGGCAAGCTATCGAGCTCGTTTATTGAGCTCGAGCTCGGCTCGATAAGGGATCGGCTCGAGCTCGGCTCGTTAATTTTTATCGAACTCGAGCTCGGCTAAACTACTCGATAAATTTTTTAATATTATTTATATTATTTAAATATAAATTTTAAATAAAAATATTATTTATATTATTTAATATATAAAAATGCATTTATATTATTATTTATGTATATATTTATATATTTTAATATATAAATAATGTATTTATATATTATTTAATATATAAATAATATATTTATTATATAATTTAATTATAGATAAAGCGAGCCGAGCCTAAATGAACACAAAGCGAAGCTCGAGCTCGCTCGTTAATTAACGAGCCCAATAATCGAGCTCGAGCTCGGCTCGTTTACTAAACGAGCCGAGCCGAGCCGAGCCCTTACCGAGCCGAGCCGAGCCTGTTCACGAACAGCTCGGTTCATTTGCAGCCCTAGGAACAAGAACTTCTTAACTATGTATTTGACGATAGCAAAAATGAAATGTATTGTTTCATTTACTACTTGCAAATTTTAAATGACAGTCCACTGTGAAATAACTATCGTTCTAAGGATCATTTTTTGCTTGTAGGGACATTGTTGTTTCCATGAATCTTCATGGACGGCCATGTGAAGTTGCCACCTGTGACATGCGCACGCCAAAACCCGGGTCTGCTATCCCATGTAAGTGTTGGTCGCACAAATATGAATCTTTTTTTTTTACCCTGACTCAAAAAAAAAACCTTTCTAATCACCTTGCCTTGTGTCTTGCATACAATGTTCCAGCCAATCAACTTGGTGGTGGTGCAATTGACTAATCGACAGAGGGATTTACACAATGACGGGAGGCACACTGATTGGTTCTTTCCCGTATATGTGTCGGTAAGTCAGTGTTTAAAGCTACGTTGTGTATTGTGTATGACATATTTTGACAAATGTTTCCGTTAATGACCTTTATGCATTACACATGCAGACTTTGATTCTAAATAAAGATATGCAACCTCTGCACCATGAACATATCGTGACATCCTTTTTCGGACATGACAGATACACTGCTGCGATTGATGCATACCAGAGGGTAATATCAATGTTCATCCCGTTATATTAAAACGAAAATATGAAAGGCATTACATGTTTACATCGCCTCTAAACAAGGTCTGCCGTTTTGTTTACGTGTAGATTTACATGCCTTTCAATTACAGAGGAGTGCATTGGTTGTGCGTTAAAATTGATATGGTGGACCGTGTAGCCTACCTATTCGACTCGGTCCCATCCAACCGACCGAACAAAAGGAAGCTGAATGCGGCTAAAATGTTGGTATGTCCTTCTCGTGCATTTCTGAACACTAGAAAAAACTTGAACATCCTTTACGTAAACCAACTTCAACCTTGTGGAACAGGTTCAAACTATGCACTTCTTTGTCAACTACACTTTGGAAATGATTATGTTACAGACGTCGTAGCTTTTCCTCTGCATGTTAGATGAGAGGCCAAGACAACAATCGGACGAGTAATCCACAATCCCTCCCTCACATTAATGTCTATCTTTGCATAGTGACTTGAACCTATTAAGTATTGACGACAACTTTAATGTCAAATTATTTTTGTATACGTTGACTGTGGGATGTTCGTCATCAAATTCATGCAAAGAACCGATGAAGCCCCTCCACACAAGGTACATTCTACCGCTTAATTTTCATTTGTCAATCAAATCCTTCCTTGTATGTCCTGCAATTTTAACTGATTTGTCTTATGATCTTTCTGTACAAAGTTCGCTCCCTGTGTGCATCATAAGTTGTTGGTTGACATCGTTATGGATGTCAATAATGCAAAGATCGCAGAGTACCGGGAGTGCCTTCATATGAGCAATGCCACAAGCTAGGCCAGTGATGGGATTGGGCTGCCAGTACGCCAGTAATTTGGGTGGCAATAGGACTTAACTAATTTTTTATTGTTTGATTTCAATATGGATGATATTTATGGCTCCCCAGTATTGTTTTTGCTGGACGATGTAAATATGGACTAACTGCAAAGTGCAAGTCAAATGTAAACATGGATAAAACATGTCGATGTGGCTTAGTACTATTTTCTTTACTCATGTTTCTTGTTCGGATGAATGCGACTGTAACTGTATATACTTTACGGCTGCTTTTGTTGCCGAAGTGTTTTTATAATTTAATTACGAAAAAGGGAAAATTAATTTTCAAAAATGAAAGAAACCACATTATGAATGAAAACTCAATACTCTTTGTAGGTAGGTTATATATCAGCCCATTAGCACATATGACTCCAGCCAGAACAAAACTTTCATGGCTTACAGGGAAGGTTAAAAAAAAAGAAATCAAATCTACATATCTGCTGCATCATCAGCAGCGTCTTCTGAAGAGTTGTCCGTACTATCTGATTGACTGTCCTCATCCATTGTCTTATCAGACTTCGCTTCGTCTGCCGCCAAGTTCTCATCGGTCAGCCAATCAACGTTCTGCTTGATAGCGCCGACTTGCCGCTCCAAACTTGACAACCGTCTGTCCACTTCATTCAGCCTTTCGTAGATAGCTTGCAACTGCTCGAATACAGGAGCAAGATGAGCTTGAACAATAGCTTCAATCTTGTTCGAATCACACATTTTGTACGAATATGTGTATGGTTTATTTGACTGACTACTTTTTTAGAGGAATGTACAGATTCATAATATTACACAACACTATGCTGTATGTATTTGTAATATATGGTACATGACTTGTATGTTTGCAGAAGACCTCATGCATTGTGACATACATTGTATTAATTTCTCAAACTGGCCGAATTCATCTTGCAAAAATTCGTTCCTTCTTGCATGCACCAAGTCATCCGCTCAAGACCCTGATCGTCCATTATTTGGCATTTCCAACACACATGCATTGCACCTTCCATCGATGCTATCCTTGTCATTGATTTACACACCCACAGTTCATCATACATTCACATTCCTCATTTGTATTTGTGCCCCACCCAATTACATGTCTACTCATCCATAAAGGTTAGCAAAATTGCTCTTATCGGATACATATGCCTTTCCAACTGCACCCAACCTATTAAATGAAATACATGATCAAGAAGTTGCTTTTACCTTGATTTGGGGGTAGGTTTTGCCACCAAACAACAATGACTGAGTTCACATCTTTAAACCTACCACCAATGTATTAATGACTACGGGTTTAAGGTAATTTAACATTTACAACCAACCACAAAAAACTTTGGAACCAGGGTTGTGTCCTTTGTATTTGGGTTTGTTTTTACGTGCGTATATTTTTGGTGAACCTGCGAAACCAAGGATGGACTCAATCAAGACCCTTCACACCGATGGATGCACACCACGGTAAACGGCCGTGGACAATCACTTGCAACGGTGACGACTCGGGCCAAGTCACGAATTGGATTATGCAGTGGGTATATCGATTCCTTGTGATCGGACGTTTTTGAAACAGGGTTCCCCGTGGAGTTTTGAACCTCTCGGATTACAACCGCACCCTAATACAAGATGCTTGCTCGAGGAAGTATTTTGGAATTCAGCTTCATTTGCCAAACGAGTTCAGTGTGAACACCACTGTCGATGTGCTTTTCTGAAGGTCACAAAAGCCCGATCGGTTGAAATGCAGCGGCAATTCCCTCATGTCAGCGACTCCCAAGTTAGGCATCGTTTGCAAAGTGAGGTTGGTCAGATGACTCGTCGACTCATTAGGAACTCGCGGATAGAGGACGCAAAGGCAGAGTCGAAGATACATAGATCGAACCCGGCAGCTGCGATCAAGGCTATAATGGAGGATCCTGCACTGGTGTCGGACCCTGACCTTTCAGATTACTCAGACTCCGAGGTTGTTGATTTGAGCGAGGATTAGCAGACCTAGACATGTGTATGACATAGTAAGCGTAGTCTTGTAAGCTGGCATCGTCGAGCGAAAATAAACGACTAACAAACTAACAGACCGTCATACTCTGACGGTTGGCCTTGTTCAGCTGTGGTTGTGGCATCAGGACGAGTTGTTTCTGGTACTGATAAAATGGCAGCATCAGCGCCTTCAGGCTCTTTCTCTCGTACTGCTAACAGGGGATAGTGATGAGGACCTTCAACTTCTGTCTCGCCCATTGGTCGTGGAGATGAGTCCTGTATTATGTCCATCCTTGTAAATTGGAGAACAATACCAGTTACTTAAAGAGAAGTTTTTTTTCCCCAAACAAACAGTAACATTTGTAATTCTATTTACCTTCGTTGTGACTCTCTTCTGGTTGAGGGGATTTTGTGTTCTCATCTGTTGGAGAGGATTGGGTGTTGATTGAAATGTCAAATTCAATCCTCTGTGATTCTTTGTTTGAAGTTTGGGAATTGGAGGGGTTGGATGGTGATGGTTGAGAGCTAGAGACAGAAGGGACAATGTGTTGAGGAGAAGTGGAACGATGTTGTGATGCAGATTGCTGTGGCGAAGAGTGTGAAGCAGGTTATAAGGAAGTCTGTTGCGATACTTCAGGTGGTGGTGGAGTTGGTTGTACAATGGGTTCTGTGGGTACATTGCTGATGGGACTGGGAATTTGATGAATGTGTTGAGGAGAAGTGGAAGCATCGTCATCATCAGCAGCAGCAAGAAGTAATCTCCTTCTTTTTCTCTGCACAAAAGTAAGTGATCAGTCGGGCGTGAATGGAAATTCAGATGATGTAAAAATGTAAAGTGAAGGCTTACTTCGTAGAGCTGCCCTGAAGGATTTGATGTAGTTTGGCCAAGCATTTGGCTGAGAGGGATATCCCACTCAGTTAGGTCTGTGCTTAGAGCAGGAGCAGGCTCTTCTCTCCTCTTCTTCGCTGTGACCTCTGTCTCGGCAGGGGTACGGGTGGTAGTTCCTCTCGTGCTTTCATCTGTGGTACGCAAAAGTCTCGCATTAATTTCGGACCTGAAGGGGTGTTTGTCTGAGTAGTTGCATCCATTGGAGCCTTGCCTTTATGTTGGTCCCTAACCAATGGTTCAGCAGCAGGCCCAATTTTGGCTGTCAAAGGTTAAACAAGTTAGTGTTTTAGAGAAAAAAACAAAACAAATTGCATGACACAGTCAGGGATCTCAAGTATATGAAGGAAGGATACCTGTAGCCTTAAGCTTGGAAGGCGAGGATATGCGGCCCTGAATATGACAAGTATCGTTAAGGCAGCTTTCAAGTGGCTTGTAGAAAATAATGGCAGACATAAGTCCCCACCAATGGTCAAAAGCAGCCGAGCAGTCCGAAGCAGGTTTGAAGAAGAAGGGGCCAAAATCTTGGAAAAGTTTGGTGTTCTCTGTGAGAATGGATTCAGCTTGTGTAGGATCTTTGAAGTGGATTCTGGACCCAATCTCCTCATGGATGGTTGGGTGGAAATAAGGATAAGGGATAGCCTGGGAAAGACCAAATTGCCTGGACCATTGATTCGGACAGTATGTCTCAAAGCCGCAAATGGATAGCTTGGCGGAGGATCTGGAGAATACCAACCAAGACATGTCTAGAGGTGAGAATGTGTCTCCAACTCTCATTTTGTTCTTGGACTTGGTCATTGTGTAAATCGAGATAGGTCTGTGAAAAAGCGAAGTCTCTTGGAGGAGAATTCAAAGTTTTGAAATGGCATGTACAGGTGGGAAGGTCTCTGCGAAGGAAGGTTGTAAAACATGGTCAGATGATTTGTGAAAGTGAGGATGGGTTGGCTGGTATAAGTGAGCAGTTGCTCAGCATAGGAGTAGCAAACAGGTTTCAAGGTGTTAGGTGGTGGGGGTCGTGCCTCAGGGAAATAGGCATACAACCAGGCCTGGAAGAGCCAGAAAGGGCCACCACAGTTGCCAGAAATCTTCTTGTCCACAAAGGAAAATAGGGCCTTGTAAAGGGTGGCAAGAAGATAAGGGGCTAAAGCCATAAGTTGGCCATCTTGCATACACAAGGCAAGGGGGAGGTATTCTTTCGTGATCTTGTACCGTGGACACAAAAAGAAACTCACAAAGCCAAAGTAAGTAAAGCAGTTCTTTCTCTGTCATCGACAGGGAACCAGCTTGCCTTGGTATTTTTGGCAAAATCAGATAGCACATGTCGTGTTTAAAGTAAATGTCACTTTTGGAGGCTCAAGGAGAGCATGAATTGGATTGCCCAAGATTGGGAGACCAGTCAAGTGAGCTACATCTAAGATGGTAGGGGAAATCATACCAAAATTGAGGAGTAGGGAGTTACTAGACTGCGACCAAAAGCATGCAGCAGCAGCAATCAGCCCCTTGTCCGCGTCATAAATTTTAGTCGACAGTCTAATTGCTTCACTAATGCCCTGGTGCTTCCATACTTGACGTCGTGACCTTCAATTCTCTGGCCCGGCTCCAATTAGAGTCTGGTGACCTCCACCCTCTGAGTGGGTTTTTCTTGACATTCAGCTTAGTCCACTTCACCCGGCTTGGTTGAAGAAGGTTCTCACCATTACCAAGGGATAGTATGGACCTAGCTAAATGCAGGAAGTAAGACGCGAAGGTAGGGCCTAGAGTAGCCTTAGCGACAGAGCTTGTCTTTGGGCAATAGGGTTGCACCAAATTTTAGAGGAGCGTCGTGCTCTGATAGGGTCTGGGAAGCGGAGTAGGTCTTCATTGTTCTCCTCAGATGGAGATGGTTGAGATTTTTTCGGCGCCATGGCTTAGGGTTTTGTGGTGCTCTGGGTTTGAACGGCAATGGTTGAGAAGGAGAGTCTGATCTGGGAGTTCGAATCAGAGGGAAACGAAGTGGTTTGAAGTTGAAAGGGTGGGTCTTTTATAGCTTATGATGGGGCCAGTATATTTGGGCTCTAGTTTATGTTTGTTTTGGGCCCGTATTAACAAATTTGCTATTGGCCCCAAACAATGGCTCCCTCGTTAAAGTTAAATATCATAGAAAAATGTTTTGTGGCCCTAAAAACAGTGGCCCTAATGGCCCTAATTTCCTTTTTGGGTAAGTCTTTTTTTTTTCTTTTTTTTTTTTACCTTGTTTTTTTTTTACTTTATATGGAAATTAGGGCCATTAGGGCCACTAATTTTCGAATCATATGACTTGGACCTCCATAAGGGGGACCCCCATGACCCCCTCTCTTTCTGATTGGCCACTTTTTTTTTTTATATAAAAAAAATTTCTTCTTCTTTTTTTTTCCCTTCTCCAATCAGCAGCCCCCACGTATGTGTGTGTGGGGGGGGGGGAATTGGTGGTGGTGCAAGTGGTGATTGGAGGGGGTGTCAATCACTTCCGCAATATTTAACTTCAACATGGGGGCTATTGTTTGCACCAAGTTTTGCCAGTCTTTGTCGATAGATGGTCCACTTAATCGAGGGCATGTGGCCAAGAATGTCCACCACCTGAAAGTGGGCTCTCTGCATGTGGGTCACCTAGAAGTGATAGGGGAAGTTTTTACCACCAGTCATGGAGGTAGTGGGCACACTTTGAGGAGGAAGCATGAGACAAAGCAGGAGCCTTGCTCTGTCGACAGAAGTTTAAAACAGTTGGTGGCCATGAAATAAACACAAGAAAAGGGAGCTCGACAGATAGAAGTGGAGGTTTAGTATTGATATCCGTATCTTTGTTTTTCGGCCCATCATTGCATGATCCCACACGTCTACACCATAACCGCCACCCCGACTTGAATCTTCAAGTCCCTCTGCCAAATATTGATGTTCCCGATCGACCTTCCTTTTCACCATTGTGGGGCATGTCCTCATCATTATGAGTTAGTGGGCATACTTTCAGAGGAAGCATGAGACAAAGCAGAGCCTTGCCTTGCTCTGTGCCGAAGTTTCAAGCAGGTTGGTGGCCATGAAATAAACACAAGAAAAGGGAGATCGGATGTAAGTGGAGGTTTAGTATACTTGGAATGCCTAGAACGGAGATCGTTCGTTTCGCTATCCGTATAGTGTTTTTGTGGCCCAGCATAGCATGATCCCACACGTCTACACCATAACTGCGACTGTAACTGCCCCTTGACTTCGAATCTTCAAGTCCACTCTGCCAAATGTTGACGCTTCCCTGTCGACCTTCCTTTTCACCATTGTGGGCCATGTCCCTCATCATTATGAGACAAAAATCGACAGAATATTGTCCACTAAACACAACCACAATCCTTGCAAACTGGGCCACTGAACCACAACACTAGGCCATCCTTTATTCTCGACTATGAATCATCACACTCTGCCAAATATTGAAATTCACAGTAATTTAATAAAAATATGTTCAATGTTCTGTATTATAATGACTTAAACACAATTGTTGTCCTACATTTTACGTAACGAAATTACACAACTTATTTATATCAAAAACAAAATATACATCTCGGGTTTATAATCAAAAAAATGGGAACTACTTTTTTTAAAAAAAAGTTCGCTCATATTTTCAGCTAAATTATGATTGGATATTAGATTAAAAATTCCTCTTTGCACCTATTTTTCCCACATCCTCCCAACAGCTGCTCCATTCAACTAACATTGAATCTTGCATGCCACCTGACTTACACTGGAGCGATTCTTGGCGGTGCTCATGGATTTAGTGGCCACCTCCAAGAGGAAACATGAGCAATTGGGAGTCTCAGATTCAGAGAGGAAAGGCTAAAAGGATCTAGGCACAGGTGGCAACTTCAATTATATGCACTTCGACAGGTACAAGTGAAGCTTTTATGTGGTTTCAATACACAGAAATGACCGTGCGATTCTGTTGCACGTAAGCGATTGCGAATTGGGAGATCATGGGGTCCTGGGAATTTTATAGCTATAAAGGGCAGAATGTTTGCAGAGAGAGAGGACATGAACAACAACACAACTTACTTTCTACATTGTAACTTCTGTGTAGTTTTTTCCCTTCTCCTTCCTACTTTGTTCTGAGACAACACAACAACACAACAACTTTCTACTTTCTACTTTCTACTTTGTTACCATCGGTTCATCGAAGAAGTCTTCATCCTTTTCAGCATTCAAACCAATACCACAATTGCTTGATTTTCTTCTTCAACTTGTCAAGTTAAAAATCGCTTCGTTCTTTGTCGATATAGGCCCACCATAATTTTACTAACAATAAACCCATACTTCCATAGTAAACATGAAATAATTTCACAACTCACATGCTCAGAACTCGTAATTCATATACCAATCGGCATGGAGATAAAGTAACGAGTTCGTTGGGTTACTTTCTCCAAATTATACAATTACGATTCACCTCATCAATTGTGTTGAATCATTTTTCCACACCGCCGCTTCAACACTACCGTATTGCCCCAAATTTGCTTGAATCGGAGAAACATCGAAAAATAGTCGCCGTTGCTTAATGTGCGGTGTACTTGGATCCACCAACCCGCCAAGACCGAACCGGCGATGACTCGCATTGTACTCACGGTCGATTATGTGGGGTGTATCTACATCCGAGTTAGTACCCATGTTCGTCTAAACCGAACCTTAGGACACGTTAAACTTTGTGTGCCCAATGCATTTGCAATTCCCACATTTTCTTGGTCTTCACGTTGGACGATGCATCTGGGTTCCTTTGTCTTCACAACATCGGGATCTTCTACTCCAAATTGTCGACAGAATGAATGTTTCCCTCTCTCTCCATTCCCACCGTTCAAATTCCTCTCATATAACTCCTTCATCCGGCTCGTCATCGGAAGACATGCATCCCTAGCCTCTTTGAAACCTTCCGTTGATTGCAAGGCATAGAAACACATTTCGTTGTAGGAAGAACTCAATATCCGTCTGCATACGTCGTGTTGTAGTGCTATCAATTGAGGGTTGAGGCCATTGCTGGCCATCCTTGCTTGCAGCCCTTGTCCATCTATGCAGCACACAAGTTGGGGGAATTTGCGTGAAATTTTCGGCTTTCATAACACATATCATGTGGCAGCAAGGTAGCCCAACGACTCAAACTTCATGGAAGAACATCTCATTGCAGCATCCACTGGACTGTGTGTCACTATCCATGATCATCCTTCACTTTGTACTTATGAATATAGTAGCATTTCGACCATCCCAAAGGAACACGTCCTTCACATTCAACTTCCCTCTTCTAAGATTTCATCACGGAACATTCTAAATATATTTGTGAATAGCTCACTCCACGCTCTCTATATCTCGCAATGGAGTAATCAATCTGGGAAAAGTGTTATTTGTTTCAAAGATCATCTCCACCTCGTTATACCTTATCCTTGCAAGAGCCCGATCATAGTGCCTAACAAATTCATATAGCTTCAATTTGTGTTGGAGGAAGGAATTGAAATAAGCATTCATACACTCGACGAAATGAGTGCTCTTTATCCCAAAGAAAGAAATGTCCACGCATATATGCCTCGGCCCACATATGACGCTTCTCATATGTCTCCAACACTGTTGTTGGTTTCAAGTCCAAATTTTTCGACCATTGTCGTCGACCATGCTCAAACTTTGTCTCATCCGTTTCCATGTCCATGCACCGCTTGAAAGCATGTGCAAAGCCACTTATGTGAACATTTGAAACAAAGATTTTTCCCAAGATGCCAATTACATAATCGATGTCTTGCGTCTGAAATACTCTTCGATTGCCTCTCGCATCGCCTTATCCCCATCTGTCACAAGACACGTGTGCTTTGTGCCCATCGCCTCCATAAATGTTTCCAAAACCCATGTGTATGTCTCAATTGTCTCATTAGCTAGCAAAACACATGCAAATATCGTGGTCCTAAAGTGGCTAGTCACACCAGCCAACATGACAAAAGGTTTCTTGTATGCATTGGTTCTGTAAGTTGAGTCAAATATCAACACATCACCAAACTTTGCGTAGTCGGCCCGCGATTTCGAATCTGCCCAGAATAGATTTTGTAACTTGTTATCGTTACACACATCATACTTGTAAAAAAAACGTGCATCAACATCAAGTTTTGCACATAGGTAAACCAACGCACCCTGCGCATCACCATCCTCAACTTCTGCTCTACGTTCGGCTTGAATATGGTTGTGCAGATCCGTACGGATGAAACCAACATTCTCATAAGACCCGGATTGATTTACCATATAGTCCATGATTTGGCTAGTCTTCACACCGACATTGCGCATAGCCATTGCTTGAGCTTTGTTAGCGCTGTTTAAACTGCGATGTGACCTCAGATACATCACACAGTGTTGTTCCGCCAATTCATGGTTGTGGTCTGCGACGAAGTGAGTCACAACATACTTTCCCCCTTCACCAAAGATCCGCGTCGCATCTATGCGAAATTGGGCCTTGCAACCTACTCTTGTTAGTGCCTTGGGAGCTCTACTCTTCTCAGCAACACGGTCCAAGTATTTTGGTAATCTCTGACCCTCCCTTGAACACAACCACAGCCTACTAACGACCTTTCCCTCTTTATTTGTGTTAAATCTGGATTTTCGTATACTAAAGCCCTTCGCTTTAGCATACGCATTGTAGAAATCTTCTCCATCTTCGACCGAATCAAATTTCTGTTCCAGAATAGCACGTTCAACATCACCAACCATGTCATTGCGATGAGCATCGTCAACCATTTCTTTTTTCACGTCGGCTCTGCCATGTTCACCGTTCATATTGGTTGCTTCTTCATTGCTCGGACCACCTTCGCAACCATGATCAGTTTCTGCTCGACTTTCATTCATCAAACGAATGTCATCTGCTTCATTTCGAATGTCATAATCATCACCTTCCCTTTTAACTTCCATTGGATATATCAAGAGGACATTACTACAAACAATTACTTGATGACCGAAAATTGTTAACACAAACACAACCATGACATTTTCACACGGTTTACCTGTTTCTGCAAACACAAACACTCGCTTGAGAAAGAGAAAGAGAAAGGTTAGTTGCCAATGGAGGGGTTCCCGTTGGACCGAAGCGTAGAGCGGTTGAAGTTAGGCTGGGGGTTTAGTTGAGGGAAAATAGCTGAAGTGAACGGGCCAGAGAGATAGAAAGGGAGAGAGAGGAGACTCCATACCTCATATCTACTTCCAGAAGGGCTTCACTTGACAATGGAACCAACATGCCTTCTAGTTACGTTGTTGTTGGAAATCGCCTGCTATCTTTGTTCCGCATGAGCTTCGTCAATGGAACGAACCCAACAGGGCTTCTCCTGTTAATGGAAATCAACAGCTACACGACTCAACCTTACAGAGAGGAGAACAGAGAGATAGAGACGAAATACTGAGAGTGAGTGGGATGTAATCATGCAAATACAAGCATTAACCCACGCCGGTTTCAACTTTTTCACGATTAAACAATTCAATGGTCTTGATCAATTATTGTAATCTAACGGCTAACAATTGGGTTGCATATGGTGTACAACCTTAAGGGGGTTGCACACTTAAGCATGACCCTTAAGAATGATAATTTTTTAACAATCCCGCTACAGACCCCAGTGGCTTGTGACCCCAGTGACATGGCAGCTGATGTGTAAACACAGCTGAAAATTTAAAAAATATATATATATATATATATCTGGAAAAAAGCGGGAACTCGTCTATCCTCACCTCTCACCGCCATCCCCTTCCTCCACCGACGACGGCCATAGCTCGCTAGAATTTCTGCAATCTTCGTCGCTCTCATCAATCTGGTAATATCTCCATAGCTCGCTCTCATCTATCCTCAATCTTCGTACCTCTCATCAAACTGAGTTTCAAACTGAATGGGTTTAAGGTTCCTAAATGGGTTTAAGGTTCCTCTCATCAAACAGAGATTGAGAGGAAGATTGAAAGGAACCTACAGGGGCACAGAACTATAAATTTACGGATCCTCTCAGGAAATGGGTTTAAGGTTCCTCCTCAGAAAATGGGTTTAAGGTTCCTCTCAATCTTCGTACCTCTCATCAAACAAAGTTTTCACCCACTTTCTCATTAAAGGAAAATTTATAGTTCTATGCCCCTGTAGGTAGTAAACTGAATGGAGATAATTAATTGTTGATGTTCACAATTTTCAGGAACTACTTTCAGTTGAAACAAACAGGGGAAAATAAGTGTTGGGTGTAAACAGGGGAAAACAAGTGTTGGGTTTTTTTAGCCTCTGGGGTGGATACGTTGATTGCTGGAGTTGTAGCCACTGCTTGAATTGCAAGGTTTCTTTGGTTGAGGTAGTTTGATAACATTGCGTTTATTTATTTATTTATTTTTTTGGTTTGCATAAAATAGAAAATAAATTTTATTTTTAAAAAAAAAGAAAAAAAAACACTTGAGTGTACACAAATATTTTGAAAAAAAAAAACTAAAAAAATGCTCAGTGAATTGCTGGAGGTAGTGATTGCTAGTAGAGGGTGGTCAAATGTGGTGACTGGAAGTGGGAGTGGCCAGAGCAATCGCCTAATGGTGGTGACTAGAGAGTGAAAATTTGTTTTGGAAATAAAAGAAAACATTTTTTTTTATAATGAATTCCACTTTTATGGAAACAATATCAACAAATCAAATAAGTTTTTGTTTCTAATTTAAAAATAAAATAAAATAAATATGAAAACCAAAACAGAATGTAGTTAGAGCATGACAAGTACCTTGATTCTCAATGAACAAGAGCTGGAATCAGCTTTGACATGATCAGAGAGTGAAATTCCTAGGAGAGTGGAATCCTTCAAATATGCACTTTGTTTTCTCTGTGTTGCAAGTTAATTGTTCTAATAGCTGTATTTGTTTAATTGTTATTTCAGTACGCAAAGTGGAAGAATGGAGGTTGATTCAAATGTTGGTGAGAATCCTTTAATACATGAGGGCGAAGATGTTGGAGAACCTAAAAAGGGTATGTGTTTTAGCTCAAGGGAAGAGGTGTACACATTTTATGGCAAATATGCTAAGCATGTTGGATTTTCTATAGCTCATAGAGCACAACATTTTGGAGATGATGGGCAATTGCTAAACTTTGCAATTGAATGTTCTCGAGCGGGGTAGAGAAAAAAGAAATCAGAAGTCAACCCTCTGAAGCCATGTTTGTCCACAAATATTGGTTGCACAGCAAGGGTACGAAGTAGTGTACAAAAAGATGGGAGATATAAACTAACCATAGTTAACCTTGAGCATAATCATGATTTGATTCCCACTGACTCATGTCATTTTGCAATGAATAAGAAAATTCTTACTCCTGTGAAGAGAAGATTAGAAATTAATGATGAAGCAAGGATTGGGGTGTCTAGGAACTTTCATTCAATGGTTGTTGAAGAGGGGGGATGCGAGTCATTGACATTTGACGAGCGAGATGCAAGAAATTACATTGAGAGAGCTAGAAGGTTGAGGCTTGGGGAAGGTGATGCCGAATCACTTCAAAGTTATTTTATGAGGATGCAAGCACATAGTGAGAGATTCTTTTATGTGATTAATGTTGATGAGGAGTTTCGCATTAGAAACTTGTTTTGGGCTGATGCTAGGAGTCGGGCGACTTATGAAGCATTTGGAGATGTCGTTTCATTTGACACAACGTATTTGACGAACAAATATGACATGTCATTTGCTTCATTTGTCGGAGTTAATCACCATGGACAGTCCATTTTGCTTGGTTGTGGATTGTTGTCTAGTGAAGACACTAACACATTTGTTTGGCTATTCAAGTCATGGTTAAGTTGCATGTCAAATCATCCGCCAAAAGCTATCATGACTGATCAGTGTAGAGCTATGCAAAATGCTATAGAAATTGTGTTTCCGCAAACTCGACATCGGTGGTGCTTATGGCATATCATGAAGAAAATTTCAGAGAAGTTGAAAGGATATACTCAGTATGAAGCTATAAAGTTGGCTGTGCAAAATGCTGTTTATGACTGTTTGACAAGAGCTGAATTTGAGAGTAAATGGGAAGAGATGCTTGTAACATTCAATCTTTATGATAATGAGTGGTTGGGGCTACTATATGATGAGCGGAATCGATGGGTACCTATCTATGTCAAAGATGTTTTTTGGGCTGGCATGTCAACTACACAACGAAGTGAAAGTATGAATGCGTTTTTTGATGGATATGTAAATCCAAAAACTACATTGAAGCAATTCGTTGAACAATATGACAATGCCTTGAGAAATAAGGTAGAGAAAGAGAAGAAAGCAGACTTTAAGTCTCGACACAAATTGTTTGATTGCCTAACTATATATGGTTTTGAGAAGCAATTTCAGCAAGCCTACACTAATGCAAAATTCAAAGAAGTTCAAGGAGAGTTGAAGAGATTAGTTTACTGTCAGGCGGTGATTGTGAAAGAGAAGGGATCAATTTGTACATATAATGTCCAAGAAGCGATGGTAGTTTGTGAGAAGATGAAGCATGTGGACTTTGTTGTCTATTTTAATTCAACTGAATGTGAAGTTCAATGCATTTGTCAGTTGTTTGAGTTTAGAGGCATTATGTGTGCTCACTCACTCACTGTGCTTGTCAGAAGATGCATAAATGAGGTGCCAAGTAAATACATTTTGCCCCGGTGGATAATAGATGTGGATAGAGAATACGCATGTATCAAAACCACATACATCGGCTTTGGCAATGATTTCAATGCAAGTACCTATGAGAGAATGAACAAAAAATTGATTGCCATTGTACAACTTACTGGTAACTCTGAAGGCAAAACTAGAATTGTAGACCTCGGGTTGGATGAAATCAAAGAGAGAGTCATGAAAGAAGAATCCGGTGATGGGAGTAATTCACCATGTTCAACAAAAAGTCCGATTCACACCGGTTCTACACAAGGAGGTACTAGTAGGAAGGTGATTAGTCCTTTGGTTGCTCGGCGAAGAGGTCGTCCAGTTACGAACGGAAGGTTGCCAAAGTAGATCAAATTGTTAATCGGTTCAAGGCAACAGCAAAAAAACAAACAAAAGCAAAGGTAAAATGTCTATTCAATTTTTTTTTTTTTTTACAAACTCTATTCAAGTATGTAAAAGCAATTCAGAAATTTCAATCTTTAATTATTCTTGAAAACATACAGGCTGCTAAGTTGCTTCGATTTGAAGCCCAAGCTCAAGCTCAAGCATATACACCGTATTATACTTATATGGTTGGCACAGAAAATAGTATGTATATACCGGTACGTGTTCCAAAGAGGCCTTCATGTACTTTTACAAAGTGTATTCCAAAAAGGACTTCATGTACTTTTACAAAGTGTATTATTCTAATATGTACTTTTTGCAATGAATTGTCACAGGTGGCCCATGGTATTGGAGGCATGTCTCTTACTCCATCGGACTTCATAAGTGGCATACAGGGAAGTTTGATGAGTGCTCCAACTCAGATTTATGGTTCTGCATCTCTAACTCCATCAGCTTCTCATGTATGCACACCAGGAAGCTTGGATATTACAGACTTGTTTGACTAGTTTCTATGTATTCGAACTGTTTGTTTTTGAGGTTGGAAATTATGTAGTCTATTAAAAACTTTGTTTTTGAGATTGTAGTTTATGTTACATGTGGATTTGTAAAACATGTTGTGTACTAATTATTAATGAAATTATGTTATTATTATTATTTGTTATATAATGAAGATGTTCCAATATTTAGTAATGAACAATGTTTATTTACCAGTTCTTTGTATTGAACAATGTTTATTGAATAGTTTTCATGTATTCAACCATGTGTATTCAAGAGTTTTCCTGTGATGAACAATGTATATTAAATAGTTTCGCTATATTCAATCATGTATATTCAATAGTTTACCTGTATTCAACAATAGTTACCTTGCATTCAACAGTTTCCTGTATTTAACAAAGTCGATTCAATGAGTATTGAAGAAAATATACAAGTTTGAACAAGTCATTTTTCATTCCATTCACCACAAAAGAGGTACAATAATTAGGTTTCAATACACAACAAAACATAACTTCCTCGAAAACATCACAAAAGTATTCAGTCTACTTGAACTTGTACATTGACATCTACTTCTATTACATATTCATAAGGTTAAAGAGACCAATTACAAGCAACACGGACAATATATATATCAACTTTTGCATCTTTGCGTTCTGAACTCAAAGTTGTTCCGTCAACCAATCTGAGCTATTGCCACTGACACTTGAACTTGACATCTGCAAAAACGGACAAATATTAACATGACAGCACTTGCATATATTCATTATGAAGCACATTAAAAATACAGGTTTCTCAGTCTACAAAAAAGCTGTTATAAGCTTTATGACAGCCCTTGGAGGTGATTTTGAAAATCATCTTATTTACCCTCCAAAAAAGCTGTTATAAGTTGTAGTTGGTGTCATAAAGCTGTAACAAACAGTTAGATTCTGTAACAAAGCTGTTATTTTTTAACTTTATTCAATCATTGGATGCTACTAGCAATCATTCAGATATAAGTGTTATTTCTCAGTCTACATTGACCAACCGTCATGACACTAGCCCCTCAAGCAGTGACTTAGTTGAGGATGAGGATTTCAGCCATTTTTTAGACAGGGTGTTCATAAAAATGATCAAGTAAAACCTGTAAAACCTGTTTCATAAAAAATCTAGACAGGTTTCAAGTAAAATCTGGACCTGTAAAACCTGTTTCATAACAAATCTGGACAGGTTTGAAGACTAAATTATGTTTCATACACCTGTTTCATAAACATAAAGCTGTGTGGTTATAAAAGTTGTTTCATAAACATTAGTCTTCAAACCTGTTCATAATTTCATAAACCTGTCTATCCAAGATTATGAAAACCAAGATTATGTTTCATAATCTTGGATCCATCCTGTTATGTTTCATAGATACAGGTTTCATAGATTATGAAACAGGTTTATGAAATTCTGAACAGGTTTATGAAATTATGAACAGGTTTCCAAGATTGGGATAGACAGGTTTATGAAATTATGTCTATCTTGTCATAATCTTGGATAGACAGGTTTCCAAGATTATGTTTCATATATACAGGTTATTGGGATTGAATAAGCTGAACTAATTCAGAAATTATGTCTATGTTTATGTTCCAAAATTATGTCTACGTTTCATAATCCTGTCATAATCTTGGATAGACAGGTTTCCAAGATTATGTTTCATAGATACAGGTTTCATACATTATGAACAGGTTTCATAAATTATGAACAGGCTTATTCCAAATTCAAGTTCAGCTTATTGGGATTTATTCCAAATTATGAACAGGCTTTTAGTAATAAGTTCAGCTTATGAATCCCATACACTAGTAATAAGTTCAGCTTACTAAAACAACTTATGATTTATTCTAAAAATACATTAGTAATAAATTCTGAATAAGCTGAACTAATTCTGAACATGATTTATTCAGCTTATTGGGATCTATTAATCCCAATTATCTAAACCACTTATTACTAATGTATTTTGTAATCCAAATTCAGCTTATGAACAGGTAACCTGCGTAAATCACAGATATAAATCACTGTCATAAAACTGGTTTATAAATCACAGTTCGGTCATTTTGAGAACTTGGATTTGAAGGCACACTATGGGTTGCATTTAACTTTCTATTTGATTTGGGTGTATTGGAAACTAGAAGAAGAGATGGGTTTTCATTGTCATGGGAGGCAGTAGTTTCCTATATAGGAGTTCTACTACTTATCACTTGTTTCCATAAATCATTTCAAATTACTGGAAGAACATTAGTTGAGAAAGAGAGTTCTACTAGTTGACAAAGGGAGTTCTATCTGCTTTAATTTTTTTACAACAGTCATTTCAAAATTCACAAGACCAAAAGAACTTGTTATGAAGTAAATTCTTCAGCAAAATTTTTTATATGCAAACACATATAAGCAAATCCCAAAATGGAAATTCACATATAAGCACATACAAGCAATTCCCAAAATGGACTGAAAATTGGATTGAAAATCATTATGAATGGGACACATTGTATATGATTAGACTGAAAATCATTATGAAAATTGGACTGAAAATCATTGTGAAACATTGTATATAATTAGAGGCACTTGCTTACTATTACTTAGAGGAAAAAACAGGAACAAACAGGAACCATTGAAGAATTTTGCAGGAACCATTCTTCAATTGGATAAGAAGGAAAATCACTTGCTTGCTACTTAGAGGCTGGCAAAGTTTATTTTTTGCAGCCCCAAAAATTAGATAAGAAGCTTTTTCAGGTCTTCAGAATGTAAACATTTCATTGAGGCATTTCATCGAGCAGGTTTATTGCAAACTAAAACTGTAAATGAAAAGGTCAAATTCAAAAGACCAGAATTCCCAAATCAAAGGGCTAAATTCAACTCCCAAATCAAAATGCCAAACTTTAATCTTTCAATTTGTTTATCAGATTGTCAAAAATAGCAAATCCAAACATTTAACCCAATTATACACAGATATAAACGCAGATACATATATATATATATATACAGATAGATGTATATATATATATTTATCGGATGATAGGGATGAGAGGGAAAGAGAAACAAAGAGAGTGGGGGGGCTTCGGAGTGAAGGGAAATTTACCTCTTAATCATCGGATGACAGGGAAAGAGAGACAGAGAGAGTCGCAAATCCGGCGTCGGAGTAAAGGGAAGGAGCTCTCGCCGACGTCGGGAGTGAAGGGAACTACCTGCTAGTCCAGCCATCTCAACCATCGAGAGGGAACGAAGAGAGAGATATGTGTTTGAAGGGAGATTATTTTCAAATGTGAGACCGTTGATAGTCACGTGAACATCACGTGAGTTTGCCACGTAAACTGAGGGTCACTGGGGGTCCGAACAAACTGGAGATCGGAAGCATTTTTTATTTTTTAATTCATATTTGACTTTTTTTTTCATTTTTTATTTTAATTTTACTCAAATTTCACTCAATTTTTTCTTTTTTCTTTTCTAATTCTTATCCAAATTTCACTCACATTTTTTTTAATTTCCAAATTCCTACCTAATTTTTTTTTTCTAAATATAGACTTTATCAAATAATAATTGAATTTGTAACAATATCTTTTTGAAAATCATTTTATGTGATGCGGTATTAACACGTTTTTTTATTTTTTTTATTTTCTTTTGTTTTTCTAGAGCAATGCATGTTTTAAAAAATAAAAAATGATAATGACAATAAATGCAATATAACCTTGACAAATATTAACAGCTTACTTAATTGAAGTATGTTAATTGATACATGGTATGATTCCTATTTAAAATAAGGGATTTTTATTGATAAATTTATTTTAGAGTTGTTATAACCCATTAGGTCCACAAAGGAATATTATAACCTAATTAGTCTCATATACGTTTCTTTTTATTCCATAAGATCCATTTTTCTAATTTAATATTTTTACCTGGACTATTATGTCCTTATATATATATACACACAGTGTTAATACATATCACATTGCCTGTTTCTTCGCTGATTCAGTTTTGGCAGTTTTTATTTTATGCTTTTCATCATCATTCTAATTCAGAGGGATACGTTTCTATTTTGCATGCTCATTCCAAGGCTTTGATGTGCTAGGGTTTCATTTGTAGTCTAGTTCAATGATTTTCGAGTGAAGACGACAAATTGGAAAGTGTTCGGTTGTCACATGTTATGGAGTATAACTAATTCAAATCAGTTGTTTTCGAGTTTCTGGACAATTGTAGGATTGCATGATTAAGGTTAGTATTATTTTGGTTATGAATACATGTTCAGTTTATGGTTTCATTTGTATGATGGATCAGATGTTCTGTTTTTGGATTGATATGGATCGGATGCTCTGTTTTTTCAATTATATGCATTTTACGTGGTCTTGTGGAGGGGAGTTCATTCAGATTATGTGAAGAATGTGTAGTTCTCATTTTACTTTGATGTATCCATAATGAGGCTCTGTGTAGATGATATAATTCAAAGTATATGTATCAATGTGAATGTTTACATCTTGTTAATGTGAAGAATGTGGATGTTCTCATTTTAAATTGATGTTTACTTAATGAGGCTCTGTGTATGTGATATAATTCAGAGTATATGTATCAATGTAAATGTTGACATCTTGTTAATATTATGTGAAGAATGTGGATGTTTTTACTTTGATGTTTATTTAATGAGGCTCTGCGTGGGTGATATAATTCGAAGTATATGTATATGTATCAATGTGAATGTTCACATCTTGTTAATATGAATTATAGATTTAGCACTTAAACTGTACACATAGTCATCTAATTTTTGCACAATGTGAATTTTCATATCGATTTGGATTACTGTTCATTGTTGTGTTTTTGTGTTTTTACAAGAGATGGATACCTTTATGATGTTGGTGTGTACATATGGTTGCAATACAATTGTAATAAATGTTGCCCACGCATTGTGTTATTCTCGTTTAGTGGAGTGTTTGTGTGAAAAATGTGATGAGTTGTCTGCTGGTTCTATTTCATTGTTCTGTAAACTACCTGGGATTAATAGGTGTGATTTGGACAATGAGGAAGAATTTCAGAACATGTTACTGCTTGCTAAATCAATGGGGGTACAACATGTAAAAGTTGTTGTTGAGTTAAAAAGTGATATTGGTCAGTCAAGTAGCTCTGGGTCGCTGCGTATGGGGGTTGAGGAAGAAATTGATGTACTACGGAGATTTTGCCACCATAAGGAAAAGGTGTTATTGTCAGCCCCTTGGGCAAATGGTATTACGCATGCAGGACAACGGTTTGTTGGAGGTGTACAAGATTTTTGTGATGTTTTATGTAAGTATGCCATCCAATGTGGGTTTCAGTTTAAGTATGTCAAGAACAAGACAACAAGAGTTACTGTTGTGTGTGCGATGCATGAGGAGAGAGATTGTTTGTGGGCTATACATTGTAGAGCACAATGAGCAAATAGTTTTTTCTACATCAAGAGGTTTAGTGATGTGCATAGTTGTGGTACGGATGTCCGAACATCGAAGAATCCGCGAGTTAGTTCAGATTTGGTGTCGAGAACCATATCTGAAATTGTGAGGGACAAGCTATTGACTCGGCCGTGTGATGTGGTGACTATTTTGAATAGGGATTATGGGCTAGATGTGAGTTACCACGTGGTATGGTTGGGCGTAGAGAAAGCAAAGGCTGTTATTCATGGAGATCATTCATTATCATTTGACTAGCTGCGGTAGTATTCGGATGCTATGATCCGTTACGATCCGGGGAATTATGTAAATATTGACTATGATGCGAGTAGTCAATAGTTTTGTCTTTTCTTTGTGTCATTCGTTGCGTGTATTTCTAGGTTCAATTATTGTTGGCCTTTATTATTCCTCGATGGAACATTCCTCAAAGGAAAGTACACAGGTTAGCTACTTGCGGCAACGGCAAAAGATGGAAACAATGGTTAGTATTTTTTTTAGTTGTCTATTTATGTAAATATTGACATTGAGCAACATAGATTATCAGTAATGTAAACATTCACATTAGTATACGCTGATGTGAATGTTCACACCTGCGTTTGCTAATGACTGTAATGGGTACATTCACATTATTATACACTGATGTGAATGTTCACACCAGTGTCTACTAATGTCAGTTTATCCATTATTGAGCAGTACTGTGAATGTTCACATCATAAATAACTTCAACAATCAACAATGACATTATTAATGGACATAAATGTGAATGTTGGCATCATTAATGTTTACGAACCCAAATCCAAAAACAACAATAGTAATAGCGCAATGTAGATATAAACATCCACATGACTTGTTTGCTTTATATTGTTTTCTATTCACTTTGGAATATTGTCAACAGTTGTGTAATGGTATTGTGTTGTAGGTCTATTTCCTATTGCATTTGCAATTGTTGATTTAGAGACCATGGCCAATTGGTCGTGGTTCTTGCACGAACTTGGGAAGGTTGTTGATGGTAAGCGCCAGATTACTTTTATTTCGGATCGTAATTGTCACGACCCAAACCCGCCCCTATGGGTTTAGTACCGTAACCGGCCAGTAATCCGAGATTACCGAAGGCCTGCTTAACAGTAAGACAGTAATTAATCGATAAGCAGTGGTGAGGGTTGTTACAGTCTTCCCTCCTTAAAAAGAGTTTAGTCCTCTAAACTCGAGTTACCTTTATTCTGGAAGAAAACAGGATTCAGCGGAAACAGTTCTGGATATCTTTTAGCCATGTCATCTTCCTTTTCCCAAGTGGCATACACACCACCATGGTTTTGCCAGTCAACTTTCACTAACGGGATCTCTTTGTTTCTCAACTTCTTGATCCGTCTGTTCACAATCTGGATAGGCCGTTCTTCATAAGTGTAGTCATCACTTAGCACTACACGGGTCGGCTCAATCACATGAAAAGGATCCTGGAGGTAGTCCCTCAACATAGAGATATGGAACACATTGTGCATATGCTCCATTTTAGGAGGAAGCGCAACTTGATACGCCACTGGATTGATTTTCTCAATAATCTCATGCGGTCTGACATATCTTGGCGCTAACTTGCCTTTGACCCCAAAACGAGTTTGGCCTTTCATCGGTGTCACTTTCACAAAAATGTGATCACCCACTTCATACTCTTTGTCTCGTCTTTTGATATCCGCATAACTTTTCTGTCTGCTCTGTGCGGTTTTCAATCTCTGTTGTATCAATTTCACTTTCTTAGTTACAATCTTGGGCCCAAGCAAAGGCCCATCTCCAACTTCTGCCCAGCAAATCGGAGATCCACATTTCCTGCCATACAATGCCTCGAAAGGCGCCATACCAATACTTGAGTGATAACTATTGTTGTAGGCGAATTTAGCTAAGGGCAAATGGCTTTCTCAGTTTCCCTAAAAATCAAGGACGCACATTCTCAATAGATCCTCTAGAGTCTGGATGGTCATTTCTGACTGGCCATCTGTCTGAAGATGATAGGCACTACTCAGTCTCAGTTCAGTACCCAGTGCAGTCTGTAAGCTTTGCCAGAATCTCGATGTAAACTTCGAATCTCTGTCAGAAACAATGGACACAGGCACTCCATGCAATCTAACAATCTCATCAATATAAATCACAGCCAATTTGTCCGCATTATAAATTGTTTTGACAGGTTAGAAGTGAGCAGATTTAGTCAGTCTGTCGACAATAACCCAAATTGAGTCCATACCTTTACTGGAGCGAGGTAACCCAACGATAAAATCCATGGTGATATGTTCCCATTTCCACTCCGGTATCGGTAAGGGCTGCAGTAAGCCTGCAGGTCGTTGATGTTCGGCTTTGACTTGTTGGCAAGAAAGACATTTTTATACAAAATCAGCAATTTCTTTCTTCATTCCCGGCCACCAGAAATTCAGTTTCAGGTCTTGGTACATTTTCGTATTCCCCGAATGGATAGAAAATTTTGAATTGTGGCCCTTTTGCAGAACTCTTCTTTTCAATTCAGAATCATTTGGTACACACAGTCTTTCCCAAAACTTCAGTACATTAGTTTTAAATTTGAACCCCGGTCTTGGTTTAGATTCCCTCTCTTCGATGATCTTCTTCAAGAAGTCATCCTATTACTGTTTCTCTTTAATTTCTTCAATCAATGCCGGTTGAGCAGAAATAGCAATTATTGTTCCACCTTATTCTCGCGACACAATCTCAATTTCAGATCTTTCAAGGTCACAAAGCAACTCTTTCTGTCTGGTGAGTAAACAAGCTAAATTGCTAATCGATTTCAAGGCATCTAAGAATCTGTGTTGGCTTTTCCCGGATGGTACAAAATCTGTAGGTCATAGTCTTTAATCAATTCTAGCCATCTCCGCTGTCTCATGTTCAGTTCTTTCTGTGTGAAGAAATATTTCAGACTCTTGTGGTTGGTATATACTTCACATGTCGCCCCATAAAGATAGTGACGCCAGATTTTTAAGGCAAATACCACTGCAGCAAGTTCCAAGTCATGGGTCGGGTAGTTCTTTTCATGCGGTCTTAGCTGTCGGGAAGCATAAGCAATAACTCTCCCATTCTGCATTAAAACACATCCCAAACCCTTATGAGAAGCATCACTAAAAATGGTAAAACCATCCGTACCTGAAGGTAAGGTAAGAACCGGTGCAGTCACAAGTCGAGTTTTCAACTCTTGGAAAGCCGATTCCCTTTGGTCAGTCCAGTCAAATGATATCACTTTCTGAGTTAACTGAGTCAACGGTAAGGCAATTTTGGAGAAATCTTTGACAAATCTTCTGTAATATCCAGCTAATCCCAAAAAGCTTCAGACTTCTGTAACATTTGTTGGTCCAGACCAATTTACCACTGCTTCAACTTTCTGTGGATCAACTGAAATTCCATCCTTACTAATAACATGTCCCAAAAACATAATATGATCAAGCCAAAATTCACATTTAGACAGTTTAGCAAAAAGTTTCTGTTCTCTTAGGGTCTGTAGGGCAAGTCTCAGATGATGTTCATGTTATTCTCTACTTTTGGAATAAATCAGAATGTCATCTATGAACACAACAATAAAGTCATCGAGGAATGGTTTAAAGATTCTGTTCATGAGGTCCATAAATGTAGTAGGTGCATTGGTAACTCCGAAAGGCATAACTAAGAATTCGTAATGTCCATACCTCGTTCGAAAAGTAGTTTTGTCAATGTCTTCTGGTTTAACTTTCAACTGATGATATCCGGATCTGAGATCAATCTTAGAGAAAACTTGAGCACCCTGTAATTGATCAAATAAGTCATCAATACGCGGTAATGGATATTTATTTTTCACATTTACCTTGTTCAGTTCACGGTAGTCAATACAGAGTCTCAGTGAGTCGTCTTTCTTTTTCACAAACAAGACTGGTGCACCCCACGGTGAAGTACTAGGCCTGATGAACTTTTTGTCTAACAGTTTTTGCAGTTGCACTTTTAATTCTTTCAGTTTAGTTGGAGTCATTCTGTAAGGAGCTTTCGATATAGGCTGCGTACTCGGAATCACATCAAGAGTGAATTTAATCTCCCTATCAATCAAATCCCCTGGCAGATCATCTGGAAAAACATTTGGGAATTCTTTGACTATAAGAATACAGTTCACATCAGTTTTAACATTAGTAGACACAGTTAACACCGAACACAGATATCCTTTACACCCCTTTCTAATCAATTTAACAGCTTTCACAGATGAAATCAAATACGGAGGAGGTACTACTCCACTTCCATTAAACACAAATTCAAGTAAACCCGGTGGACGAAAAACAACTTGTTTTGTTACACAGTCTATGGTAGCATGATATTTCGTTAACCAATCCATTCCCAATATTACATCAAAATGATCAATGTTCAGAGGCAGTAAATCAATATATAGATGTGCATCTCCAACAATAATTTCACAAGCAGGGTACATATACGCACAAGTCATGGATCCCCCAACAGGTGATGATACAGCTAACAGATAATTCATAGATTCTAAGGGTCTATTCAATTTTCGCAAAAAAACATGCGATACATATGAATGTGTAAACCCCGAATCAATCAGGACATATGCATTTTGAGTACAAATAGAGAGGATACCTGACACAACGGTCTTAGTATTTTGTACATCTCCCAGTACTAGGGCGAACACTCGGTCTTGCCTCATAGGCTCTTTCCCGATAGCCTTGGAGTTCGGTTTTGGTGCAGCAGTTGATGCTGCGGTACTGCCTGCAGCTTTACTATTGCTCGGAGCAGTGGAAGGGCAATCTTTAACCATGTGGCCCACCTTGCCACACCTGTAACACGCATCATAAATTTTATAACAGACCCCTTTGTGCTTCTTGCCACACTCAGAACAGGGTGATATGGAACCACTTCCCTGGTTGGAGCTAATTGTTGACCCCGTATTCTGTTTCTTGTTCAATGGATTATTTTTGCCCTTCTTGAACTTAAAACCCTGCCTTTTACCACGCCATTCAGACGCTGGTGTTTCAGTCTGTTTCAGTGCCTCGATGTTCGATTCAGCCATCAAAGCTCGGTTGTGAACATTTACATAGTTCGGTAGTTTCAAGACATTAATTCTGTCGAGTATTGCAACATTAAGGCCGCCTTCAAACTTTCTGGCCTTCTTGTAGTCGGTGTCCACCATGTGTGGTACATAACGGGCAAGTTCAGTAAATTTTGTCTCATATTCTGCCACTGACATGGTGCCTTGTTTCAATTGCTCAAATTCAGTCACATTTCTGTCCCTGACACACTGAGGGAAGTACTTTTCAAAGAAGGCTCCTTTGAATTGAGCCCAAGTCATTACAGTGTTGTCATCACGGATAAGCATCCACCACCTTCTAGTTTATTCTTGTAAGGTGAAGGCAACTAACAGTACTTTATGTGCTTCAAAGCACAGAAAAACCTCAAATAGTTTTTCTGTCTCAAGAACCCATGCTTCAGCTTTTAACGGTTCCAGGCCTCCTTGGAAGGATGGCAGTTTCATCTTGCTGAACTTATGTGTCAGTGCGACTATGTCCCCATCATTAACATTCTGTTCCGGCTGTACCGGAGGAGGAGGTGGGGGCTGTTGGTTCTGTTGTTGCTGTTGCCTTAAGGCTTCAGTTAATAATTCAACAGTTCTTTCCAGTCTGGCCATTCTGGCCTCAGATGATTCAGTTCCATCAGTAGTATTTGCATTATCCATTTCACTATATGCAACAGAGCAATAATAAACATAGGAAGTTGCATACTATAAACATTTTAACATTTTAACACATATAGTCATATCATGTCCACACACACTTTTCATGCTCATGTGATGCCCTAATTGCTTTTCTAGGACACCCTATAGCTCATTTGGACACGTGTGTGCGGTATAACTCGTGGTAAGTATCGCTCTGATACCACTCTATTACGACCCAAACCTACTCCTATGGGTTTAGTATCGTAATCGGCCAGTAATCCGAGATTACCGAAGGCCTACTTAACAGTAAGACAGTAATTAATCGATAAGCAGTGGTGAGAGTTGTTACAGTAATCTTGGTTTGTTAAAAGCTATACCAAAGGTGTTCTCATCGCCTCACCACGGTTATTGCTTACAACACTTGAAGAGCAATTTAAGAGACCGGATGAAAGGAATTGATAATGGATTTAGGGATCACCTAGTTAGTAGTTTGGGTGATTGTGCTTACGAGCCAACTGTGGTAGGGTTCTATGAAAAGCTTGCGAAATTAAAAGAGGAGGGTAAGCAACGAGCACATAATTTTTTCAAGGACTTGGCACCTAAGCAGTGGGCAAACTCATACTTCAGGTAATAGTAGTTTCCTAATGTATTCCATTTGTCAAGTTTAGAATGGTAGCGATATGAAGTTTCAGTTATATTTTGTGGCAATGTGATATTTCATATTCGGTTTAGAAGAAATTAAATTTCGTATTGTACAATGTTTGTGATGTTGTGCAGGGGCATGCGTTATGGGGAGATGACATCTAATTGTAGCACGTCCGCGGGGGGACCTCGCTACTACAGTTCGGACTCAATTTGTGTCACGGTTCTAAATCTGAACCAAAGAGTCCAAATCCGGCAAATCGTTTTGAGAAAACAGATTTTTGAAAAGTAGTGCCAAACATGGACTGCTTTGCCAGATTACAGAGTCGCCACCTAAATATTTTTTTAAAATGGGAAATCTAGGAAACCCTGACTCGGTCCGCTATCACCAAAGTGGTCTTGGCTCGAGCTTGGGTACGACGGAAGGTCATTTATGAGCACCCTTTCGCCTCATCCAAGACCGGCCTCTACTAACCGTGATATCCGATTTTGAAAACCTTACATGTTCTTATTCCGGTTATTAGCCTAGAATTACTATATTATGCGCACAGCAAACAAGTATAGACCAAATCGCCTAAGTTGGAACAAAACACCACATGTTTGTTTTGAAAATGATTTGCTACTCGCAAGTAGGCTAAAATGCAGGTTTTGCCACTCTCAAGCGGGCTTTTAGAAAAGACGATTTTGCCACTATCTAGTGGGCTTTAAAACTCACAGTTTTAATGTGTTGTCCCAATTTAGGTAATTCAACCTCCATCCACAGGCATTCATGCAGTTATATCACATAAGCATTTAGCCGCATGGTAAGCATACTGTCATGTTAACATTCACACGCATGCGATATGCTAAAGCATAAATACTTACATCGTACTCCGCGCCAAAACAAGAAACTAGTTAGCAAACATGCATGACCTAGTTCATGTTAAATGGCTAATGCGGCACAGGCAGAAATGCAATCTAGAGTAGGCTCGGCTAACCCTAAACATGGCATGTGAAATGCGCGAATAGCACGTATTCAATTTTGGAATTGAAAATACAATGCAGTTTGAATGATGTACCGAGCCCGATGCATGTAAACAAATGCATGTATGCACACATGCATTGCATAAGGTATGCTAAAATAGACGTGCCCTAATCTACCATTGTAAGCAGGTAAATAAAAGGGAGAAAGAAATGGGGATTGGAAGACATACACCCACTCACACACGCTTATTACAATTTTGCCCTCACTCGGAGGGACCAAATAATATCTGAGAACCGAATAACTAATTAACTACACAAGCTAATTAATTATTACAAATCAACTAAATTAATTAAATAAAATAATGAATCTAATTAAAGCGAAAAACGCCTGGATGCGCGAATGATGCATGCTAGATCCGACTTGCCCGAAAAGCCCACACCGCACCACTGCTGTCTCTGTTCTTACTGCCCTGCCTCTCCAAAAATTACCAAAGTCCTGGAGGCCTTCCTGTGTCTTCTTGAGTGCCACCATTGGAGACATTCCCACCACGCTTGTGGTGACCACCGGCTGCAATGGAAGTTATCGGCACAAAAAATGTGCCGGTCGACACTAAAGAGTGCCGGTCGGCACTAAATTCCTGCAGGAGACAGTTTTGACAGCAACAGACAGCAGCAGTGCATGATATGGAATCTTGGGACAAATGTTTGCACCAACCATACTCCTTATCATATTTGTGACTCAAAGGAGTATAGCCTTTGGTTCTCGGACCACCAATCGCGCATTTCGATGCGTGATGGCCCAAGAGCCAAGTTGTGCACTTTCAATGGGATGAAATGCAATGCATACAATCAAATCAAGGGGCATCTACCTCCATCATGACTTGGTCAAGAGGTAGAGCATGCATGCTAATTGCAACCTAAGCATGCAATCTAAACATGTAACATGAACATGCAAACATATAATTCATGCTAGGCACACAACCTAAGCAAATAATCATGCAAGGCATGGAACCATTATGCTAATGACCATATGCAAGATATAATCTAAACATGCAAGTATGCAAGGCATGCAACATGTTAGGCAACTTAAACAATGAAGATTGCATGCCAAATGCAACATGATCGAAGCATACAACACATGCGAAGGGCCAAGCATGCAACCAACACAAGATAACATGCTACAACATGAAAATGATGGTCTTAGACTAGTTTGGACAGCCCCTAAACAAGCCCAAAACAGTGGCTAAATGTCATGGAAATGAAGGCCAAAATACATACAAATATGCATGCGCACATGGTCCAACACTTAGGCATATTAAAGCAACTTTTTAAGCACACTTAAAAGGCACAAACATGGATATATATCCAACATGTTAAACACTGAAAACATGTTAGAAAAGGTCCCAAATCAAACAAACCAAGCAAGTATGGCGTACTACACACTCACACACCTAAGGCTAGCAAGCCAAAATGCAAGGTGACTATATAAGGCATGCCATGGATGGCCTAAACAACCAAAAACAGATCTTATATGTGGCAAAACAAGAACATTTTCAGTTTATGACCACCCACAAAAACAAAAGCAAGATAGGCTAACAAAGCATGCAAACTTACGGTAAATAGAAGAGATTACAAAGAAAGTGCATGATAGAGTTACCAAACATGGTTGAGCCCTTCTTCAATGTTGAAGAAGGGCTCAAAATGAGCCTACTTACAGTTTATTACATGCTCAAAAACAGATTATACACCAGCCAAATATACTATGCAAGAATCATGGCATACAAGGGGGTAAAGAGATAGGTGCTATATGCAATCACCAAACGGCAAGGGGTCCTCAATCAAACATGAAGAGGACCCCAAAATAAGACTATTTGAAGTTTGGGTCGGAGCCCAAAAGTGCTTGCAAGCAAGGCTTAGATATGAAGCAAGAAAAGGCTAGTTTGAGGGAAATAGACACTTACCCTTGAAGACCAATGAACCAGCAGGTTTTGATCCAAGTTTAGGTGCTCCTAAGCTCTGCAAATGACCTCCAAGTCGCTGGAAATGGAAGTGGTGGTGTTGTGCTATGGGTTGGTGAAGGAATGGTCCAAGAACAAGGTTGTTTGGAGGTGGATTGAGAGAGATATGGAGAGAGGGGGTGGGATCTATATGTATATATCAGATATACACATATATCTGCTGGTTTTTTTTGTTTCAAACCTCTAACCCTAAGCAATGGAGAGGAAGAGCTCTTATATAGAGCAAGCAAATGGCTTACAAGAGAAGCTAAAGCAAGGGGCTTCTCCAAGAAGCCAAGACAGCTGGTAGGCTTCTTGAGGAAGCCAAGACAAAAGGGTCAAGGCTTCCTCAAGAAGCCATGAGCAAAGGGTGCAAAATAAGGGCCAAAAGGTGCAAAATGGTGCAAAATAGGCACATGGATGCACGTGGGTCTGGTTCAGGCATCCCACCGGCATGACTGATATGCACCAAGCTTGGGGGTGCAAAGGGTTCAGGTCGGCCAGAAGGTTTTATCATCGGCCAAAATAAAGTGCCGGTCGGCACTCTTTTCAGCCGGTCGGCTAAATAGAGTGCCGATGGATGATTCCTTGGTCAAAACACGGCCGGTGGGTATACAAATCGAAGCCCCGGAAGTTAGCTTTCCAATGGCGCAAACCTTGCATCAAAATTCCTCCTGTGAAAAAAGTTATGCCCTTTTCCGTGAAGTCGCGCAGACTCGATCCAACCGGGATGATGCCCAGCTTCAACCAATCATATCTCCTCCACCCGGACTTGGCTCTAGGAGATTCTTGAGTGCAAAGTGAAGGCCCGGAGGTCTCCTTTCCAATGGTTATAGCCTCATAGCTTAAATCCAAGTATGCAATTGAATAAGCCCGATTTAGCGAGGGCTGCTCGATTTTCTCCTACCCGATTCATGCCGAACTTCTCCCAAACCTGCTTTCTCCTCCTTTCCTCTTTTCTTCAACTCCAAACCTCTAAGCGAGGTGTTTTGAAAGATTTGCCTCTCTCCTTGCCAAAGAAACTAAACTGTGCCTCGCACATCTCTCAACACCGAGCAAACCATCAGTAATGCCCAAGTCTTGAAGGCGGTCAAAAATGGGGTGTCTACAGTTGCCCCTCTTTGACAGAACTCGAAAGTCATAACAATGACGGGAGTGAATGTCAAAGCCCCGAGACGACCTATTTTTGACAAGGCCGAAGACTTGGACAAACAAACAAAATATCGATAAATAAATGGTTGTGCCCGGAGGCTGCCTACGTATCCCTTTGCAAGGAATCAAACCAGCGTAGTTCGGGGGCAGGATGTAAAGTGATGCACAATGCAAGTGCATAACTTATGATCATGCAAAGGATGCTGTGATGAAGCACACATGCAACAGTTTTAAGCTAGCATACACCAGACTACACTACAATGCAGAAAAGATGTAAGAGAATTATGCGATTCTCACGAACATGTGCGTTAGATACACAAAAGTGAACGAAGTGTGGTAGATACACTAGGTGGACAAACATGTGTGATGGATACACCAAAGTGAAGAGAGTGTGATGGATACACTATATGAATAAAGTGTGGTTGATACACTAAGTGAAGCAAAGTGTGACAGATACACAAAGCAAAACGAGTGTGAAGGATACACTAAGCAAATATGTGGTAGATACACTAAGCGAATGTGTGTGATGGATACACAAAGGGGGCATGTGATAGATATAAAAAGTGAATGTGTGTGGTAGATACACAAAGGGAGCATGTGATAGATACACAAAGCGAAAGTGTGTGATAGATACACAAAGTAAGCGTGTGTGATTGATACACAAAAAACGAACACAGAGTGTGATAGATACACTGAGGGAACAGAGTGTGATTGATACACTAAAAGTGCACACAAAGTGTGATAGATGCACTTAGTGAACAAGTATGATGGATATACTAAATGTGAACACGAAGTGTGATAGATGCACTTAATGAACAGGAGTATGATTGATATACTAAGGGTGAACACGAAGTGTGATAGATGCACTTAATGAATGCAGTATGATTGATATACTAAGGGTGAACACGAAGTGTGATAGATGCACTTAATGAACAGGAGTATGATTGATATACTAAGGGTGAACACGAAGTGTGATAGATGCACTTAATGAACAGGAGTATGATTGATATACTAGAGGTGAACACGAAGTGTGATAGATGCACTTAATGAACAGGAGTATGATTGATATACTAAGGGTGAACACGAAGTGTGATAGATGCACTTAATGAACAGGAGTATGATTGATATACTAGAGGTGAACACGAAGTGTGATAGATGCACTTAATGGACAGGAGTATGATTGATATACTAGAGGTGAACACGAAGTGTGATAGATGCACTTAATGAACAGGAGTATGATTGATATACTAGAGGTGAACACGAAGTGTGATAGATGCACTTAATGAACAGGAGTATGATTGATATACTGAATGTGAATGAAGTGTGTGATTGATACACTGAATGCAATGAAGTGTGTGATTGATACACTAGATGCAATGAAGTGTGTGATCGATACACTGAATGCAGTGAAGTGTGTGATTGATACACTAAATAAGGATGAAGTGTGTGATTGATACACTGAGTGAGAGTGTAATAGATACACAAAAGTGAATATGTGCGTGATAGATACACAAAACGAGAATGCGTGTGATAGATACACAAAATGAAAGAAGTGTGATTGATACACCAAGGCAAATGAAGTGTGTTAGATACACTAAGTGGAGCAAATGATTATGTGTGATAGATACACGAAGTGAATGGAGTGTGATTGATACATTAAAGCAAATAAAGTGTGTTGGATACACTGAATGAATGAAGTGTGATTGATACACTAAGGCAAATAAGGTGTGTTAGATACACTGAGTGAATGAAGTGTGATGGATACACTATTCTGGCTTGAAGCAGACTTGATCTTGAGCTTGAGGTAGAGGTACACTCATACTTCGGAGCATTGGCAAGGCCTTAAGAGGTACACACGGGATGCAGTCTCGGAACTTACTGAAGTTGAAACAAACTCAGATACCCGACGTTTTCCTCTTTTGCTTTTATTTTGCAGTCCGGAACCATATAGCTTCAAATAGGCCCCGGTTTTACTGTTCACACTTATCGGGGGTGGGCCCTGCAGTTTTATGAAAGAACGAATCTGTTTTGCACAAATGTGGAGAATGGCACAAAGACTCGAGCACAAACGATTTTATTTTGAAATTGAAATTGAGTTCTCAATCGGTATTGAGTCTCTGGACGACACAGCACCATGACTCAACACGGAAATAAAAGGCACATAACCTAGACACATCGAGTGACACTCGAGACGACTCAAAACAAGAATCGAGACAAACAAAAGGATCGCGACACTCAAACGTTACACAGGAGCCTGTTTCACCGTAGTATTTCCCACTTTCTCATTTGTGATCCTCACATCACTCGGCCCTCAAGCTCTATTTTTCTGAAAAAGCCCTTTTCTCACTTTTTCTCTCATCGCGCACCTCTCTATTCTTCAATCTCTCATTTTTCATCCCTCCCCTGGGTGGTTGATGGATAGACAGGAAGTTGTGGGTTCTTGCCCCTAGCATTCCGCTAGATTTTGTTCACAACAGTGAATTTCTCCCACAGAGGGGTTGTGTTACAACTGGGTGTGTAGCAAATCAGCAGCTAACATCGGTTGATGATGCCCCGCTGGGGAATTTGGACGTGGTTAGATCTGTCCAGATGAGGAAGTGGAACATCTTGATCCATTCCAATTCGTGCTTCGCACTTGACTTAATACCTCGTTGCTTGGAGGATGAGAGAGCTTTCTGCTCTTTGTTGTGCCCTTTTCCGGCAAGTACGATGCCCTTCTTGGCAAGTATGTTGAAAATGGGGAAAAGACAGGAAGCCCGACTCAACTGTGCCCCTAGTTCATCATTTTGACCATTTTTTTTTGGTTTTAAAATAGTTTTGACCAACATGAAAGTTAGATTAACATGCTTATTCGATTTTTGATTTGAAATCATACAAGTCAGGTTGTAAGCACTGAAAATTTTCCTTTTTCGGGTCCAAGAAATGGTCCAGTTTTGGAAAAATGGAGTGGTTTTTGGGAGAGTAGTCAACCTCAGTAAAAATTCTCAAAAACTATTTTTGGCAAACGGCCACTGCTCAACAAGTACGGAACCTACCCTTGAGATGCGCAACCTCGAATCCATAACAATGGAAAATTGCCCCTTGTCTGAAGGATACCGCATGGCAACAGAAAGTTGCCCCTTGTTTGAATGGCACCACAGTGCATTGAATGGCAACGGAAAGTTGCCCCTTGTTTGAATGGCACTACAACAAGATCGTAGATCCTCAAAGTGATGAACACAACCGCACTCGGATACAGAGAAGACAAAGATGGCGTAACCATTGTATGGACACAATGAATTTGAAGTGTTTATATCGACTTCGTAATGAAGTTGCCTCACGATCCCAAACATGGGAATCAAGCCCCACGAGTTCGGGTTAAGGTACACCTCGGCATTTAACCTCTCCTTTTATGCTCTAACTTTTGCCAAGGCGCTGATGCAGTTTTCGACCTTATGAGCTTTTTTCTTTCCTTTTCAATTTTTTCATTTTTTCTCTTTTTTTTTTTCTTTTTCTTTTAGGCTCTAACTTTTGCCAAGGCGCCGCGGGTTTTCGACCTTGCGAGCTTATTTTTCTTTTTCTTTTTTTTTCTCAGATTTTTTTCTTTCCTTTTGTATGTATTTTTGCATGCTCTAACTTTTGCCTAGGTCGCCCTTCCGGGTTTTCGGCCCAGCGAGCCACACAAAGGGTAAAAGTGTAACAAGTCCATGCCAAATGGTTTTTGAGATTGGAGCCATCCGTATCCAAGAGAGTGGTCATTGTAT